>CM042381.1:28769923-29369923 GCA_023634145.1 Thymallus thymallus
ACGTTCAATGATGCTTTAATATCAGAGAGATGCAGCAACGGAGTCACGGAGGGACTTAGTGGGCCACTATACCATAGACGGAGGGACTGAGTGGGCCACTAGAACATAGACGGAGGGACTGAGTGGGCCACTATACCATAGACGGAGTGACTGAGTGGGCCACTAAACCATGGACGCCAGCGCGTTTTCTTCAGGGTAGGGACAGGGAGTGGAGGTTCGTAGTAAGTGAGTGGGAGGAGGTGCTCCATCAGCGGGAGAGAGGTCATTGAGCTCACCAGAGGAAGAGAGAGGGAATGAGGGTGAGAGGGAGATGCCAGAGGAAGGGTCAGCAGATCCCGCAAAGGTACGCGGGGGCTTGGGGACCAGGTTAGGCTCCATTGTGGCCCGAGCCAGAAGCTGTGTATCGTCCCCCATCTGTCCTTCCCCTGGCCCCTCCCCCTGACCATACGACCCCTGCCCAGACTCAGACTCCCCGTCAGACAACTCCAGAGGCGGCGAGCCACTGCCATCCAGCCTGAAGAGAGAGTCCAGGTACTGTGCAAACTCCAGCACTGCCTGGCTAGGGTTGCCGTTGGACAGCTGAGCTGGAGGAGTGGAGCAGGAGGGCTGTGACTCTGCTGTCTCCATTTCCCATCCTTCTCCCTCTACTCCCTCCTCCTCCCCATGACTGATCCGTGGGCTGAGGGGAGCATTAGGGGTGCTGCCTGGGCTGTAAATGCCAGGCATTTGATGACAAGGGGCGGCACAAGGCTCTTTTTGTGTGAAAGGCTGACCTATGATACTCTGGGCCAGTGGTGCCGGGGAGTGGTGGCCGCTGTAGCGCGGGGTGGAAGGGGAGAGGCGTATGGGGTAGTCCGGGTCGGAGCCAGACCCCAGAGGTGTGAAGTAAGGTCCTGCCTCTCCCAGCTCATGCTCTGGGGTGGCCTGGTAGAGGCAGTCAGCAGTCAGCAGCTCGGTGCGGGAGCTGAGAGAAGGGTTCTCCTCAGGGATGGGTGCATTTAATTGGAAGGGAAGGCACCCCAGCATGGGAGAGCCCCTGAGTGCAGCTGAGGAGCGTCGGGAGTCCAGGCTGTAGAGGGACTCAGCGTCTGACAGGCTCTCCATCACGGCCAGGGGTGCGTGGCGGTTCCTCAGCTCCACGGTAAGGCGCTCCCTGGCCCCCTGCAGAACCACTGGCACAGGGGGAGGGGGGCACTCAGCAAAGCCATCCAGTGATATCTCAGAGCGAGCACAGGAACTGAGAGGAGAGGAGGGAGAGAGGAAGGGAGGGAGGGAGGGGGTAAATAGAGGAACGTGTTTTAAAAAATGTCACAAGAGTAACATGATGTAATGAAATCAAAAGGCAGAAATAGGAAGTATAAAATGTATAACATGGTAGGAATAATATAAGATGATAGTAGTAAAGAAAGGGGGGATTATAGAGAGGAGTGATAGAGGAGAAGGGTTGGAGCACAGAGGGGCAGGAGAGAGGGATAAAGGCCTAAGGTTAGGGTTCCACTTCACAATCACTAACAGCCCACTAGACTACTTCTGTTCTACAGGGGCTAAACCAGAGGGGGCGAGGGGTAACTGTGTACTACCATACGTTGCCACTGATCTGGAGTCAGACCAATGACTGTGTGTCTGAGAGCAGGGAGTGTGCATGGGAGAAAGGTACAGTGGCAAAGTTGATGCTGTCAGGCTTTGCTTTCTATCTGAACACATAGAACAAACTTTGAAGGACTAGGTGAATTCTTACAGACTCTTGCACTAACATACAGGCAACTGCCAAAACATAAAATGTCTTAATAGGTTATTGTGCCACCATGAGCCAGAACAGCTTCAAAGCAACTTGGCATACATTGGCTGGAACTCTATCAGAGAAATTCCATCATTGGGTGTTTTGTTGACGGTGGAGTAAAATTCAGGATCTCCCATAAGTGTTCAATTGGGTTGAGATCTGGTGACAAAACGGCCATGGCATAATCATTTTCATGTTCATAAACCATTCAGTGGATAGGGTCATTGTCATCCTATGAGGGCAGAGGAATGGTAGCCAAAATAATGTAAAAAATAACAGCCTGCCCAGTATTTTTATACATGACCCTAAGCACGGAGGTTAATTGCTTAATAAACTCAGGAGCCACATCTGTTTGGAAGCACCTGCTTTCAATATACTTTGTATCCTTCATTTACTCATTTCCATTATTTTGGCAGATACCCGTCCACATGCATGAGATTTTGCTATACAGTCAGTCAGCAATACATTTTTCCAGTCTTTGCCCTGAACCTCCAAAAGCTCCAGCCATATCCCAGTGCACTAACCGAACGCTGCTGCTCCTGCGGTGTTGGGTGGTTGGGGTGGGTTGCTGAGAGGCAGGAGGGGGGGCGGCTGCCATGAAGATGGTCTCTGGGTTCAGGTCCACCTCGGTTGGGCTCACCATTATCTTAGCAGCCGACAGCAGGGCTGTCTTCCCTTTGTTATAGTTCTCCAGCACCTGTCAATAACACGATTGGAGGAGGAGTCAATTTACTGCCACCAGCACTGTAGACATTATTGACTGATGATTTGGAGGCTCTGGAAGAACTGAAGAAGGAGTGAGAGCTGTAACAGTGAACAAAGGCTAAGGTGATCAGTAAGGAGAATTTAAGTGCTGTGGAACTGAAATTGCCTGTAATATGTAATTGACATCAGCAAGAACAAATGGATTGACAGGTTGGCTAGTACAGGAAAATGTTAATGTTAAGACTATTGAAAAAAAGGCATTAGAGACGAGTCAACACTGTGCCAAGTGAAGGGAAAGATTAAGGTCTATCCACCCTCATTTGTTTAAGCATGGTACTTGAATACTGAACAAACTTGGACAGCACAGGCAAACACGAGTAGATACCAAAGTCATGCACTATACACCCGGATACAAATCTCCCAGGTTAGACCTTCACCTTACATGTTGCTGCACAAGTATTCCATAATATGTAGGCCTATGTCAGATGTACTGTATGTGGGGTATGTGTACATCCTAAGTAGGTTATTCATCTAAACTGATGAAAGAGAGGAGAGCACAGAGAGAGACAGACAACAGTTACTACACTCATGGGAATCACGTCACCACACAGTTAAATATATTAGTCTTTAATGAGTTAAAACACTAAATTTAAAAAAGCATTATTCAAAAACATACAATATCATGAATACATATGAAAACATTTGGATTACAAGCCATGCAATTTTTTTTAACACATTGTGACATGGAGTACAACATTACAATATGAAAATTACAAATGGCTATATTGAAATTAAAATAAATTATATTGGGAGTTAACATTGAACAAACATGCATGGTATTGGTATGAAAGCTATGTGTAACAGGAAGAGATGGACAGAGAGGGATGTGAGTAAAAACAGGAAGCTAATGATGGGTGTCAATCAGCTTATAAAAAAAAAAAAATGAAGTAAAGTACTTTTCTGGATATGATCTATAGCAAAATAACAATAAGGTAGCAAGCAACAACAACAACAGAATAAGGCACATCACCAGCAGCACTATAGGGAATACAATCTCACATCTGAACTGAAAAAAAGCCACCAAGACCAAATACTGTAAAACACATCAACCAGTAAGTACTCAGAGTGCTCTCCCACAGCCCGGGGCAGTACTGTCCTGCCTCCCTGCCGCCATGACCAGTGCTTGACTTGGACTGAAATAGGTGCCGCTACTCATTTTGAGTGCAGGTACTGTTTACATTTAGGTGCAGGAGCTCCACAGTACGGAACTAGGAAAAGGAGCTCAAGCAGTAGAAAATGTGAGGTGCCAGTACTCAGATCCGGTGAGTACTGAGCTCCTGCCCAAGTCAAGCACTGGCAATGATTAATAGACAAGCACGTCCTACCTCTTTGTAACGAACACAGTGAGATAAATTATTAGGCCAATTTATCTTTTGACAAATTAAATGAATGACTTTAGCATAAACAAGGGAGGGGGGGGGATTTTAGGCTGGTCAAACTGTACAAGTAGTCATCACTGTCAGGTAACAGGATACTCTAATCTTATAGAAAACCAGACCATTACAATCTAGTTTATATGACAACACAGTCTACAGTAGCCTGGTGGCCGGTCTGTTTGTGCCACCATGCCAACTGTGGGCGAACTGTGGGGGAATCAGAGGACTCAGAGAAGCTTAGCACGTCCTCCTTACTCAGGACACCTTGATCTGACAATTAGGAACAGCGGGAGGCCACAAGGAATAATAAGGAGGGGGTTAGTGTTGTAGAAATGGGGTTAACCATGGAAATCTCACTGCATCTAGAGAGAAAAGCCTGTGTTAGTTAGTAAGTAGGGTGTGTGGTGGTTTCTCAAACCGAACAATTTGAAGCTGGAGCAAAGAGCAGGACAGGGTTTGTAAGACTGAAGAGGCAGAGGGGGACTGTGAGCTGGAAAGGAGAGGTAGAGTCTAACGTTAAACCAGAGGATTTGGGATAGGTAGTGGGAGGATGGTGGAAGGTGTATTTGAAGAGCCTATTTGGGAGGATGGAGGGGTATTGGATAGTACAGGCTCAGAGGGGGTTGGTGGTAGGGTACTGCAGGGTACAACTGTAGAGGACAAGTCAGTTTCCTGAGTAGAGGGGCCGTTCGACAATTGGGAGATAGAGGGCTGGTCTATGTGGGAGATAGAGGGTTGGTCTATCTGGCCGATAGTGGGTTGGTCTATCTGGGCGATAGTGGGTTGGTCTATGTGGGGGGAGGTATTTGATGGTTCAGTGGGGGAAAGACTACCTATAAGAGGAGGGGTAGAGGGAAGCTGTGTTTGGGGAACAGATGGGGTATCTGTAAGCGGAGGGGTAGGGAGTGAGTCTTTGTGGGTGTTAGAGGAGGTATCTGAAAGAGGAAAGGTCGAGAGTGAGTCTTTGTGGGTGATAGAGGAGGTATCTGAAAGAGGAAAGGTCGAGAGTGAGTCTTTGTGGGTGATAGAAGAGGTATCTGAAAGAGGAGAGGTAGAGAGTGAGTCTTTGTGGGTGATAGAAGAGGTATCTGAAAGAGGAGAGGTAGAGAGTGAGTCTTTGTGGGTGATAGAGGAGGTATCTGAAAGAGGAAAGGTCGAGAGTGAGTCTTTGTGGGTGATAGAGGAGGTATCTGAAAGAGGAGAGGTAGAGAGTGAGTCTTTGTGGGCGTTAGAAGAGGTATCTGAAAGCAGAGGGGTAGAGGGCAGCTCTGTTTCAGAGGTTATGACCACCACAGTGCTGGCTGGCTGGCCCTCATCCTCCATCTCCTCTGGCTCTGCCTCTGCCTGCTCAGAACTGAGACCAAATGGTTCCAGTACCTGCAGAGACATCACAAGTATCACAAATAGACAGACAAACACACCACTGCAGTTTCAATCACACAACACCACACACACAGCAGACACACTCCAACACTAATGCAGTTCCATCAGAGTAACCTCAGTATAGCCTAAGCATGTAGTGTCTATAGAGCAGACCAGACAGAACATCCAGCACATGGTCAGTGAACAGTACCCTTCTCCAGCTACAGCACTAGAGCAGCACAAGAAAACATGGTTAGTTCTAACTATTAATTGAAAACATACAATTGTTAGGAAAGCTTTTACAGACAGAAAACCACAAAAACATCCATACATAGAACATTCATTCAGTGTCGTCACCTGATATTTCCATCAGTGCATTTCAACAGTGCCCCGCTACCTTATTCTGTCACCTCATCCAACAGAGCATCTGACCAGGACCCCTACAATCTAATTTTATCTATAGGAAACATCCACCAGCACAAACATCCATTCAAAAGCAACCACTCATCCCATCCAACACACAGATTTCATGTTAACAAACTATAGTTTTGGCAAGTCGGTTAGGACATCTACTTTGTGCATGACACAAGTAATTCTTCCAACAATTGTTTACAAACAGATTATTTCACTTATAATTCACTATATCACAATTCCAATGGGCAGACGTTTACATACACTAAGTTGACTGTGCCTTTAAACAGCTTGGACATTTCCAGAAAATGATAGGCTAATTGGCATAATTTGAGTCAATTGGAGGTGCACTTGTGGATGTATTTCAAGGCCTACCTTCAAACTCAGTGCCTCTTTGCTCGAAATCATGGGAAAGTCAAATGAAATCAGCAAAGACCTCATAAAAAAAAATTGTAGACCTCCACAAATCTGGTTCATCCTTGGGAGCAACGCCTGAAAGTACCACGTTCATCTGTACAAACAATAGTACGCAAGTATAAACACCATGGGACCACGCAGCAGTCATACCGCTCAGGAAGGAGACGCATTCTCTCAGTCTCCTAGAGATGAACGTACTTTAGTGCAAAAAGTGCAAATCAATCCCAGAACAACAGCAAAGGACCTTGTGAAGATGCTGGAGGAAACAGGTACAAAAGTATCTACATCCACTGTAAAACAAGTCCTATATCGACATAACCTGAAAGGCCGCTCAGCAAGGAAGAAGCCACTGCTCCAAAACCGGCCATGAAAAAGCCAGTTTACAACTGCACATGAGGACAAAGATCCTACTTTTTGGAGAAAGTCCTCTGGTCTGATGAAACAAAAATAGAACTGTTTGGCCATAATGAACATCGTTATGTTTGGAGGAAAAAGGGGGAGGCTTCCAAGCCGAAGAACACCATCCCAACCGTGAAGCACAGGGGTGGCAGCATCATGTTGTGGGGGTGCTTTGCTGCAGGATGGACTGGTGCACTTCACAAAATAGATGGCATCATGAGGAAGGAAAATTATGTGGATATATTGAAGCAACATCTCAAGACATCAGTCAGGAAGTTAAAGGTTGGTGGCAAATGGGTCTTCCAAATGGACAATGACCCCAAGCATACTTCCAAAGTTGTGGCAAAATGGCATTAGGACAACAAAGTCAAGGTATTGGAGTGGCCATCACAAAGCCCTGACCTCAATCCTATAGAAAATGTGGGCAGAACTGAAAAAGCGTGTGTGAGCAAGGAGGCCTACAAACCTGACTCAGTTATACCAGTTCTGTCAGGAGGAATAGGCCAAAATTCCCCCAACTTATTGTGGGAAGCTTGTGGAAGGCTACCTGAAACATTTGACCCAAGTTAAACAATTTAAAGTCAATGCTACCAAATACTAATTGAGTGTATGTAAACTTCTGACCCACTGGGAATGTGATGAAAGAAATAAAAGCTGAAATAAATAATTATATTATTCTGACATTTCACATTCTTAAAATAAAGTGGTGATCCTAACTGACCTAAGACAGGGAATTTTTACTAGGATTAAATGTCAGGAATTGTGAAAAACTGAGTTTAAATGTATTTGGCTAAGGTGTATGTAAACTTCCGACTTCAACTGTACATATTATATTCTATCCACAGACCTTGTTGAGTCCCTCCATCACCATGTGAGGCATGTGCTCGTTTAGCATGGCAGGGGAGATGATGACCTCGTTGAAAGACTTGTTATCCCCCCAGAGAGCTGAGTAGGTGGGCTCCTCCTGTCCACAGCTACACACAGAGAGAGGGAGGGGTCAGGGAATGTCAGCTAAATTATATACGCAGCAAAATGATATATGCATGCACACTTATACAAAAAGTAATATCTGACTAAAGACAGCCTATACCATAGTACAGTAGTACAGTTTCTTTCAGCGTAAAACATGTCACACTAGATGTGTACTAAACTGATTGGTCGTATACACTGCACACTGCCCTCACCCACATGGACAAAAGGAATGCAAATGTGAGGATGCTATTCATCGACTACAGCTCGACCTTCATTAACGCTATGCTCGCCACAAAGCACTCAGCCCTGGGACTGAACTCCTCCCTATGCAACTGGGTCATGGACTTCCTGACGGGCCGCCCCCCAGGTAGTGAAGGTAGGCAACGTCACCTCCTTCACACTGATCCTCAACACGAGAGTCCCACAAGGGTGAGTCCTCAGTCCCCTCCTGTACTCTGTGTATCCCCACGACTGCGTCGCCTCACACGTTTCCAACTCCATCATCAAGTTCACTGACGACACAACAGTAGTAGGCCTGATCACCAACCACGACGAGACGGCCTACAGAGAGGAGGTAGGAATTCTGACGGCGTGGTGCCAGGTAAACAACCTCTCCCTCAACATCAGCAAAACAAACGAGCTGATTGTGGACTTCACGAGGAAGCAGGCTGGGAACGCTCCCATCCTCATCAACAGGGCCGCCGTGGAGACAGTCAAAAACAAAGTTCCTCTGCATAAACATCTCCAAGGAGCTGAAACGGTCAAACCCCATGGACACAATGGTGAAGAACGCACGAAAGCGACTCTTCAACCTCAGGAGGCTGAAGACATTTGGCCTGTCCCCGAGGGCCCTCACATTGTTCGACAGGAGCACCATTGAGAGCATACTGTTGGGCTGTATTACAGCCTGGTACGGCAACTCCACCGTCGCTGACCGCAAGGTGGTACGCTCAGCCAAACAAACCATTGGGTGCACACTGCCTGCCCTCCAGGACACCTACAACACAAGGTGGTCACTAGGGACCTCAGCCACCCGAGCCGCGGCCTGTTCTTCCCAATTTAATAACTCAGACGCAGGCAATATAGGAGCATCACACCAAAAACGGACAGATAGCCCAATAGCTTCTACCCCCAGACCATTAGGCTGCTGAATAGTCACCACTAGGCAGCTACCTGCTCCCCCTGTCCCCCTGACTTCCTACCCCCCCGCACGGTCATTTTACCTCCCCACACAACAGATATTTATCCTGCCCCTACCTCCCCCCTCAACCCCCAATGGACATATATCCTTGTTACTCACTCGTCTCTCTATGGACAAGTATCCTTGTTTACACACTTATTGTGGGAAGCTTGGGGAAGGCTACCCGAAACGTTTGACCCAAGTTAAACAATTTAAAGACAATGCTACCAAATACTAATTGAGTATATGTAAACTTCTGACCCACTGGGAATGTGATAAAAGAAATAAAAGCTGAAATGAATCATTCTCTCTACTATTATTCTGACATTTCACATTCTTAAAATAAAGTGGTGATCCTAACTGACCTAAGACAGGGAATTCTTACTAGGATTAAATGTCAGGAATTGTGAAAAACTGAGTTTAAATGTATTTGGCTAAGGTGTATGTAAAATTCCGACTTCAACTGTATGCATGCATGCATATATATATACACAGTATATACACATACACACAGTATTACTACTATTAATATTTTTATTATTTTTTCAGTCACTTCTCTTTGACCTGCATTGTTGGTCAAAAAGGATTCCACTGTACCCTGAAATTACATCTGCGACCCTGTGCATGTGACTAATAAACTTTCTTGTGCCATCATTGTAATGCCAGTCCTCTTACCATGTCTCTGAAGGGTGGTTGTGGACCACGTGGATGACCTTGCCCGGAGGGTAGAGCGGGGTGGAGGCTGACAGAGCGATGCTGAGATCACTGGGGTGCAGCCAGAGACGGGTGCTGGGGGGCACGGGGGCCGCCTGGTCCTGTGGGCCGTCGTCAACAGGTAGCTCGGACTTAGGAATGCACTTAGTGCCCCCTGCAATGATCCTCCACTGGCAGAGAGATATTATCAGTTACAACCTATACTGATAGAGCATAGTGTTGATGCGTCATTTCTGTAGAATACACAGAGCTTGATAATACACACACTTTGCTATCTTATTAGAAATACATGCGCTACCTTTGGCTTGTCGCTCTTCTGTAAAACTTCCAGCAGGTGGCGCCTAAACCCCTCCAGCTGCGAGAGACCAATCCTATGAGAGACAAGCAGCAGAGAAATGAGTACAGCTGTACACCATGACAAATACGATACCTGAGACAGGTGGGGTTTCTACATACCTTGGGACAAGGTCCTTTCCCAAAACGACAGAGGTGACAAACTCTTTGGAGTACTCCATGGCATCCTCACTGTAGAAACAAAACGATGAGAAGAAGAGTCAAGACACAGAAAGGGAATGAGAAAGAGGATGTGAAAAAAGGGAAGAGGGGTTCAGGAAAAACAATGTGTTAGTCTAGTGAGAGCGTGGTGTGTTTTCTCCTCCTCTGCGATCTCTCCGTCCCTCAGTCACCACGGAAATTGATGCTGGTGAATTTCCGACCAGACGTTTCTCTCACAAAAATCACGACAGTCTGATCTCATTCCAACTGGTTAAATAATTCAAAGTGTCTCCACAGCAAACGATGATGTGTAGAGGTATCAAGGCCCGCGATGAGTTGCCCTTCGATAAAAAGCATATAAGATCATCGACATCGGTGTCATAAAAGGGAATACATTTTTATGGGATCTAATCAATGTCAATGGATGAGATCAGAGACAAACGGGCTAGATCACGAGTGACGACTGACAAATATGAAGAAGAAAAAGATCTCAGCACAGAAATCACTGGTGTATACTGAGTTCCCTGCTTTATGCTATAGCCTCTAACTCATTTGATTAGCACGGATAGTCTAACCACAAATTACCTTAATTCAGAACAGCACTGTACTGGCAGAGCACTGGAACATGTCATATGTTCACACACAACCTCTTTCACCATGATTTACATTGCAAATCCAGTTTGCGGAGACTGGCCTCTTTATAGAGGCTATTTAGTTTTGCCGCCATGTGACAAAAAAAAGGCAGATAATAGAGCCTAATATATACTTTGAAAGACACACGTGGACATGTTACACAGTGATCTTATGACTGTTGAAGGCGGCACGTTTCAGTGTGCGAGTTTAGCATACTATAGGTCATTTCTTTCCCCATGCAATTCCAGGCTGTACAAGCAATGGGATATGGATGTCTGATGCAAAGTTTTCTTGATCTGAATAGGTGTTGGTGCTTTCTGTCCTGTTGCAATAGCTTCAAGTGTCTACAAGCAACGGGCCGAGCAACTACATCTATCATATGGTTTGATGACATGATGAAGGCCGTAGTTACCTGAGAAGGCCACCTGGTGGAGAGTAGGAGTAGCACTGCAGTGTGGGGTACTGGGGACGGAGCAGGAAGGACAGGATGGCTGCAGTACCGGCACCAAGGGAGTGTCCCACTATCACCAGCCCGTAGTGCATGGTTCCCTTACCCTAGAGATAAACATTAGGATTAGACTTATACACACACACACCCTTCAGGGAAATCTTCTATTTCCTCAAATACTCTGTTCCTGTGAAAGTGTTAGTTATGCAAACGTATTACATTTCAACCAATATACACAAATCCTTTCTAGCACTGAGACATATTCACATATTCATCACTCATGTACCAAGTCTCTCCCAAAGGCTTGTGACAAGATCATTTCCTGCTCCAGTTTCTTCTTAATGTACTCTGCTGAGTAAACCATCCCCTGAGAGGAAGAGAAGGAGGGAGGGAATAGGGGAGAGAGAGGGAGAGGAGGAGGGAGGGGATAGGGGAGAGAGAGAGGGAGAGGCAGACTGTTACATTCCATTAATCTTTGCTTCACTTCAGCCTCTTTATTCAGTTATTTTAATATCCACTCATTTGAAATCTACTTTTGAGAGGTGAAATGGCCCCTGTGCTTTGGGAGCACATTGGACCAATTTCTCTTGGGGATGGAAGAGACACCCAAGAGAACCTCTGATCGGACTAGGTCTGGCTGGGTGAATGTGAGTGCATTCTGACCTTGTGGCCCAGCCAGTTTCCATGCTGATCCTCCACTGGCAGACGCTCAGAGTCCCCTGTGAGATCAGTCAGGGCATCCTAACACACACGCACGAGAGAGAGAAAACAGGCACTTAAAGGATATATGCAACACATCTTGCTCTCTGTCTCCCGACAAGCTCATTGTATAACACTATGCTAGCAGTCACTCAGTGGCAGGTAGCCTAGCGGTTAGAGTGTTGGGAAAGCAACCATAAGGTTGCTTGTTCGAATCCCTGAGCTGGCAAGGTGGAAAAATCTGCCGTTCTGCCCTTGACCAAGGCAGATGTCGATTAAGGCTGCCACCCACACTTCTCTGTTTCAGAGAGCTTGGGTTAAATGCCAGAGGGCTTGGGTTAAATGCGGAAGACACATTTCGGTTGAATGCATTCAGTTGTGCCACTGACTAGGTATCCCATTTCCGTTTCAAATGCGAAGGACTGAACTCATTGGCCAGAACTCGAATTGCTAGGGGGCTGGCCCACATTGGAGGAAATGTTGGGAAAATTGCACAACACAGCGTCGTCAAGAAAACAGTCGCTTTCAAACTAGGGATTTCGCGGCTAATTCAGGTAAAACAGTAATTCTGCAAGTATGAACTACACATTGACACATCTAGCCCAAAGCGGAAACATTAAAAAAATACTTTCTTAGTTGCCAAAGTGCCGGAGCATGTCTTTAAATGGAGGAGGTGAAAACAAAATATGAAAGACAGGAGAGACAGAGTGTGTGAGAGTGTGGGAGAGGAGAGAGAGAGAGAGAAAGAAGAGACAGAGTGTGAGATAGATGGGCTCCATTTCCTCAAGTAAAGAAAATAATATTTTGCTGTGAGAAAAATAACCGTGACATTTTAAATAGATGGGTTGACACATATTCGAGGGTTCTGAATACTGCTAGCAAGTGCATCATATTTTCTTCCTGCTAAATAAGAGTCTCCTTTCCATGGACACTTAAAGAAAAGTTACCTCATAAATCCTGCTGCGGAGTATAGTGATTTTACAGTACTTCCTGCACAGTTCAGTGCTATTTTTTGGGAGCAAAATTGAGCCCAGAGAATGTTTAGCCAACAAGAGAGGGGTCTGGAAGTTCAGTTGAAGATGGAAAGATTTTAAGGGAATTTTTATGTCATATGAATTTAACTGCACTGAAAGTTGTTATACTGCATAACATTGTATTGTGCTCCACATGGACTTAGGTGACCATCTGGTCATTCACTTGTGAGTCATTGTCTGCATCCCAAACAGCACCTTTTGACCTAACCATGGTAGTTAGATGACTCTCTGGTCAGTTACTTGTGAGTCATTGGTCTGTCACTGTGTCACAATGTGCGGTGCCTTACTTTGGGGGACAGGGTTCCTCGAATGCTGATGACAACTTTCTTTTTCCCATGATCCACAGCCACAAAGAAAGGTGTCTCGTAAACCTATGAAGGGAAGAGAGAAAAGTACGAGAGGTAGCAGTTCAATCTATTTATTTTAGTTACACACATCAATCAAAAGCATCGCACATGAAACAGCCAAGGACTACAATGATGACGTCCATCATGGAGCATCCTAACCCAACTCCCTCTGTGATGAGAGACTCCAGACCCTCCACTCTCCTTCTCGCTAGCCTGCATGTTGTGGTTTAATGGATGGAAAGTCAGACTTGGCCCAGTTAACGGAGAAGTCTGCTTTACAAATCAGTCAGTGTGTTTTGAGTACTTGTATGTGATTGGCATAGTATTTGTCCAGCCAGCCGATTGGCAGTGTGATTTACTTCCCTTGGTACAGAGCAATGCAATATAAAGTGGTATATTACATCTATTATTTGGGGGCACTAAGTGCAATATATCATCAAGGAGTCATTTGGAGAAATAATTCCAAGGAGAGTGATTCAGCACATTTTTGACTGACAGACAATGATAAATCATACACCTGTTCATCTGTACTGTGCAAATTGCATCTACTAACACTCCATGTTGTATCTGCTGTATTCTAGTCATGTCTGGTGATTGTCCAGACTGACCCTTGACCCCCTAAGTCGGTCACCCTTCCGTTGGGTACTCTACTCACCGCGCCGTGCCAGGATGTGTAAACAACGTGGACCTGCTTCAGCTCCATGTCCAGGAAGTGGCGGCGGATAGCCAGGACGTTACAGCCACAACAGTTATCCTCCTCCACCGTCACCGTCTGGGACAGTCTAGAGCCAGACCCTGATGTACAGCTGAGAGAGAGAGATGGAGGGAGGGAGATATGGAGAGAGGGAGAGATAGAGTAGAGGACAGACACACAGACGAGGGAGAGAGAGGAAGAGAGAGAAAGGGGAGAGATGGAGAAAGGTTACTACAATAGGTCCTTAGATTGAGTATGTGATTCTAAAACACAAACCTATCTGTGTGATTCAGTGTATTTAAGTCTTTGTATCACTAGTCAAGTGGTTAGTGCGTGGGTCAGTGTTTTGTCTGAACAGTGGGGTGGAACACGCTGTGTGTCAGTGCTCCTTTGTTTACCCACTCGGTCAGAGAGTGGGGTCTAACCAGAGTGTTATTGTCCCAGTGGATTACCACTTTGTCAATGCTGATGATTGTGAAATGTGAAACCGGTGTAAGTGCATGGCATGGGAGGGAGGCAGGCAGACTTACTGGCAGGAGCTGGCCAGGCGGCACAGCCCACATGCAGGCTTCCTCATCAGGTACATGGGCCAGCCATACGCTGCCAGGGCAAACAGCATGTAGTAACACACCTCCTTGTACATGCCCATCTCAGTCTGAGGGACACACACAGACAATGTTAAAAACACATCCACAAACAGAGAGAGACACTATACCGCTGCCTTAGAGGTTCAATATAAATCCACACACACTCACCGAGTTCTTAAGGTCAAGGTATTTGGTTTTGCGAGTTACAGGCATTCCAGATAAGAAGGCTAAAATGTCATTGTTGGACTGAGGGAGAAAAACAACACACAGTTTCACACATTGGAATATACAGTACTAGTAAGACTATGTCAAACACACACAGGCCCTCCTACTGTCACCCCCCAATTTCACTCTCTCCACACTGGTCCCCATCCTCTGTTACCTGGTCCAGGATGGCACCTCTGTTGGACCTCTGTCTCTGGCGGAGCAGCACCAAGCCAGCTATGATGTCACTAGGCACAATGTCCAGATCTCGGAAGAACTCTGCAAACAAGCTTGCCACCTCGGAATACGCATCCTAACGGGAGAGGAGAGATAGAGGTTGAACCATGAATAACCACAAGAACGGATCCTAACCAAAACCTTTGATTATCACTGAATAGCTTGTATCATATAGGAAGTTGGGTGATGGATAGAGGAACATTCATTCTATTTCACTCACAGACTGTGTGTCCTGGGCTCGGGTGCAGCACATGAAGAACTTGAGTCTCCTGCTCCAGCTGCTGGCTTGGCCCTCCTCTAGCCTGTGTCTGAGGAAGTGCGGCACGGCAGGATGGTTACCTTAGTGTGCTGTGCTGGGTGTGGACAGGGTAGGGCAGAGAGGGTAGTAGTGTGTAGGGCAGAGGGTACCAACCTGAGGGTGTAGGTGGTATACTCTGTAGAGATGGTAGTGTGTAGGGCAGAGGGTACCAACCTGAGGGTTTAGAGATGGTAGTGTGTAGGGCAGATCGTACCAACCTGAGGGTGTAGGTGGTATACTCTGTAGAGATGGTAGTGTGTAGGGCAGAGGGTACCAACCTGAGGGTGTAGGTGGTGAGGTTGCGTTGGCGTCGCCGGGTGGCTTTCAGTTTGACAAAGGTGCGTCCCGTGGGGTCAAAGGTACACATGAGGGTGAAGCACACGCTGAAGATCACCAGCCAATTGCACACTACAATCCCTGAGGGGAGACCGGGTGGAGACAGGATAGTTTTGATAACGAACCACGCAAGGGTGTAGGAAAAGCAACACATGCACTTGGGCATTTCTACTCCATTACTTTTTCTATACAATTCAGTCCATGTTTGCTCTTTGAAGATTACTCTAGTCTACAACATGCTTCTTCTACTGATTGCTGCTCCCTCATACTCCCTCTCCAACTCACCCAAAGCAAGGTTCTTGGCAGTGACATCAGAGCATGGTTGGTAGTATTGGATAAGCCAGGCGATCCCCACGACTGCATATACCAACTCCACCAACAGAATGGCTGAAAGAGAGAAAGCAGGGAAGTGAAACACAGGGAAACAACATTACTCAAAATTGTGAAATTAGACAGGATATTATGAGAACAGGTGGAGTAAATGTTAAGTGTGACTATATATAGTGTGTTTGAGAGAACATCCTGGTGTGTCTCACCTAGTCTTATGTAGAGGACATACTGCACAGCTTCTCTGGGCTGTGTGTAGAGGATGCTGCCTCTCATACTCAGCCACATGATGGCGCTCTCACAGATCAGGCAGCTGACCAGGATGCCCAGGTACCCCCGGCCATGGTCCACCAGGGTGACAGAGCAGGACTGGTCCGAGCCATAGGGCAGGCCAAACAGAACCACAGACAGAACCACCAGCCTGGCAGGGGAGGGGGAGAGAGGGGAATGGTAGTCACACAGATGACATACCCATGGTTCAGAATTGCATCTCATATACAGCTTCATACTTTTAGCTTGGTGCGGGGACTCCTGACCTCAGACAAACAGACACAGGAACATACACTCACAGAGAGAAACATCCAAACGCAGTACTCACCAGAAGCAGTGCAGTAGAAACAGGAAGAGAGCGGGCAGCACTAGGTCATCACTGCCAACTGACCAGCGCCGCCGAAACATCACCATACCCGGCATCACTGCCCTGTGAGGGCGAGGGGAAGAAAACAACACATATATTTACAATCTCGAACAAAATAGCGCTTAAAAAAAATAGTTGTTTAACACACCCTTGGCCATCATCGCAACCCTCAAGAGATAGGAAGAGAAGACGAGTAATGAAGATGCACGCACGCACCCACACAGTGTCCACATCCTGGTGTGGTCACAGGCCAGACTCTCTTTCCCCACTGACCAGCTTTCATAATAGCCAAGACTTCCTCAAAGCTCTACTGCATCAGTCAGACTATAGCAGAACTATCAGCACTGTCTCCGTTTCTCCTCACAAGCTCTCCAGATGGAAAGAGAGAGAGGTGAAATGGAAATCTGGAGGGAAAGAGAGCGTGAAAGAGGGGGGAGGGAGGGAGACAGTGGGTTAATGGCTAAGATAGTTTATGTGGATAATGTGGACCAGGTAATGAGTGAGGGTGTGAGAGAAAGGACTTGTTTTGACAGGTCTGTTTGTTACCATATATATAATGTGAACACCACTTTTCTTTCTTCCCTTCCCTTAATCCAACAGGGCAGTCTAAAACAAGTCAAAAGTACCTTAGGCTTGGATTGAATTGAAGTAAAAGAGAGAGAGAGAGAGAGAGTGTGTGAGGGATCTGGAGAGGTGGGTAGCCTTAGCTTATCGTGTGGTGTGCTGTTAGCATTTGGTCAGAACAGAAGCAAAGCCCACTGTCACAAAACACATGGCTAGCAGATGGTTAAAACAGTGTAACGAACGCCTAGTGTGACAGTGTGCCAAGTTTGTGACTCATTTTATAGAGAATTTAACTATAGGTTGGGGGCAGGGATCCTAAAACTGGATAAAGTAGTAATGATTTTTAAAACAACTATATCTAGTGTATGCTTCAATGAAGGCTGGCTAACACAGTGTGACAGGTCTAAATGGTCAAACTACAGATGGATTATGGCAACGTTACTGCTCTGACACCTTGGTCGCTGGCTGCCACATGTCTTCCTGTGGGTGTGACTCACATTATAGAGAGGAGGGGAGGAATGAGAAGTGGAAAAGAAAGCGGGAATAAGAGAGTAAACCCCTTGTCATTTAGGCCAAAACAAAATCAGGCTAATGAAATATAGCAGGCCCAACAATTCTCCCCCACCACTAGGGACAGTGACGTCATCACTCCAAGCCTGCCTCTCCCCAGGCCGTGTGTTATAGCCTAGATGCCGGTTGCAGTCCCCATGGGGACCTTACCAGTGGAAAATACACTGCCACTTTAATTGGATAGGCTATATCAATAGGATCAGTAAAGCAGCACACACTCTCCCATTTTCTATAACTATCAAGAGTACCCGTATCTTGAAACAAATGTTTGATTCGGTTGGAACATGTTTGGTGTCTTTTCTGAATAAATGCTTGAGCACAGGGACTATCCCTGGTATACTAAAACAAGCTACTGTTACACCTCTTCTCAAGAAATCTTCACTTGATGATAGGGATTTTAATAATTTTCAACCCTTCCTTTTATTACAAAAATATTGGAGAAAACGGTTCTCAATCAACTCCAGTCTTTTCTTAGCTCAAATCAAATTCTTGAAACTTTCCAGTCTGGGTTTAAGCCTCTGCACAGCACCGAGTCTGCTTTATTAAGGGTTTCTAATGATATGCTGTTAGCGACTGACGCTGGTGACTCTGTGATCCTAATACTGTTAGACTTAACCTCGGCCTTTGAAACAGTTGATCATAAAAACTCTCTTATCCCGACTAGAATATTTTGTGGGCATCCAGGGAACTGTCCTCAGTTGGTTTAGATCTTATCTAACAAATAGACATTTCTCTGTCAAACTGGGTCATTTTTCCTCCTCGCCAGCCCAACTCTCCTGTGGAGTGCCGCAGGGGTCTATTCTCGCACCCATTCTTTTTCCCCTGTATTTACTTCCTT
Source organism: Thymallus thymallus (assembly GCA_023634145.1). NCBI lineage: Eukaryota > Metazoa > Chordata > Actinopteri > Salmoniformes > Salmonidae > Thymallus > Thymallus thymallus. The sequence goes on from CM042381.1 coordinate 28,788,248, forward strand.
TGGACTCCATTTTCAGAAAGCATGGTGTATCATTTCACTGCTATGCAGATGATACACACATTTATTTGCCTCTGAAATGCAATAAAGATACTGCTCTGAAATCTCTTTTTGCATGCCTAGAAGAAGTAAAAATGTGGTTTCATTCAAAATTTCTTATTTTTGAATGAATCCAAAACCGAGGTTATAGTCTTTGGCCCCCATGACAACTATAATAGCAGTAACATTGATCTGGATTATCTTTATCCAACTTCATCTTGCATTAAGAACTTAGGTGTTTTCTGGGATCAGAACCTCAAATTTGAAAAACAAATAAATGCGGTGATTAGTTCTTGCTTTTTCCAGCTACGTCTTCTCTCTAAAATCAAATCCTCCCTTTTTGAGAAAACCTTAGAGATTGCTGTCCATGCACTCATTACATCGCGGTTGGATTATTGCAACTCTCTTTACTATGGCATACCCAAAGACTCTATTGCTCGTCTCCAATTAGTACAGAATGCTGCTGCAAAGTTCCTCAAAAGAAAACGTAAATTTGATCATGTTTCACCCATCTTAAAATCACTGCATTGGCTACCTGTGCATTTTAGAATTGAGTTTACATTTTTTATTTTTTTTTAAATCCGTAAATAATCTGGCACCGAGCTATTTGTCTGAGCTACTCTGTCCACACAATCCCACACGAAATCTGAGGTCTGGTGATCAGAGACTTTTGTCTGTCCCCAGATCACGGTTAAAGAATAGAGGGGACAGAGCCTTTGCGATTGCTGGCCCTAGGCTGTGGAACAGCCTTCCGGTTTACATCAGAGCGGTTCAATCTCTAACTGTTTTTAAATCCTCTCTTAAAACCATTTTTTTTTCTTTAGTTTATAATTCATTGTGAGCTTGTCATGAATGTGGGGTTTGTCCTTGTTCTTTATCTTGTGTATTGTTCAGCACTTTGGTCAGCCCTGTTTGCTGTTTTTAAATGTGCTATATAAATAAATACAAACCTGAAACTTGAAACTCAATAAACTCATGTTTTTATATAATCTGATTAGGCCTAGATTTAGAAGTGTGGGACAGGTATTGATGGAGGAGATTGTAGGGAGAAGCAAAGTTTTTCGTTTTCAAATCCCTCACCGTCTCTTTGTCTTTCAGAAAGTATAATAGGTTACATATTAACTACTGACATTGGTCAGTTCAGCTTGCCTTTTAGGGCAATGACTCCCAGAACCTCTAACAAAGAGAGTATGGATTTAATGGGAGGCGTAGAGTAAACAGCTTGCCTTTGCCAACTGGTAGGCTATTCTAGGAACCATAAATGTAACTAAGACAGTCAACACAAATCCACAATACCCAGTGCATAGAAACTCTATGGAATACGTACGGCCCAGTACATCACTGGGGCCAGAGGAAGGCCCTAAAAATTGTCAGACTCCAGCCACTCGTCATAGACAGGTTCTCTCTGCTACCGCACGGCAAATGGTACCGGAGCGCAATGTCTAGGTCCAAAAGGCTTCTTAACAGCTTCTACCCCCAAGATTAGATACCTAATCAAAGGGCCACCAGACCCCTTTTTTAAGCTGCTGCTACTCTCTGTTTATTATCTATGCATAGTCACTTCAACTCTACCTACATGTACATACAGTGGGGAGAACAAGTATTTGATACACTGCCGATTTTGCAGGTTTTCCCACTTACAAAGCATGTAGAAGTCTGTAATTTTGATCATAGGTACTCTTCAACTGTGAGTGACGGAATCTAAAACAAAAATCCAGAAAATCACATTGTATGATTTTTAAATAATTAATTTGCATTTTATTGCATGACATAAGTATTTGATCACCTACCAACCAGTAAGAATTCTGGCTCTCACAGACCTGTTAGTTTTTCTTTAAGAAGCCCTCCTGTTCTCCACTCATTACCTGTATTAACTGCACCTGTTTGAACTCGTTACCTGTATAAAAGACACCTGTCCACACACTCAATCAAACAGACTCCAACCTCTCCACAATGGCCAAGACCAGAGAGCTGTGTAAGGACATCAGGGATAAAATTGTAGACCTGCACAAGGCTGGGATGGGCTACAGGACAATAGGCAAGCAGCTTGGTGAGATTCCGTCTCTCACAGTTGAAGTGTACCTATGATAAAAATTACAGACCTCTACATGCTTTGTAAGTAGGAAAACCTGCAAAATCGGCAGTGTATCAAATACTTGTTCTCCCCACTGTATTACCTCAATTACCTCGACTAACCAGTGCCTGTATATAGCCTCCTCTCATTGACTCTGTACTGGTACCCCTGTATATAGCCTCCTCACATTGACTCTGTACTGGTACCCCTGTATATAGCCTCCTCACATTGACTCTGTACTGGTACCCCTGTATATAGTCTCCTCACATTGACTCTGTACTGGCACCCCTGTATATAGCCTCCTCACATTGACTCTGTACTGGTACCCCTGTATATAGCCTCCTCTCATTGACTCTGTACTGGTACTTCCTGTATATAACCTCCTCACATTGACTCTGTACTGGTACCCCTGTATATAGCCTCCTCACATTGACTCTGTACTGGTACTTCCTGTATATAGCCTCCTCACATTGACTCTGTACTGGTACTTCCTGTATATAGCCTCCTCACATTGACTCTGTACTGGTACTTCCTGTATATAGCCTCACTATTGTTATTTTACTGCTGTTTTACTATTTGTTACTTTTTATTTTCAATTTAAAAAAATCATAACTTCTTAAAGCACTGTTGGTTAAGGGCTTGTAGGACAGCATTTCACTGTAAGGTCTACACCTGTTGTATTCAGCGCATGTGACAAATAAAACTTGATTTGATTACCGCCATACAGTAGAATTAATTTGGGATAAATTCCTTTGATGATAATAAATAGTAAGCCCAAGTGCTACAACACAGGCTGATCCATAGCCCTTTGTTTGTCCCTAGTCCTTTAGTGCTCACACAGACAACACCCAGCTCATCACAGTGATATCCACTGTTCAACTCCAAGCCCTCCCAGATGGCAGTGACCTCCCCAGAGCCCACCCAAGCAGAGTTTTGCCGTTCAGCCGGCCAGTGACCTTTGCTGAAATGGGTTTCGTTACCGTAGCTTCAAACCAAGGATATTAATCATATTCATCAGTCTTAAACCCACAGGCCACCGCATGCGCTTAGCGTAGGGCATCCATCACCCTAGAGTAGGGTTTCTTAAACTATGGGTCATGACCCAATGTGTGCCCTGGGCATGTGAGAGGTGGGTCGAGAGTTATAAGAACACATCTATGAATCCCACAGTATTTCTTCATAATTTGGGTCGTTGGAGGACGATTTGGGTCACGAGAGGACAGTCAAATTCTCATTTGGGTCCCAAGCTGAAAATGTTTAAGAACCCTCTGGCCTAAAGACTTTTGAAAGTGCATTCTTTTGTGGTATAACATGAACAAAGAATTTAGAAATATTGTAGGGATATAATATGAGCCATTATATTCAACAGACTTGGCATTAACAACATGGCAAGAAAGCTCAGTGAGACTCAGTGATAGTAAGAGACTCCGTGGTAGTAAGAGACTCCGTGGTAGTAAGAGACTCCGTGGTAGTAAGAGACTTCCAGGTCATAAAGACCACAAAGAAGCACATTTTAGGAATGTGGGTGGCGCCTTCAGCTTGGAAATGCAGAGATCGTATTAAGCAGTTAGAAATGAATGACCCCAAACCAGTTGAAGAGAGAACGTAATACAGTCTACACCACAGCTACGGTATGTGTGACCCCTCTCCAAGAGATGGACCCCCTTCCTTAAACACAAAGACAGCACAAACATAGACTACAACAGCCTCAGGCTGTTTCTTAACATGCATCAAACAGCGTTGTTGAATACAGCCTGTATAAAACATCTTAACATGGTATTGGCAGCTAACATATTACAATTAAATGAATTTCTGTATTGTGTCCCTTTGGGGAAATGTAGTATTGCATATGGGGTTTCAGGCCACTCTCTGCAAGACAGTTCTCTCCATTCTGTCAATTGTGAGTCATAGAATCTCTCACTACTACCATCCATTCTAATTTGTATCCAACTAACATGTGTTTTGTGGAATGTGTGTATGACAAGTCCCTGCATGTGAGAAATGGTTTGTTCTCCACACAGCACACTCAGAGAGAAACCTCTTCAGCATACTGGTTTGTCTGTCCAGTGACATCACTCAAAACAATGATTAAACCCCTTTCCTGCAGTCAAATGACCTAGTGGCCTCATGGGTGGAATGTTATTCATATTTTTCACAATTATAAAAAACATTGTCCCTATGTTAAACAGTTTTGTTATATTTCAGTTCTCTGTGGTGTATATAAAGTGTCAATATTACAAAATCAAAATGCAATACATCTGACATGGCACAGGTGTATTCTTTTTTTAAAGCCCATAGCCATGTGTGTATACTTTTATTTCAAAGTAGATTTGTTTAAGAATACCAAGAATCACTCTGTGTGACCCTGATTTAGCCCACTGCAGTAAAAGGTTAATACTTTTAGGTTTCAAGCTTGACTGAACCGTCAACCACCTTCCTTGCCCTTGCTAGGCCTATTAGAATGCTGCTTACTGAGTATAGCCTAAGTAACATTGCAAGAATATTACTGTTGTGGTTAGACTGTTAGGAGCCCACACAGATGGGTAAAGTCATGTTCACAACTATTTTACACGGCCGTTTGTTTAATTTAACAGTAGGTTTAACACCAATCCCTATTTCACATATTAGTTACAGTGCCAGTCTCATACAGCTGGTTGAGTCTATCTTGCCACGTGCCATTTGCATCAGGTCGAGTGTAAGTGGGTCACACAGTGATGCTTCGCATATCAGTTTGGTGAGCAAACATCTTGCCTCCCTCTCTCCCTCTCCATTTTAGGCCAACTCAGGAGGGTTTGCCCATAAAAGCAAACAGACTGTGTCTCTGGACCTTAGGACATCTCTGCAAACACACAGAGCAATACAACTGGTTTGAAAATAAACAAACCGGTTAAATCACTCCCGTTACTATCATAACAACGGGTCAACTTCTTATCAAATTGAATGAGGTATTTTTTTTAAACATAATGCCCATCATCCTAGGTGGCCTCTCATCATAGTAAAGTAATTGAGGTTATTGCCTTTGACCCAAACCCACCTACCGGGTTAGGGGAGGGTTTAGCCGGGCGTATGCACGCTGACACGGTCGCCAGGTGTACGGTGTTTCCTCCAACACATTGGTGCAGCTAGCTTCCGGGTTAAGCGAGCATTGTGTCAAGGAGCAGTGCGGCTTGACAGGGTTAAGTTTCGGAGGACACACAGCTCTCGACCTTCGCCTCTCTCGAGTCCATAGGAGAGTTGCCGCGATGGGATAAGACTAACTACCAATTGGATGTCACGAAATTGGGGAGAAAAGGGGGTAAAAAAATGTTGAAGTTATCTGACCAATAGTCATGTGAAATCCATAGATTAGGGCCTAATCCGTTTATTTTAATTCACTGATTTCCTTATATGAAATTTAACTCAGACCTCACTGTAGATACACAAACATTGTGTGCATGGCTGTTTTTGTGACCACGTGAACTAGCTGGTTCCATTCCCTCTGTCTCAAGTGTCATACTGTATAGCACTGAGGGGCCATGGTTAGCCAGAAGAATAGAAATCAAGGAAATTCTGTGCTGACTTCAATTATTGTTACACTTTCAAGTTATGTAGAGGAAACACTGACATTGAACAACTTTAATAATACATTTGATCCAATTCCTCTAATAAATCCTTATATACAGTAATCCAATTCCTTCTCATAAAACAGGGAGAAAACACACTGTTCTATGTGACACAGGAAGCTCTATTTTCTCTGTCCAGACTCAGACACAGACTTCAGTACACATAATGCATAAATGAGTACATACTAACAAGTGGGCTACACAAACAGAACGTCATATTTACACACATACATCCGAATGCATCTACTATCACACAAACTCACAGAATAGAGTGTGGCTTGAGGAGAGGGGGAAAGGGATTGAGTGGGCGGGCGGGCGGGCGGGAGTGTGAGCGAAAGAGAGAAAAAGGCAGAGGGAGAGCGGGAGTGAGTGGCACATGGCTTTCAGTCTAAAAAAGGGAAAGAGCGGCATGAAGCCAAAACCAGAATCTGGATTAGCTAGATAAAGAATGGGGAGAGGAGAGGAGAGGAGAGGAGAGGAGAGGAGAGAAAATGTAGGTTTCTTCACTGTTGAAATGGTGCAGACGCATGCCACTGCTTTCGCAGTCACCAACGTCTTCTAAGATATGAATAGTAAATGAGCGTGTGGGTAGAGTGAGAAGAGGGCGGACCAGGGAGAAAGCTGGAAGGATGGATAAAGCAGGGAAGATGAGATGAAGAGACAGGAAAAGAGGGAGAGATTTCATGTTAAAGGTAGGCTGGATGGTGCATGGAAGAGGATGTCGTAATAAAGACAGAGGTGATAGAGGTAGATGGAGGAGGAGGAGTGTGTGTGACGAGGATGTAGGAACTCACAAGAGAGAAAAAGAGAGAAGCTCTGTGTATAGTGTGACAATGACCCAGGCAGACAGAGAGAGAGCTGCACATGGAGGCTGGAGCAGACGGGTACAGGGCTGGGAGCTGAGAGACAGAGGGAGAGAGAGAGAGACAGGGCCCTGCTGCTACCGTACCGCTCTGCCAGCCTGGGTGAACATCGCCCTGTGGACTCTCTCCATAACATCCCAATCACTCCCTATTCATGCCTAACACCTCACACCTACATCCTGAAGACACTTCACACTGCACCCCTAATATCCTCCTCAGTCCTCACACGACTCGGCTGTGCTCGCAAAATACCCAACGCACCGGGAGTTCACCCCTTATGCCCTCCACACATTGCACACCTGTGTCCTCTCAATATCACACACTAGAACAAACACAGTATGTGAAATACAGTCAGGTCCATAATTATTGGCACCCTTGGTAAAGATTACCAAAAAAAAAGGCTGATCCCTCCTAATTTGTTCTCCAATCTCATAAAACATTTGAACAAAAAGGCTTAGTGTTGTTACCCTCGCAAGGTGAGGCATTGAAAACAGGGGTGCCAATAACCCCCATCTTTTTGAGAAAATATATATTACTTGTTAAACTACATTTATTTATATGAGAAATTGCAATTGTATAAAATATAATTTCCCAATAATGTTTGCATACAATACAGCTCAGTATTTGTATTATTTATTTTATAGTCTTTTTTTTTTGCTCATCTTTATCAAGGGTGACAAAAGTTTTGATCCTAAATGTATGTCCATATGTGACTTGATAAGCTCCTAATAAACAGTAGTTGTACATTACTTTTTGAAGTCCAAACATGCCATGACTATCACAGTACTCCAGATAAAACCACTCACTCTTTGAATACAAAAACAGTCAATGACAAACATTATATGTGGTTTGGCACATTGAGGATGCCAACAAAAAAAAATGGCACCCTATTCCCTTTATAGTGCACTACTTTTGACCAGGGTCCGTGGGGCTCTATAGAGAATATGGTGCCATTTCATTTCAGACACACTTTGTGAAAGACACAACTGCCAGGAGAGGAGAGGTACTCTGTGGGGGTTGGGGAGTCAGCAGGGAGGGAGTAAGTAGAAGCAGGTGTAAACAAAGCAGACAGTATTCCATTTTAAATGGTTGTGTTTGGGACACCAGGTTTCTGTCTGAGAAAAGCAGTTTCATTGAAAATATGACCTAATCACCAGTGTGATCTTTCCCATATTAGATTCAGTCTGAAAACATAATAGAAGTAGTATCTTTTATGTTGGAGAAATCAGTCTAAACTGATGTCATGAAGTCCAGAGTACAGATAGATAGATACTTTATTGATCCCAGAGGGGACATTTCTTAAATCAGGAGAGAGCGCGAACGCAGTCCCCCACTACCAGAAATTATGCAATTGAGAATTCCACATTTCGGAAATTGGCAGGGGTCAGCACAGCCGGAGTGCAATGGCTGAGCCTCGCCCTGGGTGAACCGCCTTCTTGATCATGGTATCTCCCGTGCCAGGCAAGTATGAATGTGACACTTGTTTGTTTTGATGAGAATTATTGGCTAGGGAGTGGTTGCTGTGAAATGACCAAAGCAAAAGTCCAATAGCACCTCTAGTGGAAACAGAGATCTGTGCGTACGTACATCTCACACCACACATACACACTCCAGTCACATCTGAGGTATTTGAATCAAGCTTGTTCCATAAACGATGGGAAAGAGGTTGAAGGAAAAAGTGAGGAGCAGCAGAGCCACAGTACTGAGGTGTAATTATTAGACCAAATGGAACGTTTTGCAACTGTACTGAACAAAAATATAAACGCAACAAGATCCCAGAAATGTTTCATATGCACAAAAAGCTTATTTCTCTCAACTTTTGTGCACAAATTTGTTTACATTCCTGTTAGTGAGCATTTCTCCTTTGCCAAGATAATCCATCCACCTGACAGGTGTGGCATATCAAGAAGCTGATTAAACAGCATGATCATTACACCGGTGTACCTTGTGCTGGGGACAAGTTGTCACACAACACAATGCCACCGATGTCTCAAGTTTTTGAGGGAGCATGCGATTGGCATGCTGACTGCAGGAATGTCCACCAGAGCTGTTGCCAGATAATTTAATGTTAATTTCTCTACCATACGCCACCACCAACGTCGGTTTAGAAAATTCGGCAGTACGTCCAACCGGCCTCCCAACCGCAGACCACGTGTAACCACGCCAACCCAGGACCTCCACATCCAGCTTCTTCACCTGCGGGATCGTCGGAGACCAGCCACACGGACAGCAGATGAAACTGTGGGTTTGCACAACAGAAGAATTTCTGCACAAACTGTCAGAAACCATTTTAGGGAAGCTCATCTGCGTGCTCGTTGTCCTCACCAGGATCTTGACCTGACTGCAGTTTGGCGTCGTAACTGACTTCCGTGGGCAAATGCTCACCTTCGATGGCCACTGGCATGCTGGAGAAGTGTGCTCTTCACAGATTAATCCTGGTTTCAACTGTACCGGGCTGATGTCAACATTGTGAACAGTGCGCCCCATGGTGGCGGTGGGGTTATGGCATGGGCAGGCTTAATCTACGGACAATGAACACAATTGCATTTTATCGATGGCAATTTGAATGCACAGAGATACTGTGACAAGATCCTGAAACCCATTGTGCTATTCATCCACCACCATCACCTCGTTTCAGCATGATAATGCACGGCCCCATGTCGCAAGGATCTGTACACAATTCCTGGAAGCTGAAAATATCCCACTTCTTCCATGGCCTGCATACTCACTAGTCACCCATTGACCATGTTTGGGATGCTCTGGATCGACAGCTTGTTCCAGTTCCCGCAAGTTAGTACAGCCATTGAAGAGGAGTGGGACAACATTACACAAGCCACAATCAACAGCCTGATCAACTATGCAAAGGAGATGTGTGGCACTGGTCACACCAGATACTAACGGTTTTTCTGATCCACTAACTGTTTTTCTGATTTATTTTAAGGTATCTGTGACCAACAGATGCATAGCTCTATTCCCAGTCATGTGAAATCCATAGATAAGGGCCTAATGAATTGATTTAAATTGACAGATTTTCTTATATGAACTGTAACTCAGTAAAATCTTTGAAATTGTTGCATGTTGTGTTTATATTTTTGTTCAGTGTAAAACAAGTTTCTATTGGACAAATTCAGGTAGGTCCCTCCCCATTTCGTTCCAGTTGCTTCCATTTAAGAAACGTTTTGCAACAGAATCAGCGTAATGAATACGCCCCTGAGTAAACTGAGTTTGAATACGAGATTACTACAGGGATTTAAACCTGCTTTAGGGGGCAAACTGGGTCTCAAATCCATGAAGATGCTTTGAACATAACCGTAATCCATGTACACTACATCTCTGCCCATCACTTAGATCACTTTCACATTGCCAACAGATCATGCTTGATACACAGACATAACACCTGTGATACAAACTCACATAGCTTATATGATCCACTTGTCCATGTTTGAGCCTTTATGAAAACATGCAGAGCACCTAGGGAAGCTATATTGGCACTCATGGAAATTTGCCTAATCTGATATCATTGCCTTATCACCAAGGTAGGCAGTGACAAGAAAAAAGTCCTGTGAGAAAAACATGTGGCATTTGTAAGATTGCTACCCCAGTTGATATATAAAAAAGGCTATTGTCTAAATAGATCAGATATCCATGCTGTCATTGTGGGCTTCTTTCTCACCTGTATTGTGACGATGCCTTGCCAAGACCCACTGCATCTGTTCTGTTCGCTCTCCCATCCTCCGCTTGTCCACCTCGAGCTCACCTCCACGCGGACCTGGGGGTTCTGCCGGGGATAAACCCTGTAAAATACCGCAGCGACAATAATGGGCTGAACCGTGGCTGGCAGAACACACACTTACCTCCCTATGAATCCAGCCACGTTACTTCAAGTGACAGGTTCCAATGGAATCCGGGCCAGGCAATCAGATAAGGGTCGCAGCTGGATCATACCGTAGCCTACAGTCAAAACCGTACAGACACGCGCTCCATTTACTCTGCCTTGGTATTTTAAGGTCTTGATTCTTCGATAAATTGCAACACGTCGTCGATATGTAGGATACCCGCTGCCTGATGTCTCTCACGCCATGTATGAGTGCCGGGAGGGTCATCCATACAATGTTTCTCACTGACAGTGAAGTTGAACAAATAAATCGCTACACAATTTGTATATATTGTGTGTATCATATGTGACAACCAACCGGACAACTCCCGAACCCAATCGGGCTACTGGAGTAGCGGGTCCCGAGAAATTGGATGTTGTAAACCCAGCCCCCTACAGACCAATTTTTACCCCTGAAAAGATACGTCGTTTCTATTCCCATTCCCTATTCCGCAGCTGCAGATCAAACACCGAATCACCACTGCGCCATTTACGTAGCAAATTTACGTCATCCATCGCCCTACGATTGAGCCAGTTGGATTCGCGTCGTTCTCGCAGGCTTCGGCGATTGGTATGCACTGTAGAAACCGCTGGCATACTGTTAAATGCACGACTGGTGGTTTGTGAATATCGAGGAATCTCCTACTATAGAGTTTGGGCGTGGACTCGTGTCATTTCCTGAGCTAGACTTGTATTAAATTGGTGTGCCCTGCGCTTAGACTGGCCCTAAATGCAAAACATGGGTAGACCACATTTTCTTTTAAACATCAGGAAAAACTAATATAATTTCAAGCACATAATTAGCCAAATGCATTTCCCATGCATAGGCAAACACTATTAGCCTACACAACTTGGGAAGGCTACCCCACATCCATCAGTCTGCTGCGACCGCAAGACCTCATCTGTCCATGGCAGACTGGCAGGCATCACCCCAAAAATAGAAATAAGCTGTCTGAAATATTAATTCTTAGTAATGTTGACACTGTTGACAATAGGCCTACTTGATATCCCAAATGGATATTGATTGTCAGAGATGTAAATGTAATGTTGTAAATAACACAATCACCATGTTACAGTATAAATTACAAGGCATAGGCACAAAACCTGACTGTTGGCATTGGCATTGCGTTTACATTTATTTGAGTATTGACTGAGCCCTGCTGGCCATGCTTGTTAATGTCAAATATTACTGCTGTGTGTTTTAGGAATGTAGAAATGTTGCCAGGATGTTCCGCCTACTATAAGTCATCCTGCTATATCCTGCTTCCTCCCAGGCCCGCCCTTGCCATATAATATGAATATATGGAGGTAACCACCTAATGCATTATTACATGGTGAGAAAAGGTTACATTTTATAATTGTCAAAAACAAGACAAAAGCTGCAAGGCCCAGAAAACATCTAATGGGGTGTTTGAATACTTTATTTATAATTTTTTAAATCTCATATGTAATTGATGGTGGAATCCAAATAACCATACTTGGATAGATGAGGGCTAGAGCTAACTTATGAAAATCAGACAGCCCAATAATCACAGTAGAATTGTCGGTAGAATACAGTAGTAGGCAGGTATCCTAGCAGTTAAGCGTGTTGGGCTAGTAACCATAAGTTTGCTGGTTTGAATCCCAGAGCAGACTAGGTGAGAAATCTGTCGATGTGTCCTTGAGCAAAGCACTTAACTTAATTGATCCTGTTAAATGACTAAAATGAGGCATACAGTAGTATTTGACTGAATAAGGGCTGTATTTGATGTCATCCCCTCTCCCACAGGGATATCTTTTATTTAGATACAGACAGGGACAGTGATGCAAGAAAGTACTTCACTGAAGCCATGTACTGAACACACTTGAGATAAAATGTGAAACATACACAAACAACAAGCATACAGTATTTGCCCCTTTACAAATTTGACAGTGACTCACAAACACACACATTTTGAGGCAGCATGATGAAACACATTGGGTATGCAAATCTTTGATTTTATACAATTTAATTACTATTGTAATAATTATTATAGTATGCTTCTACAAGAATTTCACAATAATTTATTTAAAACAATACATCCTAAGCTCTAGGGAAAGGCAGAGAGAGATACAGTAAATTGAACCAAGACACAATGCAGTCTAAAGATATGAACACCCCCACTGTATGCAGCCCAGATGGTACATCCCAGTCCTTCTCCTTTCCCTCCCTCTGTTTTCACGGTGCCCTCCATCTCTCTACTTACTCTCACTCTCTGTCTTGAGGACATTACTGAGCTCCGCCTGACAGCCTTTGCACAGCAATTCCATCTCTCCATCCTTCCGGCCATTGTTACAGAGCTGTTGGAGAGGAGAACAGAATAGCCCGAGGGTATGTACTCCCAGATTTCTACCTCCTCCCCTTCGTGCCATTTCAGTATGTTGGTCTATGGGATTATCAAGGCCTGTGCAGCTCCTATCTTCATATCCTGTGCCAGCAACCAGCATCCTCAGATACATCCATTATGGTATCTCTCTGTTTTTTATTTAATTCCTCTCTCGCTCTCTCTCTCTCTCTCTCTTTCTTATTTCCCTGCCTTTGGATCATTCTGTATCCCCACTATGTGTTATTTCTCTCTGCTCTCCTAATTCCTTTCTGCTTTCCTCCATCTTGTCCTCCATTAACAGTACAGACTGTATGACTCATGCCGTTTTAGAGAGAGGGATATAAATAAAGAAATATACAGAGACAATTTCTTGCTTGCTGAGGCTGGATTGACACTTGTGTCAGACAGTGTGGGTAGTGCATGCATCTCTGTACCTCTGTCAACTGGGCTCTTTCTTTAGTAGCCGCAGCAGCGTGATTACTCTGTCTGTTACAAAACGTGCAGTTTCTTTCCCATGAGATTGCTCTTGACAGGATGCTGACTTAAAGTGTTGTTTCCACTGGGAGATTATTCCACAGATGTAATAAACAAACCAGATAATGTACATAGCAAGGACAAAATGGTTCTGTTTATGTCATCTTGTCTGTCAAGGTCACATTATGTCCCTACTGACCTGAGGCTTTTGCTTCATTCTGCAGTGAATAGGGAGGTTTATAATACTTCCTGTGTATGTTGATGCTCCTTGTCTGTATAATAACACCAAGGGACAGCAGAGCAAAAAACTAAGTCTAATCTGTGTGATTATCTGTCTGCCTCTATTTGCTGTTTTCCATCAGTGAAGCAGCGCTGACCTGAAAGACACTCCTGACCAACCCCACCTCTGTTTTTGGATCCTATGGAAGCCAAGGCCAAGAGCGGGACACCAGCGCCCAAAGCATCCTCTAAAGCAGAGAAGACAGAGAAGAAGGAGGCAACTCCCCCTAAAAAGGTTGACCCTGCTCCAGTAGAGCCTCCACCACCAGCGGCCCCTGTGGAAGAGCCTCCAGTGGAGGATGGAGCAGCTGAACCAGAGGAGGCACCAGAGAGCGGGGAGGCAGCAGAGGCCAGCACAGACTCCCTGGAAAGCCTGAAGCCCTTCCTCATTGGTGGTGCCATCATTGCTGTTGGTGCCATCCTGTTGGGGGCATTGTTGTTGGCACGTAGAAATTAACCTCCACTCATCATCAAAACCTATTGGTTGATGGGTTAACGAGTCCCTTGCTGATTGGTTCATAGACTATCATGCAGCTGGTAGAGATGGGGGATGGGGAGCCACTGTGCATAAGTTTAATTCAGTCTGACCTTGCTTTTAGTGAATATAAACATCAGTGAACATTCAAGTAATACATTTTTGGGCCCTTGCTAGTATACTCATGCATGAATTTGCTTCACCCCTCCAACTGCACCTGCTTATAGGTCTACAGGCATTTTATGCACTCAAAACAGTTACACTTGATACACACATATATACAGTACATGAATACCCTATTTATCCAGTATGCACTGATAAACATTTTGATGTTTCTGGGTCTTCTAATACATAAGTTAAAAGTAGAAATACATTCATTGTATATTGTTTGATTTGAAAAAGGTCATATGAAGTGAAGTATGACATATATTAAACATATTATTGTGAAGTCAGTGCCTAGCAGGTTTGGGGTCAATTCCATTTAAATTCCAGTTAATTAAGGAAGTATACGGAAATTCCAATTATCTTGAATACTTTTCAATATAGAACATTTGGAATTGGAATTTTGTTTAATTTCTGAATGGAATTTAAATGGAATTGATCCCCACCCTGGTGTCTAGTATGTGTTATTTCTAGCCTCGTATTACTTTTGCTGTAAATGCATGGTCCCTGAAGATCAGAGAGATATCGTTATATCAATTCAGGGGAAGTTGTATGGTTTAGGGAAGGCTGTGTGTAAGTGAAGTCAGCAATGGCAGATAATAGTGTGACAAATTAAGTCACTTAAACAATTTTATGTGATAGACTTCCATTTCAGTCTCTACTGATGCTGAGGTAATAATATTTCCTATTCAAATTGCCCCTATCTTCCAAATCAATATGTACAGTGAGAATATTGTCAAATTCATGCCTGGCTGCCTGCGTTTACGGCCCTGGTGACTCAAATGGAGTATAAACCAAAAGCATATAACCTAATTATCAAACCTATTGTCTGTTAACATTGTAATCCCTTGGGGTGTCCATTTGTCAAATGTATTAATAGCTTGCACACTGCAATTTCTCTGGAGCAATAGTGTAGCCTCTATTTATTTGAAGACCATACATGTTAGAGAGTGTCAGTGCGAGAGACTGTGCAGTTACTGTAATAGTACTGTACATTGTATGTATGAATTTTGATTCAGAATGAAAATATTCTACATGCAATATGTGGTGTACCAATGTATGTAGTAGCTTGGCCAGTTATGCTCAGCCAATCAGCATTTACACAAAGATATTACATCCACCTCCAACCTCCAGGAATGCCTTGAAATTATGATAATACATGCATTACGGTTTATTTTGTAATATATTCATATTTTTTAATAGTTTGATAAACCTAGAATTAAAGTAGAAAGCATGCATTATTGATGGGAGTAGAGAAATAGCAGGATTTATTTAGTAGATTAACTGAGATTGTTTCATATTGATTACAGACGCTATCCTATTTTTTATAACATACAAACAGTTTTTTTATTAGAGGCCTAGAAGATTTTCAACACCCAATCAAACATCTTGCTTGAACACTGGCACGTACCTTACCATGACGCAATATCAATACCTCCAACACAGCAACAGAACAGACACATATTCAAATAGCCTAGTCGTCACGTCACAGAGTACTAAATAAAATCTATCAGTTATTTTCCTTGGTCTCAAAGAGCGTATAAATGCAATAATTCCAGTAGGACCCCACATTTTAGCACATGTTCTGTATGATATTAAAATAATGGTAATTCTGGTGAAATGTTGATGGGTAATACTATTGTAAATGGAGAATAATAACCAGATGATGATATAATAGGTGTGATTACCATAGGGATTAAACCTATATTTTCTCGATATTCCAGCTCCCTACATATTTTCCCTCATGCACACTCCCTCCCCTGACCCCAAAGCTCCTTGTGTAAATCCAAATGGTTATCTTGTGACTTGACCTGACCTTTATTAAAGGCAATGAACCAGTTTGCATAGACTAAAGGGTCTCGTTGATGTCTGTGCGTCATTTTGTGTCCTACACTCTCCACCAATAGGATTAGCTAGGGTTCATTGTGTTGAGGTTGATGCACTCCTTTCATTGTTTCCTTCCCTCCATCATCACTGATATAAATTGGACTGACTGGCTATATAGGGTGTATTATGTCCACCATTCACATGTTAGTGGTCATGAAAAAAATTGTAGAACCTATAAAGAAGAAATAGGATATATTCAGGGGCTTTAAAATGGTATTATCATGCTGGCCAAGTGTTTCTAAACACCGTTCTGTAGGCAATTCCAGATGTGATTCAAGTTAATCTAGTATTGTAGGCCAAAATAGAAAACTGAAGAGGAGTCATATTCTAAACAGAGCCCTAATATCTTCGGAAATCCGATGTGTACCATTAAAACAACAATATGTTACGGTAAATTGAGCTATGAAGGAGTCGAAGCTCATTCAATTCGATCGAACCTTTCTATAACCTCCCTGTAACGTTGCAGCCCCTGAACATACCCGATTGAGGGAGGAGCTACGCGCCTTAGCTAGCTACATTTTCTTTCTGTTTGCAAGGGTTACTGCAGAACATCTATTTTACAGTGAGTCGATAACTACTTTGTTTGAATCTCTATTTTTGCCATGATGTAATACACATCTAGTTGTTTTGTGCCAACACTTTTTCGTTAACTAGCTAGCTTTATGTAACGGGTTTGAAAACGTGTGCTCTAGCTAGCTAACACGCATGTTGACATGCCCGCGCTAAGACTGAGCCGCGTCAGTAAACTATAGCTGGCAAGTTATCTACAAACTATTTTCGTTTAGTTATACAGTTTTAATTGAATATGTAACTTTCTTCAAGCCACCCTTCTGCCGTTGGCTGGCTAGCTTTGCTAGCATGTCACCTGCTAAACGTTTTAACATTAGCTAAAAAAAAAAAAATACATTTAATTTAGTAGGCGTCTTTATACAGAGCAACATAAAGTAGTGAGTGCATACATTTTTCGTAATTCTGTTGCTAATTTGTTTTCAGGGTCCTTGTCCATCGGATCAAAAATGATTATCCCGGTCCGGTGCTTCACCTGTGGGAAAATCGTTGGGAATAAATGGGAGGCATACCTTGGCCTCCTTCAAGCTGAATACACTGAAGGGTGAGAGACTCATGTTTGTTGTTTACATTGCATTTCCCTAAGATGAATCCCTTTCTCAAAATATTGTAGTGTTAACTTATTATTTGGTCATCTGAAATAAATTATTTTAGTAGCTACATACATAGGCTACTCCTGATAAACATATCCAACTCTTGTCTCTTCCCCTTTTGTCTGGTTGGCAGCGATGCCCTTGATGCTCTTGGTCTGAAGAGGTATTGCTGTCGGAGGATGCTGCTGGCCCATGTAGACCTCATTGAGAAGTTGCTGAATTATGCACCACTGGAGAAATGATGGCTACAACAACCACATACAAGAATCATCTGGCTTATTTGTGGACTGCCAGAGAGGCAGTGCACCCAGATGGATTGACATCCTCGAGAGACTCTTTTCATACCTTGTTTGAATTGTACATGTTTTGTTGTTGAATAAACCAACAAATACTTATTTATAATAAGTGCTTTGTAAACTGGAGAAAGTTCTGTAATATGGTTTCTTTGTGTTGGCTCAGTGACCTAGTTTTACTTTGTCTCTCATGCACTCGTATCTATAGAGAGTAAAATACAAATATCAGCTAGTATACTTTGTTACCAGCTGGATAGAAAGGCTACTTCAGAGCATTGAAATGCCTTCACAACAATCTACTAGCCATCAGTAGACCACCAGAGCAGCCCTGTCCAGTTCTATAGGGTCTGGAGACAACACTTTGAATCCTGGCAGGCAAGGCTCATTTCACTAGGTGTCTTCTGAATTCCTGCTGCTTTCAGGCAAAACCATGGTTTAATTTCCATCAATACGGCTACAGCATCTTGCCACAGCATTTACATTATTGTGTAAATAAAGGCAGTAGGCAAACCCCTTTAAGCAGCATGGATCAGGCAATGAAAACTACCTGGTCCTTTAGTGTAACAATCCTTTTTTGCAATCAACACACTTGTTCCAACTCATTTTAACAGCCTTTTTTAATCAGTTCAAATTTGATACAAAAGAAGAGGGAAGAGGAAAAAAACACAGTTCAACATATAAAAAAAATGTACCTTTGCTTTGTGCATGCAGGTGTGGCAAACAACCAAAGTTGCAGCCACTACCCTGAAACCAATTCATAATCAAAAAATAAAATTACAAAGACAGTATCACTGTGAGAAAGAGGTGGTTGGTGATGGCCGAGATCAGAAGATTATGATAAGGTAAAATGCTTGGTGGCTGCTGAGTACCAGGAAAACATGAACGTGGGGGCAGTAGTTTGTGGAGATGGAGGGGGGGGGGGGGCTACGGACATTCATTTTGTCTCACCATCAGTTCATCCATTATCCCAGACTTTTAAGCAGCTTGGCGCAGAAATAAAGTCCTGTCTACCCTCCTACTCAACCTGACGGGGACAAAGACAGCCTAGAATGTCCTGAAAAGAAAAGACAAAAGTTCTGTCAGGAGTGCGTAAATACAAAGGATTGACTGAAATAACTGCTTGAAAATTAGAGGTGGTGGTGTATTTCAGGATGTGAGTAAGTGGTGGTAGTCTGGAGATGAAGGGGTTACAGATGAGGGGAGACGTATTGGAGAGCTTACCTAGCGGTGCCGCTCACGATGCTCCCTATGTCTATCTCGTTCCCGAACACGCTCCCGGTCTCTCCCATCTCTCTCCCCACTTAATGAGCGTTCTCGGTGCCGGCGGGACATTCCTGCAGCCTCCCATTCCTGGATGTAGGACTCTTCCCTTTCTTCCCTTCCCCTGCCTCTGTCCCGTTCTCTATCCCGCTCCCTGTCCCGCTCTCTATCTCGGGAACGGTGTTCTCTGTCGCGGGAACGGTGTCTTTTCCTACAAAGAGAGAACAAGTTAGGAGTGAGGCCACATTACAATTTCTGTTTGTGATGAAAAACGGTCCATGAGAGGTCCAAACTATATCTCCAGCACTGACCTGGAGCCGTAAGACTTGCTCTCGATGGAAAAGAGGCAGTCTTTCAGAGAGGTGACCAGCACTCGACAGCGCTCATCCCCATACACTCTTGACTGCTTGATGACAGCAATGGCAGTCAAAAGGGTCTCAATGGCCAGGGGCATGTCTCCTACATGAGACGAGGTTACACAGAGTTTATTACAACGACAGGATTTAAGATGTTCTGCATTGTGTACTGCACATGTCAATGTCTTTGGGTTATCATCATGAATCTGTATTTGAGTGTCTACTGTAGGCATTTTTCAGTGAGAGTCTAACCGGCAGTAGCTCCAGACACAGCCTTGGTGATGGCGCTGCTGGCGATGGCTTTGTTTCTGTTCATCAGCTCATCAAACTCTCCCTCTGTAATTTGGGGTGTGGGAGCTTCACTGTCCCTGCTGCTAGAGAAAAAAAACACTTCTTTACTGAACATCATCATACATACATATCCATACAACTTGTGATAGACATGTTTCACAATTAATACAAATTCATTCCATAATATAAAGTTGAGTGCATGAGCTCACTTGTGCCGGTTGTACGACGTGTTGTGTTGTTGACTGTAGTTATTGTGTTGTGCTGGAGGAAAGAAGGCGGGGTTGAGATGCAGGGAGGGTGGAGGATGGCTGGGGAGACGTAGAGGTGGTGGAGGGAAAAGGTGGGGCATGGGGGGAGGGGGGATGTGTGGCGGAAGGTGGGGGAAAAGAGGAGGAGGCATCCTAAAGAATGGGACTGACAGAGGGGGAGGTTTGTTGTGAATGTGTTGGGGGTGGATAGTGTGAGGGACAGTGGAATGGTTCTGGTTGAGCACAGGAGGGGAGACGGAGGCGTTTTTGTCCCCGGTATCTGACGACTCCTTCGAGTTAGAGCGCTGGGGGACACCTATGGAAAAGGAGGAGGGAGAGTTTGGTTTTGTTTAAATGGCAGCATTGGATTTTTTATTATTTACTTTTTTTATTTAACCTTTATTTAAATAGGCAAGTTAGTTAAGAATAAATTCTTATTTACAATGACCGCCTACCCCGGCCAAACGGGACAACGCTGGGCCAATTGTGCACCGCCCTATGGGACTCCCAATCACGGCCGGATTGTGAAACAGCCTGGATTCAAACCAGGGTCTGTAGTGATGCCTCTAGCTCAAAGATGCAGTACCTTAGACCGCTGCGCCACTCGGGATATCACTTCTGAGAAAGACTTGAGTACCTATTTATTTGCTGTATGTAGATGTGTGCTTACGTTTATTAGCCTGGGCTTCAAACACGGCTAGATTCTGGCGTGTGGCAAAGCGGCAGTCCACCTTTTCTCCATTAACATGAGAATTTGGCAAAGTCTCCAGCAACCTCTGCAATGACTCTTCTGTGGCCACCACTACCTCAGCGTATCTATAGAGAGTAAAATACAAATATCAGCTAGTATACTTTATGTAACCAGCTGGATAGAAAGGCTACTTCAGAGCATTGAAATGCCTTCACAACATAATCTACTAGCCATCAGTAGACCACCAGAGCAGCCCTGTCCAGTTCTATAGGGTCTGGAGACAACACTTTGGCTCTGGATCATGCACAGATAATAAAACGTTGGTAGTCATCTGTAAGATCTGTATTTAGCTTAACTACTACAGCATCATACTGTATTTATTTTAAGACTAATTTGACTCAATAGGTGTCTGTCTCCAGGTCTCCTTAGAACACCATGGTCAGACAGTCATGAAATGGCGAAACACCCAGTTAATAAACAGTGAAGAAATTGAAAACATTAGATTAGAACAATGCCCACTGGATAGGCCCAACGCTCACCCCCTGGACTGGCCATTAGCTCTGTTCTCAGCAAATTTGATCTCCACAATGTCCTTCACGCCCAAGGTGCGCGCCACGTTAATAAGGTCTTTGTCGGAGGTCCACTGAAGAGGCGGGTAAAGGAAGACAAAGGAGAGCAAGAGGGAGAAGATTAGTAAAAATTAAGGATAGAAATGTAATAGGTCTATGTGGCTGTATCTCATTACAGAACATAGGATAATATATTAGCAAACTGGACCAAAGGTAATGGTGGTGGGAGACTCACCCAGGAGAAGTTGCCCACATATACAGCCAGTCTCTTGTTCCACACCCCACTGTAAGTGTACAGTATTGCTGGTTTGCTCTCCTCTTTCGTTGGCTGGACCTTGCTGAGAGGGATAGCATCCTCTGAGAATTTCCTTTCCCGGCTCACAGAGCCAGTGAGCACATCATCATAAAGATCACTTGCCTCTGCCGTCATCGCAAAATCTCCATCCTATAGAGAGAGAAGACAGACAGAAGATAGACGTTATCCCTCAATGCCTAGCTACATTCTTATCACTCACAATGACCATCCCTGAAAAATCAGACAACCTACGAGAGAACACTAACCACCATATCTGTATTGTTGATATCAAGGATATGAAATGTAATTGTATGATTTGTTAACATCATATACTCTGAATGTAACCATTGACATTAATTCGTGTAAGATGTTGACATGATGATGATCATACTAAAATCAAACAACCTCGTCCAACAATTTATTTTAGTTTCCACGTAAAGAATCTTCTCCATTCACTTTAATCTTCTTACAACTATTCATGTCTACAGCTCTTTCCATAATCTTTCTCGGCCTGTCTCACCTCCCCGTTGTTTTGACTGAATTTCTCGTCGTAGATGTCTATGAGGTCAGTTGCACCACCACCATCGGCCGCTTTAGCCGCCATCCCGAGTTCTGGGTTGGCACTGCAGCCTGTGGCTACGTTAGCAACGTTCTCTCAGCAATCTATGTTTTATTTATGTACCTAGTCCAGCTAGCCAACGTTATCCAGTTAGCGCCGCAATATTATTGTTGAACTAACTAGCTAGGCAGCGAACGTTAGCAAAATGGCTAGCTAGCATCACCTCGCATCCCCTCCCCTTGCAGGGAAGCTGGCGTGGACGGAATATCAACGCAAACAAATAAATTACCAACCCGGATTAAAAAGTCAACAAATATTATACTTTCAAAATGTGATATAATTGTAATGTAAGTCTGCATGCAAAAACTGATAACATTCAGTTAAGGACTCAGCTAGCTTGTTGCTGCTACATCAGAACAGAAGCGTAATCGAAGAGTGCATCTTTCAAATATCTCCGATGTGAAACATGCATGATATCGCAAAGTTCCACAAAAATGGTTTAGCTATCAGCTAAATAATACATGATGTTACATACGTGAATATATCATGTAAATGTGAGACATGTTGATAACATTATGATTGTTTAACATGCATTTCAAGAACCATTTGGAAGAAGTAATAATTTCCCTCACCAATATGGCGCCAATTATTTCTCCAAGCTAGAGGAGATTTCCTGCTATGTACCTGCTCTGTTATTATGTGACTGTCTTTGGCTAGCAGGGACTGGTTGCTCTCGTGTCAACAAGAACAGTCACATCAGGTTCCGCAGTCACAAGGAAGGAAAAAACACAATGCTGTCTGCTCTCGTTGCTAAAAGAGTGAGTAGTATTTGGAATGCAAACGTTACGCTACACGGACTATCCTTGTATCCTTATTTACCTTTTCATTTTTGTACTATTTCTATGCACTCTCACAAGGCCCTGCACACTCACTCCATCACATAATATGCACATACATTTATACTGACTCTACACACACACACACACACACACCCACTCACTCACATACAAGCTGCTGCTACTCTGTTTATTTTATATCCTAATGCCTAGTCACCTTACCCATATAACATATCTACCTCCATCACTCCGGTTTCCCTGCACATTGTAAATATGGTATTGGAACTGACCCTGTAGTTATATAGTATGCTTACTTGTGTTCTTTATATTTCCACTGTACTTGTGCATGTGGCATTACAACTTGGAACTCGTTAGTACAGTCAATTTAATGTAGTAGCTAGCTAGCTAGCTAACGTGTGCTAGCTAGATAACTAATGTCAAGGCTGGCAAGCTACCTAGCTGGCTAGCAATGCTGTCTATTCTGACTGAATCTAACTAAAGTTTACCCATAATACCTAGTTGACTACTGAGTTTGAAAGTCATTTTCTGCTCTCACTTTTCAAACTGAATGGTAAAACTGTGTAGGATATAAAGGTCGTTTTACACTTGTGAAACCATACCATGGTTGGACATGGGAGGGCAGCAGATAATGTTATGCAACCAATCTCATGTTCTGTAGCTAATGGAAGTTAGCTGTCTGGCAAGGGCAGCAGTCCAATTAATACATAGTGGTAGCTAGCTAGGTAAAAATTATGCTCTAAATTATAGACTATCATCCCTACAGGACAGTTATTGTAAGCTACTTTTCTAGCAATTAAACTATAATTAAAACCATCTCCATGTTGTTGTTGTGTACAGTCAGTCCAGTCGTTGATGATGATGTTGTTGTTTATCTTGTCCAGCTGGTAAGCAGGGTATGCCAGGCGTCATGGAGACCAGCTGTGACAGAACTAGTGACTACACGGGGTTACAAAGGAGAGGCACCTGATGACTCTAGGGGTGACCTAATTGAGATCCCCCTGCCCCCCTGGACAGAGAAGGATGGCGAGACCATGGACATCAAGAGACGGCGCCTGCTCTTCCAAAGCCGAAAGAGGGGCATGCTGGAGAATTGCATATTGCTTAGGTGAGTGGACCACTAATCATACGGTATATATTTTAGTATTGATTTTATTCTTCTATTTAATCCTAAGCAAAGCTCATACTATGATAGAGCCCACAATGCAGATATAATGAATTTATAAACCATCAGGTTTAAGGACAGGCAGCATATTTGTGGTCAGTGGCAGAGGCACAATTTAATTATAGTGTGCAACTTACAATATGTGTATCTAAGTCTTGGACATGTCTCAAAACCATACACTTGCACATACCAATCAAATTGTCTTTCCCCTTTCAGCCTGTTTGCCAAACAATATCTTAATACAATGAGCGAACCCCAGTTAAGACAGTATGACAGACTGATCAACGAGCCAAGCAACGACTGGGACATCTACTACTGGGCAACAGGTGAGGAGAGCGCTTCAGCTTTATATTCTCTTATCAACTGTGATGATCCACACCAGGGAAAGCAAAGCCATATAATACAATTAGTTACAGTGGCTTGCGAAAGTATTCACCCCCCCTTGGCATTTTTCCTATTTTGTTGCCTTACAACCTGGAATTAAAATTGTTTTTTTGGATGGGTTTGTATCATTTGATTTACACAACATGCCTACCACTTTGAAGATGCAAAATATTTTTTCTTGTGAAACAAACAAGAAATAAGACAAAAAAACAGAACTTGTCAATACTTTGTAGAGCCACCTCTTGGGGTATGTCTCTATAATCTTGGCACATCTAGCCACTGGGATTTTTGCCCATTCTTCAAGGCAAAACTGCTCCAGCTCCTTCAAGTTGGATGGGTTCCGCCGGTGTACAGCAATCTTTAAGTCATACCACAGATTTTCAATTGGATTGAGGTCTGGGCTTTGACTAGGCCATTCCAAGACATTTAAATGTTTCCCCTTAAACCACGTGTTGCTCTAGCAGTATGCTTCAAAGTTTCAGATATTTTTTTATAACCCAACCCTGATCTGTACTTCTCCACAACTTTGTCCCTGACCTGTTTGGAGTGCTCCTTGGTCTTCATGGTGCCGCTTGCTTGGTGGTGCCCCTTGCTTATATATAACTCTGAAACATGCCACCTGCAGAAGTTCTCGGATGACTCCGCAATTGTAGGGAGCATTAGGGGTGGGCAGGAGGAGGAGTACAGGAGCACAATCAATTACTTTGTGGTGTGGTGTGAGCAAAACACCTTCAGCTCAACATCAGCAAAACAAAGGAGATGGTTGTGGACTTCAGGAGAACCAAGGCCCAACCGACTGCAGTCCCTATACAGGGGATGGATGTGGAAATGGTTGGTTAATTCAAGTTCCTGGGAGGCCATACGGACAGCAGGCTGTAATGGGCTGGTAACATCGGGGCCCTGTACAAAAAGGGCCAGAGCCGACTCTACTTTCTGAGGAGGCTTAGGTCCTTCAACATGTGCAGTAAACTACTGCATACTTTCTACCAGTCTGTGGTGGCCAGTGCCATCTTTTTTGCAGTGATGTGCTGGGTGCCAACATAAAGGCTGGTGATGCTTCTCGGGTAAATAAGCTGATCAGGAAGGCTAGCTCTGTTCTGGGGATTAACCTCGACACTCTAGAGGAAGTGGCGGATAGAAGGATCCTGGCCAAACTGCTGGCCATCATGGACAACGTCACCCACCCTCCGCATGCCATGGTTATGCTGCAGAGGAGCACTTTCAGTCGCAGACTGATCCCACCACTGTGTGCCAGAGAGCGCTACAGGAGGTCCTTCTTGCTGGCGGCTATTAGACTATTTAATGCCTCACCGGGGTGCCGTGCCGTCGGCAACATAGACCTGGAACTGTTGGTGTTAGGACATAGTTTAACAATTAGGCATCCATCCATCCGTGAGTAACTCTCTGGTCAGTAATCACTCAGTCACTCAGGACTTAATCATTCAGCACTCATTCATTCAGTCCAAGTAATTCTTGGACTGAATTTACGTAGTCATTCACTCAGGACTGCATATTAGTATCCAGTCAGTAGTATCTTTTTTCATTGCTTTTAGTATATTGAATGTGCAATATGTGCATTTATCTGTAATTAAACCCTGTACTAAGGACTGTATTTTAAGGGAATTATTATTTTTACCCTCACTTATATCATACGCACATTTAGTTATTTATCTTTCTCTGCCATCGACCTGTATAGTATAGTTAATCATACAAATAGTTTTTTATTTATTTATATCAACTGAAATATTTGTATCATTTTTTTCACCTAACACTCTAACAATGTATAGTGCACATATTCAGCCATTCACTCATACTATGCAATAGCTTTTTGCACTCCAGACTTCTTGTTTTTTCATACTGCCGCACTATGTATCGTGTATCTGTCTTTTGTGTATTTCGTTCTGGCATTTTGCACCTGCCCTGTGTTTTTCGTAGCTGCTTGACAAAGAAATTTCCCCTCGGGGATCAATAAAGTATCTATCTTAGTGGTGTTGCAGACTCTGGGGCCTCTCAGAACAGGTGTGTACATATACTGAGATCATGTGACACTTAGATTGCACACAGGTGGACTTTATTTAACTAATTATGTGACTTGTGAAGGTAATTGGTTGCACCAGATCTTATTTAGGGGCTTCATAGCGAAGAGGTGAATATATACGCACGCAACACTTTTGCGTTTTTAATTTATTTGAAATTTATTCTTTTCATTTCACTTCATCAATTTGGACTATTTTGTGTATGTCCATTACATGAAATAAAAATAAAAATCCATTTAAATTACAGGTTTTAATACAACAAAATAGGAAAAACGCCAAAGGGGATGAATACTTTTGTTTAAAAATACTGCTTATTTTCAAGCTGATCTGCTGACTTTCTTAGCATTATGGTGAGCCAACTTGCACATTCTATATGAGATATGAACTGTCAGTTGAAGTTAACTGAATGCGTGTTGTCTTGCCCTCATCTCACCAGAGGCCCAGCCTGTACCTGATGTGTACGCAGGTGAGATCATGGACCTGCTGAAGGAGTTCACTAAGAACAGGGATCAGGAACAGAGGCTGGACGCACCCAACCTGGAATACCTGGACAAGGGGAGCCAGTGAAGCCTGGCTGACGCATCTCTCTCAGGGTGTTTTCACATGTAGTCCTCTTTTAAAATAATGGATCTCAGTCCTCTTTAATGTGATCTCTGGGGTAAAATCTCAGTCCTCTTTGTATTCACACTGCCCTTGCTTTTTTAAAATGAGGACTCAACTCTTTTGCCAGTTTACTTCACATATTTTGTTGTCGGAGTCCTTTTTGCATTCACATTGCTATGTTTAGAAAGGAACTAATATCTTTTTCCAACATTTTATTCAATTCACTGTGGGTTTTTACAAAGTGCAGGACAAGACATTCCATCAGAATGTGTTGTCGGACAGCTAGATGTACTATATACCTACTTACATTTTGGAAGCTAATAGGGAAATTTCAGGGGAAACGGTGTTGCAGTAGTATAGTGTGTGGTGAGGGAATAATGACAAGTGAATTTGGGGAGCTTTGTGTTCACATTGCCCTAAAAAAGGGAGCCGGACCGTGATATTCTTTCTTTGTTGTCTTGAGTTCCATTGGCGGATTCACACAAACGCATTGCGCAAAAACAAAATGCCCTGAGATTGGCAATGGTTCTCATGATTTTCCAGAGAAACCCACCTCCTGGAAAAGGACAATTCCTGCAGCAAGCCATTCCACTACATCCATATTTATATCACTGGCCGTATTCATAAGACTTTCAACACAGAATGAAAATAATGAATGTAGTACATGGATGTGTGGTTTAACTAGACTGAACAAAAATATAAATGTAACGTGTAGTGTTAGTTGCATGTTTCATGAGCTGAAATAAAATATCCTAGAAATGTTCCATACACACAAAAAGCTTTTCTCTCAAATGTTGTGCACAAATGTGTTTACATCACTGTTTGTGAGCATTTCACCTACGGTGCTCATGTTTGGTTTCTAGTGAACACGACCCAGGTACTTGGTCGGGTTGCAGTGTCAATGCATGGACACCAGGGGGAGGCAAAACTACTGTTTCATTCCCTTTTTGCACATCACTGCTAATCAATGGTCTAAAGTAACACACTGGAAATACAGATTCAAAACATGAAGCTCAATACTCACTCTTAAATGTAGAGATGCAGGCACCAAAACAGTTAATAGTTAAATTATATAAGTTTATTGCGGGTTGCACTTGCTATGGACAACCATTGCTATCCTTTATGTCTGTAATTAGCTTTCAGCTCAGTAACTCAGGCTAAGATTATTCATAATGTAGCTAGATATCTGCATAAAACTAATAGGTAAGGCTCTCCTTAAACCATGAATGAGTAAATGTATGAAGACCTGGCTATAATGAAAGTGTATCAGGTGTGTGAGTGGGTGCACCTGATGTGCATAATGTTTGCACCGTGTGTGTTTGTAGTGCTGCATGCTGTTGAGTGGGAGTTTGTGAGTGTGTCAAATAGTATAATTCCTTAAATTGCAGATTTTATTGCCATGAAGCAGATAACTTGTGTTGACAGTGGTGAGAGTTTCTCTGTTATCATGTAATCTCAGTGGAATGTTGCTCTGAGACCAGCAGGGAGGTGCCCTTTGGCCAGGGGGTTAGAACAAAGATGAGACAAGCTTTCCCTCTGCCTGGTTCAAGTCACCAGAACCATTGTGCTGGACACTCAGGCGATTACAGAAGACATTTATGATGTAAAAGATGATCTCCATAACCTGAGGAAACAGTCCCAGCTCACAAGCACAGGCACAATTTCCACTTCAATAGTCCGTACCAAGGCTACTTCCTTGTTTGGCAATAAAATAATAAATCCACTTGGCATAAATCTGCTGAGTTAAGGTGGTGATTTACACACAATTGATCATAGATTCAATTGCCACACAAAGTCATTTTATGTAGAGCTCCTGCATGGACAGGGTGAGGTGGAGATGCTGGGGGTGTGTCTTTAAATAGTACACTGTGATGTCAGCAGAGTCCCCCTCTGTGTCGTCTCTGTGACTTTACTGCCATCTGTCCGACTTCAGAGACATGGTCTGGACACATCTTCTTCTGACCTCTGACAGTCTAAAATTATTTATATCTGCCTCCGTCAGTGTTCGGCTATATACCTGACTGACGGTCGATCTGTCTGTATATCTTTGCGTCTGGCAACTCATCTGGGTGACACCACTAGTGTCAAATATGTATTGACCTGTGTCAAGTTTGTATCTTCATATTTCTTTATCATCTTACTTTTTAATTGTTGTCTTGATTAGGTCAATGTGCACATTTCCTTTGCTCACATGGCAATAATCCTGTATTTCCTTTTCTCACATGGCAATGGCCCCCTGTGGCTCAGTTGGAAGAGTATGGAGCTTTCAACGGCAGGGTTTTGGTTTCGATTCCCAGGTGGGAACAGTACGAAAATGGATTGGAGGATAAGAGCCTCTGCTAAACGACTATAATGTAAAAATGTAATTTAACTCTGTTCTCTCACTATTAAATGATACGCCTCACCTGTGGATTCTACATATCAGGCTTTCATTTGCTGCACAGTTCATGTTTTTCCATTCCCGTTAAGCTTGTTTGGAGTGTGGATCTGTCTGTCGCCCACGGCCACCCACTCTCCCCATCTCCAGGCCGACGTGTTCCCGTCATCTTCTAGCGCTGTGTCTGTGTCGTGACAGCGCTTAGTTTTATCCTCAGCTATACACTACCGCCAATCTCTGCTCCCCTGGAATTACAATTTTACCCCTCTCTCTTTCTCCATGTTCTCTTTCTTCACTATTTCTCTCCCTCTCTCTCTCTTTTCCCACACCTCCCTCCTCCTCAACGTCTTCTCATTCTCTCTGTACTTGAGAGAAGCCTGCAGGAAGGGAGCTGTACAACAGAGAGAAGATACTGTAGTAGTTTCACTATTCTACTACTAATAACCTGTATTTAGGGCCAGTTTTCCTGCCAGGTCATGTGGTCAGGGAAAACATCTGTTGTGTACAGGTTTAGAATACTTAACACAAACATCCACACATCACCTCTCCTCCATGCTCAGAGTTAACAGGTTTTCTGTAGTTGACTCAAAAATAACCACATGCCAAAGATCAATAGTTGAAATTAACTATTGAAAAGAAAATATATTAAAAAGGAGCCCAAAGGAGGGAGTAGGGCAGATGTATGTAGGTAGTGGATTTGTAAAATACTGAAGCTCTGTTCTGTTCTGGTTGTAACTATAGTGTGTGAGCATTAGGAATGAACTGTGTGGGAAGCAATGTGTGTGGGTTGCGTTTTTTTTAACACTTGAGAAAATGACAAATAATACAACTGCTTGTAAACCAGCACTCAGAAACCACTTTTACAGCCTGTCAAAAATAGTCAAAACATACTCCTGTATCATGTTGCTACCCATTAGACTAGTTACCAAATTCTGCAATGCATAGCTGTGAAAGTATGGAAGTGAACAGTAATTAAAGGAATCAAGGCAGCTTGGTTTGACAGAAAACCAGTGTGTGTACAGTATATAATTCCTCTAAGAACTGAGTTTGATGTTCAAGTTGAAGGCCAGATTTGGAGGCGAGGTTCAGACTTCCATTCTTCACAACAGTGTGTTTACTGCAACAGAACTACTGTTTCAACTAGTACTAGCCAGCAGGAACTGTTGTAAACCTTACAGAGTTCCTCTAATGGAAATCAAATAGGGAGAGAAAGCCACAAGCCACTATGAAATACCACATTAAATCGGCTTTAGAAAAATAACAAAAACTATTTTAGAAGTTTCTTCTTTTTATGTACACATTTATATATTTATACACTGTACAGATTTCAAAAAATAGATGGTTGATATATAAGATTGTGCCCCCCACAGATGTGTGACTAAGGAGAGAACAGCAGAGAGCAAGAGAGGGGACAAAGGGACATACAAATATCAACTTCCCCAATTAACACTGATGAGTTTTTACATACATCATTTTCATTTATCCTTTATACAATGTCACATAAATCCTGGCCTGTTTTGGCCAATCCTCCTCGTATCTCCACCAATATCTGTGTAGAGATCCCTGATTAGACATTTAGGGTGATTTCAATCTGTTTTGTGATCAGTTTTCAGATTATTTTTTAGATCTGTGTTTTGAATTGTTACTGGGCTTGCTAGGGCCAAGAAAGGACTCTAATAAGAATCCCAACTCAATGCTTCAGAGGCAAACGGACAATACCTGGCTTCTGGACCTATTTTCAGCTCAGGTAAATCAAGTCAAACACATTTTCACCTGTACCGTGGCATTTTACCTCTGTTTATCATTCTGGCTGATCTTTTAAATGTAATGCTGCATCTGCATACGTAACAATGTATTGTTTGTTGTGTGTCCAGCATGAGGCAGGGAGGTGACTTTGTTTTCAGTTATTTTAGGAGCATGTAGGTGCTCTGCTATGTTCTGCTCTGCCTGGAGAGATGGCAGTGATGCAAATGAGGTGATGATCATTGTCTGTCTCACCTTTTCTCTGTGACACTTGGGGAGCGAGAGCATATGGAGGAGGAGGAGGAGGAGGGTGGGGGGGGTGTTGTTTAAGAGCACCTTGTGCTAAAAAGCATGTGTGTCACAGTGTGGTGTTGGAATACGTCAGCACTGACGTGTGGAGACCTCGCCCCGTCTTAGTCTCAGTGTTGTGGGCCAGACACAGACTGGAGGGACAGCGTGTTATGGTTCTGTAAGCCACATATTAAACCCGAACACAAGCCCGCTGATACACACAGGCCTGAGTGAATGGTCCCTCTGCCCAACAGAACAGGGCTAGAATAGAATGTGTTGTATGTGGTGTTGTATGTGGTGTTGTCAAAAATGTAAACGGCCCCCTCCCCAACCAACCCATAAACCCTCAACAAATAGAAAGTAGACAAATGCCCATTGTCACTTCCCAACATCCCTGTAATCATTAGCGTCTCCTTAGCGATCAACGACAACATTAATAATTCACTGAACATCTAAATTACTTTATACAGAATAAAAACAGCCAAAAAAAGGATTCCATATTAAGAAAATTAAAATGGCAGAAGTGAACACCGAGCACACACACATACACGGTAAATACAAACACAGAAACTAACAGTCAGATGTTGACACACTCATACACACATTGCAAACACACACACACACACACACACACACACACACACACACACACACACACACACACACACACACACACACACACACACACACACACACACACACACACACACATCCAGTAGCCACAAACAAACAGTCAAATGTAAACAGAAAGTAGATTTAGTTGATATTATTATTACTCTTGTTGCTGTCATTCAGACCATTGTGTGACGAGAGAGAGACTGAAGCTTGGAAGAGGTCACATCAGGATGACATCAGGAGCAGGACAGAGCAGAGGGGATCTAGCCAGTAATGGAACAGCCTGGTCCTGAAGCAGGACAGAACAGAGGGGGTTTGGTCCGTAATGGAACAGCCGTGGTCCTAAAGACCCACTAACACCCTAACTATCTAACATCAGGAGCAGGACAGAGCAGAGGGGGTTTGGCCAGTAATGGAACAGCCTTCCATTAAGACCCTAAATGTTTATCCACTAACATTCTTATAACAGTGTGTTCTGTAACATGCACACAAAGTAATAATATGTAGACTAAATGACTTACAGACTAACTGATGTAACAGACACACGTTCCAATACAGGCAGAATTACACAAAATTACTGACAGAGACAAACAGGTAACATTAACAACCTTGATGGGGACTAGATCATTTGGCTTAGTGCTCCTTCAGAAACAAAACTGACTTGGTTGGGAGAGGGGAATTTATTTATGGTTATCTGCAGTGGATGATGCAATTGAGAGAAAGCAGCTCAGATGAAGACCGGTGGTTCATGTCAAGTACCTCCTCCGCTTACCGTTTCACACCAGGCTCTACCTTACAGACTGTACCCTTCCCACCTCTGCTTATCCGCTGTGATCTCTCCAAGTCTTCAAACATATCCAGTAGAATAAAGACGATTATTAGTATCAATAATATTGTTGTTATTCATTTGATAGCAGTGCAAGCCCAATACTTTTACACATGTGCCCTCACACTTGCACTCGCATGCACACGCCAACTCTCGCTGACACACACACACACACACACACACACACACACACACACACACACACACACACACACACACACACACACACACACACACACACACACACACACACACACACACACACACACACACACACACACACACATCAGTCTTTTTGCTTCTATTTACTGTCTCTGGAAGAACATTTTGATTGATCTCTTTAGGCTTTTTTAAAACAAAAAACAAAACACATCATTGATGACTTTACAATTTTTCTGTCCTTACTAATGTTTTTTTCTGCCAGAAAATAGGAATGTCTTTTTACATTTCCCCCATGGACCAGTGTAAATGATCAGTCATTTTGTCCTTTTTTGATCTAGAACTTCATTTGGAGTTACAGCACATCACCCACAGCAAACACAAACAACAAGGGGGTCCAGCCAGGGAAGAATAACTACAGTGGTGCCAGAGAAAGAGATGGGAGAGATGATGAGTGGGGTGACAGTGTCACGTCTAATTCCATTATGATCCATCCCTCTTCTATTCCATTGGTTTGCCTCTCTCTCTCTATCGATCCTTCCTGTTGTGTTCTCTGTGTGTTTGCAGAAGGGAACGGAGCAAAGGGTAAACATGGGAAGCAAAAAATAATAAATGAACAGCCAACCAGGTCGCTCCTGACGACTGCGAGAGCAGTGATTAGGGAGAGAAGACGCCTCCCCTCACTGCCACAGAGAGTGATGGAGAGACACAGGATGGATGGAGGAACTGAATTCCTGGCCCAGGTCAGTGGCTTGTCGGTCACAGATTTAATGTTTCCTGGAAGACAGGCCCTTCACCTTACGCATATATGGTCTATTTGACCCTGTTTTTGTTGGTGGCTGAGGCTCACCCTAGGGCTGGCAGAATGTACTGCTCCAGAGTCAAACAGGGTAAAGGTGAAAGGACCAAGGAGAAAAAACAATGGTTGAGAGGAAGGTATGACTTAAAAGAAACAAGACTCAGAAAGGAAGGTGAAGTTCATTAGGGATCTGAGAGAGGACAGGCAGGAGGAGAGGATGGATGCGTTGGATGGCTATTTGTACCCATGTTCTGCAGCGAGTCAGCCTTGTGCATAACGATAGGGTGGAAGGGCAGGGCAGGGGGCTGGGTGGAAGGGCAGGGCAGGGGGCTGGGTGGGATGGTCTGGGTGGATGTCGCTGGACCATCAGTATCAGGCCTTGAGGGCATGCCACTGCTGCACGGCATTACGAGGTTTACCCATCATGTCCTTCCAGTGCTTCACCTCCGCCGGACCACTCTTCCACGAGAGATAAATCTGAGAGAGAGAGAGAGAGAGAGAGAGAAAGAGAGAGAGAGAGAGAGAGAGAGAGAGAGAGAGGGGGCAGCTGTTTTGTACTGGTGGTGATTAGACTGTGGGTGAAAGGGCCAGAGCCTGTGATGAGGCGTGTTTTGGATAACTGAGGGATCACTATCAGACACTGGATCCATAGTAAGGAAGCCTGTATCAGGGTTACAGTGTGTCAGAAAATCAATGGGATAGTGCCTCTGTGTGCCACAAACAAGCCACAGAATCAATGGATATCAATCTCACTGTGTCAGTTTGTAAGAGCAATCTTGAGACAGTGACTGTTAATGTATCTTTGTGTTAGTGTGTCTGAGAGCAGGGTCATTGTGTGTGTGTGTGTGTGTGTGTATATATATGTGTGCATGTGCATTTGTGTGTGTGTCTCAGTATGTGCCAACAGGGGTCAGTGTGGACTGGTGATGTATGTGGGTGGTGGTCTGTGTGTTACGAGGGGGCGGTACCTTGCCGATGACATCGTTGCGACTGAGCTTGTCCTTGTCCATGACGGTGATGATGATGGTGGTCTCTCGGAGCACGTGGGCGGGGACGTCGAAGGGGAAGGACTCGTTGAACACGGGGTTCAGACAGCACTTCATTGTCACCGTCTTCTTCTTCTCCACACGCTTGTCCTTGTGCATCAGCCACAGCTTCACATAGGGATCTGATGAGGAGACATAACTTAAACACAGGCTGCATTCCAAATGGAACCCTAATCCCTATATAGTGCACTTATTTTGACCAGGGCCCATAGAAAGTACATAGGGAATAGGGTGCCATTTGGGACACTGCATGGATTGAGAGATACTGAAACCACATTGACACTTGTTAAGGTAGGCAGACTGTAGCACAGGAAACAGGTACTGTGTGTACTGTACCGGAGGTGCCTCCGATGTCCATGGCTTTGAGGTTGCGGGCTTTGATGATGGTCACAGTGATGGTGTTGGCTTGGGGGTTGTAGCACAGTGACACCAGCAGGTCTCCTCGACTCCCCTGTCAAACACAATGACATCAGCCATTATGACATCACCACTCACCAACCCTCTCTCTCCATCTCCATCTCCTCTACCCCCTCCCCTGTTCCCTCTCTCCCCGTCATCCCTCCTTCTCCTTGTTCCCTCTCTCCTCCCCTCCCCGTCATCTCCCCTCCTTCCCTGTCCCTCTGTGACTCACACTGCCGTCGCTGCAGGGCTTCAGCTCCTTCCAGTAGGTCTGCTGGTTGCCCAGGTCCACCTTTTTAAGGGGGATGGACACCTCCCCGATGGGGTCGTTCCTGCTGAAGCGATCGTAATCCAGCACCTGCATATAGAGGGTCCTCTGGATCACCTTCTCATAGGGGAACCCTGGGAGGAACAGACAGATACACACACAGACAGATAAGAGGCTGATATGTGCTGGACAGAGGTTTAGGGAGTACTCTTTAAGACTTTATACAGGATAACCAATAGCCATAAGTCTAGTTATGTGTATTGTTCTAAGACCAGATGTGTGTTTTTTATAATGTGCATTAGTTGTACTGTAGCTAGAGTATCTGTGTGTCCCAAATGGTATCATATTCCTTATGTAGTGCACTACTTTTGACCAGGGCCATAGGGCTGTGGACAAAAGTTGTGCACTATGTATGTAACAGGGCGCCATTAGGTACGCAGCCTCTGTGTGCAGGGTGATTTCACAGTTTGACCTTCAAACAGGAAGGTCTCGTTCCAGCGAGGGTTGAGGTTCTTCCTCTTGACCTTGGTCTCCAGCTTGTGCTTCTTGTCAGGCAACAGGTAGAGTTTGACGAAGGGGTCTGAGGTGCCAGAGAAGTCCTTGGCGGGGAGCTCCTGGCCCGTGAGGACCTTGACGGTCAGGGTGGAGTCCTGAAAGCTGTAGCCCACACTGAACTGGATCCGGCCCAGCTTCTCAACCACAGGCCCTTCTGTGTCCTCTTCTGAGCCCGGAGAGAGCTGGGACAGAACAGCAGCAGAGAACTCTAATATTTATCCAGTCTATGCGATGGTAGAATCGCAATTGCATACTCCTCGCGTCCTCTCTCCTCGACTCCTTCTCAAAACCCATTGGAGGTGAAGGTCAGAGGGGAGGGACCTCTGGCACTCTCATCCAATGGGTTTTGAGAAGGAGGCGAGGAGAAAGGAGAGAGGACGCGAGGAGTATCCAATTGAGAGCTTTGTTCCTCATCCACAAGGGGGCAGTCAAACTGCACTGGAACTCACGTGCAATGCCGCCATCATGCTAGCCTAGCGTTCAGATAATGTTATGTTATATGTCTGAGCTTTACTGAGCGATAAGGGAGGGAGCGATGGGGGAGAAGGCATATCTGGAGATGAGAGGCAGGAGATATTCTGTGAGTAGAGAGACCCCCTGCCTAACTGGAGCTGGGCCCTGAGGGAGGGAAGGAAATCCAGTTAAAAGACTGCTATCTGATAGAGAGGGACCAGAGGCTTGGCCCAAGGTGCAGTTCCTGGAATTTAATCTCACATTCTGTATTATCTCCCACACATCTCGCTGTCGCTCTGCCTCTCCGTTCAAAATCTGATCACCTCTCCTCCTTCACTCTTTTGGTGTCTGATGTCTGTCTGTTTGATGTCTGTCTGTCTTTAATAAACACACAGACATACACACATGGACGCATGCATGCACACACCATCTTTCAGACAGCTCTCTCCTACAGTTGTCAACATTTTTCAGGGTCAATCTGTTTTTCTTTTTTTTCTTTTTTCTCACGTACTTGTCGCTCAATCGCTTCGCCTGAAACCCACATATCCCACATAGATACAGAACCTCCACCTACACAAAATACAGCTACATACTGAGCCCACCTACACTATACACATCTCTCCACCCCCAGACCATGTGAGTGTCAGAACACTAAATTAATCATATTATTAACATAATATGTACACACAACAATCTCTTGTGACAGACTGGCGTAGCGGGCCAGTGCACGCAAGATTTGATTCTGGGTACCGGGATTATGCACTCTGGGTACCGGGATTATGCACTCTGGATACCGGGATTATGCACTCTGGATACTGGGATTATGCACTCTGGGTACCGGGATTATGCACTCTGGGTACCGGGATTATGCACTCTGGGTACCAGGATTATGCACTCACTTTTGTAAACGCACACAAAACTCCTAAACTCCTGCATAGGTAGTATTACAATGACCCCACAATAACAAAACAAACAGTGCCTCAGTGATAAAAAAGTTATAGTTATTAACATAACGTGCAACCCACATAATAACACAGGGCCCATCCCCCACCCCCCGCCCTGTCCACCCAGCACTCACTCAGCACTCACAGCACTGTGTTCTCAGCGTAATAACTGGGTTAGGAAATGTCATGTAATTAGCATGTTTTGTCATTGCAAATCTAAATGCTGCTACAAGTAGGTGGCGGTGGGTAAAACCATAGACACGCAGAGAGGAGGAGAGATGAACATTCATTAGCACAGACAGACAGACAGACAGACAGACAGACAGACAGACAGGCAGACAGACAGACAGACAGACAGACAGACAGACAGACAGGCAGGCAGGCAGGCAGGCAGGCAGGCAGGCAGGCAGGCAGGCAGGCAGGCAGGCAGGCAGGCAGGCAGGCAGGCAGGCAGGCAGGCAGACAGACAGACAGACAGACAGACAGACAGACAGACAGGCAGGCAGGCAGGCAGGCAGGCAGGCAGGCAGACAGACAGACAGACAGACAGACAGACAGACAGACAGACAGACAGACAGACAGACAGACAGACAGACAGACAGACAGACAGACAGACAGACAGACAGACAGACAGACAGACAGACAGGCAGGCAGGCAGGCAGGCAGGCAGGCAGGCAGGCAGGCAGGCAGGCAGGCAGGCAGGCAGGCAGGCAGGCAGGCAGGCAGGCAGGCAGGCAGGCAGGCAGGTAGGCAGGGAGCGGGTTTTCTTACCATGTGAATGTCGCTGGTGGTGACAGAGTTGGCCAGGTCTGTGGCGGAGGAGTTCCCGAGGCGGCCGGCCTCATCTGGGGTCTGGCTCCCAGGCTTACCCAGGCTCCTGCTGGAGGACGGTGGCAGAGACACAGTCAGGACAGAGACTGGGAGAGAGGCAAACGCAGCACTAGGAGAAGACAAAGAGTCAGCCTCAGGTCTGTGCTGTAACCTGCAGCTCATCAAATGGCTTCCCACCTCAGGTGAGGCTGCAAGGTCTTGTGTCAGGGCTGGACTATCCAGAGTCCCGTGACTGAAAATGTCCCCAGACTTGGGAGTAACACGGGAATGTTAGTGACTTACACTCACTCACACACACACACACACACACCTTCACACGCATGCATGCACACTTAGTTCCAAACCTTAGCCACTACAAGCATGTAACAGTGTGATATTTACGAAACAGCCACAGAAATCAACACAATTAATGAACAAAGGAGTAATAGAGAGAGAACAGGGTATGGGGAGGACTGGGTGTTGGAGATAAAGTGCTCCTAGCCAATGTGTTGTAACAGTCTGGTGAGCAGATGACATGCTGAGCTATAGCATGTGACACAAGTCAAGACACATAGACAGACAACACCAATTACAGGTTAGACACTGGAAAATGACAATAGGAACAGAGAGAGAGAGAGAGGAAAGATAGAGTGCAGGTGCACTGTAGAAATGACGGGTGAGGAAGTGAGATTAGGAATGGCTGCTGTGGGAAAGATGAGTGCAGAAAAAGAGGAAGATTTGAAGATTTATCTCGGCGGAGGGTGAGAAAGAGTGAAAAGGGGGGGATTTGTCTTGGTTAAGACTAGGAGGATTAACAGAATGAATAAAGTGAGGTTACTGACTCAAATGAACGTGAGACAGAGACAGACACCACAACACAGTTCAGTCGAAGCTGGAAGAGAAATAGAGGAGATAGGAGAGGATAAAAAGCCTGGAAACAAAAAAAACAAAGACTTAGTTTTAGTAAAATAGTTTTAGTAAAAGAGTTTTAGTAAAAGAGTATAATAAAGAGAGGAGAAACCCACTCGACACGCAAAATAAGAGGCCGAGTCAGAGAGGGAGGGAGATGGCTGGAGGCAGTACATCAAAAAGGCTGAGAGGAGAAAGAAGTAGGCGAGCCGGAGAAAAGAGAAAAGGAGGGATACGATGTGATGTGGGAGGGTAAAAACACAACACACACAACATGTTAACCGCCAAATAGATACAAGGAACTAATCGTTTGGCTGAGCGAGGTTAATCAATTAGAGGATGCATCTGGGCCGGTTAGCCGTATGGGTTATCAAGGAGGAGGGAGGATGGTAACTGTGGTTCCTGAGGTATCAGTAAGTCTGTGGTTGAGGCTACAGATGTCTGTGTCCCTGCTCGTTTGAGGGGTCAGTCACTGTGGTAGGACCGCAGACATATCTCTGTCTGGTCGGGCTCTCTCTGTGTGAAGGGTCAGTCCACAAATGCAAATCCAGTATCTCTGGTTGGGTTGGGCTGCCTAATTCAAGTGAGAGACTGTAAATCTAGTGCACTTATATACAGTTGAAGTCGGAAGTTTACATAAACTTAGGTTGAAGTAATTAAAACTCATTTTTCAACCACTCCACAGATTTCATGTTAACAAACTATAGTTTTGGCAAGTTGGTTAGGACATCTACTTTGTGCATGACACAAGTAATTCTTCCAACAATTGTTTACAGACAGATTATTTCACGTATAATTCACTATATCACGATTCCAGTGGGTCAGAAGTTTACATATACTAAGTTGACTGTGCCTTTAAACAGCTTGGGAAATTCCAGAAAATAATGTAATGGCTTTAGAAGCTTCTGATAGGTTAATTGACATCATTTGAGTCAATTGGAGGTGTACCTGTGGATGTATTTCAAGGCCTACCGTCAAACTCAGTGCTTCTTTGCTCGACATCATGGGAA
The DNA here is from genome assembly GCA_023634145.1 of Thymallus thymallus. NCBI lineage: Eukaryota > Metazoa > Chordata > Actinopteri > Salmoniformes > Salmonidae > Thymallus > Thymallus thymallus. Next base: position 28,828,287 of record CM042381.1, read on the forward strand.
AATCAAAAGAAGTCATCCTTGGGAGCAATTTCCAAATGCCTGAAGGTACCATGTTCATCTGTACAAACAATAATACGCAAGTATAAACACCATGGGACCACGCAGCCTCATACCGCCCAGGAAGTAGATGTGTTCTGTCTCCTAGAGATGAACGTACTTTAGTGCGAAAATTGCAAATGAATCCCAGAAAAACAACAAAGGACCTTGTGAAGAAGCTGGAGGAAACAGGTACAAAAGTATCTATAACCACAGTAAAACAAGTCCTATATCGACATAACATGAAAGTCCGCTCAACAAGGAAGAAGCCACTGCTCCAAAACCGCCATAAAAAAGCCAGACTGCGGTTTGCAACTGCACATGGGGACAAAGATCGTACTTTTTGGAGAAATGTACTCTGGTCCGATGAAACAAAAATAGAACTGTTAGGCCATAATGACCATCATTAGGTTTGGAGGAAAAATGACCCCAAGCATACTTCCAAAGTTGTGGTGAAATGGCTTAAGGACAACAAAGTAAAGGTATTGGAGTGGCCATCACAAAGCCCTGACCTCAATCCTATAGAAAATTTGTGGGCAGAAGGAGGCCTACAAACCTGACTCAGTTACACCAGTTCTGTCAGGAGGAATGGGACAAAATTCACCCAACTTATTGTGGGAAGCTTGTGGAAGGCTACCCGAAACATTTGACCCAAGTTAAACAATTTAAAGGCAATGCTACCAAATACTAATTGAGTGGATGTAAACTTCTGACCCACTGGGAATGTGATGAAAGAAATAAAAGCATAAATAAATAATTCTCTCTACTATTATTCTGACATTTCACATTCTTAAAATAAAGTGGTGATCCTAACTGACCTAAAACAGGGGATTTTTACTAGGATTAAATGTCAGGATTGTGAAAAACTGAGTCTAAATGTATTTGCTGAGGTGTATGTAAACTAACGACTTCAACTGTACAGTACCTCAGAGGCATGCAGTTTCACTGTGCCATTATACTCCAGTTTAGCACAGCTCAAGGAATGTCATGCACATTCAAAACAATCTCTCAGCTAGTTTTTGCTGCCTGGAGGCCAGATTCTGAGATGTAAGGCCCATAGACTCTGAGAAACGCATGCTACAATCTAGGAAGGACTACGTCCCCTATCATGTCTGTCTGTCTGTCTGTCTGTCTGTCTGTCTGTCTGTCTGTCTGTCTGTCTGTCTGTCTGTCTGTCTGTCTGTCTGTCTGTCCAGTGATACATTTGTTTTCACTATAAGGCACTAAATGGATGTTCAGGAAGGGGAATGACTAAAGGAATGGGGGAAAGGGAAAGTGGGGACAACTGAATGCATTCAACTGAAATGTGTCTTCCGTATTTAACCCAACCCCTCTGAATCAGAGAGGTGTGGAGGGCTGCCTTAATCGACATCCACGTCTTAGGTGCCCGGGGAACAGTGGTGTAGGTAAATTCTACCTACATAACTTACCCCCATTTCTTTAGTCATTCCCCTTCCTGTATAACATAAATTTAGTGACTTATAGTGAAAACAAATGGTTCTCTGAACCCTTGTTCATAGGTTGAATGAACAACAAATAAATAACAGAGTTGATCCAAGGATAAGACTGAGTTATCCAGATCGGACGGACACAGAGACAGAACGAGACAGACAGCCACGGGTTGACACCCAAAAACAGACAGGGACACAGGCAGATAATGGAGCACGTATAGAGTAAGGAGTGGGGCAACAGACAGAGCAAGACACATACAGTGAATGTAGACAGACAGACACAGACAGACAGACAGACAGACAGACAGACAGACAGACAGACAGACAGACAGGCAGGCAGGCAGGCAGGCAGGCAGGCAGGCAGGCAGGCAGGCAGGCAGGCAGGCAGGCAGGCAGGCAAGTGCAAGCAAAACAGGTCATGTGGATGAGCCTGGTTCCAGGGGGGGATCTGTTGATTGGCATAGCTGTGATTGGAGGGGAATGCTGTCAGGAGGATTCACTCCGTAGACTGCAGGGGAGGGGGTTGAATGAGCGGAGACATAAGATGAGGGAAGGGGGAGAGGTCAAAGTGCCAAACATCTCAACAACTGATACAACTTGCGTCATCTTCCTTTTAGCTTATCTTTACTGAATCGCGTAAATTTCCTCATTTCCAACATCTCCTGCTGTCCTTCCTCTTTTCTCATATCCAACATCTCCTGCTGTCCTTCCTCTTTTCTCATATCCAACATCTCCTGCTGTCCTTCCTCTTTTCTCGTATCCAACATCTCCTGCTGTCCTTCCTCTTTTCTCATATCCAACATCTCCTGCTGTCCTTCCTCTTCTCTCATATCCAACATCTCTTGCTGTCCTTCCTCTTCTCTCATATCCAACATCTCCTGCTGTCCTTCCTCTTTACGCCCTCAGTCCTAATCTATCTTTCCCATTTCTCCTTCCTTCCATAGAGTCTTTGATCTCCCTGTATGCTGATTCATTAAAGGTTGGATCTAACCCAAAGCCTGCTGTCAATGTCTAAAGAGTCGTGTCCCACCCACAGGGAATGACTGTCTCAGTCTGATTCAATCAACTTCCTACCATCAAAACAAATGACTACGAATAGGCTAACAGGAGGGACTCCATACAAAGCACTCTAACTAGATAGAGTTAGGTAAGGCCATCTTCTCTCTTCTTCCATATGTTACTGTTAAGGCTAGCTGATGATGCTAACATGTGGCATGGTTGTGTGTGGGCACAGTGAGGGTCATGTCAGACAGCATGCAGTGGCAGGCAGCTGCCAGAGGTGGATGATGGAGCCTGGACCAGACCTTGCTGCTTGACTTCCCAGATCACTTGCAAAAGAATATGGGCTGCTCTGTTGGCATGGCAACGGCTGGAGAGACAGCAAGCACCTGGGATGGAGGGAGTGAAAGGAGGGTAGGTGTGGGGCGTGGGGCGTGGGGGTGGGGGGGGCGGGGCAGGGGATTGCAGAGGGCAGCAAACAGGCAGACACATCAACAGCAAGACACAATGGCATTGGAGGACATATGACAGGTGCAGGTGAGTGCCTCCCGGGAAACACACACACTCACACACACACACACACACACACACACAAACACATGCACACACCCACACACGAGCAGGGGCATATGGAGGCAGGCGAGGCCTCTACTATCACCATGACCTGTGATAATATCCTTATGGAGTGTTACCTGAGCCCAGAGCCTGAGACCAAAGGGAAAAGGGAAGAGGTGGGGACACTCCGCTGCAAGGCTGGAGAGAGCACAAGAAACAACCCCGGCCCCCACCCGCCCGCCCGCCCACTCCCAGTACCCTCCCCTACCCACCACCCCATGACAACATCCCCATGATTCACTTAAAGACTAATACAAGACACAAAGACACACACAAACAGACAGACGGACAGGCACATATACACAGCCCTCGAACCACTACCCTACACTAAAACCTCACTCAGCCTGGTATCATACCCTAGTGTCAACAGAGAATAGTGTAATAATAAACAAAGAATATTGGTAGTTATATCCTAGTACCATACTGTAGTTAGGTGTGAAGGTCACAGACACTCCCTCGAGTGTAATCACTTTGAAGGTCAAAGATCCTTTTAAATAAGCCGACAGACCCTCACTGCTCTGAAGTGAGACCTAATAGTAGGCCAGTGGTGTAGTGCTGCCGGAGCGCATTGGAGCTCCCTCACTCTTTTCCATTTGAGAATAAACAGCGATGGTAATTACATATGCCTAACTTGGTGTTCTCTCTGCGTTGTTGGGAAGGTTCCGTAAGTAAGCATTTCACTGTTAGTCTACACCTGTTGTATACGAAGCATGTGACGAGTAAACATACAAAATATAATAATTTCTTGAGACAATATGTGTGGGCAGACGTTGCAATTGGAACACGCATTTTATGCATACTATTCTATAATAATATTAAATATCTGCTGGCACAAACTTTGATTGAGAAATGATGATATAATGAACTTGTGTTTTGTTGCACTCACGCACCTAACAAATAGTACTACACCACTGTAGTAGGCTTAAATTGAGGGGGGGGTTTGTGTGTAGCGGACTGCTGTAAACACCATAGGAGGGCTCTGATGGGCACTGAGTACTGATGGGAAGCCAGCAAAATATAATCTACTGTACAGTAATGACTAGTCCATTGATATGAGCTAATGTAAAGTAAAGACTAGTGCATTGCTCTCTTTCCCTATCAAATTTAATGGTTATATAATTCATCCTTTAGGGGTTGGAGTAACCATTGTTACCAAACTGTTCGCTCCCACCAAAGGTTGTATGGTACCATGATTATATTTTCTAGGGGTACAGCTGGGTAAGCATAACCTCCCATAACGAGGTAATAGAATCCAAGGCAATCTAAACCTCCTGTGGAGCAGGGACAGGAACAGTAGGCCACATTGGCAAAACATCAGGGGATGATCTTTTAACCTCTGTCATCAGGCACTTTGACCTCAGTCATGTCTACTCATCCTCTCTCCATACCCAAATACCGCCGTGCCCTTAGGGAGGTGAAGATGCCACGGTGCAAACAGCTGATTCACTGGGGCGGCAGGTAGCCTAGTGGTTAGAGTGTTGGGCCCGTAACTGAAAGGTTGCCGGATTGAATCCCCGAGCTGACAAGGTATAAATCTGTCGTTCTGCCCCTGAACAAGGCAGTTAACCCACTGTTCCTAGGCCGTCATTGTAAATAAGAATTTGTTCTTAACTGACTTGCCTAGTAAAATAAAGGTTAAATAAAAATAAAATAAACTGTAAAAGTCTATAGGAAAACTGTAGAATCCCCCCCAGCTGTACCCTGCCCTCACACAACAGGCTCTGACAGAACATTAACCTTCTCCTGAACTAACTCCTCTGCCCAATCCCCTCGCAGCACCTCAGACTGTTAGAGAACAAAACTCTCTATATATTTTGGTATTACTATTCTGAATGTTAGTCTGGTCTTAATACAGCAATGACAAATGATATGCACTGACACACACATGACATAATACGACAAATACCGAAACACAAACACACACTCGCTACTTTAGATTAAATACATCCCCTAAGGATCGATGCTGCAATCCCTAACCAGATCCTGACACCTGAACCCTGACCATATTATAACCTTAACCCCAGGTCAGAGAGCCTGACCTATCCTCCCATTAATTAGACCCAGCAGCAGGTCCCGTCCCAGAGGACAGAGCGGGGACTTTTCCTCACTTGCTCAGTTACACCATGACAAGCTGAGAGGTAAAGAAAAACATAACTCCTGCACACACAATTCCTCTCTGGATATTTACTGTCAACGTGTACAACCTTCTGTACCAAAATGTTGACATATACAGAGGTAAAATCGTGTTTGTTAGTTATTCTAATTTTTTCTACAATGTTGACTTTGGTGCCGTAATTCCCTGCCCCACAAACAAGAAAAGCTCTCTTCTTAAGTTGAGAAAGAGAACTTGGACCTGATGACATACTGTGAAACAAAGATATTCTAATGTGCATATCTCTGTATATTCAGGGTTGTAGTGGAGGGTAAACACACGTAAACGCCATTTTCATTGAATTAATTATCGTTGACCTACTTATTACCGCGTTTCAAGCATTGGTCAGGCATGCAAAGTATGCTCGTTATGCTCGCCTTCGCATGCTTGATTTGCCTTGTAAGCGTGAACTGATTCATCTATCCAACAGAAAACTCCGCTCATCCACGTGCACGCTATACACTGACGATGTAGAACTACCCAACCTCGGCGTAGAACCAGCAAGCGCTGGCGACAACAATCGGTCTCACTCAGACAGAGATGACAGACTTCCTTGTCTTCACCTCCCCCGAAAAAACCCAGGCTCTTGGATAAGGAGGTATCAAATGGTAAATAAAATACTGTAGTTTCTGATATTTCAGTTAGTTGGCTAGCCACCTACAGTAGTTAGCTAAATGCAGTAGCTCTGTTTAAGTAGCTACTGTACTAGCTAGTTAGATAGCTAGTAAACTGGCTAGCTACGTGTGAGAGACTGAAAATGAGCCGTTTTTGTAAATCCCCAATACCAACTAATATACTTGTCTATTTATTCAGTAAATATAATTATCATGCCAATAAATTATAATTTAAACAGAGAGTAAATAAACAGTTGGGGAAGGGAAAGAGCACAGTGGTGCAGAAAGAGAGGAGAGAGGTTAGTTGTTTACTAGATAGATAGATAGATAGATAGATAGATAGATAGATAGATAGATAGATAGATAGATAGATAGATAGATAGATAGATAGATAGATAGATAGATAGATAGATAGATAGATAGATAGATAGATAGATAGATAGATACAAAATACAATAAGTCTGGAGTGCAAAATGCTATAAAAAGACATAGTATGGGTGAATGGCTGAATTTGTACACTGTTAGGTGAACAGTGTACAAATTCAGCCATTCACCCATACTCAGGTCCTTCCAAAAAAAATGGAAGGACCTGAGCCTCCTCCGAAAGTAGAGTCGGCTCTGGCCCTTTTTGTACAGAGCCCCGGTGTTACCAGCCCATTCCAACCTGTTGTCCATATGGACTCCCAGGAACTTGTATGACCCAACCATTTCCACATCCATCCCCTGTATAGGGACTGCAGTCGGTTGGGCCTTGGTTCTCCTGAAGTTCACCACCATCTCCTTTGTTTTGCTGATGTTGAGTTGAGGGTGGTTCTGTTCACACCACAACACAAAGTCATTGATTGTGCTCCTGTACTCCTCCTCATGCCCAGCCCTGATGCACCCTACAATTGCAGAGTCATCCGAGAACTTCTGTAGGTGGCATGTTTCAAAGTTTTATCTGAAGTCCGAGGTGTAGAGGGTGAACAGGAAGGGGGACAGGACCGTTCCCTGGGGAGCCCCTGTGTTGCTCACTGCCCATTCTGACACACAGCTCTGTAGTCGCACAAATTGTGGCCTACCGGTCAGGTAGTCCGTAACCCAGGAGACTAAGGGTGCTTCCACTTTTATCCTCTTCATCTATCTTCTCACCCAGTAGCAGGGGCTGAATGGTGTTGAAGGCACTGGAGAAGTCAAAAAACATAACCCTCACAGTGCAACCTGCGTTGTCCAGGTGAGAGTAGGCCCTCTGCAGAAGGTAGATGATTGCATCATCCACCCCGATGTTGCGCTGGTATGCGAACTGCAGGGGTTCCAGTGATGTACACACCAGGGGTCTGAGGTGAGCGAGGACTAACCTTTCCAGGGTCTTCATGATGTGGGATGTTAGCGTTACAGGTCTGTAGTCATTCAGGACAGTGGGGTGCGCCTTCTTGGGCACTGGGACCAGGCAGGAGGTTTTCCACAGCACAGGGACCCTTTCTAGGCTCAGGCTAAGGTTGAAGTGTCGCTGGAGTATTCCACACAATTGGTCAGCACAGACCCTAAGCACCCTAATGGTCCTAGTGGTCGCTGGCTGCTGTTGGACCATAGGCCTGTAGAGTGCAGTGAGGTGGACAAGGTTGTGATCCGATCTACCGATGGGAGGGAGTGCAGTGGAGTTGTATGCATCCTTCACATTAGCATATAACAAGCCCAGAGTTTGATTATTCCTGGTTGGGCACTTCACAAACTGTTTGAACTTGGGCAGCATTGAAGAGAGAGATGCATGGTTAGAATCCCCCAAAATAGTAAAGAAGGCACTGGGATGTGCTGTCTGTATCCTCGCGATAGCAGAGTGGATGACGTCACACGCTGTGTTTGCGTCAGCGGAGGGCGGGATGTAAACAATAACAGCAATGGTCGCAGTGAATTCCATCGGCAAATAGTAGGGTCTCAGGCTAACGGCTAACAGCTCAATGTCCAGGCTACAAAACTGTTCCTTAACAGTAATATGGCTCGGATTACACCATCTGTTGTTAACTAATCAAGCCAGCCCCCCTCCCTTACCCTTACCGGAATAAGCGCTATCCCTGTCAGTTCTGATGGTCTGGAAACCACCGATAGTTACGTTCTCTATGAGGATGTTATCATTCAGCCATGTCTCTGTAAAGCACAATAGGCTAGCTTCCCGGTATTCCCTTTGTCCATGGACCAGCCCCTCAAGCTCATCCACCTTGTTATGTAGCGATCTCACGTTGCCCATAATGATAGACGGCATAGCTGGCTTGTAGTTACTCATCTTTGCCTTACACTTCCGACCTGCCCTGCATCAACGCCGTTGCCTTTTCAACTCGTCCGGAATATCAAACTTTTCCCTGGGGTGCAATAGCGCTGAGTGTGCTAAATTCAGGAGATGGGCTCGGTTGTAAATAATTGAGGACTCACGTGTACGATAAAAAGGACCGCTAAAACCTTCGTAAAACAGTAGCACTCCATAATCCTGAACTATTATAGTTCAACTGTTGCAAAAAAATATCTATCTATCTATCTATCTATCTATCTATCTATCTATCTATCTATCTATCTATCTATCTATCTATCTATCTATCTATCTATCTATCTATCTATCTATCTATCTATCTATAAACTGCAAATATTAGTCACAGGTTATGTATTGTACATGAATACATTGTTTATCATCACATATTGTATCAACACTAGTGCTCTTCAGCGCTTCAAAATACTTACTGTATTTGCAGTGTAGCTCATATCATAATTATTAATGTGAATAAAACTATTTTAAGATCAACATTTGCAAATCATATGTTTGGTGGAATGTGTGTTCAGTCCAGATTATTTATTTTTAGATTAATAACCTGATTAATTACCTACACTAGGCCTTCCTTTTTAGTAGACTTGCATCAAATGCAATTAATTGATACTGTTTAAAAATGTAATATACGTTTTTGATTATATTGATGAATGATTTGTCGTATCAACATTATCCAGAGAAGTTCATAGTTTACCCACCTTTTTTTTACCACTACATCACTGTGTATATTGTGATGCAGGTGAGCATACACTGTTATGTAATCTACTAGATAGATGCCTTTAGATGCTTCCTGATTTTCTGAAAGGGGCAGCAACTAACAAATCGAAGGATGCACTGAGACTTCTTGAAGTGTAACCAACCGGAATGAAGGAGAGTGTAGTGGGGAAAGACATAGTAATTAAACAAAGGTACATTAAAGAAGTTTGAAATGGAAATTATGAAGTGTCCCTCATCTCTAACATTTCCCATTATATGGAAGTTATAAACAAATAACTGTGTAGCCTCATATGAGGAAAACTAACATTTTCCGATGTGAAAAATGTCAGTTTGTCTACTTTAATGCAATGGAGTTAGATAGAGTTAATGGAGTTAGATAGAGTTAATGGAGTTAGATAGAGTTAATGGAGTTAGATAGAGTTAATGGAGTTAGATAGAGTTAATGGAGTTAGATGGAGTTAATAGAGTTAGATGGAGTTAATGGAGTTAGATGGAGTTAATGGAGTTAGTTAGAGTTAATGAAGTTAGATAGAGTTAATGGAGTTAGATGGAGTTAATAGAGTTAGATGGAGTTAATGGAGTTAATGGAGTTAGATGGAGTTAGTTAGAGTTAATGAAGTTAGATGGAGTTAATGGAGTTAGATGGAGTTAATGGAGTTAATGGAGTTAGATAGAGTTAATGAGTTAGATGGAGTTAATGGAGTTAGATGGAGTTAATGGAGTTAGATGGAGTTAATAGAGTTAGATGGAGTTAATAGAGTTAGATGGAGTTAATGGAGTTATATGGAGTTAATGGAGTTAGTTAGAGTTAATGAAGTTAGATGGAGTTACAGTAGATAGAGTTAATGGAGTTAATGGAGTTAGATGGAGTTAATGGAGAAAGATAGAGTTAATGGAGTTAATGGAGTTAGATGGAGTTAATGGAGAAAGATAGAGTTAATGGAGTTAATGGAGTTAGATGGAGTTAATGGAGTTAGATGGAGTTAGATGGAGTTAATGGAGTTAGTTAGAGTTAATGAAGTTAGATGGAGTTACAGTAGATAGAGTTAATGGAGTTAGATGTAGTTAATGGAGTTAGATGGAGTTAATGGAGTTAGATGTAGTTAATGGAGTTAGATAGAGTTAATGGAGTTAATGGAGTTAATGAGTTAGATGGAGTTAATGGAGTTAGATAGAGTTAATGGAGTTAGATGGAGTTAATGGAGTTAGATAGAGTTAATGGAGTTAGATGTAGTTAATGGAGTTAGATAGAGTTAATGGAGTTAGATAGAGTTAATGGAGTTAATGGAGTTAGATGTAGTTAATGGAGTTAGATGGTGTTAATGGAGTTAGATAGAGTTAATGGAGTTAGATGTAGTTAATGGAGTTAGATAGAGTTAATGGAGTTAGATGTAGTTAATGGAGTTAGATAGAGTTAATGGAGTTAGATGTAGTTAATGGAGTTAATGGAGTTAATGGAGTTAGATGGAGTTAATGGAGTTAATGGAGTTAGATAGAGTTAATGGAGTTAGATGGAGTTAATGGAGTTAATGGAGTTAGATAGAGTTAATGGAGTTAATTGAGTTAATGGAGTTAATGGAGTTAATGGAGTTAGATGGAGTTAATAGAGTTAGATGGAGTTAATGGAGTTAGATGGAGTTAATGGAGTTAGTTAGAGTTAATGAAGTTAGATGGAGTTAATGGAGTTAATGGAGTTAGATGGAGTTAATGGAGTTAATGGAGTTAGATAGAGTTAATGAGTTAGATGGAGTTAATGGAGTTAGATGGAGTTAATGGAGTTAGATGGAGTTAATAGAGTTAGATGGAGTTAATAGAGTTAGATGGAGTTAATGGAGTTAGATGGAGTTAATGGAGTTAGTTAGAGTTAATGAAGTTAGATGGAGTTACAGTAGATAGAGTTAATGGAGTTAATGGAGTTAGATGGAGTTAATGGAGAAAGATAGAGTTAATGGAGTTAATGGAGTTAATGGAGTTAGATGGAGTTAGATGGAGTTAGATGGAGTTAATGGAGTTAGATGGCGTTAGATGGAGTTAATGGAGTTAATGGAGTTAATGGAGTTAGATGGAGTTAGATGGAGTTAATGGAGTTAGTTAGAGTTAATGAAGTTAGATGGAGTTACAGTAGATAGAGTTAATGGAGTTAGATGGAGTTAGATGGAGTTAATGGAGTTAGATGGCGTTAGATAGAGTTAATGGAGTTAATGGAGTTAGATGGAGTTAGATGGAGTTAATGGAGTTAGTTAGAGTTAATGAAGTTAGATGGAGTTACAGTAGATAGAGTTAATGGAGTTAGATGTAGTTAATGGAGTTAGATGGAGTTAATGGAGTTAGATGTAGTTAATGGAGTTAGATGTAGTTAATGGAGTTAGATAGAGTTAATGGAGTTAATGGAGTTAATGGAGTTAGATGGAGTTAATGGAGTTAGATAGAGTTAATGGAGTTAGATGGAGTTAATGGAGTTAGATAGAGTTAATGGAGTTAGATAGAGTTAATGGAGTTAGATAGAGTTAATGGAGTTAATGGAGTTAATGGAGTTAGATGGAGTTAGATAGAGTTAATGGAGTTAGATAGAGTTAATGGAGTTAGATGTAGTTAATGGAGTTAGATAGAGTTAATGGAGTTAGATGTAGTTAATGGAGTTAGATAGAGTTAATGGAGTTAGATGTAGTTAATGGAGTTAATGGAGTTAATGGAGTTAATGGAGTTAATGGAGTTAGATAGAGTTAATGGAGTTAGATGTAGTTAATGGAGTTAGATAGAGTTAATGAAGTTAGATGGAGTTAATGGAGTTAATGGAGTTAGATAGAGTTAATGGAGTTAATGGAGTTAGATGTAGTTAATGGAGTTAGATGTAGTTAGATGTAGTTAATGGAGTTAGATGGAGTTAATGGAGTTAGATAGAGTTAATGGAGTTAGATGTAGTTAATGGAGTTAGATAGAGTTAATGGAGTTAGATGGAGTTAATGGAGTTAGATAGAGTTAATGGAGTTAGATGGAGTTAATGGAGTTAATGGAGTTAGATAGAGTTAATGGAGTTAATGGAGTTAAATAGAGTTAATGGAGTTAGATGGTGTTAATGGAGTTAGATGGAGTTAATGGAGTTAATGGAGTTAATGGAGTTAGAGTTAATGGAGTTAGATGTAGTTAATGGAGTTAGATGGAGTTAATGGAGTTAGATGGAGTTAATGGAGTTAGATGGTGTTAATGGAGTTAGATGGAGTTAATGGAGTTAGATAGAGTTAATGGAGTTAGATAGAGTTAATGGAGTTAGATAGAGTTAATGGAGTTAGATGGCGTTAGATAGAGTTAATGGAGTTGTATGGAGGTGGAGATGATGAGTTTGGTAGAGCAGAAAATCTTTCTGTGTTCTCGATAATATCATTCATAGCAGGCAAGCCTCCATGAGATATTAATGATATGAGATATGAGCATCTTCATAGTATTATTGAAGAGAAACAGTGGTGCTTCACTGCAAAAACAATTGACTTGCTTAAGTATCTAATACAGATCCCCAAACAGGCTGAGCCCAAGCCACGTTCTGCATTTTGATTACATACAGTGTATGTGAATCTCTGGAGTGTCTATTTTCCTGTGTGTATGTGTCCCTACTCCTTTTTCTCCATCTCCATATCTGTGTGTGTGTGTGTGTGTGTGTGGGCTGCCCACAGGGGAATCTCATTCCCTGGTTGTGATATTCAGCAGTGATGCAGATGTAACCCAGCCAGGCTGCCTGGGCAGACAGTCATCCACCCTGACAGAGGACCGGAGCTCTGACATCATCCCATCAGAGCGCCAGTCAACACCCCCAGGGGAAGCACGAGTAGATGAATAAAGAGATAGAGAGGTAGAGGGAGGGAAGGTAAGGGTTGACAGAGGGAGGGAAGGTAAGGGTTGACAGAGGGAGGGAAGGTAAGGGTTGACAGAGGGAGGGAAGGTAAGGGCTGATAGGAGGGACGGTAAGGGCTGACAGAAGGAGGGAAGGTAAGTAACGGGTTAATAGATCAATTAGATAAAGGGAGGAAGAGAGACTGCATGAGAGACGGAGAGATGAACTGATGAGAGGAGGCGGGGTCGGTGTTGTAGAGGGCAGCATGATGGAGGGAGGAGATGGAGGTGAAGTGGAGTGGGAGTGAGGGGTGGGTTCTAATGATGGGAGAGGGGGTGGAGGGGTGAAAACATGAGAGATGAGGGATTAACAGGGGGACCTGTCTTAGAAGGAAGCGTGTATCCATAAATATATGTGGGGCGTGCTGATCATACAATACCCCAGGAGAACAGCACAACACAATAACAGGTCCCCGGGCCGTGATGGATGAGGCCTGAGCCTTGGTGTCAGCCCACTCAGCGCAAACAGGGACAAATCAGTAGGCCACCTCCCCCCGCACCAACTAATGGAGCCATCTACTATATGTTGGAATACTTTTCTCCAACCTGAGTCTGAGTCATCAAGATTGGTTGGCATCCCAGTGAATGCTGGTTGACACTTCAACTGATCTTTAAACTCACTCTTATTGCACGAACACCTAAAGTAAAGATATGTGATGTCATTTCCTCCTCATATCTCACTTATATATTGATTAAGGTGAATTTATGCAGCGCTTTTTTCCTCACAGGACTTCCGAAAAGCGGATTTCTCACTGTTTTTCATCAGATTATATAACTGAACTTTCCTTTAATCAACTTTGTGTTCCCACTCAAAACGCCTCAGCAGGGCATGCTGAATGACTTCCAGAGACAAAGCTGGCATTTTTTTTTTTAAATGCCTCTTTTGTGCTGACCTATATTGCTGTTCCCAGCCAATCAAGTTTCCCTGAGCTAGCTCCAGAGACCGTTGCCAAGCCAGGAGAGTAATTATAAGGCTTGACTCAGTTTGATTACAGACCAGATGGAGAAACTCTGGCTCCTAGGAGTTGGTGGTCCAGGCTCAAAGAGCATGGAGAGTTGAGGTCCTTATTTACGTCTTCTCTGTGTGTCTGCGTGTCTGCGGGCTAGCACTGTCATGCTACAGCAGCTTTTATTTCTGAGATGGTAATGATAGCGAGCTGCCATGATAAAGCTCTGTAGCTACTGTATGTTGGTGGGAGGGTTAGTCAAGTGACTCCAGTCAGCCGTGAGGCTTAAGGCCTCTGACACAATGGACCTCGGCCACCAGTGCATGACTCGATGACCACAGCTTTAAGGTATGGCCTACAGATATCATATCTGTAAGAATGGTATCGTCAGAGAACAGTACAGCGCTCAATCGAAGCAGCTGCAGTAGCATGCTTCAGAGTCGGACAACATTGGCGTCAGACTACTTTGTGGAGCATCACTAATCTCTCAGCAACATTTTTCCAGACTACTAATGAATACTAATGACTTCCAGGATAATTTCATTGTTTTCCTCCCTCATCTCCTTGTGGATAGAGCTTGGTTATCACTGGCTTTAGAGTTGTGCTGTAACACTATGATTTGTTTCTAATTGAGCTGCCAGAGCAAAAGAAACAGAGATTACGCTGCCTCTAGTTCATGCTTCTCACGAAGCTTTGATTACCTGTTCCTAAGCATCTGAGTGCACACTCCTGTCTCCTGAGAATGAGCCAAGGCATATCGTTCTCCATCCATCTGAATAAAGATGGCCTCTATGCCTGAGAGAGATACTATTCCAGGGATAAACAAGTCACAGGTCTCACGGATGCAGCAGAAAATATTCTCCATTTGAGACAATGATTTACCTTCCCTCTCTACCAATGACCCTTTCTCTATCTATGAAAGGACATCCTATTATAATATACATTTACATTTTTGTCATTTAGCAGACACTAATCCAGAGCAATTTACAGTTAGTTAGTGCATACATGTTCATACTGGTCCCCCGTGGGAATCAAACTCAGAACCCTGGCGTTGCAAGTGCCATGCTCTACCATCTGAGCTACACGGGATCTACATATATACAGTAAGGTCTGTGTATGGACGGAGGGTATATGCTTGATCTGTCAATGTCAGTTTCCACCTTTTCATCTGAGCCTGTATGTGTATGTATTTATCTCTTTTAACTGTATATTTCTTGGCATCTGAATTCCATTTCTCTTTGAGTAAATACTTCTGTCTTTTTGGCATTGAGTGTACATTTTTCAAGCAACCTGAGCGGTTTCTCTCTTTGAGAGGTTTCTCTCTTTGAGAGGTTTCTCTCTTTGTCTGACAGCATGTGTGCAGGGTCGCCCATAAGGGGGGAAAGGGGGGAAAGCTTTCTGGGGCCCAGCCACGGCCCATGGTTGCCACCAATAATGTAATAATAATGTTCATCCTAAATATTTTAAGAAATAACCAATTTTATTTTGAACTAAAATACTCACCAATAAGCATTGTATTGTTGCTTTAGTAAAATGTATCCTGTTTCATAATGAACCCCCCCTCTCTCCTGAAAATGGTATGAGTAAAGTTTTTGTTTACTCACCGTCATTTATTGATCTAAGCTAATACTAGTTAATGTCAGAGTACATTTCGTTGCTATTCCAGGACCTGTTCATAAATCGGGAAGTCAAGGGCATTAGACCCCAAAATAAATGTAATTAATACATTTTTTCAGTCAGCTCCGAAAGCTGCCCCCAGCCAGGCTGCAGAGACGAGCAGTAGCCATGAGGCTAATGTTAGCCAAGAGGTAGCTAGTTTGAGTAAAGCAGCCACTGAGAAAGAGTATGTTCTGCATTGCCCGACACCAGGGTTTAAACCCACAGCGACTTTTGTGGACAGCAATAATGTGGTGGAGGAGTCTGTTATGGAGCCAGAACCCAAATCACAGGATGCTGGACATGAAGGGGAAGCCTGCGCAAGTGTCATCGACCCAGGGAGCTACAATGACCCAAAAAAATGTCAAGTGTAGAGAGAGAGAACATTGTTAGAGCATTGGCAGGTGTTGACAGCACTACTTTGATAAAAAGTATGTCCGCAAAAGATTCTGAAGACAAGCCTTTCCCAGCATATTTGTCACACTCTAAAGCAGCAAACAGACGTGAGAAGGTAAAACGAGACTGGCTGTTTTTTAGCGAATGTAAAAAATCTTTGTACTGGGAATACTCAAGTTCCAGCAGTTGGGTGAGGAGGATATTAAGTCATCTTGTAGAAATTTGATAACAAAATATCCCAAAGATCTATCTGAAGATTTGGAAAAACAAAAGAATATACAGTGCAACATTCTCAGGAACATCAACACACATGGAGTTGCTCAACAGGATTCATGACATGAAGCTTGAGAGCATTTATGGTGACATTTCCAGCACTGAGGATATTTAGCACTTTACCTGTAACTGTGGCAGGAGGAGAAAGGTCCTTCAGTAAACTCAAAATCATAAAAGATTACATGCGCTCCACAATGAGCCAGGAGAGGCTCAATAACAGATTGACTTTAAATACATTATAAAATACTTTGCATCCAGAAAGACAAGGAAGATGGCTGTATAATAGGCAAAGAAGAATCCAGGTAAATTGCATTTTATACTGAGAATTGTGTGGTGTAAGTGTAGCAGATTTCTGTGTGTCGAGTTATTTTATGTTTGTGTGTGTGTGTCTGGCCCGGCGCCACACAGGTTGTTAAGGCTTCTCAGTTATATTTATAAAACTTTATGTTTAAGTTTTATGTATCTATAGAAACATAGATTTGTTTTGCTATAATGTAGCTCCCATCACTGAGTAAGTCTCTCTCTGTTTACATCTATATGTTTTATGTAGGAGAGAGAGTAAGCGCATGCGTTGATATGAGTAAAGCCGATTTGGGGTGGGCCCATTCACTGGACCTTTTCAGGGGCTCAGCCATTTCTATGGGCGGGCCTGCATGTGTGCTCTGTCTGTCTCTGTCTCTGTCTCTGTGTCTCTCTCTCTCTGTGTCTCTCTCTCTCTGTGTCTCTCTCTCTCTGTGTCTCTCTCTCTCTGTCTCTCTCTCTCTCTCTCTCTCTCTCTCTCTCTGTGTCTCTCTCTCTCTCTCTCTCTCTCTCTCTCTGTGTCTCTGTGTCTCTGTCTCTCTCTCTGTCTCTCTCACACACAGAGGGATCATCTCTTTCCATCATCTTCAGTCTGCTTGACTCCATCATAAGGCGAGGGATGGGCAAGGCAGGGGCACTGGGAACCACACAGGGGTAACTAGAGAGACTGAGAGATGGGCAGTGATGATGATTAAAAGTGGTTATTCATTGTGGAAGGACACTATACAAGTTGGCCCACGTGACTGTGAAACGCACCAGATCGCTTTGATTAAAGACTGCTGTTTGACAGGCGTCCGGCCAGGAAGAGGGAGAAGATGAGAATGCAGGCGTGCCTTCACACCGTGACTGCAATGTAGGCATTTCAAGGCTGAACAGGTCATAACCATGGCATGACCGTGAAATACGATTAGCATGACCACAACAAGACAAACCCACAGGCCAATACAGCCCAAAAGTGTTCCTTCAGAACACAATTCTTACGTATTCTGACCGCTGCACAGAACTCCATCGATCTGAGTGCAAAGGAAATGTGGAAATTCCAGGAGGCATTAAAAATGGAATTGAAGTCATAAGATGCAGTACAAAATAGAGATTCAGTGGAAACTAACTATTGCTCATCTGGGACAGAAATGTACTGAACACTACCACCAAAAAGCACTCACTACTACACCACCTGACACAGTAGGACTCCCTACCCAATAATAGGGATTTATGTACAGTCCACTACCCATGAGGGATAGGAGGCAAGCAGAGCACTCAAGTCCTGAGAACGTTTTAGGTGATAACACGGCAGCCTATCTAGCTGATTGCTCACCACAAGAGTTGCTCTGGTTCTTATTTCCCAGCTGGTAGTTGGCTGTTAGCGTGTTTGTCTCTGACAGCTGTTGGGGAATGCATATGGAGTCGGTGGCAGAAAAGGGGTTAGCATATTTTTAGACAGGCATTTCACACGGGGGGACCACACTCCCGAATAATGAGTCCGCCCCCACCATGCTCCCTGCTGAGGAACGGAGACACGCAGATCAAACCCTCTTTGAGCGGGCGAGGAAGAGTGGGAGCCAAACAGGCTTACAAGAGGGAGGATGAGAGGGAGGATGAAAAGAACAAGGGAGCATGAAAAAGGAGAGATGGAAAAACAGAGGGAACAAAGCCAAAGCTGAATTAGAATGACAAAAGTAAACACAAACAAATAAGTTGCGGTAAGGCTAGGACCAATGAAGATGGACAGGATGTAGACACATAGTTAACACTTGATGAAAGGACATTCAAGTGTTATTACTTGCTAATTCCTATTTAAATCAGGAGAGGGAATTAGGGAATGGTTGATTGGCTGGGATCAGAGACAATATATGGTGAGCAGAAGCTTACTGAATATGTAATAAAGCTCATTACTTCCTGCTACCTTCTCAGAGTGACTATATCTAATCCTGTTACTACTGTACTAACTCAGGACTATCACAGCAGGAAGACACTGAAACCAACCAATCAGATGCTTCTGTCAGACATCCAATTACAGCGTCCCCATTGAGTCGTTATAGGCTCCCTCTTAGGCTCCCTCTCAATGTGGATCACACAGCAGCTTCAAAACTGGACCACAAGGATCTTCTCTCAACCCCCAAACATCACACTACTGAGAAGTCTACACCAACTATTTTCCTTCAATCTCTCCTATCTCATTTCACCAGGGCTTTATCGCTCAACTCACTCACTAACTCTTTATTTATTTATTTATATATTTGCCTTTAACCCTCTCTCTCTTTCTCTTCCTTTCACTCTTTCATTCGTTGGCTGGCTGGTACCTTGATTTGTCCGGTGGAGTTGAGTTTTCTTGGCACGCTGGCGCTTCCTGTAGATCTGGGAGGTTGGCGAAGTCATCTTGTTCAGCCAGCCCAATCGCTAGAGACAGAACAACCATCTTCCCCTCGCTGCTCCACACAACACACACACACACACAACACAACACAACACACAATGAGTACAGAGACAGAGTAGAGACATCTAGTTGAATAAACTGTCAAGAGAAGAGAGGTCAAGGTGATATTGACTGGTGAAACATTTACATATTATCACTGGGATTGATACAAAACCTCATCCTTAAAACATGTAATTGAACCCAAGCTGTTGTAGACACAGATTGTTTACTTTCTGTGTGCTATGAAGCATAACATGTTACAGGCTTTAGTCATATTGAAGTATGCTGCAGTCTGAAAGGAGCCAGGCACACAGTGCTCTTAACAAGAAAACATTCACACACTCCTGCTCTTACTCACTCACTCTCACACACACACACACAGAGTCTCCCTTAGGTTCCCCCTAGGGGCTGGGCTCCTCTCCCCCGGTTTGTGTAAAGCTGTGAGGTGAGTCACTGTTTCCCGGGACCCTGTCCTGTCTAACTCTCTCCATCATTCTCTTCCTTCCCTCACATGGCCTTTACATAACACATTCCTTACCCCTGTTCAACAACATCTCCTCTGACCCTCACTGTTCTCCAATCATCTTGTCTTTCTGCACAAGAACATCACAAAATATTCTCATTGGGGGACAAAATCAAGCATAGTGTGTAGTTAATTGTAGTAGCTATTATCTTTTAGTGCAGTCTGTGAGGAGGCTGAAGATGTTTAGCTCCATGTCCAGCTACCTAAATGACACATGGAGTCTGTGAATCATACAGCTCTTCATCATGATGTAAAAATGTATTAGCATTCACCCTGCTTGTGCTTTTCCTCCCTCTTATAGCAGTTTTTCTTTCCATCCATCTTTGACCCAAATATTTTATTTTTATGTCCTTTCTATTTCTGCTATTCTCTCTCTCTCTCTCTCTCTCTCTGTCTGTCTGTCTGTCTGTCTGTCTGTCTGTCTGTCTGTCTGTCTGTCCAGGATTCATTCATCGGTATCATCACAATCCAATTCCATGTATTCAACACATAGTTTTGCAGACTCACAAAAACACAATCCACAATATAAATAAGGAAAGATGAATACAATGGAGGAACACAACTGATTTCATGCAGTAGTATTTACAGATTGCCGGAAACAGTGAACACAATTGCACATTTTTCTCTTCTGATTAAAACTGTGTGTCACGCGTCGGGATGGTGAGAGACCAAGGCGCAGCGCAGTTGAAGTTCGACATGTTTTAATTATAATGATTAATTTCCAAAACAATAAATGACGAACTATACAGAATAACAAATGATTATGATAAATCTTGACGTAAAACACACTACTTTAACACTGTGACATCGAATACACACATATACAATGACCCACAGCCCCAGTGTGGAAACATACAAACATATGTAGGATCCCTAATTAGAGACAATGCACTGCAGCTGCCTCTAATTAGAGATCCTACACAAACCACCACCAGACCCAGAAGTAATAGACCTGTCAGACTCTGACCATGGCTACATAGAGAAGCAATTGGCTTCTCTATGGCCAGAGCCTGACAGTACCCCCCCCAAGGCGCGGGGGGGGGGGGGGGGGGGGGGGTAAATTGGGAGGGAAGTAGAGAACTTTGTGCCCTGCTCTCTCCTTATGGCCGGGCCCGGACTGGGCACTGGTGGGACAAACAGCTCCGGCCATGGAGTGGAGCAGACTACCGGACCTGGACTGGGCACCGGTGGAGCGGACTGCTCTGGCACTGGGGCGGAGCAGACAGCCGGACCCAGACTGGGCACCGGTGGAGCGGACTGCTCTGGCACTGGGGCGGAGCAGACGGCCGGACCCAGACTGGGCACCGGTGGAGCGGACTGCTCTGGCACTGGAGCTGAGCAGACGGCTGGACCCGGACTGGGCACCGGTGGAGCGGAATGCTCTGACATAGGAGTGGAGCTTACGACCGGACCCACACTGGGCACCGGTGGAGCGGACTGCTATGGCATGGGAGTGGAGCTTACGACCGGACCCGGATTGGGGATGCTCACTTTGGGCCCCCCCACTCCAGCTCCTTCCTCTGACTCACACACTCCTCCCAACCTCGCCTGAACCACTCCCTTAACTCGCTCCATTCATTTCCCTTGCCTTCCCCCACGCTCACCTCCTCACGGCACTTCGCTCCCCCTTTATCCTCCAGCCTCGGTGCCTCGCTCATGGAGAGTGGTACTGGCGCTTCCTCCCCGTCACCAGACCACCCCCATAGCCCCCCCAAAAAACTTTTTGGGGGGTTGCCTTCGGGCTCCTCTCCGTCTCGAGCCCACTCGCGCTGCTTGGTCTCGAAGTGGTGGGTCATTCTGTCACGCGTCGGGATGGTGAGAGACCAAGGCGCAGCACAGTTGAAGTTCGACATGTTTGAATTATAATGATTAATTTCCAAAACAATAAATGACGAACTATACAGAATAACAAATGATTATGATAAATCTCGACGTATACACGAAATATACAACGTAACCCCGCTACCAGAAAACACACTACTTTAACACTGTGACTTCGAATACACATATATACAATGACCCACAGCCCCAGTGTGGAAACATACAAACATATGTAGGATCCCTAATTACAGACAATGCACTGCAGCTGCCTCTAATTAGAGATCCCACACAAACCACCACCAGACCCAGAAATGATAGACCTGTCAGACTCTGACCATGGCTACATAGAGAAGCAATAGGCTTCTCTATGGCCAGAGCCTGACACTGTGTTAATATTCTGTGAACAAAACACTTAACAGTGAATTTTGTATTCACTGATGAGATTTGCATTTAATGTTTTGCAAAAGGTGGTCTAAGATATGCAAGTCAGGTACTAAGGCAAGAAAATGACCAGAAGTTCTGTCAATATATATAAGCATTTGATAATTGCTGTTCTGCAACTTGCTTGTACACGATTGAGAAAAGCTGTAACACCTACATAAGCCTCATTGATAACACTCAGGATATAGGATATATACTAAAACAAGGCAGCACTTAAGATGGGGGGCTATTAACACCACCAACACCAAGTTACATCGATTGCACATGTGAGAGTTGTCCATAATAGTTCCACCCATTTATAGTCCATCCCCCCTCTCCCCATCCTCCCATCCCCCAGAGCCTGGTCCCTGGTGTGGCAAGTCCAGCCCAGCCCAGCCCAGAAAGATTCATGTTTACAGGGACTGTGGGCAAGGCCACCTCTCCCGCCATGTTCCACATATATGCCCTGCCTTTATTGAGCGATGATTCAGTGAGGAGGTCACTGGTCAGGGGCCTGTGTTAATGGGCCAGAGAGACTCAAGTGGAGGGCAGGGGGTCCGCAGGCTGCCCTACACAGACTCAGACATCCATCATTGTCCACACACACACACACACACACACACACACACACACACACACACACACACACACACACACACACACACACACACACACACACACACACACACACACACACACACACACACACACACACAGAGTAAAGACTTCAGAGTACAGTATGCAGCTGCAGCATACTTATTAGCTCAAACTGTTTGTCTCCTACCCTTGGGTAGACAAGTGTGACCTATGCAGATAATACAGTGACTTTAAGTAAACTTAAAAACAGACACTAAAGGGCATGCAGACAGAGTAACCAAGAACGATGCATAAATTACACAACATATTAAAGTAATGCCAAAAAACAAGAAGTAAAAATATGTCATTATAGCTACAGTACATGGCTTAGGCTTGGCATTTCGGGAGTGAATCTAACAGTATATGAAACTCTTTAGGACAATTACCTGAGGGGAAGGGGGAGATTTTATATAATAAGGACAACACAGTGAGGTTGAGAAAGTCCAAAAAGACAGACAGACAGTGCAGACAGGTTCAGAATAGAACCAAGAGCAGAATCTAGAACATTCCCAGACTAGTCGACTCACAGGAAAGACTTGACATCCAGTCCTCTGTTGCGGATCTGTCCCATCATGTGGTCCCAGCTGCCTGGGTTGGACCTGGAGCGTCCTCCTCCTGCTCCTCTGTACCGGGAAGCACCTGTCCCCGCCGGACTCCCCCGCACCCCCCGTGGGCCTCCCCGGTGCCCCCCGCCCCCAGGCCCTGTGTGCAGCTGGCCCAGACTCTGGGAGGTGGCTGGGGGGTCATTGGGCCCCAGAGGGGGCTGGTGAGTGAGAGGCTGCTGGAGACTCTGCTGTCGCACCAGGGGACGAGGACGGGCTGCTGCTGAGGATGGAATGTGCTCCAGGGTAGAGGCGGCTGAGAGGGAGGGGTCCCCAAAACTGACCAGACAGAGTAGCAAGGGAAGAGAGGGTAACAAGGGTTTTGCAGGGGTTGCACGTGAGAGAAGAGGGCAGGAGAGGCACATAGGAGAAAGAGAGTGGTAACCAGAGATTGACAGAATTGGAAAATAGGAGATACAGAGGGAGAGTGATGGTGTGAGTACAACACAAAATAGAGAGGGAGAGTAATGGTGTGAGTACAACACAAGATACAGAGGGAGAGTGATGGTGTGAGTACAACACAAGTACCAGAGGGAACAGAAATGAGAACGCATCCAGAGAGTTCAACATAGAGACAGGAGGGTAGGGAGAGATGACAAACAAATAAAGCATTGTCAGGATAAAGCAGTTTATCAGTAGTCCTACAGTTGTATAAGACGCTTGTATGTGAGTGTCTGACAGTCTGTGGGCAGGCTTCTGTTTTTGACAGTGCTCAGGCCAACACCAAACAAGAGCTAACAGCCTTTAGCTTTATTTCACTCCATCCACTGCTCTTAACCTTTTCATGTTCCATTTCTCTCTGATTTACCTTGACCTCATCCTCCTCCTTTGTATCCATCTTTTTTTTCATCCCATTAATCTTTCCTCCTCTTCCCCTCTAACCCATGGTGACTTTACACTAGCCTCCTAGCTACTTCTCACTCTATGCTGCTTCTCTTAGGTTAACTGGTCTGTGTGTGCTCCGTTCATCTTGCCTGCCTTACCCGTCAGTTCAACCCATTAATCTGACCAAACAACCCTCTCCCCTCCCTCAAACCCCTCTGTCTTTCTAATCATCCGTCTGCTTTTACACTAGTTTAATAGAGCTTCCCTACTCCCCCCCCCCCCCCCCCCCCTTCAATTTCTGCCCCTCATGATTACTGTAAGCTCTGGCTAAACAGCCTCTGTCTTAGGCTAGTGCAGCGCTGGAGGATTTACAGCCTTGGCTGTGTTGACTGTACTCTTCAGCGGGCCCCGGGCCGGCTCTACAGCACTGTAGTAATTCTATTGGAGAGCACCAGGGGCAGGGCCCCGAGAGGAGGGAATTTGTGGACCAGATTAATTCCAATCATACGTTGCCCTCTTCCACCCCCACTCCCCACATGGCCTTTCAGATATCTCATATACAACTCAGGACAATGTGTTGACTGAAGATGGGCTGTGGTTAGTGAGAATGAGTGTTACTGTCATTGAATGAATGGTCAGTGGGTATGGAAGTGTCTTGGGATGGGCTTATGGTATGTGCTAGTAGTGATTACAGTGCATTTGATAAATGTACGGACATTGCTTTAAACATTTCAGAACATCTACAAGTGCCATCAGATTTGCTTGGATTGTATATAGTATAAGACATTAGGTTGGTTTGATTGAAGTTCATCAGTATCATGCTTTCCCACTCTCTCTGTTCACCTGTACAATCACTACCTAAACCGTCCCTCTCACTCATCTCATCAAAAGTATTATCATTGAACCTTTAATATGGGATGAAGAATCTAAAGAATGAGTTAGGGAAGAAATAATATGGATGGACGCATTAAGTATAAAATATAGGTATGAACTTACAAGCTATCAGTGACAAGAGAAACATCTAACAATATAAAGAATAGATGTGAACCAGAAATGTATCTATGAAAGCAGAAGGTCATAGATAGCAACATTAAATGAAAGTCTTTCAATACAATAATTCCACTCTTCTCCTCCAACATTGATGCACACAGCGCCAAGCTGCAGTACGCGCTACATTTTACGGTCCAACAAATATTTTTGTCATAACTGACAGAATGATTTATCAATAAATCTGGATGGAGTACGTGGCATAGGACCAGCCAGACATCTGGGAGTCCAATTCACGCAGAAATACATTTCTCCCGTGTCATAAAGTTGGCTTAGGCTTTTTACAGCTCCTACCCAGATACCGTAGCCAGCTCAACACCTACTTATTTTACTGTACATTTCTCTACTATTTCAATATCTCTTCTGTCCAAGGTTGAATACATTTAACTGCAAATAGATCTTTCATTTGTCTCTCTGTTTGTACAGTAAATGACTTACCTACCCTGTCATTCAAATGGCCAGGCAGACTATAAGGCCTTCTATCTGCTGCCTGTATCCTCCCCCTGCTGACTTAAGGAGGAATTCTCAGATATCTCCTACCCAGAAAGTCAATTAAACGGACTAAAAACCTTGAGTGATTTGTAATTAAAGAGCCTTGAGGAGGGGAGAAAGACAATGAGGCAGATGTAGAGAGAGGGGAGTGTGAGACATATCTTACAGCAGAAACATAGACACACAAGGCTACCTCAAAATAGAAACCAATTACAGAAATGGGGAGAAAGTTAGATATGATGGGGGGAGGGGGAGGTGAAGAGTAGAGTAGTGAAGAAGGCAGATAAAGAGGGAATTGGATTTTGACTGAAAGTGTTAAAATGGTAATACACTATTAGAAAAAAGGGTTATTTGGCTGTCCCCATAGGAGAACCCAATTGGTTCCAAGAAGAACCCTTTTTGGTTCCAGGTAGAACCCTTTTGAGATCCCAAAAGGGTTCTACCTGGAACCAAAAGGGTTCTTTAAAGGGTTCTCCTATGGGGACAGCCGATTAACCGTTTTAAGTTCCAGATAGCACCTTTACATGAGGAGAGGGAGATGCACAACTAGTATTTGGTTTCAGGCGTCTTAAGAACGGTCCTGCTATAAGATTCCAAATCAAAAAGTAGATTGATTAACTGTTTTGTGGTCCAATACAGTGGTGAAGCAGTGGCAGACGTTGCGTAACCTTTGGTATTTGTTTGTGAGAGAGGATGTTCTCTTTAGTCAACAGAGCCTTACCATGACAACAGATTCCCATGCATCAGAAAATGTCAGTATATGCACTCACATTTTCAGCTCATTATTTCCTTCAATAGTTTCTTCCCTCTTTCCATCTTTACACCCATTCCTCCTCTCATAAATCTCTGCACTACCGAATGCAGGTTATATCACATATGACCCTTGCTGCTTCTGATAGCCGTCCCCCAAACCATCCATACCATGCCCCTGTGGTGCTCAGCATTACCCCCCATGCGTGCCCTCATGTCCAGCCAACCCATGTCACTCATGTCACTCACTTTCTGGGCCTCAGGCCTCCGGAGTGCATGTGGCTCTGGACTGTCTGCCAGCGCCCAGCCTTGCTGCCAGGGCCCAGCCCCGTCACTATGCTTCTCACGCTGTCACTGCGACTGGGACCTGCCCCGCTCCCACACCCAGCCCCGCCCCCATCCCCCTTCTCCACCCCACTGAGAGACAGGGGGCACCAGATAGACAGACATAAAGGAGAGAGAAAGACAGAGACAGACGGAGGAGAGAGAGAGAGAGAGAGAGAGAGAGAGAGAGAGAGAGAGAGAGAGAGAGAGAGAGAGAGAGAGAGAGAGAGAGAGAGAGAGAGAGAGAGAGAGAGAGAGAGAGAGAGAGAGAGAGAGAGAGATGGATAGTAATAGTAGAATCAGTGAGGTTGAACAACCCGGAAGGTGAACCACACAGCAGAAAAGCATTAGGATGGGGGTAGTGTTATCAATCAAGCTACAGGTTTCCAGTACAGAGGAGTAGCAGCCAGCCACGAGGATCCAGCAAGTCAGTGGGCTGTGCTGCTGCTGGGTTAGCAGGAGGGAGATGGGCTGAGATTTACTGTGTATATCTGACAGAAGGGAAGAGTGACAGAGTGGTGTGTGCTTGGGTGCAGTAGGACTGAGAAAGGCAGATGCTGGCTGTGTTTGAGTAGCTGTCAGTTAGACTGACGGCCATTCTGCAGCTTCACTTTATACCGCACATGAAATATTAATGACCAAATGGATTATTCTATCAATGACTTCCTGGTGTTTGCAATAAAACTGAGGGAGTCATAATCATTGAATTATGTAGGCTTATCTATGGCATCTTTACATTTCAAAAGAAACAGTTGATCTACTTTGTCATCATGTACAATAGGAACTACAACGTTAAATGAAACAGATAGGCTTGATCGAAAGATTACGGTGTGTGTAACGACATTGTTGGAGCGAGTGACTTGAAAGCCTATAGTAAGACATTGTAGTGTATAGCTGTTAATCAGCACAGTGAATCTGTTGAGAACACACTTCACTCCTCTCCAGCGTAACCCAGAGCAGCACAAGCAGCCGTAACCTAGACAAAGTCACAGAGACAACAGCAGAAAGACCAGACACAGTTTCACTACAGGGTCACTACAATCAGTGGGGGCACACAGACACAGTCAGAGAGCACAGCTGCTGGTCGAGAGAGACAAGAGGATACGTATGTCCAGCCTGCAACACTTATACATTGAGCATGGGGTGCGGAGTTGACCATTTAGGGAGATTTAAAGTAAGTCATACTTAGCTTATGGACAGGGCTTCCCATCCCTTGCTCAAGACCTCGTCACAAGACAGTGAAAAGGGCAAACATTTGACTGGATCTCAAAAAGGGATCAATGGATCCTAGCAGCTTCACTGTGTCACAGCCCATGACCTCTAAAGACAATACACTCATTGAGAATAAACCCCTCTCTTTATCTATTCTCAAGGAAGCTTTAAAATGAACCAAAAAAATAAAAACTTTATCTACTTAAAAAATATATTTCAGTGCAGGAAAAGCATCAATGACATTAGAGCCTTTAGTGATACATGTACTGTACGGTACAGCTAACTGGTGTGTCCAGAGGCTCAGGTGGTCAGACTAAGGAGGCTATAAGGAGAGGCAGCCTTATAGCACCTGGTGGTGGAGGTGGTGGTGGTGACAAAACCACTAGGCACAACGAGAGTGAGGAGAGGTGAGAGGGAACAACACAGGACTCCTACAGAATGTGCCTAAAAAAACGACAACAACAAAAACTAGGAGCAAAAGCCAAAAACAACGGTCAACCCTCGATGACAGAGCTGAGGGGACGGTTTAAACCGAGGGGAATGGGATTACGGTTAGGTTAATACCCTTAAGATTAGTTGGTTGGTTGGTTAGTTGGTTAGTTGCAGTGGAAGGGTGGATATTGGGCTGTGTGAGTGGGATCTATAAAGGGTTTCTGCTCAGATGGTCTGAGGGTTGTCCGTCTCCATGGTAGCACTCCATGGGCTGGAGGTGAAGGGTTAGAGGTTAGGGGTTAGTGAGGCTGGCAGGGCTGTAGGGAATAGGGGGCTTTTCAAATGTTGGTTTGTTGGTATATATGTAAATGTGGAGTGTTGTTTCTGTATGTTAAGTTTCTGTATGTCTATATTGTGTGTTTGTTTGTATGTATTTTAAAGATTCATGTCAAATATTAATGTGTCCAGATGGGAAAGGCTAGTATAATTAATAGTGTGTTTATAGTGGGTGGGCAGCTTCAGACATGTTCTGCATCTATTAGTGTCTCCATCCAATTAATATTTGATCTGTCCTGGTAACACCACTAGAGACAACCCCCTTCTTGATTCAATCTAGGGCAGCATCCTAAATGGCCCCCTATTCCCTATGTAGTGCACTACTTTAGACCAGAGGGAATAGGGTACTATTTGCGACGCACCCGAGACGAAGATCAGAGGGCTGGAGGGAGACAAGGCTGACCTCACGTCTGACCATCCTTATACTGATGTCAGTCACCTCTAAGGTGAGGCAAGTAAAAACATCCCAGTGGCAGCCCTGTACAACTCAATCTAGTTCTACATGGCCAACAGTGAATACTAAATAGCTTTACCTTTCAGACCCTGTTGGCTACAGGAAAAGGAATTACTAACGCCAATCAACGGAACTCTCCCAGGACAGAAGATATGTAAGATGTGCGTGTTACTTGGATAACATCACTTAATAATGCCATAAGGACCCATTAGGCTATTACATTTGACCTTAGCAACGCCCTTTACCGAGACATATGCATTAGGTTATGCCTTGGGTTCAGAGGTACTGTTTAGCAAATTAGCTACTTGTGTACAATATAAAGCGCATTCTTTGCGCATCTTGTAGCTTTTACGTGTGAGAGAAATGCAGGCAAGTGGACTAGGGTTGTTAATGTTCCTACGTAGACAATGTACTGTGTCTTTGGATGCATATTTTGAATGGAATGTTTGTCTGTTTCTAGAATGTAGTGTTGTTCTAGTGAGTCAGTCTGAGGGGGTTGTGGAGTGTTGGCTCCCCCGTTTCGTTACAGCCCTGCACAGAGAGAGGGGTCCCTTACCAGCCGCGACCGAGACTCACTTTGGCGTGAGGCGAGGGTCTCCATACGGGGCATAGGGGGACATGTTTAAGAGGAACTCCTTGGGCGGGTAGGAGCTCCATCTCTGCTGCACGTTGCTGCTGTCATTGTTATTCCAAAAGTCCCTGTCTAGATCACTGCGGCCAGAGAGAGAGACAGGTAAGAGCAGCACAGCCAATCACAGTGGAGCAGGAGTTTTAGGGACAGAAAGAGAGATAGGTCAGAGGTCAGAGCAGCAGAGCCAATCACAGTGGAGCAAAGGTGAATGATGTTTGTTGGAGATAAAAAGGACAGGGAAGAAACAGCCTTAGATTAATAGGTGAATGAGAGAAATGGAAATCCCCCCCATTTCTGAAATCAGAGAACTTACTTCATTTCAACACATTTTGCCATGGTGCAGAGAGAAAACATTTACTTTCTCCCATAGGACCACTATGCCCACCCACCCCTCCCACCACAGGACAGTTGCACCCACCCAGGTACCTGGAGCACCCTGAAGGCATAAAGAGCATTTTGGTGTTGGATGTATTTTCATTTGGAATAGTCTGCACAGGGTAAGATAAGATCTGTGGACAAAATAAAAATTGATATTCTGATCATTAGGATTTCTAGAAGACAGAATTACAGACCATACAGTTCGCCAGTTCATTTCAGTGATTGAAGGTAAAAGGAAAAAAAGGTTATATCAATCATGAGTATCAAATAATGCGATGACCTGCCAATTTGTTTGGCAAATTTCCTGCAATTCTACAAGTTTTTCCATGGGGCAGAGAGAAGGTTTAGCAGTTTTTCGGTAATCCGGCCCTGGTCCTGCATTTATTAAAGTAATTCCATTATAATGTTCATAAAACAGTTTCAGAGCAAAACATTTATGTATTGGAAAAGCAAGTAGAAAAACAAGTGAATTAAGGAAGGTAGAAAGTCTATGCTCTAAAGTCTATGCTCTAAAGGGGATGGTCTAAAGGGGATGGTCTAAAGGGGGTGGTCTAAAGGGGATGGTCTAAAGGGGATGGTCTAGAGGGGATGGTCTAGAGGGGATGGTCTAGAGGGGATGGTCTAAAGGGGATGGTCTAAAGGGGATGGTCTAAAGGGGATGGTCTAAAGGGGGTGGTCTAAAGGGGGTGGTCTAAAGGGGATGGTCTAAAGGGGATGGTCTAAAGGGGATGGTCTAAAGGGGATGGTCTAAAGGGGGTGGTCTAAAGGGGATGGTCTAAAGGGGATGGTCTAGAGGGGATGGTCTAGAGGGGATGGTCTAGAGGGGATGGTCTAAAGGGGATGGTCTAAAGGGGATGGTCTAAAGGGGATGGTCTAAAGGGGATGGTCTAAAGGGGGTGGTCTAAAGGGGATGGTCTAAAGGGGATGGTCTAAAGGGGATGGTCTAAAGGGGGTGGTCTAAAGGGGATGGTCTAAAGGGGATGGTCTAAAGGGGATGGTCTAGAGGGGATGGTCTAGAGGGGATGGTCTAAAGGGGGTGGGGTTTAGGAAAAGCATATTCGCTATTCTGTGAGTTGTACAGCATCCAGACTCATGGACAAATGAATAAATTATACCGCTCCTTACAAGGGATCAGAAAACAGTGAAAGAGTTAAACATGTATTCAACGTCAATCACAGAGTAATATACAGTATGTTATAAGTCAAAGTGAAACAGCAAAGGTTGGTTACACAGATAAAACATACTTTGGAAAAAGGGAGAGAGACAGAAAGAGAGAAGAGAGAAATAAAACAGGGAGGAGAGTGATAAAAGTGAGAATGGGAGAAGAGGTGGAATGTTGATAGAGGAGGGAGAGGACTGCTGGGTTAGCTGGAGACAGAGTCCACCATCAGTCAGGCCCTGGGCTGCGCAGCTGCAACCATGAAGGAGGAATGTTAACAACAAACATTCATACAGTAGAATATATCATCAAAACATTTATGCAGGTAACGTGGACATCAAATACTATTTTTATATTAGGATTGGGCTACAGTACTATGATACGCTCAATATTAAGTATAGTGCTCAATTAAGTTATTCTGACAATTTCACTTTACAAGGCATTGAGATAAAGGGTACCTTAGTGCAATCCAAGTAGAACAATTCTTTTAGGTTTAAACTCTAGATGTAATGCAAATTTCAACTGAAACCAAGGTAATCACATTCAGGTTGTAAAATGAAGTAACACTGCAGTTGGACTGTAGACTAGTGGCTTATCAGTAAGATATTATTACAGTTCCATTGAGTGTTCATGGACACATTGTGTAGTGCCTACTTTTACTGGAGTTTAACATTCTCTTTATCTGAAGCCTGCCAAATGAAGTATGCTATAATTGATGCCTCTTGCTTTCACAGGAAGGACTGTGAGGAGTTGTCAAGATAATCTTATTTAACAGCCACAACTGCTCTTTTCCTTGCTAAATATGTTCCTTCCACTCCATATCTCAGTGGGTTTCAGTGTTTTTGCCTTTTATTTGAGCACACCCAGGTATTTGCCTGTCCTCTTGACAGTCCCTGTTAGCTGTGCTGTTGTGAATCTCGCATAGCTCAGCCAACCTCTTCCCGCCCAGCGAGTCATCATTCATTTACACACACAAACACAGGCAAGCCCATTAACTCTTTTCAAGTGTTCAGACTCAAGTGGGTATTACAACAATGTCTTCTGTCTCCCCTGCTCCAATAAACAGGTCTGAATAAAGGACGGTGTGAAACAACAGATTACGTGAGGAGATGGATCTCTGCTTGAAGCATTGTAGCCATTCTACTGGGGCTTTAGCAGACACCAGACACTACCTATAACTACCTGTGATATGTTCTATAAAGTGAAGTGTTGCATGTCCTGTGTTGTGTTACATGTACAGTGCATTGGGAAAGTATTCAGACCCCTTTTCATTTTCCACATTTTGTTACATTGCTGCCACCACCATGCTTCACCATAGGGATGGTGCCAGGTTTCCTCCAGACGTGACGTTTGGCATTCAGTCCAAAGAGCGGCCAGCTCTAGAAAGAGTCTTGGTGGTTCCAAACTTCTTCCATTTAAGAATGATGGAGGCCACTGTGTTTTTTTGGGGACCTTCAAAGCTGTAGAAATGTTTTGGTACCATTCCCCAGATCTGTGCCTCAACACAATCCTGTCTCGGAGCTCTACGGACAATTCCTTCGACCTCATGGCTTGATTTTTGCTCATTATTAAACCTGTTTTGACTTTGTCATTAGGGGGAATTGTGTGTAGATTGATGAGGGAAAACAAATATATTATACATTTCAGAATAAGACTGTAACGTGCCAAAATGTGGAAAAAGTCAAGGGGTCTGAATACTTTTCGAATGCACTGTATGCCAGGAATGTCTGTATTATTACCAAGAAAATTTCCCTATGGGACAATTAAGTATTACTTGATGAATTCCCTCCTGGTGGCAAGATACAGTAGATCTGAGCCCCCCCCCCCATACCTACTTGATGGCTTTGTTTTCCCCTCGGCCATGAATCTGAACTGAATCTGGGGTGCTGGCTGCCTCCACCCCAGGCTTGTTCCTCTTCCCCTGGAGAGAGAGACAGAGATAGAGATAGAGAGCGAGAGATAAATCATTTCCTTCGTGTCCATTGCCTTGTGTCTCTCTGTGCTCTGTCTTGATTGCTGTTTACATCAAAAAACCCTTTGCCAGCGGAGCCTTCATTACAGAACCTTTAGAATGCCATCAGGTGCCAAAAATATGCTAAATGATTCCACGCAGAGACACAACTCTTTGGATGTCGGCCAGCACATACAGTAGTAACTTGCATGCCCCGCCCACCTGAGGATCTGTCTTTTTCAGCCATCTATTTCCTGTGTTTGAGGGTTGCAATATCCACTTGTCACTTAAATTTCACTGGATTGATTGCTTTCATTTTACTCATGCGACTCTTTCATACTCTTGCTTGTGCCTGTCGTTTTTTCACGTTAACGTTATGACTGCGGAAATGTTTGTAATGACCTGTCAACCACACCCCAGTAATGGCTGAAATGGGCTCAATGGAATATTGTACATAGTCTTTCCGTTGCATCTATAAGAACGCTAAAGCTTAGTCAGGGATTTAAAGTATCATCTGGACACTTAATCACTATAATCAGGGTGCACATTTTTTGTGGAATAGAAAAAAGGTAGAATTGAATACAGTTTAAATGTTTACAAAATAAATAAAAGCAACTTCCGAAAATGAACACCCTGATTATAGTGATTTTATGTCTGATCTCGTAAACAATGGAAATATAGGTGTCATCTAGAGCCAAGTGTGTATATTTGTTATGTTTTGATTTTTTTAACCCTTTTTCTCCCCAATTTGTAGTTACAGTCTTGTCCCATCGCTACAACTCCCGTACGGACTCAGGAGAGGCGAAGGTCGAGAGTCATGCGTCCTCTGAAACACAACCCTGTCAAGCCGTACTGCTTCTGGACACACTGCTTGCTTAATCGAAAGTCAGTCGCACCAATGTGTCGAGGCTCTAGGAGGCGCGATGGGACAAGGACATCCTGGCCGGCCAAACCCTCCCCTAACCCGGACGACGACGCTGGGCCAATTATGTCCCGCCTCATGGGTCTCCCGGTCGTGGTAGGCTGCGACACAGCCTGGGATCAAACCCGGGTCTGTAGTGACACCTCAATTACTGCGATGTAGTGCCTTCGACCGCTGCGCCACTCGGGAGGCTCAAGCGTGTTGATTTTTAATCCGAGGGTATCCTGCTATTGACATACTTGCTGAATTATGCAACAGAACGAGACAACAACAAGTATTTAGCGCAGGTGAGTGCAGGTAGGCCTAGACAGGACACGTTTTTGTGTCCAAAACACAACCCCGCCAAGCCGCACTGCTTCTTGACACAATGTAGGCGTAACCCGGAAGCCAGCCGCACCAATGTGTCGGAGGAAACGCCGTACACCTGGCAACCGTGTCAGCGTGCATGCGCCAGGCCCGCCACAGGAGTCGCTAGAGCACGATGGGACAAAGACATCCCGGCCAGCCAAACCCTCCCCTAACCTGGACAACGCTGGGACACAACCGGATGCGGCCGGCTGCAACACAGCCGGGTATCAAACCAGGATCTGTAGTAACGCAGCTTGCACTGCGATGCAGTGCCTTAGACCGCTACACCACTCTGGAGGCCCATCTGATAGATTTTTAACATTAAAAAAGTTTGATCTATCGACCAACTGTTTATGACTTTTGCTACATATAGCCAGCTCTCAGGATCTAAATGTGACTCCAAACCCTCTCCACAGCAATAATCCATACATCTGTTAACCATACAGAATAATAATAATCCATACATCTGATAGATAGATAGATAGATAGATAGATAGATAGATAGATAGATAGATAGATAGATAGATAGATAGATAGATAGATAGATAGATAGATAGATAGATAGATAGATAGATAGATACTTTATTGATCCCCGTGGGGAAATTACTTTATCAAACAGCTACGAAAAACACAGGGCAGGTGCGAAATGCCAGAACGAAATACACAAAAGACAGATACACGATACATGATACATAGTGCGGCAGTATGAAAAAGTATAAAAATACAATAAGTCTGGCATGCAAAAAGCTATAGAAACACATTGCATAGTATGAGTGAATGACTGAATATGCACACTATACATTGTTATAATGTTAGGTGAAAAAATTATACAATTATTGCACGTTGATATAAATAAAAAATAAAAAAATAAAAAAAACATACAGAATCATAACAATCCATACATCTGTTAACCATACAGAATAATAATAATCCATACATCTGTTAACCATAGAGAATGAACAGATGGGAGCATCAAGCATCAGACACAGTGGGAATTAGACACGTCCACACACATCCAACACACCCAACGCACATACAACACTACACACTCAGAAACAGTACACGCCCAAACATACATAAAACATAGGTGTTGAAATGGATGCTGTTTCCACAATTCACAACAGTCAGTGGAATTATAATGAAACGTTTTGAGATAAACCTGATGACTGCAACTATATGATAAACCTTGGAACTCAGGACTGCAGCTATATGATTGGCCTGGCGTATCAAATGAATACAGGGTGTATGACAATTTGTACACTGAAGCCAAACACTCAGTAAACACTAAACACACACTGTCACAAAGTACAGCTACAGACTCTTTCATTTCAATGGTCATTATTCTTTTTAATTAATAAAGAGAGTGGTACACCCTTCAAACAGACTGGAAAACAGCTAAAGTTATTCCATTTGAAATGTGTAAGAGCACAGTGAGTGGACACATCAATTCTGCACTATGAGTGATGGGCATGGAGCCTAACATACAGAATCGTATAATGACTTGTGTTTCTGATTATACATTTGATATGGTTCGACTCAAACTTGTATAGTTTTATATCAAAGTAATAATCAAGCTGAGTTTCTAAACCGACTTGATTCAATAGCTGTTACTCACCAAACCTAATATTTACAATGTGATCCTTGTAAATTCAAATAATGATGGATTTCCTTTAATTTCAGCTCCTTTACAAATATACACATCACATGTAGTAGAGGAAACCTTAACCATATAAACAAAGGTTTTCATAAGGCAGTTTGGAGCAGGAAAGGGTTTTACTATAGACTTACTGTCACACTCAGGAAACCTAGATTAGTCCGGCATGCTTATGTGGCATTCTAATAATCAAACATGATTATTTCTCTGTCACAAATTACATGGCCTGTTTGTCATAAACAGGGAATTACCTAACCCCACACACCCACCCCACACACCCCACACACACACCCACCCCACACACAGTCATTCACTCAAGGCTAGATTTCAAACAGTCCAGAATATGCTATCAAGTGCAGCTCATCTATCATTTAACACTACCATCAAATCTTCAGGAGCATAGAGAGTAGGGGAAGGAGAGAGAATACACAACACTGAATCCAGAGGAAGAGAGAGAGAGAGAGAGAGAGAGAGAGAGAGGGAGAGGGAGAGAGAGAGAGAGAGAGAGAGAGAGAGAGAGAGAGGGAGAGAGAGGGAGAGGGAGAGAGAGAGAGAGAGAGAGTGACAGGCTGAGGGGAGTTGAAATAGAATCAAGTGAGATGGAGAGAGGAGGGACAGAACATCAGAGAATGGAGGAGAAGATGGGGAAAGGAGAGGAGAGGATGGTGAAGAGGCGGGGGAGAAGAGGTTTAGTTCTTGGCGAGACATCATGGATGTGTAATGCGGCAGCCCTGTGAAGGATCTGTCCTCAGCCCTCAGTCCCGCTGTCGTTATGTCTGTCACAGCCCAACACACACAACGGCCTCCCTCCCTTCTCCTCCCCTGCTCCCATCCTCTATCCAACTCCTTCTTCCCCTCCTCCTCCTCTCCTCCATCACTCCCTCCCCTCCTCCTGCTTCCTCCCTCTCCTCCTATCCTTCTCTCCTCCTTCCCCTTCCCTGTTCCCTCCATCCCCTCTTCCATCCCTATTCCTGCTATAATCGACCCATGAGACCTGTTTCTGACGTCTTCATCTTCCCTCACCCATATGCTGGGCTGATATACAGCACCTCTACACAGGGCTGCATCTATCAACTACCGTGGGCTAAATATCACTGTATCCAATGTATTTATTCTTTTTTTTTGCCATCAACAGCATCCCGAAGTGACACAGCTTCCAGATCAGGTAACTGATTAGGGGTTTTATCTTCATACAGAGTTGATGTCACTACTGTCCGTTGCCCGTTTTATGCACATTGTTGCATTCAAGGTTGATTTTTAAGTGGCACAGTGTTCTTAGACACTGTACCTCAGTGCTAGAGTGCCACTACAGACATCCTGGTTTGAATCCACACTGTATCACAACCGGCCGTGATTGGAAGTCCCATAGGACAAAAATAATTTGTTCTTAACTGACTTGCCTAGTTATATAAAGGTTAAATAAAAAAATACAATTATAATTATACAGTCATTCATGTCCCATGAGTTTAAGGAAATGTGCTGGGTCTTTCCACCAATTCGGTGCCTTTTGAGAAGTGTAACTTGGTAAAAAAAAAAAATCTAGGTTACCAAAAAGAGTAGAACCAGCTCACCTGCTTTTAGTCTATGATTTGACTTTTAGATGTTAAATGTTTCTTTTGAAAACAATATTTAAAACAGGAATAGTTTCACCATATCAAAATGAGAGTTCAGTCCACATAACAGGGTTGACCTTTAAATGAGGGACAGACATAAATGAATCACTAATCACATTAAATAAATAATAATCTTCAAAAATTACTGTCAAAACAACAAAATAAATAGGGCTTTACAATGATCGTGGAACTTGGACACATTTTGGAATGAAGTGGGTTAAAATCTACCTAGAAGTGACACAGGGTTAACGGACATGTCAAAATGCTAAATTTTGGCACTTTAGCAAGCCTTTATTCACATAAAAAAACAAAATAAGATTTATTGAATTCTACATCATTTAATATAACCAGCTTTTAAAATGCATTATTGG
Source organism: Thymallus thymallus (assembly GCA_023634145.1). Taxonomy (NCBI): domain Eukaryota; kingdom Metazoa; phylum Chordata; class Actinopteri; order Salmoniformes; family Salmonidae; genus Thymallus; species Thymallus thymallus. Next base: position 28,865,935 of record CM042381.1, read on the forward strand.
TGCATAATTTGTACTTAAAATACTTTATCAAAGATACACAAAAGGCACTCTTTTCGTGAAATGACCCTGCTATGTATAAACAGAGACAGACAGAGAGGACAGCATAGAGAGAGAGAGAGAGAGAGAGAGAGAAGGAAGATGATGCCGAAGATAACACAGAGACAAGCAAGGACTAGGAAGGGGAAACAGTGGAGGTATAAATAGAGAAACAAAGAGGAGACATACTGACAAGGACATAGCGCTAAAGTGACAGAGGGAGAAACGCATTAAGCGCTTATCAGAATCCAAACGTATCCGCGTTCGTTCTAGAATATCGGACCGTTGGCTTTCATACTAGCAACCGTTGGCATTCATATAAGCAATTTCTCCAACTGTCACCATATGCAAATGAATAGAGCACATATACGCCGAGCCGCGTTGGTTGGGAATTTTGGTGAGGTGCGCGGTCAGCCTGTGCTTCCCCCGCGGACGGTGGTTTCAGAGCCGCGTAGCTATGTCACAATAGGACGCTGGACTGTCGTGTCTCTCAGCGTCTGTGGACTCTGAATTATGCTTACGAAACACTGGTAAAGAGGGAGACATGGTATATGCAAAGCCATATATAAAGAGTGTGAGTCTAAACAGAGGAATAGAAGGGGGAGGGCAAGAGTTTGACAGGGTATGTCTGTGAGTTTGACAGGGTATGTCTGTGTGTTTGACAGGGTATGATAGGATTAATCTTTGAAGACCAGACTGAAAGTCCTCTATGTATGCAGGGTATGACAGACTGCTAAGGCAACATAGATGTGCAGAAACACAAATGTGCACAATACCAATGACTAATATTACAGCTTATTTACATGCTTTATGCATGCTTTTTCAATCTCCATCTCACTTTATCACCATTTTATCACTCAGCTGAATTCATGTTTTATCCACCTATGTGCTGTGCTTACTCCACAAATGCTCCTAGACAGAGAGAGAGAGACAGCGAGAGAGAGAGAAAGGCAGAGAGAGAGAGCGAGAGAGAGAGACAGCGAGAGAGAGAGAAAGGCAGAGAGAGAGAGCGAGAGAGAGAGACAGCGAGAGAGAGAGAAAGGCAGAGAGAGAGAGCGAGAGAGAGACACACAGAGAGAGAGAGAGAGAGAGAGAGAGAGAGGGACAGACAGAGAAGGAGTGGGAGAACGATGGAGAGCAGAAGCAGGGGAGAGTATTTCCAAGGTAGATCAAACATATGGGCAAAATCACAGTTGCTCAGGCAGCAGCCAATCGCTCAGAGTGATATGAACATTAGCATATGAATCATTAGCATGGGACAGGGAGCCGGCGACAAGCAAGCACACGCACTGCTCAGGGCACAAAGCCATGTTTACATAACCTAATGGAGAATTCACCATCATGGCCATACAACATCTCCCCATACCATTCCTGTGCACTCTACCAAGAGCCCACACACAAGGTTATGGAATCAGAATGAAGCTGAAGAAAATCGATTACTGCAACTTTCATCCAAGGAGTTTGTTATGGCAGAAAAGAATATTTTGGGGTTGTGCGGTCCAACATATAAACTAAAGCTGGCAAGAGACTGAAATATTAACTCAAAAGTGTGATTTTGTAATTGACTAACTGTTAGATACAAAATTCAATGTGCTCATGTTCTATCCTCAATGCCTGCATTTTAGTGTCCTTGAATCTGTGTATTACTGTTTATCTTATGTTCATGTACTGAATGTACCCTACAGTATATGCACACATATTGGTTGCCATACACTGAGACCAGATGTAAGTAGGGAGGTGAGAGAATGAAATAATGAGAGGAGGGGGAAATCATTTTTTACTTAATCAAATATGATATACTCAATTATATAGAATGGTGAAAGGATTGCACATTTAAAACAGTTTAATCAAAGAGAGTATCTTTTCATTCTGAATGTCTGATCCATGAACCATTTTTCTGCTTTTCTCTAATAGCCAAACGGCAGGAAAAGGCAGCAAATAGCTCATTATTAATCGCAGCTAATTACCTGGGTGTCCAACTGTACCATTTTAATGGCATGGGGTACGGAGAGGGGCACGGACACAGTGCATTGTCATGGAGAGAGAGAGACATAGAGAGAGAGCGAGAGAGAGGAATGGAGAAAGATATGGAGAGCGAAAGATGGATAGAATTGATTAAACTTTCATTACAGAGAAAATCTCAAAGCATGTCTTTGCATGTCTCGGTCTCTCACATGTCTCTGTCTCTCACAGTCTTCCTCTTGTGCAACACCTTTCTCACACACTATCCTGCAGTTCTATTATGAGGATGTAGGGCATGTCTGTGCAAATGTGGGTAAAAGTTTGTGTATACAGTTCTGGGATTCAATCATCAACCATAACAGGCAGCTAACCTTACCAGGCAGCTAACCCTACCAGGAAGCTAACCTTACCAGGCTGCTAACCCTACCAGGCAGCTAACCCTACCAGGCAGCTAACCTTACCAGGCAGCTAACTTTACCAGGCAGCTAACAGGGTTAATCCCTACTAGCTCTGGGGAATATTGTGGGACAATGCTAGGGTGTATAATGACCTGACCAACCTAGTAGAATAAAAGGTGTGCAAATAAATAAGTGTATTGGAAGAGTGGATGGAAGCCTGCTGTACGGTGTTGTTCTGGGAAAGACAATATGATCTAAAACCAAGCAACAGGATATAATGTCATAGGTAAATGTTAGTGGACCACTCACCAGTTTGCGTTGACACCAGGTGCAGACTCCACACAGAGCTACGAGCCACACGGCACACACCGTCAGCCCCAGAGATACCAGGAACACACTGATAGATAGAGACCCTGCCAAGAGAGAGGTGGGAGAGAGAGAGTAGGACAGAGAGGGGGGAGGGGAGAGAGATCAATAGAGAGAAAGGGAGAGAGGGAGAGAGAGAGAGAGAGGGAGAGGAAGTGAGAGAGAGGAAGAGAGAGAGCGAGAGAGAGAGGAAGAGAGAGAGAGAGAGAGAGGAAGAGAGAGAGAGGGAGAGGAAGAGAGAGAGAGAGAGAAAGAGAGAGAGGGGAAGAGAGAGAGAGAGAGAAAGAGAGAGAGAGAGAGAGAGAGAGAGAGAGAGAGTGAGAGAGAGGGAGGAAGAGAGAGAGAGGGGAAGGAAGAGAGAGAGAGAGAAAGACAGAGAGAGAGAGAGAGAGAGAGAGAAAGAGAGAGAGCGGAAGAGAGAGAGAGAGAGAGAGAGAGAGAGAGAGAGAGAGAGAGAGAGGTCACTGTTAAAATGCACTCCAATGATGAGGAAAGGAAAAGGAAAGGGGGATACTAGTCATTTGTACAACTGAATGCATTTAACTGAAATGTCTTCCACATTTAACCCAACCCCTCTGAATCAGAGAGGTGAGGAGGGCTGCCTTAATCGACATCCACGTCTTCAGCGCCCGGGGAACAGTGGGTTAACTGCCTTGTTCAGGGGCAAAACTACCTATTTTTTCCTTGTCAGCTCGGGGATTCGATCCAGCAACCTTTCGGTTACTGACTCAACAGACGGGAAGGAGAACGAGAGAAAGGGCAAGACCAAGAGCAAATGTTGTAAGAATATCTCTCCATATCCCTTTGGCAATATGTTGGTCAAATCTAATAAACAAATGCAGGAAAAATACACAAATGAGGCATATCATGATGGGACGAGAGGGAAGTGTGGGCCTGTAATGTGTTTTTTAATATGCTCTCTCCCACTCCATCATCACTAACCTGCAGACAGAGCAATCTATCAAGAGAAAAAGGGAAAGAGACAGGAGAAGAGGGCAAGTGTACAGGCATAACGTATCATGTCTACGTTCCCCATCTGTGTCAGTATCTACAGCTGGTGAATGAATACAGAGTTGCTGAAACAAAGGGAAAGAAACACAACGGTCATTAAGAGAGTTCAATTACAAGTCTTGTAATCGGCAGCTTCCTTCCTCTTTGGTGTCCCATTGTACATGATCAGTACTGCAGCTCGTCCTCTTGTCTCTTTGTTCAGTCAAGACCAAACTTGAGAGATAAAAGCTCTTTCACTCACACATTTCTGATAAAAAATAATTATATCACTGCCTCTTGAATGCTATTCACCTCCTCTGCCAAGACAATTCAAAAGGCAAAGCTGTGTTGGCAAACAACATTGTGCATAAACAATGAACTTCAATTCCACCTCATCCTTCCCATTCTGTCTGTTACATTCTCCCTTTCTCTGTCCCTCTGCCTACACAATTCCTCTGCTTTCATCCCTCTCTCCACCCCTCCCTTTCAACTCCAGGCCTTGTAAGTTGGTCAGTGCAGAGAACAAAACGAGTAGCTTGGTAAAAACAACATCCACATAACCCTCTTACCTCACACTTTCTTTCATTTCCTGTCATCCTTCCTTTATTTCCACGTGTGACGCCTCCTACCTTTCTCCATTCTTTCTTGCTCTCCTTTTGCTCAGTATGTTGTTCAATTTCTTTTCCTACTATCTATTGTGAAGAAAAAAATGTATAGAGTGAGTAGGCTTTGTGTTGATACTGTAACTATCCATTACTGGTCATCTCACTCAGACAGTAATTCAACATGTCATAATGCCGCAGATATGTGGCCATAATGGCAGGTGTTTCATGGAGCTCTTTCATCTTTTCAGTATTTTTTTAAAGGATGACCCTTAGGCCTACCATATACAGTATGCTGCTGTAATATTTTTTCACGCAGCATTCTCTCGCATAACCAATAATAACTAATATCTATAAAGATAACCCTAACATGATTTCACAATAAGTAGTTAATGACCCGGCCTGGCACAGGGGAGCTGTTAAGTACAACATACATAATAACCAGGAGGAGAAATAAGCAGAGACAGCTAGCTTCCTGACTCTGTAAGGTTGATGCACAGGGCAATTACTACTGTGGGCTGACCCACCCTGATATTGAAACCCATCTTGATACATCTCCCGAAGGCACATCCATTAGATGCTTCTGATAGGGCAGAGAATTGCATCCTGGTCATTAGCTCGGTGAGTTCCTGTAATGATTAAAGCAGCAGCTTTTATATGTCTTCCAGCTCAGCTGTGCTGCTGTAGTAGATCCTGGATACAGCTGGGCTGCATGGGGTTGAGGAAGGAGGGTGGAAAATAGCCTAACAGAATGTGGTGGTAGTGTAAACAAGGGGCTGAATCAGACTGCTGTATTACAGCTGTGGAGTGTATGGTTGGGCAGGGATGGGTGCGGCAGGTAGGGATGCTTTCAAAAGGATTGGGACAGTTCCCCTAATATTTATACAGTCCAAATAATTAACATGTAGACTATGAATCACTAAAGACTAATGAGTTCTGCCACAGTAAGGCAGTTTATTACAGAAAACAACACAAAGAGCTCTGGCAAAAACAATATGTTCCTCAGGCCCTAACATGGACGTCTGTTCCTCAGGCCCTAACATGGACATGTGTCTGTTCCTCAGGCCCTAACATGGACGACTGTTCCTCAGGCCCTAACATGGACGTCTGTTCCTCAGGCCCTAACATGGACGTCTGTTCCTCAGGCCCTAACATGGACGGCTGTTCCTCAGGCCCTAACATGGACGTCTGTTCCTCAGGCCCTAACATGGACGGCTGTTCCTCAGATCTTAACATGGACGTCTGTTCCTCAGGCCCTAACTTGGACGTGTGTCTGTTCCTCAGGCCCTAACATGGACGTCTGTTCCTCAGGCCCTAACATGGACGTCTGTTCCTCAGGCCCTAACATGGACGTCTGTTCCTCAGGCCCTAACATGGACGTCTGTTCCTCAGGCCCTAACATGGACGGCTGTTCCTCAGGCCCTAACATGGACGGCTGTTCCTCAGGCCCTAACATGGACGTCTGTTCCTCAGGCCCTAACATGGACGTCTGTTCCTCAGGCCCTAACATGGACGTCTGTTCCTCAGGCCCTAACATGGACGGCTGTTCCTCAGGCCCTAACATGGACGGCTGTTCCTCAGGCCCTAACATGGACGGCCCTTGTCACTGACTCTCTCCCCAGGAGTGGCCCCATGCAGCTCTCAGCTGGCTAATTCTAGTGCCAGACATTCACAGCCCTGCAACTATAACAGACACACACAGAAACACATGCATACACATAGGCGCACGCACACATGCACACATACACACACACACAGCACTAGCTCCTACTGTCTAATTTTAATCGCTGCCCTACTGAAAGTACATTTTTATTGCACACATACTGCATGAGTTTGGCATTTCCAGAAAACTACACACAGAAATATAAAGTGAGTGTTTGCTGTCATACATTTCAGTCTATTCCTCTCGGTTGTTATACTTCTCTCTCATCTTCCCACTCTGAGCCTCTGTCGGTGCACCATTATTTCCCCCCATCAAGTAATTACATGATTTTATACTGAAACTATTAAAACTACTCATCAGAAACAATAGCCTCCATAACAATCCCTCCCACACTCTCTAGGTTTAACCCCCTATTAACCCCATATGCTGCCATCCTCTCCACCGGTCTAATAGGATAGATAAAAAGATGACCAAATTACACTGCAATTCACGTCTGGTTTGTGACAGGTAGCGTACCAAATGCATGCATATTCACAATGTAATCAAGCAATGAATAACACTCAAATAATCTCAATAGAGACCCAAGGAATACTGAGAGCACTGTTAGACAGTCTACACACTGATTTCTTTCTGCACAGTTCAACCCTATTGTTTTCCTCAGTCAGACTGCCAACAGATCCAGATGACCAGTATTGTGAATATAGGGAATGTCCCATACTGTCAAACAAACATACAGTAAATACTGCCATTGGCTCAAGCTCATCAATCGAAACACAAGCAAAATGGCCAACCAGTCCCAGGTACACCTGCATCTACACCTGGCTGCTCTCATCCTTCTCGCTCTGCTGCGTGTCTTCCCCAGGCACCTCTCTCTCCACCTCACCAGACAGATGAAGGAATCCATCATAAGGAGGTCACTGACCCACTATTAAAGCACATACACATATGGCATCATCATTTCATCAGCACAGTCACTAAGTCATCTGCTGTAACTACTAGTATCGATTTGTAAAAAATAAATGCATTCAAACGTACATTTTTTGGGGCTTCTGTAGGTAGTGTTAGGTAGTGTTAGGTAGCGTTAGCTAGCGCTAGTCGGCTGTACCTGCACCAAAACACTGGTATTTTTAATCTTATAGTTGGTTCTCCATCTTTGTTTTAAACATTTAAATATTTATTTCCCTGACTGATCAAAAGCAAAACTGGTTTTCTCATGCTCTCTCTTGTCTCTCTGTAGAAGACATTTAGTGAGCAAATCGCAATAAAATCACAGTATCGAATAGCAATACATAAACTGTAGAATCGTGATAATCGCAGTGCATATTGTATTGTGAGGTCCCTGCATCCCCAGGCCTAGTATTTCATCCTCCATGTTAGCTGTGAGGGCATCGATTGAAGGGATAAAATAAATATTTACAAATGACAAAGTATGATTCACTAGATTACCTGTTCCAGAGCACCGCGGAGAGGACCCAGAGTTATTTACAGCTCTTTTAAGTGATATTCCTTCGCGCTGTCAGAAGAGCCTCCCTTCTTCCCTATCTTCTTCTACCTCCCTCCTGTCTTCCCTCTTTCTCCTCTCCTTCACCTGCAGTGCTAATCTGCTTGTGTTCTGCTCACTCAGCCCCTGGTGTTTGTGCCCAAGATGACACAGAATCAGGGCTATTAGTCACAGGGGACCACCAGAGGAACATGTCTGTCTGGCCCAGAGGACAAGGGTGGAGGATTGGGGATGGCAGAGCAGAGTGGAGCCCCACCTGGGGAGCTGAACCCTTGACCCTGCCACTGCCATCAGCAGAGAAAAAAGATCTGACACCTTGGCTGTTCTCGTTATACAGGACGAGCACCTGAGAGCCATTCCTGTAACAGTAGATTGCCACTAGAGCTCATGCTAGGTGGTTTACAGGGTGAGCCAGTATCACTGTAACAATACTTCTACACAGTCACCCTATGCCAATGCGTTTATCTATTTACTTAGTAGCACCAGAACAGGTGAGAAATGTTCCCTCAACAACGAGGCAACATTGCGTATCATCCAGAGCCCTGGCAGTCCCCCAACACGCTCTTAAACCTCTATTTGGTTGGCAGGTGTGGTTATCTGAGCAAAACATTCAAGCAGTTCACAGGCAGGACCCATCAAAGGCCATTTCTCATAGCCATGCCTTTAATGAGGAGGATCCAAAGGTTTGTTTTGAGCGACAAGGCCATCAATGGCTGAGTGCGTGCAGTTGAGTCGGCATAACTCAGGGACAGATGCAGAGGTGAAGAGACTGCAGGTGAGGGAGGGGGAGTGGAGGTCAGAGAACCTACGCTAAGAGACCTAGGGAGTCTGAGAGGAGAGGAGAAGAGAAGGAGCAGCTGCATCAAAACATGAGCTTTCTGTAGGGTTACAGGTGTTAGAGGTCAGCTGAGGGAGAGGAGTGGAGGGTCAAAGACAAGAAAGGATCATGCGTGTTGAACTGCTTTAAAGAGCGACTGCCCCTAAAAAGCAACTTCTTGTTTTAATATGTCCTATGTGGCATCGATATGAGTCTGAAACATTTATACAAAAAAATGTTTACTCCCTTTCTCTCCCCAATTGTCTCATCGCTGCAACTCCCCAACGGGCTCGGGAGAGGCCAAGGTCGAGTCATGCGTCCTCGAAACATGACCCGCCAAACCGTGCTCCTTAACACCTGCCCCCTTAACCCGCCAAACCACGCTCCTTAACACCCGCCCCCTTAACCCGGAAGCCAGCTGCGTCGGAGGAAACACCGTTCAACTGACGATGAGGTCAGCCTGCAGGCACACGCCCTGCCACAAGGAGTCGCTAGAGCGCAATGAGCCAAGTAAAGCCCCCCTAACCCGGACAACGCTGGCCAATTGTGTGCAGGTCACGGCCGGTTGTTACACAGCCTGGGAACAAACCCGGGTCTGTGGTGATGTCTCAAACACTGCGATGCAGTGCCTTAGACCGCTGTGCCATTCGGGAGGCTTCGAAACATTTATTCTAGTGTCAAAATTGACTAGAAAGTGTAAACAGGATACATTTGGTCATAAAGTCAGTCTTGTCCAAAACTGGGATTTGTGAGATGATAGGAAAAAATGGTATGTCACAGAATGAAGGGTACTGTAACAGTTTTCCTTGGGTTGGGTTTATTTTAATCCTGTCCACATGCCCACAGCTGGCAGCACCCAAGTAATCATTAATTTGGAGGACAGCTACCCAATCGTAATGACCATGGTCAATTTGGTTTGACATTGGATATCCCTATACGGCTAGTTAGTTACCATCAGTAAATTACACAATGTACATGGGACAATATTTCAAAAGGTCAATAGCTCCAAATTTAAATGACTTAAAAGCCTCAAACCAACAAAAAATTGTAGAAATTCATATACAAATATTGAAAGCATTTAATGAGACAAAAATATTATGCCATTTACATCGGGTAATTTATTAACGGTCCCTAAGTAGCCCCAGAGATAGGCTATCCAATGTCAGACCAACTTTGCTAATGGCTTGGCTTCAGTCATGGCCACTGCATTTCTTAATGACCAAGCCAAAAAAGAGGTCAAATCATGTTCAGCCCCCCTTTAAGAGCAAAAAAATAACACCTAAGTAAGGAGGAATAATAGATGTAGGGGTGGTGAGGAGAGAAAGAGAGAGATAGAGAGAGAGAGGGGATGAGAGGGGGAATAGGGGAGTATGAAAGAAATTGAGTGTTTTCAGCCCGGCAGGCAATTCTGAATGTAAAGTTGGGTTTTCCCCCAAATAAAACAAATACATGTCTGAAAGTCCACTGCTAAAGATCTCAGAGGTGCTGCTGTCTAAAGAGCAGACAGAGCCAACAAATAGTTGGATTGCAAGTTACGAAGGCGAAGGAAAACGCACACCTGTTTAGGCGAGGTGCTGGCTAGCAGAGTAGAACACTTGAAAAAGGAGAGCCTCACTCTAGGAGCTCAGATGCAATAATTGTATAACCAACGTTTCCACAGACAAGCTGTCTTCATCAGGGTATAATGACAAATGGATTTCAAGTTGCAACACAAAGAGAAATGCGCACACAAATCCACACAGAGCATCAACAACACCTCCAGGAGAGTATCCTATTACCAATAGAATGTACAGTTGAGTGGGCTATACAGAGCTACACTACATGACCAAAAGTATATGGACACCTGCTCTTCGAACATCTCATTCCAAAATCATGGGCATTAATATGGAGTAGGTCCCCCCTTTGCTGCTATAACAGCATCCAGGATAGATAGATAGATAGATAGATAGATAGATAGATAGATAGATAGATAGATAGATAGATAGATAGATAGATAGATAGATAGATAGATAGATAGATAGATAGATAGATAGATAGATAGATAGATAGATAGATAGATAGATAGATAGATAGATAGATAGATAGATAGATAGATAGATAGATAGATAGATAGATAGATAGATAGATAGATAGATAGATAGATAGATAGATAGATAGATAGATAGATAGATAGATAGATAGATAGGTACTTTATTGATCCCCTGTGTTGCTAAAAGGGTCCCCATAGGAGAACCCTTTGAATAACTTTTTTGGGTTCCAGGTAGAACCCAAAATAGTTATACTATGGGGACAGCCGAAGGACCCTTTTGGAACCCTTTTTTCTAAGAGTGTACAATCAGTAACCATTATGGTAACCGTGGTCCCCTAACAGTCAGTGCCAAAAGAAACCAAATAAATCTTAATTCAATGTTCTGCACGTGACACCATTGCCCCGATATCATCATCCTCCCATCTCAGCTCCTCCGTTCCCCTAAACTTGTCCTATCTAATCTAGCTGGGTTCTCTCTCTCTAACACAGATGGGGAGAGAGTAGGGATGGTGAGACGGAGTTGGAGAGGGAGATGGGGATAAACCTTAAACCCTTAACCCTTAATAAGCTATTGACAATCCTGCTTACACCGGAACAGAACACAGACCTATACATACACAGACCCCACAGAGACCCATTACATGACACATACATGCTCTGTACATCCCAACTTCACCCAGACCCATTATGGAGGAGCATGCTCACGCATACATTATGCACACTCGCTGAACCACATCACATAATTTCACAATCAGTGATTGGTCCAGGGTGTAAGGGGAGAGGAGAGGAGAGGAGACGAGACGAGACAAGACGAGAGAGAGGGATATGAGAATAGAGTCCTGCTACTGCTCAATAGGAGGGTCCCCAGAGGGGGCAGAGGTGTCTGGGTGCATTAGGTAGGACTCTGTGACAGGGCTATGCTTGGGCGAAGGGTGCCAGCCAGTCTCATGGTGAATCGGCCACACTCGCACACACAGGTCACGTAATCCGTGCACCTGATGTGTGTGAACACATCTTCTAACACAGGGTTTGAGCCTTTCCAGCACCGCAGCACTGTCCAACTATACATACTATAGACACAGGTCTAATTTTCTCTTGCAATGAATGTTACAGAGAAACACACACACAGGGCCCTACAAAATCTGTTTGATTTCCCACATTCCGTTTTCTCAATTTTTTCTTCTTCAGGTTTTCGAACTCAAAATCACACTTTCTCAAAATCACACTTTCTCAAAATCACACATTCTTACTAGAAAAAAAACTAAATTGGATGTTCTAAGTCAACAACAATGCTTAAACCACAACAGGAGACCACTTCTGAGTCTGGGAATAATTATTTGACATTTCGATTTTGGGGTGTACTTATCATTTTACTCCAGGAATTTTGTAGCACACGTAATGGTAGAGTTTACAAAACAAATACCCACTGGATTGATGCAAATAATCATGATATCATTCTGCCAGGTAAGCATAGGCTACTTTGTATTTAACAGGTTTTTGGGAAAGCTTTTCCATCTACCAGAAGAAGCCGCACGCACCACAAATACATAGACAGGGAATTCTCGTTGCCTCTTCAAAAAGTGGCAGGAAATACAAATCACTGATACATTCTGTTAATATCTTATGATAAACCTGGGCTATTTAATTAATTTCCAATACATTTAGTTGATTCCCTACTAATTTCAATAAAACATTTTATATTGTTGGATTCCGTGATTCTGTCCGTGTTCTCCGCATGGTGGATTTTATAGGGCCCTACACATGTCTCGCTCTCAGTTTTTCAGTCCCTCATCCAGACACACACAGACCCAGCCAGACACGCCCTTGGAGCCATGTGGAAAGGCCAGTCTGTTGGGGCCAGATGCATACACCTGTGTCTGATAACCTTAGTGCAAAGATAATTAGCCAGTGGCTGTGCCCCCGTCTGGCTCCGTCACTTTAAGGTCCCTGCGTGGGGTGCTTTATGACTTCATTACTGGCAGTTAGACCCAAGAACAGTGTTAACCCTGCCCCACAGTACAGTGATGGACTGGAGTGCTGAGTGCCTTTGACAGGGGAGTCCATTAAACATAACCCCAAATTGACACACCTCCTCTGGCCCCTGCTTTTGGATCCACAGCCTGTGTGGGCCTGGGCTGAGGGCCTGTTTGTGGAGCGATATGTCACACGCGCTGTCTCTCTTTGTCCCTCTCTCTGTCTCTGTTTTCAGGAGTCTGTCTATTTAGGTGTCTGCTGTTGGGTGCCTGCTCGATGTCGGTTCTTTCACATCTGTTCAGGTCGTCTGTCTGGTCGACTATCTCTCCACACATCTGTCTGCCTGCCCATCTCATAACCCTTCTGCCAACATCTTGCATATCCATCTCTCTCCCTCTTATTAGCATGGTATAGGTTAGTCTCTGTGTCTCTGTAGAGAGAGACAGATGTGAACAAGGGAGATGGAGAGGAGAAGGGGGCGAACCGAGACAGAGATAGAAAGGCAGAAAAAGAGAACAGAAACAGCCTGCGGATCATCAGATCATGTCTGTGTGGCAGAGAGAGAGAGAGCGAGTGGGGTCACAGACAGGGAACGGCTGCAATACTGAACAAGCGTCAGCACCCATTAACATGCACTAGCACTTTCAAAGAGTTCTTTATTAGACGCAACACTGCTGGAATGAGCTATGCCTCCCAAGGTCAGGTTCAGAGGCAGCGAGGCGGAGAGAACCTTTTGTTAATGTGGGCTTTCTGAACTTCACTGCACCAATCTACAGACCTCAAGACCCCAAACATGCTCTGAAGCCTCATGTCTGGGACAAAAATAGTTCAAGATGAATTTAGACATTTTTTGACTGTTCGAGTACTCGAATGAAAAAAAATATGTGTGTATTTATCTACAGTATATGTCAACAGTGAGCAAAAATGCCAAATTGATTATAACCACTACAGATATTAAATCATAACAGCTCAATTGCCCCATATATATAAATATTGAGTCAATAAAGAAGCAAGTGCCATTTAATAATAATTTATTGAAACCGTAATATCAACTGGTTATATTATATCGTGGAACGCAATCTTCAAAAAGGAAGTAATCTCAGCAGTGGCGCTTGCTTGTAGAAGCATATGGATGTGAAATGGCATAGCTTTGTTTTGTTCATTTAGCAGACAAGACACTCTTATTTCCCGAGCCCTCACAGTCAAGACACATCTATTGTATAGTAAAATCATTATGTAATATAACAGAATAAAATATAACAGAATATTTTTCCAAATGAAAAAAGTTTCCAGTGCGAAGTTATGCACATCTCACGTCTGGAACAGCTCATTTGAAACGTGGCTCAATTTGTAGTTGAAAGACAATTTTTTCAGGGTTGCAAACCAAAATCAGTCTTCTTTTCGATATACAGATGTTCAAATGTGTTTGTTCTGCATGTTCTTTAGAATTTTGTAAATGGATTAACAATTCCACATTGAACACTGCATGGTGATTAATTATGGCCAGGACATCTGTTTGGTAAGTACAGTCGTGGCCAAATGTTTTGAGAATGACACAAGTATTGGTCTCCACAAAGTTTGCTGCCTCAGTGTTGATGATGGCAATTTTCATATACTCCAGAATGTCATGAAGAGTGATCCGATGAATTGCAATTAATTGCAAAGTCCCTCTTTGCCATGAAAATGAACTTAATCCCCAAAAAACATTTCCACTGCATTTCAGCCCTGCCACAAAAGGACCAGCTGCCATCATGTCAGTGATTGTCTCGTTAACACAGGTGAGAGTGTTGACGAGGACAGGGCTGGAGATCACTCTGTCATCCTGATTGAGTCAGAATAATAGACTGGAAGCTGGAAAAGGAGGGTGGTGCTTGAAATCATTGTTCTTTCTCTGTCAACCATGGTTACCTGCAAGGAAACACGTGCCGTCATCATTGCTTTGCACAAAAAGGGCTTCACAGGCAAGGATATTGCTGCTGGTAAGATTGCACCTAAATCAACCATTTATCGGATCATCAAGAACTTCAAGGAGAGAGGTTCAATTGTTGTGAAGAAGGCGTCAGGGTGCCCAAGAAAGGCCAGCAAGCACCAAGACCATCTCTTAAAGTTGATTCAGCTACGGGATCGGGGCACCACCAGTGCAGAGCTTGCTCAGGAATGGCAGCAGGCAGCTGTGAGTGCATCTGCACACACAGTGAGGCGAAGACTTTTGTAGGATGGCCTGGTGTCAAGAAGGGCAGCAAAGAAGCCACTTCTCTCCAGAAAAAACATCAGGGACAGACTGATATTCTGCAAAAGGTACAGGGATTGGACTGCTGAGGACTGGGGTAGAGTCATTTTCTCTGATGAATCCCCTTTCCGATTGTTTGGGCCATCCGGAAAACACCTTGTCCGGAGAAGACAAGGTGAGCGCTACCATCAGTGCTGTGTCATGCCAACAGTAAAGCATCCTCAGACCATTCATGTGTGGAGTTGCTTCTCAGCCAAGGGAGTGGGCTCACTCACAATTTTGCCTAAGAACACAGCCATGAATAAAGAATGGTACCAACACATCCTCCGAGAGCAACTTCTCCCAACCATCCAAGAACAGTTTGGTGACGACCAATGCCTTTTCCAGCATGATGGAGCACCTTGCCATAAGGCAAAAGTGATAACTAAGTGGCTTGGGGAACAAAACATCGACATTTTGGTCCATGGCAAGGAAACTCCCCAGACCTTAATCCCATTGAGAACTTGTGGTTGATCCTCAAAAGGCGGGTTGACAAACAAAAACCCACAACTTCTGACAAACTCCAAGCATTGATTAGGATGTGGCCCAGAAGTTAATTGACAGCATGCCAGGGCGGATTGCAGAGGTCTTGAAAAAAAAGGGTCAACACTGCAAATATTGACTCTGCATAAACTGAATGTCATTGTCAATGAAAGCCTTTGACACTTATAGAATACCTGTAATTATACTTCAGTGTTACCATAGTAACTACTGACATAAAGATCTAAGAACACTGAAGCAGAAATCCTTGTGGAGACCAGTACTTGTGTCATTCTCAAAACTTTTGGCCACGACTGTAGGCCTATGCTTAATGATTCTGATGAAAACTGACTAAAGTTTTTTGCATATTTTCAGTGTGGAACCTGTGTAGCCTAGGATAACCAATTCTAAATGGCACTAGTAGTTTGCAAAGTAGCCTAAGCGGAAAATAGACAGGATGCAATTATTACAAAACTGCAGGTCGTTGTTGGAACACATATTTTTCCTGCTTCAATCAACCAGTCCATTTTGAATTTGTGATATAACTGTCTTCACTTGGCAAGGAATGTAGCTTGTGTTTCCCATCAGTTAGATACGTTTTTACAGGCATTTATTTCTCTAGGCTTAACAGGAGCTTGTGTTCACAACTGCGCACTCAAACCGTCTGTGTGGAGGGAGCGGTCTGAACACAATTGAGTGAGACAAGGAGGGGAAGGGAATTTAGGGAGCAGAACTGTGTGATGCTTGGCTTGGCTTCTTTTTTGTTGTGCCCAGATAATGCACATGTACAAATGGAACACTAGAGTCAAAGCAAATTAATGTTGTCTTCAAGACAAAACTTCACTTGCCCGTTCGGGCAGCCACAAAGCACATTCCATCTTATTTGAACAATATTAGATTTTCATTTGTTAAGTCTTTTTTTTACCCAATTTGTTTTTACCCCGTCTTTCGAAACACAACCCACCAAGCAGCACTGCTTCTTGACACAATGAACGCTTAACCCGGAAGCCAGCCGCACCAATGTGTCGGAGGAACCACCGTCCACCTGGCGACTGAGTCAACGTGCAAGCGCCCGGCCCGAAACAGGAGATGCTAGAGCGTGGTGGGACAAGGACAACCGGCCAAACCCTCCCCTAACCCGGACGACGCTGGGCCAATTGTGCGTCGCCTCGTGGGTCTCCCGGTCGCGGCCGGCCGCGACACAGACGGGTCTCGAACCCGCATCTGTAGGGGTTTGGACTTGCACTGCATTACCAGTATAGAAATTACAATTATTCCCAGCTTTATCATAAATCTTACAAACCCAAGCATAAACCTATAGCCCTTACTTTAACCCTAATCCGAATACTAATACCAGCCTAATGGCAAAACCATTTCAATCCTCTAGGACTACAGCTCTGGTTTTAAACAATAAGAATACTCATATCCCACCTTGCCGACGAACCTCTCTTTGCACTCCCGAGTCCCGACTGTGTGGAGACCCAATAAATAGGTAAAGAGGTCATTATTTTATGTGCATGACTTTAATTACCTAGGTGTATCCAATTTGTCCAAGCTAGTGCTCTACAGTCTGGCTGCTTCTGTTGTGTTGGGGATGGGTGGCTTTTCCCCTCTCCCTGTAACACAGCCACTGTGTCTGAATAACGCCAAATTAGATAACACTTCTTCTATTCCCAGAATGATATTACTATAATTATTTTCCAACCTCCACTTGCTATTAAAATACCTTGGCACAGTGACCAAGTTATGTAAAACTACAGACAGCACATTACAGCGGTGTGACTAACAGTGCAGACGAGATATATTTATCAAAACAGACGGAGAGTTTAATTCTGTGTCCTAACACACACTTTCTGTCACAGCGGTGAAGCCTAATGGAGGGAGCCAAATTAGACCATTAGTGTCGAATATCACCTTACATTTTCCATAGTCAGCTGCAACATTTGCAAAAATATTAAATAAACACTAACAGGGCATAAGCAAAGCACTGTTGGCTACCACCATATACGAAACCCAAGTTGTAAAATGATTGGGTCCCTCAATGAACAGCTAAGTAGCTTACAGAATCCCCAGCTCAACACGGGCTGAGAGAGAGCTCAACAATAGGACATGCCAATAAAAATACTTTTTCTGCTAACACAACCGGAGTGTCTGACCTTTTTAACTCGTGGTCAGGGCTGTCACACGCACAACGCACACACGGATTTGTGTGTGTTCAGACTGCAGTAATTTGCTGACATGGCTATGCTAGTTGTCATAGTAACGACACGTGTATGTGCAGTCTTGTAGGCTGATTGGTGGTGATGTTCATGCTTCCTACAAATCAGAAGATTTGTAGCAAACTAAGTTGACACAAAAGGCCTGCCATGGATGTTTCTCAGTTGCTTTGAATGTTCAACATCATAGTGTAAGAACACTTCTAAAGCCTCAAAGGATAAGATGATGCAACTTTCAAAACAAGTCTTTTTTGGTTAGCCACAGCAGTCAATGACGTAGGTGTTTAGATTTCTAGCACATTCACAAATGTGTTTGTAAACAATTAATAAGCTTGTTAGTTACCACATGTTCTTGTCAAACTCAACAGAGTAGCTAGCAAGCAACAATATATGCCAAATTAACAGTCTAAAAACCACTTAAGAGCAAATAAATCACATTTGACCATTCAGACACATCACATGGCCAGGAATGCAATTTGGATACAAATTGCATTCCTGGCCATGTGATGTGTCTTGTGGCTTGAAATATCAGATTCCATGTGCTTTTTGGCTGTTCAGACTGCAGGAAAAATAACAGATTCGAATCAGATATGCAAAATTGGCTTTGAGTCACTTCAAACTGCCAATGTGAACAAGGATTTAGACCATTCCTCCAAACAGATTCTTTCCAAATCCTTGACATCCTTCATCTGCACTTGGACTGCCCTCTTCAATTCAAACCACAGGTTTTATTGGGATTCAAGTCCGGAGACTGAGATGGTCATTGCAAAATGTTGTTTTTGTGGTCAATTAACAATTTCTTTGTGGATTTTGATGTGTTCTTGGGTTTTTTGTCTTTCTGGAAGATTCCCTTGCGGCCAAGTTGCAGCCTCCTGGCAGAGGCATCCAGGGTTTTGGCTAAAATGTCCTGATATTTGGTAAAGTTCATGATGCCGTTGATCTTAACAAGGGCCCCAGGACCAGTGGAACCAAAATAGCCCTATAACATTAAAGATCCTCCACCGTATTATACAGTAGGGAAGAGGTAAACTATATATACAGGTACACTCTGGAGCAGTAGAAATGCCTTCTCTAGAGTGATGAATCACGCTTCACCATCTGGCAATCCGACATATGAATCTGGGTTTGGTGGATGCCAGGAGAACGCTACCTACCTGAATGCATAGAGCTTACTGTCAAGTTTGGTGGAGGAGGAATAATGGCCTGAGCTGTTTGCCCCTTAGTTCCAGTGAAGGGAAATCTTAACGCTAAAGCATACAATGACATTCTAGATGATTCTGTGCTTCCGACTTTGAGGCAACAGTTTGGGGAAGGCTCTTCCCTGTTTCAGCATGACAATGCCCCCGTGCACAAAGTGAGGTCCATACAGAAAAGGTTTGTTGAGATCGGTGTGGAAGCACTTGACTGGCCTGCACAGAGCCCTGACCTCAACCCCATCGAACACCTTTGGGATGAATTAGAACGCAGACTGCGAGCCAGGCCTAATCGCCCAACATCAGTGCCTAACCTCACTAATGCTCTTGTGGCTGAATGGAAGCAATTCCCCGCAGCAAATTTCCAACATCTAGTGGAAAGCCTTCCCAGAAGAGTGGATGCTGTTATAACAGAAAAGGGGGGACCAACTCCATATTAATGTCCACGATTTTGGAATGAGATGTTCAACGAGCAAGTGTCCACATTCTTCTGGTCATGTCAAATAAAATAAAATGTTATGTGTCACATGCGCCGAATACAACAGGTGTAGACATTACTGTGAAATGTTTACTTACAGGCCCTTAACCAACAATGCAGTTTTAAGAAAATATAAAAATATTTAGTAAATAAAATAAAGTAAAAAATATAAATACATTTTAAAAAGTAACAATAAAATAACAATAATGAGGCTATATAGAGAGGGTACCAGTACAGAGTCAATGTGCGGGGGTACAGGTTAGTCGAGGTAATTTGTACATGTAGGTTGGGGTAAAGTGACTATGCATAGAAAATAAACAAATCCCCCCCCCAAAAAATAATTATAATAATTGTCACATGCGCCGAATACAACAGGTGTAGACCTTACAGTGAAATATTACTTACAAGCCCTTAACCAACAACACAACAGGTGTAGACCTTACAGTGAAATATTACTTACAAGCCCTTAACCAACAATGCAGTTCAAGAAATAGAGTTAATATTTACTAAATAAACTAAAGTAAAAGTTAAAAGTAACATTACATAACAATAACGAGGCGATATACAGGGGGTACCGGTACTGAGTCAATGTGCAGGGGTGCAGGTTAGTGACTTTTTGAGGATCTGGGGACCCATGCTAAATCTTTTTAGTCTCCTGAGGGGGAAAAGTCGTTGTTGTGCACTCTTCACGACTTTCTTGGTGTGTTTGGACCATGATAGTTTGTTGGTGATGTGGACACCAAGAAACTTTAAACTCTCGACCTGCTCCACTACAGCCGCGTTGATGGGAATGGGGGCGTGTTCGGCCCTCCTTTTCCTGTAGTCCACGATCATCTCCTTTGTCTTGCTCTCTGACCTCCTCCTTATAGGCTGTTTAATCGTTGTCGGTGATCAGGCCTACCACAGTTGTGTCGTCAGCTAACTTAATGATGGTGTTGGAGTCGTGCTTGGCCACGCAGTCGTGGGTGAACAGGGAGTACAGGAGGGGACTAAGCACGCACCTCATGTAGTGTATTTTCTGCATATGCATTGTGATTTTGAAGTCCAAACCCACTGCTGGTGTGTGTGGCCAAAGACCACTACTTTCATGTCATATGGAAGGGATGGGTTAAGAGTCTGTTATTGATATATCAGGAAATCTGATTATACGTGTCCAATACAATTCTGTGGCCTATCAACTTGAACCTTTTTAGGGTCATGAAAGTCATATTCAATCCAAATTTGGTCTTTGGACTTATAAGAGTCCCTAAAGAGTTTGAGAAAATAACGTTGACGCATTCAAAGATGGCCACACTATGCCAGTAGATGAATATTAGCACATACAAAAATGACACCAAATTTTACACATTTTGAGTTATTGGCAAATCCAATATCAGATTTTACGTGTCCATTTAAACCACTGTAAATCCTTCACAGTGGCGTATCGCTATTATGGACCTCCCTAAGATGAACCACACTGAATTTGGTATTGACATATCAGAAAACAAAGTATTAACAACTAATTATTTGCATATATAACGCTAATGCTCAAAATCATGAAGAATAAGTCAGATTTACTCCAGATGTTGTATTTGGACTCATGACTGCACATGAAGGAAGATAGTTCCTACATTGATTGAGTGCTTGCTTTGATATCCAACTGATCTTGTGTGCTCTCTGTCATCCTTTATCAATAATAATTATGGACCTGACTGTATGTGTCGTGTGAATCCTACATTTATGCATTTGTTTATTTCTGTGTGTGTGTGTGTGTGTGTGTGTGTGTGTGTGTGTGTGTGTGTGTGTGTGTGTGTGTGTGTGTGTGTGTGTGTGTGTGTTTGTGTCCTCTGGGTGTGTATAATTACTCAGAGCATGCAAAGTGACTCAACCGGCTGTTCTGGAAGATTCCAGCATAGGCCAAGATACAAAGAGAGGGAGAGAGATGGAGGGGAAGAGTGCGTGGGGGGGAAGGGGGGGGGTGACAGAAAATAAAAAGGAAAGGTAGCAAGGGGATAAACAATAAATGTTTTTTATTTAACTTTCACAAAATTTAATGCAATAACTGAATACTTTCACTCCGCCTGACCACATTAAACAGATGTAGGCTTCGAAACATTATGTTACGTTATGTTACAAATGTAATAATGGTCTGGTTACTTACGACAGAAACTAATGTAGGGAGGTTGGTTAGGGAGGATGGGTTGGTGGGTGTATAGCAATGTAAAGGTTTCATGTTTGAGTCGTGTCCGGGACAACTGTAGCATTTAAGCTAACCCTTCCCCTAACCCTTTTCCTAACCGTAAACTAATTCTCCTAACCTGCACTGTAAATTCTCCTAACCTTTGTCGTTAATTCTCCTAACCTTTGCAACAAGCAGCCTGTTTTCAGAGCAAAACATATAATACTATACGTCATCCAAGAAGTACAGACATAGGATCTTAATTTGATAACTCTGTAGTTGTAGTAAAGTTCCTGCATGGCAGGAAATGCAAACTTGTAGTGAATTGGAGGTTTAAAAAGGCTTCTAAAGTTTGTAATTTCCTCTTTAAAATGTCAGACTTGATGTACCAAAAAAAAAAGATGTATCAACCCCTACAAAAATGTCCATTAATTATAATCCACACAAATATTCACATTTCTTGTTGCTGCAGGATTATTTTCCTACTATGAGAAACTGGTCAGATTAAGATCCTGCATCTGTATGATACACTACATCATCCAATTCGTATGATATTGTACGACCATGTAAGACATGTGATACTATACATCCTTCAATTTGTACTGTACGACTGCTATTCCATTCGAAACATAGCGTAACTTAACATTTCATATTAAATGGAGGGAATGAATTTACGTACCAAATTCTACAAATTGCACTGAGGCCAGGTTGTTACAATAGGTAGTGTATACTTTAAAAGGTTTTGTTACGTTACAGAATAATCAAAAATTGATTAAATTGTTATTTTCCCTCATCAATCTACACACAATACCCCATAATAACAAAGCAAAAACAGGTTGAGATTTCTTTGCTAAAATATAAAAATAAAAATAAACTTATTTTCAGGTCTCTCCAGAGATGTTTGATCGGGTTCAAGTCCGGGCTCTGGCTGGGCCACTCAATGACATTCAGAGACTTGTCCTGAAGCCACTACAGCGTTGTCTTGGCTGTGTGCTTAGGGTCGTTGTTCTGTTGGAAGGTGAACTGTCGGAGCAGGTTTTAATCAAGGATCTCTCGGTACTTTTCTCCATTCATCTTTCCCTCGATCCTGACTAGTCTCCCAGTCCCTGCTGCCACCACCATGCTTCACCGTAGGGATGGTGCCAGGTTTCCTCCAGATGTAACGCTTGGCATTCAGGCCAAAGAGTTCAATCTTGGTTTCATCAGACCAGAGAATCTTATTTTTCATGGTCTGAGAGTCCTTTAGGTGCCTTTTGGCAAACTTCAAGAGGGCTGTCATGTGCCTTTTGCTGAGGAGTTGCTTTTGTCTGGCCACTCTACCATAAAGACCTGATTGGTGGAGTGCTGCAGAGATGGTTGTCCTTCTTGATGGTTCTCCCATCTCTACATCTCCCCCATCTCTTCTGTCAGTGACCACCGGGTTATTGGTCACCTCCCTGACCAAGGCCCTTCTCCCCAAATTGCTCAGTTTGGCCGGGCGGCCAGCTCTAGGAAGAGTCTTGGTGGTTCCAAACTTCTTCCATTTAAGAATGATGGAGGCCACTGTGTTCTGGGGACCTTCAATGCTGCAGAAATGTTTTGGTACCCTTCCCCAGATCTGTGCCTCAAAACAATACTGTCTCGGAGCACTACTGCAAATTCCTTTGACCTCATGGCTTGGTTTTTGCTCTGACATGCACTGTCAACTGTGGGACCTTAAATAGACAGGTGTGTGCCTTTCCAAATCATGTCCAATCAATTGAATTTACCACAGGTGGACTCCAATCAAGTTGTAGAAACATCTCAAGGATGATAATTGGAAACACATATGGAATCACCAAAAAAGGGTTAAACAAATCAAAATATATTGTATATTTGAGTCTTTAAAGTAGCCACCCTTTGCCTTGATGACAGCTTTGCACACTCTTGGCATTCTCTCAGTTTCATGAGGTAGTCACCTGGAATGCATTTCAATTACCAGGTGTGCCATGTTAAAAGTAATTTGTGGAATTGCTTTCCTTAATGCGTTTGAGCCAATCAGTTGTATTATGACAAGGTAGGGGTGGTATACAGAAGATAGCTCTATTTTGGCAAGAACAGTTCAAATAAGCAAAGAGAAACGACAGTCCATCATTACTTTAAGACATGAAGGTCAGTTAATCAGTAAAATTTTAAGAACTCTGAAAGTGCAGTTTCTTCAAGTGCAGTCGCAAAAAACATCAAGCGCTATGATGAAACTGGCTCTCATGAGGACCGCCACAGGAAAGGAAGACCCAGAGTTACCTTTGCTGCAGAGGATAAGTTCATTAGTGTTACCAGCCTCAGAAATTGCAGCCCTAATAAACGCTTCACAGAGTTCAAGTACAGACACATCTCAACATCAACTGTTTAGAGGAGACTGCGTGAATCAGGCCGTTATGGTGGAATAGCTGCAAAGTGAACACTTTTTATTATTATTATTATTATTTATTTTTTTCCTTTATTTAACTAGGCAAGTCAGTTAAGAATAAATTCTTATTTACAACTACTAAACGACACCAATAAGAAGAAGAGACTTGCTTAGGCCAAGAAACACGAGCAATGGACATTAGACCGGTGGAAATCTGTCCTTTGGTCTGATGAGTCCAAATTTGAGATTATTGTTTCCAACCGCTGTGTCTTTGTGAGACGCAGAGTAGGTGAACGAATGATCTCCGCATGTGTGGTTCCCACCGTGAAGCATATGTGGGAACTCCTTCAAGACAGTTGGAAAAGCATTCCAGGTGAAGCTGGTTGAGAGAATGCCAAGAGTGTGCAAAGCTGTCATCAAAGGCTACTTTAAAGAATCTAAAATATAAAATTTATTTTGATTTGTTTAACACTTTTTTGGTTACTACATGGTCTTCATTACTATTTTACAATGTAGAAAATAGTAAAAATAAAGAAAAAACCCTTGAATGAGTAGGTGTGTACAAACTTTTGACTGGCACTGTAAATTTCAGTTCGGTATTTTTAATACATTTGTAAAAATGTCTAAAAACCTGTTTTTGCTTTGTCATTATGAGGTACTGTGTGTAAATTGATGAGGAAAAACAACTATTTCATCAATTTTAGAATAACGCTGTAACGTTACAAAATGTGGAAAAAGTCAAGGGATCTGAATACTTTCCGAATGCACAGTAGTTTCATTCCCCATTATTTGCTCAACAAGCGTCTCAAACATTGATGTATACATGCTACATGTGCAGGGCGGATTTGGGTAAGGAATCACATTTGATTTGAGATCTGATTTGAGATCTGGTATTTCTGACTGGCTGTCCAAAAACAATTTCTTACATGCCAGGTTCCATTCTGTTTGTCCAAACAGTGATTATATTTGTGTCTGCCAACAACCGCTTCGAAATGAATGAGAAATGAGAGATGTCAAGTGGATATGTAAACAAAATGGATACTATGGAGACACCGTATTACTATGGAGACATAGTAGCCCCCCACCTCTCCCAGACAGTTCAAAAGCTAGAATTATGCCACTTCTTCAGTTCACATAGTTTGTAGTCCTCAATCATCTTGTAATGTTCACTACTACAGACGCAACAAGACAACACACTTGGCTGAACAAGTTTGTAGTAAATTATTTTAATGAGACTGGATGACGAAACCAGCAGAAAATTGTTTATGTAACAGACTGGACAGTGAAAATGCAGATTATCACTGATCTGATTTAGGTAGCTCTGATCTGATCTGAATGTGTTGAATTTAACCACAGTATTAACAGGTTTTACACTTTGCTTGAATGTAGGACACTCTTTCTCAGTGATCCCCTCTTGGGTGCTTCTAAAATATATATTTTTAATGCACCTGCCATGTTTGTTATTTTAAGAAATTCCCAAAGTAGTATGTCTTTGTAAATAGATTTGAAAGACATTTTACCTTGACTTAAATTTAGTATCCATCCATTTTGGGACAGCTTTGAAGCATTTGGATGAAATGTCTTCTAAGCATATGAAAAGCCAATAATAGTTAAAGACAGCTAGCCTAAAAGCAGAGCAGTTGAGTTGGCAGAGGCCTCAACAATGTAGTCCTGGCCAAAGACTCCACATCACTCTCAGTGGGTAATGAGCATGTATGGCACTGAAACAACTAGACAGACAACAAGCACAGCACACCCTCACTCACTCTTTCAACTTTTACTTACTTTCAGTGTGTATGTCCTTCAGTCTCCACCTGTCTCTGTCTCTTTTTTTCTCTCTTTCTTTCATTCTCTTTCTTTCTTTTTTTACTTTATTTCATCACTCTCCCTCTCTCTCCCTCCCATCTTTCTGACTGGTGCTCCTCTGATCCATGAATTTATGGTTGTGGGCCGTGGTGCCAAAGCAATCGGAGAGCCCATTATGAGGAGCGGGTGTGTGAGCAGGAGAGATTTAGGAAGAGAGAGCGATAGAAAGACCCAGTGAACAGGTGACAGCATGAACTGGGGTTTCTTAACGTGCTACGTGGTCTCTTCAGGCTTCAATAAAAAACACCTGGAGTGGATTAACAGGCCACAGAGAGGTGAGGACAGATTTGAGGAGACTGACAGGGGCTTGGGGATTCTACTACTGTGTTCTGCTGTAGTGTCAGTGTGAATTTCCTCACAGTGTTTGTCAGTTTGTGTTTGCTGAGCATATGTGTTGTGCTGAGGCCCCATAGAGCTCCATATCTGTGTCTGGATTTCCTTTGAAGCACCTGCTGAGCTGTGGTATTTGGGTCCATCTCTCTGACAGTGTGTCAGTGTGCGGTTCAATAAAAAATGTGTGTCTGGGTCCATCCCCTGACTGTCCATTAAACTTGGGCAGAGCCCACATGGCCACTTAAAAGCTCTACTAAATTATTCAAAGCATTTACTTATAAATAAACACAGGCTGCTACCAGCTTTCCCCTGCTCCCTTCTTCGCTCTCAACTGCTGCACCCTCATAGCTCTCTGTGCCTCCTCTCTCAGCCTCTGGTTCAGACTCACCCTCCCTAACTCCTCCTCCTAGTCACCAGTCCTCTCTCCCTCCTACCTCTCTCTCGCTTTTCCCTCTCTCCTCTCCCCTCTGAACCTCAAACCCTCAAGTGAGATCCCTCATTGCTCTCTGTCCTCTTCCTCCCCCCTCTCTCTGCTTCTCTGTAATTAAGTTGACTGTTTGTGTGTGCATTGGGCTGAGACGGGTACAAACACAGTCCCTTAAGAACAGAGGGAGAAAGAAAAAGGTAGAGGGTTATGACAGCTGGAAAACCAGTCATTAGAGGGTTATGACAGCTGGCAAACCAGTCATTAGAGGGTTATGACAGCTGGCAAACCAGTCATTAGAGGGTTATGACAGCTGGCAAACCAGTCATTAGAGGGTTATGACAGCAGGCAAACCAATCATTAGAGGGTTATGACAGCTGGCAAACCAGTCATTAGAGGGTTATGACAGCTGGCAAACCAGTCATAAGAGGTTTATGACAGCTGGCAAACCAGTCATTAGAGGGTTATGACAGCAGGCAAACCAATCATTAGAGGGTTATGACAGCTGGCAAACCAGTCATTAGAGGGTTATGACAGCTGGCAAACCAGTCATAAGAGGTTTATGACAGCTGGCAAACCAGTCATTAGAGGGTTATGACAGCAGGCAAACCAATCATTAGAGGGTTATGACAGCTGGCAAACCAGTCATTAGAGGGTTATGACAGCTGGGAAACCAGTCATTATGTCATTGATACATGCAATGTCAGGCATCGAGGAGTATTACCTCACGCACACACACAGATAATAACAACACACCCACACAACCAAATATGTGACTTTTTTTTATCCATTAGGCTAATATATCTGTGCACATCCCATGGGACAACAGAGTGGATATGGATAGCTGATAATGATGGAATAGCAATTATGGCTGTAATATAGCAAATCTACGCTACTAAAGGTTACATGTGGTGTAGAATAGAGTGTGGAGAGTAGCTAGCTCTGGGCCTCAGGTGACTGCTGGACCCGTCCACCAGATTACAGATATGGCAGATACACGCACGCACACACACACACACGTCTGTCTGATTCCCAGCTCTCCAGACCACACTAATTTACAGTACTGGCAAAACAAACAACAGACGATAAGCATTGTCATCCAAGAGTGAGCAGACTACAGATGAAGGAGGGCAGCAGAGAATAGAAATGTGTTTGTTTACTAGAAACCGAGGGAGAACACAGCCAGATAACAGAGGAAGTAGGAAGGGAAGAGTGAGACACAGTAAGGAAGGAGAAGGGGAAGAGGAGGTCAATAGACAGGCGGGGGGGAGGAAAGAGATGGGGGAAGCAGTTGATGAAGGAGAGAGAGAGAGAGAGGGAGAGAGAGAGAGAGGGAGAGAGAGAGAGAGAGAGAGAGAGAGAGAGAGAGGTGGACAAAGTCCCAGATTCTCTTTCATCTCCAAGTGTTTGAAGGCATGGCACTTACTGAGACACTCTTGGGTTTGACTGACAGTCTGTGTACCAGAAGTCCTCGCAAGTATAGTAAACCAACGAAAATCTGAGAAATCTGGACTTTTTGCCCGGGGTTAGGGTTAGAATTAGAGTTAGTGGTTAGATTTAGGGTAAGGGGTTAAGGTTCGGGTAAATAGGATTTTGAATGGGAATCAATTTTTGGTCCCCAAAAAGTCCTCACAAGTACAGTAAGACATAGCTGTGTGTGTGTGTGTGTGTGTGTGTGTGTGTGTGTGTGTGTGTGTGTGTGTGTGTGTGTGTGTGTGTGTGTGTGTGTGTGTGTGTGTGTGTGTGTGTGTGTGTGTGTGTGTGTGAAGGGGTGGGGGGCACAGTGTGTGCATGGTGTGAGTTTGTTCTGTCAGACTGGTATTGGCAGGCTGAGTCTGTCTGTGGGAAGATCTGTCCCACCATCTGTTCCTGGCTATAGGAATGTCTGTGGCTGTTTTTAAAATGCTTCCTCTACCATACCAAGTCTTAAAATATGCCCCCATCTTTTCCTCTTTGGTTAAAAACTATTTTCCCTCTCTTTCCATTTACTGTCCATAAATCCATCCATCCATCCCTCAACTAATCTAGCCATCCATCCATCCCTCCACTAATCTAGCCATCTATCCATCCATCCAGTATTTTCATCTTACTCGAAAGGTGACAATGGTATTGCATGAGTGTGATAAGGGTGTGTGTAGTGTGAGTATACTGTATATACTGAATACAGAGGTATTTGGAAAAGTCTTTCAATACATTTGAACATTTGTAGCTACTTTTTCAGTTAGAATACTGTTTAAGTTATAATATAGTAAATCTAAGTATGACAGAAGGACAGTATGACAATATGAAGATCTGGACAAGCCTAATAGAACTGGTGCAGTTTGAAATGTGAGAAGGTGCATGTGTCTGTGGTGACCTCACTCCCCCACTGCCTCATCTCTCTCTGATGTCCATTCTGCTCCCCTGAGACACACAAATCCCTACCCTTCCTCATCCTCTATCCTGAGTGCCACCATGACTCACTGTTACACCTGTACTCTGTGGATTGACAGAAAGTTCTCACCAAAAACCACAAATCCTTGTATTATTCCTCCTTATAAACACCCCCACCCCCTCCCTCACTTTCTCTCATGATGAACTTATAGTAAATGCTATAATTTCTCATGTCTTCTACAAATGAGAAAGAGCTCGTCAGGATCTCTAGTCTTCCTGCCAGTAGGATGCTCTGGGGAGGATGGCTTCCTCTATCTTCCCATCTCCACTCAATACTGAATGAACCTGCGTCAAACACACTTCAAAGCCTTAATAGCTAGTGTCATTGTTGTCATGCATGTTACATGCCGATCTGAATTACAAAGCATGCATGCTATAGTCCCATGCTCTTTCTATGAGACGCATTTAAATGGCCTGATATTGAGACATTCTAAGTTACATGACACAGCAAGCTTTTTGAGGAACACTGGTCACTTGAATAATGTAACTAATAAAAATAAAGTCCGCTCCACCGGTGCCCAGTCCGGGTCCGGCCGTCTGCCCCGCCCCAATGCCAGAGCAGTCCGCTCCACAGGTGCCCAGTCCAGGTCCGGCCGTCTGCTCCTCTCCGGTGCCAGAGCAGTCCGCTCCACCGGTGCCCAATCCGGGTCCGGCCGTCTGCTCCACTCCATGGCCGGAGCCGTTTACCCCACCGGTGCCCAGTCCGGGCCCTGTTATTTGCCCCGCTCCTTGGCAGGATCCGTTTAACCCACCAGAGCTCAGTCCGGGCCCGGTTATTTTCTACTTCGCCGGGGCCGGAACCGCCACCGACGAACTAATTTTCCCTCCCTATTTACCCCCCCCCCCACCCCCATGTATTTGTGTTTTTTTGGGGGTAGGCGTTCGGGAGTCCGCGCCTTGGGTGGGGGGGGGGGGGGGGTACTGTCAGGCTCTGGCCATAGAGAAGCCTATTGCTTCTCTATGTAGCCTTGGTCAGAGTCTGACAGGTCTATTATTTCTGGGTCTGGTGGTGGTTTGTGTGGGATCTCTAATTAGAGGCAGCTGCAGTGCATTGTCTCTAATTAGGGATCCTACATATGTTTGTATGTTCCACACCGGGGGTTGTGGGTCATTATTTATGTATGTTTCCAGGTCACAAGTAAGTGTGTTAAGTTGTTTGTGTACCCGTGTTTTGTTTGTATAGTTCGTCATTTGGAGTTTGTTCAAATAAATGTTGAACTATAAATGCGCTGCACCTTGGTCTCTCTCACTACCCACACGTGACACATACACTCACTTAGTATTTGGTAGCATTGCTTAAAATTAGTTTAGCTTGGGTCAAACGTTTCGGGTAGCCTTGCACAAGCTTCCCACAATAGGTTGGGTGAATTTTGGCCCATTCCTCCAGACAGAACTGGTGTAACTGAGTCAGGTTTGTAGGCCTCCTTGCTAGCACACACTTTTTCAGTTCTGCCCACAAATGTTCTATAGGATTGAGGTCAGGGCTTTGTGATGGCCACGCCAATACATTAACTTTGTTGTCCTTGGGGTCATTGTCCATTTGGAAGACCCATTTGCGACCAAGCTTTAACTTCCTGACTGATGTCTTGAGATGTTGCTTCAATATATCCACATCATTTTCCTTCCTCATGATGCCATCTATTTTGTGAAGTGCACCAGTCCCTCCTGCAGCAAAGCACCCCCACAACATGATGCTGCCACCCCCATGCTTCACGTTTGGGATGGTGTTCTTCGGCTTGCAAGCCTCCCCCTTTTTCCTCCAAACATAACGATGGTCATTATGGCCAAACAGTTCTATTTTTGTTTCATCAGACCAGAGGACATTTCCCCAAAAAGTAAGATCTTTGTCCCCAAATCGTAGTCTGACATTTTTATGGCAGTTTTGGAGCAGTGGCTTCTTCTGAGCGGCCTTTCAGGTTATGTCGATATAGGACTCGTTTTAGTGTGGATATAGATACTTTTGTACCTGTTTCCACCAGCATCTTCACAAGGTCCTTTGCTGTTGTTCTGGGATTGATTTGCACTTTTCGCAGCAAAGTAAGTTCATCTCTAGGAGACAGAACGCGTCTCCTTCCTGAGCGGTATGACGGCTACGTGGTCCCATGGTGTTTATACTTGCGTACTATTGTTTGTACAGATGAACGTGGTACCTTCAGGCGTTTGGAAATTGCTCCCAAAGATGAACCAGACTTGTGGAGGTCTACATTGTTTTTCTGATATGTGAGTAGGTCTTGGCTGATTTCTTTTGACTTTCCCATGATGTCGAGCAAAGAGGCACTGAGTTTGAAGGTAGGCCTTGAAATACATCCACAGGTACACCTCCAATTGACTCAAATGATGTCAATTAGCCTATCAGAAGCTTCTAAAGCCATGACATAATTTTCTGGAATTTTCCAAGATGTTTAAAGGCACAGTTAACTTAGTGTATGTAAACTTCTGACCCACTGGAATTGTGATATAGTGAATTATAAGTGAAATAATCTGTTTGTAAACAATTGTTGTAAGAATTACTTGTGTCATGAACAAAGTAGATGTCCTAACCGACTTGCCAAAACTATAGTTTGTTAACATGAAATTTGTGGAGTGGTTGAAAAATGACTTTTAATGACTTAATACTTCAACTGTATATATATATGTATATACAAAGTACCAGTCAAAAGTTTGGACACACCTACTCATTCAAGGGTTTTGCTTTATTTTTAATATTTTCTACATTGTAGAATAATAGTGAAGACATCAAAACTATGAAATAACACATATGGAATCATTTAGTAACCAAAAAAGTGTTCAACAAATCAAAATATATTTTATATTCTTCAAAGTATCCACTCTTTGCCTTGACGACAGCTTTGCACACTCTTGGCATTCTCTCAACCTTTGACCCATTTTATATGTATATAATGTATTCTAGTCATGGCTCATCATATTTAACTACTGCTACACACACCTTTTCTATGAATATACTTTCCTTACTGTCTATACACACCATTTATACAGTGCCTTCAGAAAGTGTTCACACCCTTTGACCTTTTCCACATTTTGATGTGTTATAGCCTGAATTTAGGTCACTGGTCTACACACACAAGAAACCCTAAATGTCAAAGTGGAATTATGTTTTTAGAAACTTTTAGAAACGAATTAAAAATGAAAAGCTGAAATGTCAATAAGTATTCAACCCCTTTGTTATGGCAAGCCTAAATAAGTTCAGGAGTAAAAATTAGTTTAACAAAGAAATTAACTTGATGTCCTCAATACAAAGTGTTATGTTTGGGGCAAATCCAACATAACACATCCCTGAGTACCACTCTTCATATTTTCAAGCATGGTGGTGGCTGCATCATGTTATGGGTATGCTTGTCATGGGCAAATACTAGGGAGATTTGTCCTGAAATAAAATCCACGTTGACAGATTATCTTGTGTAGATAATAAAAAAAAGAAAATCAAATCAGTTTGAATCCCCTCCCCTGTTTCCCTCCCTCATCCCCCCTTCTTCTCTCTATTTTACAGTCCATGCAGAGTCTCTGGGAACCAACACGCCTTCAATGAGCTCACTGGTTAAAAGGCATACATCTCTCTCTCTCACTCTCTCTCTCTCTCTCTCTCTCTCTTCTGCCTCTTTAAAAGCACTCTCTTCTGGGAGGCATAGCCTAGATGTTCTCAGAAAGTGTTGACCCCCTCTCCCTCCCTCTGTCTCTATCGCCAATTCTCATTTCCCATCTTTCTCCATAAACCTCTTTGTCCGCTTATATCATCCTCAACAAACACTTACTGCTGAGAGAGTTTCTCTCCTGTGCCTCACCAGATAGCATCATTACCTCTTCCCTTCCTGGTGCTCTGCTTGAATGTACGCATCTACTTGTGAATAACCATGAGACAAAAGGAGAGAGAGGCAGTGGTGGCAAAGGGAAGAGCAAGCAGGAGAACCCGAGCTGAGAACAAGAGGGTCACTGGGGGAAGAGAGGAGGGGAGAGATGGTGACTTGAGTCTTGCACATAACAGAGACACCATCGTCACTTACTGAACCAGAGAGTGTTATGTAACAGTAGAGAGACACACGTGTGTAAGCATACGCCCATCCTAATGCACCCACTTACACGCACGCACGCACGCACGCACGAACACACACGCACAAACACCTCCTCTCTACTTCCCTCCTGAATCTAAATTCCCTTCAATCCAAGTCAGGCTCCGTCTTGGTTAATCAATGTGACGGTTTACTGAGGCGGTGGGGGACTCCACAGTCTGACCCAGGAAAAGCACCATTCCATGTCCTGCTTCCCATCCATGCTTTTCTCGCTTTCTATCTCTTTCAAATCATATTGCCCTAGTATCACAAGTATCACTTTCTTTATCTATTTACCAGTCTGCTTTCCCATCTTTCTGTCTCATCTTTGCCTTTTATTCGGTTATAAGTATTGTGTAAAAACAAACAGAAACACATCTTCTTCCATCCTGCCTCCCAGTCTCTGTACTCTCTGAGTCTGTATGATAGTGAGAGGAACTGATCTCTGTGCCTTCTCCACGTTACACTCCAGAGTTATACCACCACGGGATAAAAATACATTCATTTCAGATGGCTATTATTGCCAGCGCCTGACTAATAGCTGCTTTTTCCTCCCTCCATCTCTTTCTCTCTCCTCTCCCTCTCTTCAGCTCCTCCTCATCCTACTCTTCCTTCTCCTCCCTCTCTTTCTCTCTCTCTCTCCTTTCAATCATATAAAACAGTGATAAGCTCATTACTTCTCTCTTTAAGGAATGTAATATTAACAAGACATTTGACAATGGATCTGGATACTGGTATTAATAGGCAATTACCTCAGACGTTTACAAACTGCTGGGATTGAAAAAGCTCCTCATCATGACCGACCAATGTGTGTGCATCCATCTCCCCATTTGTCAACCTCCCTCCCTCCCTCCCTCCCTCCCTCCCTACTGTCTCCCTCCGTCCCTACTGTCTCCCTCCCTCCCTACTGTCTCCCTCCTTCCCTACTGTCTCCCTCCCTCCCTCCTTCCAAGCCTACTGTCTCCATCCCTCACTTCTCTACTCTGTGTCTGGCCCTGACAGAGTCATGGTGCTACAATCTCCCAGCACATCTCTTATCCACAGAATGGATGATAAAACTAGAGCGATGCCATGGCAAACTCCCAGATCACTATAGACACAGCAGAGTGAAACCATTTCACTGTCCTCAACTAGCACAGATCCAGACCACATTATACAAGGCGCACTAGACAGACATTAGAGGCACCCCGCAGCCAAGCTATCTTACGGTTGAAAGACTATCACAAATTCCATTCACACCAGAACACATCAGGTAAAGGTCATAAAAAAGGCATGGAGTGTATCTGATATGTGAGTAGTCCATGTCCAAAAACACACACACTTTGTGAATGTAGCTAGATCTGAGCTGATAATTAATGTATTGTATACGCAAAATGACCACAATGCTTTGAGAGGAGTGGTAGTTTGTTTTCCAGTGAAGAAGTATTACCCCTGATCTAACTTCTCTAAGATGGGAGACCTGAACACGTTAGACAAATGTCCTGACATCTCACACAATACCTCTGACCTTCTCCCAGTGTTTGGATTATTGCTTTGCTATGACATCAGAGCCACCCTGCAGGAATACTAATAAACAGGATGGATAAAGGTGATAAACCCTCCATCAAATCACGTAACATTTGACATATACCATTAATATGCCATTTAGTATAGAATTATTAATGGTATGTTTTGATTTTGGCCGCAAGCAGGTTCAAGATGCTGAAATCATCGTTTTTTTTTCCTTGGCTTTGTGACCTCTATTTCTATTGAATTTCATCAGAAAATATGTATCACTGTGTCTTGAGCTTCCAGCCAACTCCACTGATCAAAACCTACAACCCCCTAAAACTGCTTTTACAGGGAAAGGCCATTGGTTGTGGCGGTTGAAGACTTCCCTACTAAATGTAGTTATTGCTGTTGTCTGATAAGCAAGTTTAGGGCTCAGATGTGGTCTAATCTTTACCTAGGGCTGAGATTAACCAATGTCAATACCTCCGGTGTGTGCCGATGTCAGATCACCTGCCCCTGCAGGGATGCCCCCACAGCAGAGCACAGCACAGGCTGCCTGTCAGGGAACCATTCCTGATGGGAAATAGATTCCCTGCTGGGAGATGGATTGGTGGAAACCATTCCAGAGTGGAATGAAGACATGCTGGACATTTTGGATTCCATAGTCTTGTAGTCCTCTGTGAAGGCCAACATTTTGGATGTTGGCCTTTGGACTAATAATGGAGGGAAAGACATCTGTATTGGAAAGGGTTGCTGTTCTATAGACAAACACACCATCATCTGACTGTCATATTGGCCACTCAGTGTGGGATGCAATTTGACAGAATTGTGCTAAAATTAATCAACATAAAAAAAGATTATTTGATTGTGCATGATAATCAGGCTTACCTGTGGCATGTTGTTCTTTCAAATCAAATACATGTTTATTTGTCACATGCGCCGAATACAACCAGTGTAGACCATACAGTGAAATGCTTACTTACAAGCCCTTAACCAACAATGCAGTTTTAAGAAAAATAAGTGTTAAGTAAAAAATAGATAAGTAAGAAAAAATAATTAAAGAGTAGCAGTAAAATAACAGCAGCGAGGCTATATACAGGGGGTACCAGTACAGAGTCAATGTGTGGGGGAACCGGTTAGTTGAGGTAATTGAGGTAATATGTACATGTGGGTAGAGTTAACGTGACTATTCATAGATAATAAACAGAGAGTAGCAGCAGCGTAAAAGAGGGGGTGGGGGTGGTGGGGGAACAGTGCAATAGTCCAAGCTGTTAAGAAGCCTTCTGGACCTAGACTTGGCGCTTCGGTACTGTTTGCCGTGCGGTAGCAGAGAGAACAGTCTATGACTGGAGTCTTTGACAATTTTTAGGGCCTTCCTCTGACACCACCTGGAATAGAGGTCCTGGACGGAAGGAAGCTTGGCCCCAGTGATGTACTGGGCCGTACGCACTACCCTCTGTGTTATAGATAGAATCATATGATTAGAAAATATATTATGATACATCTATTGGCAAACATGAATTATGCAAACAACCATCCATAAAACCTGTCAGTAAGACCTTTCGCCCCACCCAAGAAAGGGAAAGGCAGACAGAGCATTCACTGACTATGTGTTTAACACGTCCACTGCAGTGCCCGAGGTCTTGTGAAGAGAAGGAGGAAAAGCTGCCTACACTTATCACTGTAATAAAATAGTGAGATTCTGGCCAAAGCTGCCAGGAGCACAAAGTATTTCAAACACCGGAAAAAGCTTTTTCCTGCAATCTAGAGCCTTAATCAATATGTCTATTTTTCTGCATAGGTTATCTAGCATACCTCTTTACCTGTTCTATTGTCATTTTAATGAGGGTATCATTCTAACTGTTGTAAATCACACATCTCAATATACTGCACTAACATGCCTAGGATATTACATTCAAATGACAACACAGTACATGGGATACAGGCACATATCATGGCATCATAATTCATACATTAATATCATTGTTACACTTGCATATCTAAGCATATCTCTTGAGCTGTCTGTACACTCCTGACTGGTGGTTATTGTTTTAAAGAAATGAAATATGGTTCTCTGCATCTCTGCTCAAATCTGGGTAAAAGATTGAAAGGAATGTGAGTACATTTAGAAGTTGCTTGCTTTTCTAAAGTCTACCAACCTTGACAGCAGGCATGCCAGCTAAGATATTTAAACAAGCTACTTTAACTTGATTGAAATGGCTCGGTAGATAGTTATGAGTTTGGAACCTATCTAGCTGGCTAGCTAAAGCCAACGTCATAAAAAGACTAGGCGGCTAGTATTACTGAGAAACGACAACACATTTCAGTTGTATTTATTCATCAAGAAGGAATCAATAGGTTACATAGCTTGATTAAACACTGTTACAAACATACCTGCTGTGAGTCCTGCCCATCACCAGCAGCTAAAATCAACTGTTTTGCCTTTGCTGCAACGACGTCTCAGCACCAGTTTGTCTTGCTGGAGCACGACTGAGGTCCCCGACGTAGAGTTTTCGCCCCCCTCTCCTGCCACACACCCCGCCTCCTTGTGCTTCTCCGCCTGTATGTGCGCCATTGCGGTGACTTCTGATGCACAGACAGCTTCTCCCACTTTACTTTGCGGCAGAATTTGAATGGAAAAAGTTGGTAAATGCTACAAAACCATAGAAATCCCTGATGTCAAAACTCTCCAAAGGCAGCCTGAAAAGTAGCTGAATTTGACACTAGCCTCTTTTACCAATAAAAGTCGCTGGAGGGGTCTGAAAAAAAGTCAAATCGAACGCTGTGTTTTTGCACCGTGGTGCACCACTTACTAGAGGGAATATGGGGGGGGGGGTCCAGTCTGTGTGCCCCATCCGCAAAATCACGCCGATATCTTTTAATAAATAATTATGATAACACGTGGGCTTAAAAATTAAGTTAAGTAATTAATTTTTTCATCTGAAAAACAAAAATAAAAAAAACAGGACAAATCTGAGGGGGCACCCTATGGGCCTGATGCATCTGAAAGCTGCATTCTTGTTTTGCAGAGCAAAGTCATTTTACTGACCCATTGACCGACTTTCTCGTGCCTCTTACTCTCTATATCGCCTTGCTTTTTCAGAGTTAACGGTCGAACAATTCAACCAGTGGCGGCCCGTCACTCAGGGCAGGTGGGGCAGAGCTTGCCTGTTCCATGTTATTTTGTCATTAATACGTGTTACATATCAGTTTGCAAACATGGTCTCTTTTTTGTTTTCTTGAGTGAGGCAGCTCCAAAATGCAGGTGTTTCAGCCTAGCTCAGTGCTTTCTGTGGTGGTGGGGCAAGCCAGCAGAAAATAGAAGTGTTGCGCCGTGATTAGCTCAGTGTTCTGTTACTCATGGGGACACTAAGTCACTCATGGGGACACTAAGTCACTCATGGGGACACTAAGTCTAAGTCCTTAGTAAGTGTAGACATTGAAAATTCTAGCCCTTTGGGTCCTGCCATAGAGTTACATTAGAAGTGCCCTTCCAAGAAGGCTCAAGGTCATTGGCCACAGATAAAATTACGTCAAATCACGTTATATGTACAGTAGCTTTGATTGGACTGATCATGACAACATCTTACTTCCAAAATCTTAGATAGCAGTCATCCTCATGAATCAAGTCGACAATCTACTGGCAAATCCTTTTTAATCGGCCATGTAGTGTAGGAACTTTTTGGAAGCCTTGACGAAAAAGTAAATAAGCCAGTAATTCTAGAGTGGATGAAAAAAATGTCTGTGTTCATGAAAGACCCTCAATATATAGGCCTATTTTGCCAGTGATCTGTCACTAAAGGGATGTTCAAAGATATGCAGTGTTTATATAACTAGGCCTTCTTATCTATTCAGACTACAGCCAATAATATTAATTGGAAATGGTTGATTTATTGGAAGTGCATTTTTCACTGCCATAAGAAGTCCATGAATGAATAAAGCTGGTTTCAGCCATTTCACGTTTCACTGACAGTCTTCACAGACGATCATTCAATTCACACATTTCTCTCTCTGAGCAGCAGGTGTTTGCTGTGAAGGTGTGTAGCCTTCACTGCTTTCCACCAGGGGCGACACTTAGGGGCGGGAAGAGAGCTACTACATCTCTATGCAACCTGTCATGCCCCCGATGCACGTGGGATGTGTGTGTGTGTGTGTGTGTCCACACGCACACACAATAAGCTCTTCTCTCCCTCTTTCTCTCAGACAGGGACACAAACACCCGTGGACATGGTAGGAGATGAGATGACCTTGTGTGCTTTGCCGCTCAGTTTACCTGACGTGAATACCGGTCACACTAGGGCATGTACGCTAACGTTAACAATACTGAAAGAACAACAAGTGCACAAGCATATTTGTCTTACACCCGAGTCTCAATGCTGCCAGCCTAGTTGTAGTCATTCCATCTACGCAATTGCATTTGGTGTGGTCTAAGAACGATGAGGTAGCCGTTGAATGTCATCCAGGCACATGACAAGGAATGTAACGAGTAAACAAAATCATGGGCTATGCATTCTGATAGATGACACTAGTAAAATCAGCAATAACATGCTGCTTGTGTTGTGGCGATGACCCCCAGCATCAATACTGGAGACTAACAAATCATACTCAAGGGCGTTTGTGAACCAACACAAGAGCCTCAAACAAACTAGCCTAAAAGGGAGACAGACAGTCTAGCATGGAATAGATCCATTGAGGTATTTCTCTCACCTTTGCTGTTCCCTTCTTCTCTGTTTAGATGCATGGCTGTTGCTTTTTTTCAGTAAAGATGTATTCTTCTATTTTTATTTTTAAGGAATAGCCTTCGTGTTGAAAAACTCCAATTCCAATTTTGCTTTTTAGTTCTTGCCTTTTATTGTCTTGCTACTCAGCGAGTGCGCGTGGTCGCGCGCGTACTTGAGCGTCCTCCCCGTATTTCGCTCGTGCAGGTAGGTAATGTTGGTGCCTGAATCTATTTACTATATCTCTCGCTCTATCCTTTATATATATATATATATCTCTCCAGTTCAGAGGCGCTCAAAAGCGATGGTCGCAATAAGATTGCAGGGAGGAGACGGGCAGACGGCAGACGGGCGGGGTGACGTGAAAGCAGTCCGTGCAAAGTACTCGCAGCTGGAGTCAAAATCCGTGTTCGGGCTATGGTTCCCGCCAGTTTAAGGAACCACACACTTTAATGTTGCCTATTTTTTAAAGAGACTTCATCATCACCAAATTGTACGCTCCTCGTTCGAGCTAGTTAGACGTTAGTCTACAATCACCCTTATATCACCATCCTTATCCTCACCTCAATCACCATTATCATTATAATCCCTTCATTTCATAAGCATGTCCTTTGAGAATTCCAGAAACCGTATCAGATGGCTAATACATATAGAGGGGGCGAGAGAGGGATTGATTCACCACAAAAAGAGACGTGGAAATGTGTGTGCCTTTGTGGCCTTATAATTAACCAAACTGGAAATGTGCGAATAGGTGTCTGTAGATGTGTAGTCTCAGCCTGGTCTGCTCGATAGTCTATGGGCGACAGGTTGTCAGTGACTCCCAACTGCAGGTAGCAAATTAATTGGGGGTCGTGCCTGAGAAACGGTTGCCTTTTCTCGCGCGCACCTGCTGTAGCCTACCATACCTCCAGCACATTGTTTGTGTGTTAAGCGTTGGTTCATCCACGCTTCCCTGAGCGTGTTATTTTTAACACTCAATCTGTGTTTCCCGTAGGACTGTTATAGCCAATACAAAAAGTTGATTTACTCACTGCTCACGTCCACCCGTAGCAACATGACTGACATGGCTCACCAGCGGCCTCTAGTGTTCCAGGACAACGAATGGTAAGCAGTAGATTCAATCGTTCTTATTTTATGAAGGCCTATTCATGTTTTGTGTAGCCTAATGTTATTTACACATCTTCAATTTGACCACATGCCAAGTATTTAATGGTGTAGGCTATCAATTACGCATTTAATTGCTATTGATAAGTAGGCTAGCCCATATAAAATTGAGAAACATTCTTACAGTAATTTTAAATTCAAGATCTTTTAAACAAGATGTGCTGACAGGACAGGGTTGTAGGCCTACAAGATGGTCTATGCATAAGCATCTACTTTGGTCTGACCCATCTTCCATTCCTTAACCTTGAGTGCTTAATAATAACTGAGGCCAATGACACCTCCATGAGATTGGAGCTGATATGCTGGCCCTTGGAGCGATGTTGGCTGTGTGCCGCTTCCTGTCTCATTGTAAGCCTTTTGGCTGCAAGATATTGCTTTCCCTGTCCCATAACTCAGTTGTCTGTCTGGCATCTCTCTCACTGACATACACTGAGTGTACAAAACATTATGAACACATTCTAATATTGAGTTGCACCAATCCCCCCTTTAGCCCCCAGAACAGACTCAAATCGTTGGGGCATTGACTTTACAAGGTGTCTACAGCGTTCCACAGTGATGCTGGCCCATGTTGACTACAATGCTTCCCACAGTTGTGTCAAGTTGTCTGGATGTCCTTTGGGTGGTGGACCATTCTTGAGACACACAAGAAACTGTTGAGCATGAAAAACCCAGCAATGTTGCAGTTCTTGAGACACTCAACACACTGGCTTTCAGACACCCTGGCAAAATAACACAGTGTGTGTGGTCTGTCCAATATTTACACAGCGCAGGGTTACCAAATAACCCAAACTGGGTTGTTTTTAACACAGCATTTTTTTGTGTAGGTTACAGCCCACTCAGAGCTACACTCTGGATCTCAAACAAATACTCCAAAACCCCTCTCTGCATCTCTCGTAGCACTTGCTTCCCCACTCCCCCCTCTCTCTCTCTCTCTCTCTCTCTCTCCCATCATCTCTGGCATGAATATTCATTAGCCTGTCACACTGTCGCCTCTGAACTCAAGGCAACTCTTTCATCAACGCAATTTCAGCAATGCTTTGATCCTCAAGGGTTTTCATTGACATTATGTCATTTTGCAGCTGCCAGCTTGCCCAAATACCAATCTGCTGGCGGGGGAAATGTAGACCTATAAAGTGCAGTTTTCTCAAATGTTATGTCAATTTAACAGTAAATGAATTGTTGATGAGCCAGTGCCATGTGCAAATAATGACTACAGAACTGTAATAGCTTTAGATCACTTAGCTACATGCAGTAGATATTCCTATACATTTCAGCCATACTTGTTGGTACAATTTCTTCCACTTTCATAGCCCTGAGACACAATTCCTGCCTGTTATACACCATCGAAAGAGTTAGAGGTCATTTCACGAGCCATTTACACACCATACTCTCCCATTCCCCTGGAACAGAGTGAATAATATAGCTATTGCAATGACCCTTGAGAATGTAATTTCTCAACATATGGAATGTCATAGTAAATAAGCTAATTGATCATGAGGAAGGCAATTTAAGTCTTATGAAAGGATAATATATGGCAGTGCCTGTGACAGTAGGCCTACGATAAATTGGATCTAGATTGATATGATGAAATTGATCTAAATGATGGTGGGGTAACTAAATCCACTCTGGCCTGTGTGTGTTTGACAGTTCTTGGCAGTAGATTCTCACCCTCCAGGCACTCACTTCTTTTGTAATCAATGCCCTGATTTGGTTGAGTGCCTCGATCTCCCAATCTCCCCATCTCTCATCTCTCCCTCTTCCCCTCCCTTCCCTTCTTCCCATCTCTCCATCTCTCTCTCACCCTCCCTCTCTGCTTAATCGGTTTAACCTTTTCCTTGGCTCCACCCTGTTTTAACCATATTCACCTGTGCAGCATACATACATAGTAGTAATAATAACATATTAGAATGATTGTTAATAATTCATAATATCCATAATAATCATAGTACAAACATAACATATCCTATGGTTCATGTAATTGTATTAAATTCTATGAAATGTAGTGCACATTACATGCATGCCGGCTTGCACCGGCTCCATCTACTGGACACATGATAACACTGTAATAACCACATGGTTTAAATCATGTGTCCTCTATACACAGTGTCTCTGCTTGCTTGTTTTCAAATGAGATCTGTATGGTATCCATGGGAGTGGAAAAAGACAAACACTGCAGGTGGGAAATGGATCTCCTCCAAAGGACACAATGCCAAGAAAGCAACAGGACACAAGGAAAAATGGCCAGGAAAAATAGCCATGCCCATGTGTACTAGAGAATCTGGCTATTGGTTGGGCACATGACAATGGTTCCTTAGGAATGAGACAGGCCGACAGAGACAGCGAGATACTCAGATAGATTAATTTGGTGAAGCAAATGCATCAAACAATCCCTCCATTGTTTCCTTGGTTACCAAAGTCCAGGGGGCCTCTTCATATTTTCTTGAGACTTGTTACGGTAGAATGAGGACAAATCACACACCAAAGACTGTCACACAAATAGAGAGAAAGAATCATAAGGCAACACGGTAGCACAATCCCATTCATTTTATCCGGACAGCAATATGTACGAGAGGAATTCATTTTTT
The DNA here is from genome assembly GCA_023634145.1 of Thymallus thymallus. Lineage (NCBI taxonomy): Eukaryota > Metazoa > Chordata > Actinopteri > Salmoniformes > Salmonidae > Thymallus > Thymallus thymallus. The sequence continues at coordinate 28,908,513 of CM042381.1, forward strand.
CAGTTCGTATTTTGCCTCACATGAATAATAAACTAGCTGTCAGTCAGTTTTACACCTTCAGTGCACACCCATATTCGCGACTCCAACTCATAACCCAACACCCACCATATCTACAGGGGAGGGTAGTGGGGTGGTGACATAAAAGTGCTTGGACGTCCGTGTGTCCTCCTGAGGAGAGGGAACAGCAGTCCAGTGAAGAACCAGTACAATATATCAAATCTAGGTAGCTATGTTACAGGGTCATACAGGCTTTACAAATGTACCTTTCAGTAATGACAATGGCGATGGGGTTGCACAATATCAAGGGTGGGGTTTTATCTTTTTGATTTGATGACTTGACTCTGATTGGTTGAGTGCTGTGAGTGAAGGGCCACTCTAAGAACCATGGGGTGTATTCATTACGCAGATTATGTTGCAAAATGTTTTGCAACAGAAACCGTTTACTCCAAACATTTTTTTTTTTGCTATATTCTTTTGGACAAATTCAGGCAAGTCCCTGAACTGACATCTAGTCACGAAATGGTGCCAACATGCTGGCTGGGCAGCTAATTGTGTTTGGTGTGTAATCACTAATGTCACCAACCAGCTAAGTTTGCTGCAGGCAATGTTGACTCTTTCCAGGCACACAGCTTGAGTACATTCGTTTCCAGCATCTACCAAAATCTTATATTATCTTTGGTAATCCTGAATACACCCCAGATCAGCTCTTAGTATCACTGTGATGAAATACTCAGTACATTCTTGGAAGAAGAATGCAATTCTAAAGCTTCTTTATGGACAAAGAGGGAAACACAATTTGGAAAGAGATACAGAAGCTGTGCAAAACAGCCACAAAACCACAATGAAACATAGCATCAATACAGATAGAAGATATTACAGTACAGTCATGCTGAGACAGATATACACTGAGTTAACATGATTCGACAGATTTATATGATGATGGCAACATCTTAGTGTAAACAATAGAGAGAATTCCATGACTAAACCTTGATAAAGCACAACTAAAAGTACACTTGAAATGATATTGAATGATTATCATATAGTTATAAATCAGACCTAAATTCAAATATTTGCAGTAATTCATCTCAGGTAGAGGATATATAAATATATATCAGAACACCCTTAACCGGTGCAGAGGACAAACTCTGGTATAGTATAGAACACACACAGCGTCCTGTCTGACCCTGACTAACTCCTTTAAGGTTTAGGCCAATGTGGGCTGTGTCTGAGAGGAAAGTACCCGATTACTTGGCTCCAATGTGGGCTGTGTGATAGGAAAGAGCCAGTTTACCTGCCTCCAATGTAGGCTGTGTATGATAGTGCAAGACTAGTTGTTCCGTTGAGGCAGGAAGCTGAGAAGGAACTCTCCCACTCCCAGGAAGTAGACCACCTGTGCAATGCCAAAGAGTGGAGCAATGACCAGAGCACGGCAGTACGCCCCCTTCAGGAAAGCAGAAGGACCCTCTTGGCGAAGAATCTTCCTGTTAAACAAGAGGGTTGTGATATAGGGGTGTATCTATATTCTAGCCTAAAATGCCTTCTCCGTTTATTTCAAAATACGAGTAGATATTGTAATGTTTCATATAATAATATGATAATATGGATATAATCTATCAGAAAATGCCTGTCATAATGTTTCTTTCTTTATAGATCTGCTGTTCACATTTTAGGGAAAGGTGGATTAGGTCGGTTGAACTCACAGACACCAAAACCAGGAGGGAAGCAGTGGAAGAGTTAGAGTTAGAAGGAGAGGTTACCTGATGCAGTCTGTCACTCCGTTGTAGGTGTCCTCCTGACTTCCCCGTGTCATGGTCTGAATTCTGGTCTTAATCACTGTAACACACATACTGTATCAATTGGCTTACAGGGCACACGAAAGGAAGAATCAAATGTCAAATGTGCAGACCTTACTGCTTACTTACGTACAAGCCCTTAACCAACAATGCAGTTTTAATATGTACACGTAGGGTAAAGTGACTATGTACAGATAATAGATAATAAACAGTGGGTAGCATCAGCATCAGTGCAAATAGTCAGAGTAGCCATTTGATTAGCTGTTCAGGAGATAGATAGATAGATAGATAGATAGATAGATAGATAGATAGATAGATAGATAGATAGATAGATAGATAGATAGATAGATAGATAGATAGATAGATAGATAGATAGATAGATAGATAGATAGATAGATAGATAGATAGATAGATAGATAGATAGATAGATAGATAGATAGATAGATAGATAGATAGATAGATAGATAGATAGATAGATAGATAGATAGATAGATAGATAGATAGATAGATAGATGGATGGATGGATGGATGGATGGATGGATGGATGGATGGATGGATGGATGGATGGATGGATGGATGGATGGATGGATGGATGGATGGATGGATGGATGGATGGATGGATGGATGGATGGATGGATGGATGGATGGATGGATGGATGGATGGATGGATGGATGGATGGATGGATGGATGGATGGATGGATGGATGGATGGATGGATGGATGGATGGATGGATGGATGGATGGATGGATGGATGGATGGATGGATGGATGGATGGATGGATGGATGGATGGATGGATGGATGGATGGATGGATGGATGGATGGATGGATGGATGGATGGATGGATGGATACTTTATTGATCCCAGAGGGGAAATTTCTTTGTCAAGCAGCTACAACAAAAACACAGGGCAGGTGCAAAATGCCAGTACGAAAGTACACAAAAGACAGATACACGATACATGATACATAGAGCGGCAGTATGAAAAGGTATAGAAATACAAGTAGTCTGGAGTGCAAAAAAACTCTAAAAAGACATTGCACAGTATGGGTGGATGGCTGAATATGTACACTATACATTGGTGGATGGTGCATGGTTAACTATACTATACAGGTCGATGGCAGAGAAATACTTCAGTAGCTAAAAATGCATATGATATGAGTGAGGGTAATGATAGTTTACTTAATATACAGACTGGTTAAATGAACAGGTAAGTGATTATTTTGCATGGTTAAATTAACTGTACAGGCAAATATACAGTTACATTTACAGGTAAGTGAATATTGCATGGTTACATTAACTGTACAGGTAAATGACAGGAAGAGATACTTAAATAGCTAAATGTGTGTATGATATAATTTAGGGTAATAATAGTAATTCCCTTAAGATACAGTCCTTAGTGCGCAGGGTTTAATTACAGATAAATGCACGTATTGCACATTCGATATACAAAAAGCAATGAAAAAAGATACAACTGACAGGATACTAACATGCATTCCTGAGTGAATGACTACGTAAGTTAAGTCCAACAATTACTTGCAATATTGCACGTGATATGATATAACAACTGTACATGAATATGTATATACAGACCTGAATGAATAAATAAGTCCTGAGTGAATGAGTGATTACAGACCAGAGTTACTCACGGATGGATGCATAAATGTTAAACTAGGTCCTAACACCCCAACTGTTCCAGGCATTAAATAGCCTAATAGCCTCCGGCAGGAAGGACCTCCTGTAGCGCTCTCTGGCACACCGTGGTGGGATCAGTCTGTGACTGAAGGTGCTCCTCTGCGTCATAACCATGGCATGCAGAGAGTGGGTGACGTTGTCCATGATGGCCAGCAGTTTGGCCAGTATCCGTCTCTCTGCCACCTCCTCTAGAGTGTGAAGGCTAATCCCAAGAACAGAGCTAGCCTTCCTGATCAGTTTATTTACCCGAGAAGCATCACCAGCTTTTACGTTGGCGCCCCAGCACACCACAGACTGGCAGAAGGTATGCAGTAGTTGAAGGACCTGAGCCTCCTCAGAAAGTAGAGTCAGCTCTGGCCCTTTTTGTACAGAGCCCCGGTGTTACCAGCCCATTCCAGCCTGTTGTCCATATGGACTCCCAGGAACTTGTATGACCCAACCATTTCCACATCCATCCCCTGTATAGGGACTGCAGTCAGTTTTGCCTTGGTTCTCCTGAAGTCCACCACAATCTCCTTTGTTTTGCTGATGTTGAGCAGAAGGTAGTTCTGCTCACACCACAACACAAAGTCACTGATTGCGCTCCTGTACTCCTCCTCCTGCCCACCCCTGATGCACCCTACAATTGCGGAGTCATCCGAGAACTTCTATAGATGGCATGTTTCAGAGTTATATCTGAAGTCCGAGGTGTAGAGGGTGAACAGGAAGGGGGACAGGACCGTTCCCTGGGGAGCCCCTGTGTTGCTCACTGCTTGTTCTGACACACAGCTCTGTAGTCTTATGGCTTGGGGGTAGAAGCTGTTCAGGAGCTATTTTTAGGGCCTTCCTCTGACACCGCCTAGTATAGAGGTCCTGTATGGCAGGAAGCTTGGCCCCAGTGATGTACAGGGCCGTACGCACTATTGTCTGTAGCACCTTGCGGTCGGAGGCCGAGCAGTTGCCATACCAGGTGGTGATGCAACCAGTCAGGATACTCTCGATGGTGCAGATGTAGAACTTTTTGAGGATCTGAGGACCCCATGCCAAATCTTTTCAGTCTCCTGAGGGGGAATAGGCGTTGTCGTGCCCTCTTCACGACTGTCTGACTTAGTGTGTTTGGACCATGATAGTTTGTTGGTGATGTGGACACCAAGGAACTTGAAACTCTCAACCTGCTCTAGTACAGCCCTGTTGATGAGAATGGGGGCGTGCTTGGCCCTCCTTTTCCTGTAGTCCATGATTCATCTCCTTTGTCTTGATTACATTGAGGGAGAGGTTGTTGTCCTGGCACGACACATCCAGGTCTCTGACCTCCTCCCTATAGGCTGTCTCATCGTTGTCGGTGATCAGGCCTACCACCGTTTTGTCGTTGGAAAACTTTATGATGGTGTTGGAGTCGTGCTTGGCCACACAGTCATGGGTGAACAGGGAGTACAGGAGGGGTCTAAGCATGCACCCCTGAGGGGCCCCCGTGTTGAGGATCAGCGTGGCAGATGTGTTGTTGCCTACCCTTACCACCTGGGGGCGGCCCGTCAGGAAATCCAGGATCCAGTTGCAGAGGGAGGTGTTTAGTCCCAGGATCCTTAACACCCGCCCACTTAACCTGGAAGCATCAATGTGTCTGAGAAAAGGCTCCGGGATTAAACCCGGGTCTGTAGTGACGCCTCTTAGTCCCAGGATCTTTAGCTTAGTGATGAGCTTTGAGGGCACAATGGTATTGAACACTAAGCTGTAGTCAATGAATAGCATTCTCACGTAGGTGTTCCTTTTGTCCAGGTGGGAAAGGCCAGTGTTGAGTGCAATAGAGATTGCGTAATCTGTGGATCTGTTGGGGCGGTATACAAATTGGAGTGGGTCTAGGGTTTCTGGGATGATGTTGTTGATGTGTGCCACGACCAGCCTTTCAATGCACTTCATGGCTACAGACGTGAGTGTTACAGGTCGGTAGTCATTTAGGCAGGTTACCTTGGTGTTCTTGGGCACAGGGACTATGTGGTCTGCTTGAAACATGTAGGTATTACAGACTCAGCCAGGGTCAGGTTGAAAATGTTAGTTAAGACACTTGCCAGTTGGTCAGCGCATGCTTGGAGTACACGTCCTGGTAATCCGTCTGGCCCTGTGGCCTTGTGAATGTTGACCTGTTTAAAGATCTTACTCATGGGCCTCCAGAGTGGCGCAGTGGTCTAAGGCACAGCATCACAGTGCTAGAGACCCGGGTTTGATCCTGGGCTGTATCACAACTGGCTGTGATCAGGAGTCCCATAGGGCAGGGCACAATTGGCAGTGTTTCCTCCGACACATTGATGCTTCCAGGTTAAGTGGGCGGGTGTTAAGAAGCGTGGTTTGGCAGGTCATGTTTTGGAGGATGCATGACTCGACCTTCTCCTCCCGAGCCCGTTGGGGAGTTGCAGCGATGAGACAAGATAGATATTGGGGAGAAAAAAAGGTCTTACTCACATCGTTATCACACAGTCGTCTGGAACAGCGGGTGCTCTTATCCATGCTTCAGTGTTGTTTGTCTCGAAGCACACATGGTAGGCTTGTGTCACTTGGCGGCTGGTGCTTCCTTTTGTAGTCCGTAATAATTTGCAAGCCATGCCACATCCGACGAGCATTGGAGCCGGTGTAGTAGGATTCAATCTTAGTCCTGTATTTACACTTTCGTCTGAAGGCATAGCAGGATTTCTTATAACCATCGGGGTTAGAGTCCCGCTCCTTGAAAGCGGCAGATCTACCCTTTAGCTCAGTGCGGATGTTACCTGTAATCCATGGCTTCTGGTTGGGGTATGTACGTACGGTCACTGTGGGGACAACGTCATCATGAACTTATTGATGACTGATGTGGTGTACTCCTCAATGCCATCAAATGAGTCCGATTAGCCAAATGGAGGGCGAGGGAGAGCTTTGTACGTGTCTCTGTGTGTGGAGTAAAGGTGGTCTAGATTTTTTTCCCACATGTAACATGCTGGTAGAAATTAGGTTAAACGGATTTAAGTTTCTCTGCATTAAAGTCCCCGGCCACTAGGAGCGCCGCCTCTGGATGAGCATTTTCTTGTTTGCTTATGGCTTTATACAGCTCGTTGACTGCGGTCTTAGTGTCAGCATCTGTTTGTGGTGGTAAATAGACAGCTACGAAAAATATAGATGAAAACTATCTTGGTAAATTGTGTGGTCTACAGCTTACCATGAGATATTCTACCTCAGGCGAGCAAAACCTTGAGCCTTACTTAATATTTGATTTTGCGCACCAGCTGTTATTGACAAAGGAGGCAGTTGTTCTGTCTTGCCGCTGCACGGAAAAACCAACCAACTGTATCGACACTCATACCTGTATACACACACACAACTGTCCTTACCATCCACAGGATTAACTGCCACAGCAGCTGTACTGCCAGCGATGCAGCCTGATGCAAAGGACACATAGAAGGGAGCGGGGCCATCAGCCCCACGGCCACCCAGGCTGTTCAGATTGGCAAACAGGGGGAAGTAGATTATGGAGAATGGCACGTCCCTAAGAGAACAGAGGAATGGACCAACAAATGTGAATCCTCTTCATATGTATTCTTGCAAGGTTGCCATTGTATTTATGTGCAGATGTACCTCAGCAGTGTGGCCCCCAGGCCCTTGTAGAGCCCTGCGATGCCCTGGCTCCTCAGCAGCTCCCGGGTTAGCTGCATGGCTGTATGAGACCTCAACTCCACTGGGCCCCCAGGGGCCCCACCTGCAGCCTGGGACATGAGCTTCGTCTGAGCCTCTACATGTGTCATAACACACACAACATCATTATCATCAGTGTGACATCATCAACCAGTGACAGGGAAGCAGGAACACATATGTGGTCAAACAATAAAATAACTACTGTACATTGATACAATAACAATGCTGGTTGTTACTGGTTCTAACTGATCAGATCTGTGTGATCTGTTTGTATTTGTTTGGCTGACAAGACATTGGTTAGTCATGAAACATTGACTGGAAACAGGGGAACATACAACCTCCTCTCTCCTTCTGCTACCCATCTCTCACCTATCCGCCCTGCATCCTGTAACTGGATCTTTAGCATCTCCATGGGAGTGGTGACGATAACCTGCACCAAGAGATGGAGAGATGGAGAGACAGAGTGTGACTGTGTTTCAGAAGAGTTCAAATAAACAGGCAGACACACCACTGGTGTGCATAACTACTGTTGAGCCACAAGGTGGTAGTAGAGAGCTGTCTGAGGCTGATACCCCAGCTGAGCTTACCTGACATGTACCAGCGCCACAACCCGCCAGCATCTCCCTCAGCAGGGTGAGCTTCTGACTGAGAGAGAGAAATGTCATAATTATTTTGGTGCAAGGACTTTGCTACTTTCTCTGGATGGTCTGGTGCTATCTCAAGTGTTTTACGTATATTAAACAAAATGCATAAAACATAAATGCATCATGCTAACTCATAGGACATGACTATAAACTATAAAATGCATAAAACAATAAACAAACCATTAGTGATACACATGTAGAAACATACATAAACACACACACACACATACACAGACACACACACACACTCACTCACACAGTCTTAGAAACATGTTAATAATTCACCAGTTCGCTAGGGCAGGTCACTCAATAATTTATCAGCCATGTTCTTGGTCGCTATGGAAATGTTGAGGGACGCTAAAGATAGCCCAGGAATGTGATGCGGATAATGCTGCAAGGGCCTATGGGATTGGTCCTATCATCCATGCTGTATGTTTACACAATATTTATACCTCTAACGCATTACCACTGGATAAAAGTACATAGTGAAGATATTATTAGAATCCTAAAGTGATATTTATATCAAATCCAAACAAGAAGTTAGTTAAGCTGATATAGTATACACTACATCTTTCAAGTACATCAATTCAAAGAGATAGATAGATAGATAGATAGATAGGTACTTTATTGATCCCCCGGGGGGGAAATTTCATTATCAAGCAGCTACAACAAAAACACAGGGCAGGTGCAAAATGCCACAACGAAAGTACACAAAAGACAGATACACGGTACATGATACATAGAGCGGCAGTATGAAAAAGTATAGAAATACAGGATATCTGGAGTGCAAAAAAAAAAGCTATAAAAGGACATTGCGTAGTATGAGTGGTTGGCTGAATATGTACACTATACATTGGTGGATGTTGGATGGTTAACTATACTATACAGGTTGATGGCAGAGAAATACTTCAGTAGCTAATGCGTATGATATGAGCGAGGGTAATAATAGTTTACTTAATAGACAGACTGGGTAAATGAACAGGTAAGTGAAAATTTTTCATGGTTAAATTAGCTGTACAGTTAGGTATACAGTTATATTTACAGATAAGTGAATACTTGCATGTTTACACAAACTGTACAGGTAAATGACAGGAAGAGATACTTTAATAGCTAAATGTGTGTATGATATCATTGGGGTAATAATAGTAATTCCCTTAAAATACAGTCCTTAGTGCGCAGGGTTTAATTACAGACAACTGCACTTATTGCACATTTGATATACTAAAAGCAATGAGAAAAGGTGCAACTGGCAGGATACTAATATGCATTCCTGAGTGAATGCCTAGGTCCAATAATTACTTACAATATTGCATGTGATATAATATAACAACTGTACATGGGTATGTATATACAGACCTGTATGAATAAGTAGGTCCTGAGTGGATGAGTGCTGACGGAACAGAGTTACTCACGGATGGATGCATAATTGTTAAACTAGGTCCTAGCACCCCAACAGTTCCAGATCTATGTTGCCGACGGCACGGCACCCCGGTGAGGCATTATATAGTCTCATAGCCGCCGGCAGGAAGGACCTCCTGTGGCGCTCTCTGGCACACCGTGGTGGGATCAGTCTGTGACTGAAAGAGCTCCTCTGCGTCATAACCATAGCGTGCAGAGGGTGGGTGACGTTGTCCATGATGGCCAGCAGTTTGGCCAGGATCCGTCTCTCCGCCACCTCCTCTAGAGTGTCAAGGCTCATCCCCAGGACAGAGCTAGCCTTCCTGATCAGCTTATTTACCCGAGAAGCATCACCGGCTTTGATGTTTGCTCCCCAGCACACCACTGCAAAAAAGATGGCACTGGCCACCACAGACTGGTAGAAGGTATGCAGTAGTTTACTGCACACGTTGAAGGACCTGAGCCTCCTCAGAAAGTAGAGTCGGCTCTGGCCCTTTTTGTACAGGGCCCCGGTGTTACCAGCCCATTCCAGTCTGTTGTCCATATGGACCCCCAAGAACTTGTTTGACTCAACCATTTCCACATCCATCCCCTTTATAGGGACTGCAGTCAGTTGTGCCTTGGTTCTCCTGAAGTCCACCACCATCTCCTTCGTTTTGCTGATGTTGAGCTGAAGGTGGTTCTGCTCACACCACAACACAAAGTCACTGATTGTGCTCCTGTACTCCTCCTCCTGCCCACCCCTGATGCACCCTACAATAGCAGAGTCATCCGAGAACTTCTGTAGGTGGCATGTTTCAGAGTTATATCTGAAGTCTGAGGTGTAGAGGGTGAACAGGAAGGGGGACAGGACCGTACCCTGGGGGGCCCCTGTGTTGCTAACTGCCCGTTCTGACACACAGCTCTGTAGTCGCACAAATTGTGGCCTACCGGTCAGGTAGTCCGTGACCCAGGAGACTAAGGGTGCTTCCACTTTCATCCTCCTCATCTTCTCACCCAGTAGCAGGGGCTGAATGGTATTGAAGGCACTGGAGAAGTCAAAAAACATGACCCTCACAGTGCAACCTGCGTTGTCCAGGTGAGAGTAGGCCCTCTGCAGAAGGTAGATGATTGCATCATCCACCCCGATGTTGCGCTGGTATGCAAACTGCAGGGGGTCCATTGATGAACACACCAGGGGTCTGAGGTGAGCGAGGACTAACCTTTCCAGGGTCTTCATGATGTGGGATGTTAGCGCTACAGGTCTGAAGTCATTCAGGACAGTGGGGTGTGCCTTCTTGGGCACTGGGACGAGGCAGGATGTTTTCCACAGCACAGGGACCCTTTCTAGGCTCAGGCTAAGGTTGAAAAGACGCTGGAGTATTCCACACAGTTGGTCAGCACAGACCCTCAGCACCCTTGGGCTGATGCCATCAGGGCCCGCCGCTTTCCACTGGTGTAGTCTCTCCAGCTCTCTCTTCACTTGGTTGGTGGTGAAAGCCAGCCCAGGTAGGGAGGTGGGGGGAAGGGGGGTGTTGAGGATCAGTCCAGGGGGGGCAGGGGCGGAGGTGGGGTCACTGATTGTCTCAGCAGAGGTGCTGTGAGCAAAGTGGGGGTGGGATAGCCGTGAGGGTGTGTGGTCTGGGGAGCTGGAGGGGAGGTGGACAGGGCCAGTATCGAACCTGTTAAAAAATTGGTTCAGCTCATTGGCTCTGTCCTGGGTCCCCTCCGTCTGCCCACTGTTTGACTTTTTGAAGCCAGTGATATTTCTCATACCCTTCCACACCTCTCTCACCTGGCTCTGCCTCAGCTTGTCCTCCATCTTCTCCTTATACACTCTCTTCCCCTCAGCAATCCGCAACTTCAGCTCCCTCTGGACGCATTTCAATTTGTCCTTGTCCTTCTCCTTGAAGGCCCTCTTCTTCTCATTCAGCAGGGCCTTCAGGTCGCTGGTGACCCAGGGTTTATTGTTTGGAACCCAGGGTTTATTGTTTGGAGTGGGCAAGAGGCTGGTGTACCAGTCAGTTATGACTGGTGTATGATTGTATTTGACAGGCAGGTGTTTGAAAGAGGCCTCTGAGCACTACTCACCCATCATTGGACAGGTGCTGTCTAAAGAAGTCATTGGCAGCTAGTTTGATGGCCTTCTCTGGAGTGACCAGAGTCAGGTTCACAGCAGCACCTAATGGTCAATGAAATAGAGAGTCATGAACAAAGAACATGCTCAAACCTGTGCACACACACGCACGCATGAACACCCCTGTCCCCCCGTCCCCCCACACACGCACGCATGAACACCCCCCCAATCCCCCCCCACACACACACACACGCATGAACACACAAACACACACACACACACACTTATTGTCCAACCTCTGTACATGCCAAAGTATCCCTCTGATCGGATGGTCTTGATAAGGCAATCTGACCTATGTAGTGAACACAGAGGATTACTGTACAAAGACCTCAGAGAATCAACAAGAGGCAAGCAGATGCTACAAGCTAATAGTTTGTTATAGAATTTCTAAATGAGACTGGTTAAATGTGTGTGTTGAACAGCACTGTACATACAAGCTGGTGTAGAGACGGGAACCATTTAGCTGGTTCTGGAGACGGGTCTTGGCTAGGTCAATAGGAAATACACATGTCACACCAATCAGTCCAGCAATTCCCCCATTGATCAATTTGGCAGGTAAACTGAGAGGAAGAGAAAGAGCGAAGGATGAGAAGGGATGAGAAAGGATGAGAAGGGATGAGAAGGGATGAGAAGGCATGAGAAAGGATGAGAAGGGATGAGAAGGGATGAGAAGGCATGAGAAAGGATGAGAAGGGATGAGAAGGGATGAGAAAGGATGAGAAGGGATGAGAAAGGGGAGAATGACCAATCAATAACAAGAATGAGAGAGAGGGAAAATGGTGGAGGAATTAGTTCAACATTCAACCTAGAACATCAATTAAAACATTTGATAAAACCCTCTGAGGTTCTTCTGTTTCCATCAATATCCTTATCCGCACTTACCTGATCTGCTTGTCAGCCATCTACTCTGGCCTGTTCCTCTGTCTGTGTATCTGTTAACGTGATCTGCACCTCCGTGTTTAAGGAAAACAATGGATTAGAGGAAGATAGATGGAGAATGCCTTGGTCAACCAGCCAATGTTCAACAGTCAGTTTCAGTCGGTCAGTCAGTCAAGTAATTGGCCAGCTGTGGAGGAGAACTGGAAAAGAACAGAGTACAAATCCATATCAAAACAGTAAACTGACCCTAAGTTAAGTCTTTGAGAAACATCTGTGCATGGAAAGTATTTGGTTTATCCCTGGGCATAATATAATTTACCTCAATGTTGTGTTGGCTGTCTACCTGAAATGAACAGTGTTCATTCATTGAGCCAGGCTTTCAGAAGAAGCTGACTGTACATCCACCCTCCTTCTGAACCAATCACATCAATCCTTCCCCTCAACCCCTCCCTCAACCCTAATTCTAACCTCCACTCCTTCTCAGTTTTCCTCTACTACTCCTCCCAAATCTCTCCTGATGTGTGTGTGTGTGTGTGTGTGTGTGTGTGTGTGTGTGTGTGTGTGTGTGTGTGTGTGTGTGTGTGTGTGTGTGTGTGTGTGTGCGTGCGTGCGTGTGTGTGCGTGCGTGCGTGCGTGCGTGTGTGTATGTGTGTGCGTGCGTGCACTGTATTTGAATGGAGCAAGAGAAAGCAGAGAACGAGAGAGGGAGATGGGACGTCCAATACTGTGATTAGAAATATGGGTGTATATCTGTTTGAGGGCTAGTCTGTCATGGCACTCATTCTCCCTTTGCAGGTTTGTAACAATATACCTTTGACCGAACATTTCGCTTTGTTGTCTTTATAAAAGGATCTACTGTTCTGTGCTTTGTGTGTGTGTGTGTGTGTGTGTGTGTGTGTGTGTGTGTGTGTGTGTGTGTGTGTGTGTGTGTGTGTGTGTGTGTGTGTGTGTGTGTGTGTGTGTGTGTGTGTGTGTGTGTGTGTGTGCGTGCGCGCGCGCGCGTGCGTGCGTGCGTGCGTGCGTGCGTGCGTGCGTGCGTGCGTGTGTGTGTGTGTGTCAGGGTGGGTGGGTGCGTGCGTGCGTGCGTGCGTGCGTGTGGGTGTCTGCCTTTCATTTATATTTACAGTATGTACAGGATGTATTTTTCCTTGCCAGGTATGAATTACATGTGGTAATGGAGATACTTACCACAACTAGTTTGTTAATAAATCATGAATTAATACATCCACATAACACTATACCCTTCCCACCACCTATTTGCCTTGCAGATACAGATTTTGTGTTATGAATGACTTAACATAGTTCACCCATTAACTACACATAATTGCACACCCGGTGAACCTTCCACATACCTGTATACACAGATTGGGTGATCAAGACATGATGCTTATGTTTTCCTAGCTGCATTTCAAGGCTCATTACATCGATGCTGAGTGCAGCTACTGAGGCTCATCTACTTACTTCCACGGTGAAGCTGAACCCATTACACATCTCAGGTGACGTTTATCAAGATATAGCGAAATCTATTATTTTGATATTGCAATATCTATTGCTATTGACCTCACTTTGAGCCCTAATGTTCATATTTTCAAATTAAGAGTGACAAAAAGAGAAAAGCCTAGGAAAGCCATATACCTGAGTTACAATTCCTCTGTGAGGGTGTCTCAGCTAATCTCTCTCTCTCTCTCTCTCTCTCTCTCTCTCTTTCTTTCTCTCTCTCTCTCTCTGTTCAAAGAAGGTGGTACAGTACTTTGGACCATACTCTCATTGGTTGCTTGTGTGGAGGTGTGGCCAGGCTCATCAATGCATTGTGTGTCTGTGCATATTTTACAGAATTCCTGTAATTCTGCATTCTGTAATAATGAGTTGTTATGTTCAAAAGCCTAACTGTATGCTAATTTTATGTACTAATATGATCTATCTGTGTTAACTTATACATAGCCTACTCACCTAACCTCTGGTCTCAATAGAGTTGCACAGTATGTTAAATGAAATCCTCATTCAAACTTGCATGTTCTATTGATTAACAGAAGGTTGTAAAGGACACCAGCAGTATGATCTCTATTATTTAATCTCTTGATCCTCTCCCTGATAATACTCTAGTTAGTAACTTTTGATGTTGACTCGTTATACACGAATATTCCACACGAGGGCGGTATCGAACATTTTCTTCTGCAACGTGACCCTAATGAACTACCTTCCAGTGCATGCGTTATAACATTGGCTGACATAGGACTCACACAACTACATGTTTCTAAATGATTTATTTATTCAGACCAAGGGTACTGCTATGGGATCCCCTATGGCTCCTAACTATGCTAATTTGTAATTGGGTTACATGGAGAAACAGTCCATTTTCAATCCTCTCAAAAATGTTTTCTGCCCTAACATTATTATTTGTTAAACTGTACATTGATTATATTTTTGTTCTATGGAGGGGTGATTCAAAACAGCTCCAGGCATTCCATGCTTTTCTTAACTCTTGTTCTGAGCACCTGAGATTTACTATGCCATCTGAAACACGTCAAATCAGTTTCCTTGATCTTCTGATTTTGTGTGAGGATAATGTTCTATACACTGATCTTTACAGGAAACATACTGATCGTAACAGTTTGTTGAGGGCTGATAGTTGTCACCCGCTCCTCGCGGGCAGAGGCAAATAATTGCAAGACCTCTATTGGCTTAGAATTGTTATTGCACCCTCAAAGTTCACATCACTGCATCACCTGCATTACTCTCAGCTTCTTCTATGTCTCCTATGTCTATCCTATGAGAAACATGTACTATGTTTGGCTGCCCCACTGTCCTAAAGTCCCTGTTACTAGTTGTAAAGGCCTGACCGGTTGCCAGATGCAAGCAGGGAAAATGTCAACACCAGATCATTAGAGTACATTTCAGGATTTCAACATTTGTTTCCAACCTTCCCAGTCATATAATACTGAATACAGAAAGACATTCAGTCTCCAGTTGTGTAATCACTTTATTTTTTCAACACTTTTGAAATGCAGTGTACACCGAGTTTGAGTACCATGTACCTGTCTATTAGCAGAACATTTGGCAACAATAATTTTTTGAGAATATTACATTTTCGCTAACAGCAGTAATTAAGTGCAATATATCTGTTTGGAATATGGTCCTTTCAGTTTGGCTAGTAACCTTTTTTTAATAAGGTTAGGTACCTCTTGGGGAGTCCATTGGGTCTGTAGAGGTTGGGGTCACCTCCATTGCGTCCCCAGATGTTAGCATCCTGGTCAGCTGCTGAGTCCTCATGTCCTCGACCACTGGAACCCTGAACCATCTCCCGGCCATTACTAAGAGAGGAGAAATATTACATAAGTCACTCGTCAACCACAGAGAACCAATAATGGTAAAATTGTCTCTCTGACCAGGCACTTTTTTTTTTTTGTACAAAAAGTGGTATGAAGCACTAAATAGAGAAAGGAGGACCAACTGAACCACATTATAAGTGTCTCTCAGATATTTGAGAATCACCCACCTGATGACTTCTGCTGCCCACCTGCCCCCTGGTCCTCTCCTGGCAGCATCATAGTTGCCCCGGGCGTGGAAGTACTTGTCTGAGTTTTTCCAGTTGGCGTCCTTCATGTCGCTGTATGCATCCCACATGTCTTTAGCACCTGCAGGGTCAGGAGGACACAGATGTTGAGTGTGACACTTACAAGGAACATTATAACTTTTCAAACCACTAGCCTATAAAAATAACAATGACTTTAAAGGAGTCATTAAATACAGTACATTGTTGCTCTTGAATAATTTGTTGCTCTTGATTATTTCTGTATCTATTTCTGTCAACAATGAAGAAACAATGATTAAAGTGTAAAAACTGACCTCGAGCAGCTTCACCAGGGAAGTGGTACCACTGGGCCTGAGCTCCTACAACGAGGGTCAGAACAAGTCCAGCTAGAAGCACCTTCATACTTGCAGATGTGACAGACTGAAAGAATCATGGAAAGAGTGAGAGAGAACACAGGCTACTATATGATTGCTAACATATTTACAGATAATGTGTCTGAATAAAACGACATTGTATTACAGAGTAATCTCTTACCTTACAGCTCCTTAGTTAGTTAGTAAGTCAGGTAGTTTGAACTCCCTCGTGTTTCCTGTTGGTTTGTGGTCCGCAGCTTGTTCTTATATTTCACCCAGACCAGGGAGGAGTTCTGTTTTCAACAGCTGGAATGACATAACTTCGTCCTCCCAGGCTATTACGATCAGAAGTGTCTTCCCGGTACACAAGATCAGGAATTTCCAGGTCATGACAGGATGAATTAGAGGACCTGCTCTGAAGCCTTGGGCAATAAGGAGGAAACTCCTCAATTGTGTAACTAGGCTTACTGTATAAATAACCAAGTCATCAAAATGTGATGTGTAAGCATTAATGACTCTGTTTAAACAATCCAAGCTAATGGGGGCAATGCAGCTTGTTTTTCTACTTTTAACGTTGTGATTGTCATGATGGATGAGGTTCCAAAGGTTTGCCTCTCACCTAAACTGAGAGAACGATTCCTTATGATATGGTTCATTATAGACTACTATAGTAGGGTAGATTACAGGTATTTAATAGACATAAAAATGAAAGACAGTTTGCATGTCCACATCTTACGAATTGCATTTTTATCGTTCTGTCTCCTAGAGATGAATGTGCATTGGAGCAAAAAGTGTAAATCAATCCCAGAACAACAGCAATGGACCCTGTGAAGATGCTGGAGGAAACAGGTACAAAAGTATCTATATCCACAGTAAAACGCTGTCCTATATCGACATAACCTGAAAGGCAGCTCAGTAAGGAAGAAGCCACTGCTCCAAAACCGCCATAAAAAAAGCCAGACTACGGTTTGCACCTGCACATGGGGACAAAGATCGTACTTTTTGGAGAAATGTCCTCTGGTCTGATGAAACAAAAATAGAACTGTTAGGCCATAATGACCATCGTCATAATTCTCCAGTCACGGTGAAAGTAAGTGTTTCCGTTCGTTTACGTCGTGTTTGTGTTATAGAGTTCGTCATTGTGTTGTCAGTTTACCTAACCAAATGATATAATAAAGTGAACATGTCGAACTACAATTCCTGCGCTGCACTTTGGTCTCTCCAAACACCCACTTGTGACAGAACGACCCACCTACGTGAGACCAAGCAGCGCGACTGGGGAGAGACGGACCAAGAGGAGTTCGTACCAGTTCCCACGTGGCCTAGGGTGAGGCCTGAGGACCGTGGGAGGGTTTTGGAGCAATGGAGGAGGATGGAGAAGCAAAGGTCCGTCGTGGCTGCGAGCACCACACCATCGGTGCACAGCCAGAGCCCGGAGAGGCTGAAGAAGGGGAATCGCACACCACTTCGTCTGCCCACAGATCAGGATCGGGAGAAGCCGGAGGGATTCCAGCCCGGAACCTCCAGCGAAGGTCCGCAGCCCGGAACCTCCAGCGAAGGTCCGCAGCCCGGGACCTCCAGCGAAGGTCCGCAGCCCTAAGCCTTCATCCACGGCCCAATGCCTGGAACCTACGGTCCACAGCCCGGAACCTCCAGCGAGGGTCCGCAGCCCGGAGGCTCCAGAGGCCAGCACATCGCTGTGGCTGGAACCAAACCCCCAGTGGAGCAGGACCCCGTACTCCACCGGTACCCATTCCGGGTTCAGCCGTCTGCACCGCTCCTGAGCCAAAGCAGTCCGCTCCCCCGGTGCCCAATCCGGGTCCAGCCGTCTGCTCCGCCCCAGTGCATGAGCAGTCCGCTCCACCGGTGCCCAGTCCGGGTCCAGCCGTCTGCTCGGGTCCAGCCGTCTGCTCCGCTCCAGTGCATGAGCAGTCCGCTCCACCGGTGCCCAGTCCGGGTCCAGCCGTCTGCTCCGCTCCAGTGCCAGAGCAGTCCGCTCCACCGGTACCCATTCCGGGTTCAGCCGTCTGCTCCGCTCCAGAGCCCGAGCAGTCCGCTCCACCGGTGCCCATTCCGGGTCCAGCCGTCTGCTCCGCTCCAGTGCCTGAGCAGTCCGCTGGACCGGTGCCCATTCCGGGTCCAGCCGTCATCTCCGCTCCTGAGCCAGAGCAGTCCCAGTCCTGGCCCGGTTGTTTTCCCCGCTCCAAGGCCGGAGCCGTTTGCCCCACCGGTGCCCAGTCCGGGCCCGGTTGTTTTCCCCGCTCCAAGGCCGGAGACGTTTGCCCCACCGGTGCCCAGTCCGGGCCCTGTTGTTTTCCCCGCTCCATTGCCGGAGCCGTTTACCACACCGGTGCCCAGTCCGGGCCCGGCTAATTTCCCAGCTCCATGGCCGGAGCCATTTGCCCCACCGGTGCCCAGTCCGGGCCCGGTTGTTTTCCCCGCTCCAGGGCCGGAGCCGTTTGCCCCACCGGTGCCCAGTCCGGGCCCGGCTGTTTTCCCCGCTCCATGGCCGGAGCTGTTTACCCCACCGGTGCCCAGTCCGGGCCCGGTTGTTTTCCCCGCTCCATGGCCGGAGCCGTTTGCCCCACTGGTGCCCAGTCCGGGCCTGGCAAATTTCCCAGCTCCATGGCCGGGCATAAGGAGGGGGCATGGGAGGAGACTCTCGACATCGCCGGAGCCTGAACCGCCACCGGCGATCTAATCTTCCCTCCCTGACCCCCCCCCCATGTGTTGTGTTTTTTTGTTGGTGTCCGGGAGTCCGTGCCTTGGGGGGGGGGGGGGGTACTGTCAGGCTCTGGCCATAGAGAGGCCTATTTGCTTCTCTATGTAGCTATGGTCAGAGTCTGACAGGGTCCTTCTTTTCTGTGTGGGTTTTGGGTTGGATCCCTAATTGGAGGCAGCTGCACCGCATTGTCTCTAATTAGCGATCCTATATATGTTTGTCTGTACTTCACTCTGGTGTGTGTCGATGTATTTCGCAGTCACGGTTAAAGTAAGTGTGTTTTCTTTTACGTCCGTTCATTTGTATGTTTTGGTGAACGTGACGTTTGTCTATAGTGGTTGTTTTGTGTTCTTTAGTTCGTCATTCGTTTTGTTTATACATAGTAGTTTATTCAATTTTATTACATAGTATAAATAAACAATGTCGAACTACTATCCCTGCGCTGCGCCTTGGTCATTCCCACACCCACATCATGACAAATACTAATTGAGTGGATGTGAACTTCTGACCCACTTGGAATGTAATGAAATAAATAAAAGCTGAAATAACTCATTCTCTCTACTATTATTCTGAGATTTCACATTCTTAAAATAAAGTGGTGATCCTAACTGACCTAAGACAGGGAGTTTTTACTAGGATTAAAAGTCAGGAATTGTGAAAAACTAAGTTTAAATGTATTTGGCTAAGGTGTATGTAAACTTCCGACTTCAACTGTATATTCCTGCTAACAGTCACTTTCCAGCCCTGTTTACATGCATATCCACCTATCACACCTACAGTGGGGAGAACAAGTATTTGATACACTGCCGATTTTGCAGGTTTTCCCACTTACAAAGCATGTAGAGGTCTGTAATTGTTATCATAGGTACTCTTCAACTGTGAGTGACGGAATCTAAAACAAAAATCCAGAAAATCACATTGTATGATTTTTAAGTAATTAATTTGCATTTTATTGCATGACATAAGTATTTGATACATCAGAAAATCAGAACTTAATATTTGGTACAGAAACCTTTGTTTGCAATTACAGAGATCATATGTTTCCTGTAGTTCTTGACCAGGTTTGCACACACTGCAGCAGGGATTTTGGCCCACTCCTCCATACACACCTTCTCCAGATCCTTCAGGTTTCGGGGCTGTCGCTGGGCAATACAGACTTTCAGCTGCCTCCAAAGATTTTCTATTGGGTTCAGGTCTGGAGACTGGCTAGGCCACTCCAGGACCTTGAGAGGCTTCTTACGGAGCCACTCCTTAGTTGCCCTGGCTGTGTGTTTCAGGTCGTTGTCATGCTGGGAGACCCAGCCACGACCCATCTTCAATGCCTTCTCACCAAGCTGCTTGCCTATTGTCCTGTAGCCCATCCCAGCCTTGTGCAGGTCTACAATTTTATCCCTGATGTCCTTACACAGCTCTCTGGTCTTGGCCATTGTGGAGAGGTTGGAGTCTGTTTGATTGATTGTGTGGGCAGGTGTCTTTTATACAGGTAACGAGTTCAAACAGGTGCAGTTAATACAGGTAATGAGTGGAGAACAGGAGGGCTTCTTAAAGAAAAACTAACAGGTCTGTGAGAGCCGGAATTCTTACTGGTTGGTAGGTGATCAAATACTTATGTCATGCAATAAAATGCAAATTAATTTTTGTTTTAGATTCCGTCTCTCACAGTTGAAGTGTACCTATGATAAAAATTACAGACCTCTACATGCTTTGTAAGTAGGAAAACCTGCAGTGTATCAAATACTTGTTCTCCCCACTGTATATTGTTACTTTTTTTTACCTTTATTTTACTAGGCAAGTAAGTTAAGAACAAATTCTTATTTTCAATGACGGCCTAGGAACAGTGGGTTAACTGCCTTGTTCAGGGGCAGAACGACAGATTTTTACCTTGTCAGCTCGGGGATTCGATTCAGCAACCTTTTGGTTATGGGCCCAACACTCTTACCACTGGGCTACCTGCCACCCCTAAATGTTCTCTTGCACACACACACTCACTCACACACTCAAACTAACACCTAGAAGCTTACACTGGTCTCAATAGAGTTGCAGAGTATGTTAAATTAAATCCTCAATGAAACTTGCATGTTCTATTGATTAACAGCAGGGGCATCCATCCTCTCCCCTTTGCCCTCTCTCCGCATGTTTCTTCTGTGATGCCACAACAAGGATAGCCTGGAACCAGTTTTGCTCTATTTTCACAATGATTTCATCAGTGACCCACAATAATGAACAGATATATAATACATCAGTGACCCACAATAATGAACAAATATATAATACATCAGTGACCCTCAATAATGAACAATAATTTACAAATATACTGAAATGGAAGTGGCAGATATCAATATAATTGTCATGAACGTACTTAATGTGTCACCTGCATTAATATCAGCTTCTTCTATGTCTCCTATTTTTTTCTCAGCTTCTTCTATGTCTATCCTATGAGAAACATGTACTATGTACGGCTGCCCCACTGTCCTAAAGTCCCTGTTACTAGTTGTAAAGGCCTGACCGGTTGCCAGTTGCAAGCAGGGAAAATGTCAACACCAGATCATTAGAGTACATTTCAGGATTTCAACATTTGTTTCCAACCTTCCCAGTCGTATAATACTGAATACAGAAAGACATTCGGTCTCCAGTTGTGTAATCACTTTATTTTTGCAACACTTTTGAATGCAGTGTACACCGAGTTTGAGTACCATGTACTTGTCTATTAGCAGAACATTTTAACAATATTATAGGAGAAAACTGTGACATTTTTAACAAAAGCAGTAATTAAGTGCAATATATTTGTTTGGAATATGGTCTTTTCAGTTTGGCTAGAAACCTATTTTTTTTCAGGTTCAGTAGTTCTTGGGGAGTCCATTGGGTCTGTAGAGGTTGGGGTCACCTCCATTGCGTCCCCAGAGGTTAGCAGCCTGGTCAGCTACTGAGTCCTCATGTCCTCGACCACTGGAACCCTGAACCATCTCCCGGCCATTACTAAGAGAAGAGAAATATTACATAAGTCACTCGTCAACCACAGAGAACCAATAATGGTAAAATTGTCTCTCTGACCAGACACTTTTTTTTTTTATACAAAAAGTGGTATGAAGCACTAAATAGAGAAAGGAGGACGTTTTTATGAGATCAATTGATGACCAACTGAACCACATTATAAGTGTCTCTCAGATATTTGAGAATCACCCACCTGATGACTGATGCTGCCCACCTGCCCCCTGGTCCTCTCCTGGCAGCATCATAGTTGCCCCGGGCGTGGAAGTACTTGTCTGAGTTTTTCCAGTTGGCGTCCTTCATGTCGCCGTAGGCACGCCACATGTCTTTAGCACCTGCAGGGTCAGGAGGACACGGATGTTGAGTGTGACACTTACAAGGAACATTATAACTTTTCAAACCACTAGCCTATAAAAATAACAATGACTTTAAAGGAGTCATTAAATACAGTACATTGTTGCTCTTGAATAATGTGTTGCTCTTGATTATTTCTGTATCTATTTCTGTCAACAATGAAGAAACAATGATTAAAGTGTAAAAACTGACCTCGAGCAGCTTCACCAGGGAAGTGGTACCACTGGGCCTGAGCTCCTACAACGAGGGTCAGAACAAGTCCAGCTAGAAGCACCTTCATACTTGCAGATGTGACAGACTGAAAGAATCATGGAAAGAGTGAGAGAGAACACAGGCTACTATATGATTGCTAACATATTTACAGATAATGTGTCTGAATAAAACGACATTGTATTACAGAGTAATCTCTTACCTTACAGCTCCTTAGTTAGTTAGTAAGTCAGGTAGTTTGAACTCCCTCGTGTTTCCTGTTGGTTTGTGGTCCGCAGCTTGTTCTTATATTTCACCCAGACCAGGGAGGAGTTCTGTTTTCAACATCTGGAATGACATAACTTTGTCCTGCCAGGCTATTACGATCAGAAGTGTCTGCCCGGTACACAAGATCAGGAATTTCCAGGTCATGACAGGATGAATTAGAGCAGTGCTTCTCAATCTTTTTTCAATAACGTACCCCCTATCAAATTTTGTCTCAGCCAAGTACCCCCTGACCGGCCCCAATCATTTGAGATAGAAATAAAAGCTATGATTACGATATAGTGATGTGCCATCATTATGAGATTTATTAAAACATTGTAAATGAAAAACATTTGCAATAATAAACATTTGCAATAATAAACATTTGCAATAATAAACAACAAACTAAGTTCTGGTGGCTTTCCAACATGACACTAATGTTTGGTGCTGAGATGTCTCTGGAGGTGCGCCGGTTTCATCAAACTGTTAGCTAGTTTCTCCCCACAGAAAAAACACAATGCCTGGGGAGGGTTGCCGTTTGTTGCCGTGAATCCCATCAAAACATACCCCTCCTGATATTGACGGTATTTGGTTGGCTCCACTTTGGCTTTCTTTTTTTCTTCATCCTCCCCGTTCTCCGCTGTAGTATTGCTACGTTTTAACCAGGATTTCATTTAAATGTCTGCTTGTTTCCAGTAAAGCAACTGGCTTCCCGCTCGGCGTGATTCAAATTCTTCTTCTCTGATTTAGGTAGTTTACAATCACATTTAAAATAGAAACATTTTATATAAAAATGTGGTTCACATAAACATTTTATTAAACTTATTTTCGTATGATATTTTTAGTAATCATGGATGATTTTGTATATCTTTTAAATTAAATTAATACTTTAAATTTATTAATACTTTTTTTTTTATTATACTGTATATATTTTTTTAAATCTCACGTACCCCCTACAGTACCGCAACGTACCCCTAGGGGTAGCCGTACCCCCATTTGAGAATCACTGAATTAGAGGACCTGCTCTGAAGCCTTGGGCAATAAGGAGGAAACTCCTCAATTGTGTAACTAGGCTTACTGTATAAAAAACCAAGGCATCAAAATGTGATGTGTCAGCATTAATGACTCTGTTTAAACAATCCAAGCTAATGGGGGCAATGCAGCTTGTTTTTCTACTTTTAACGTTGTTAAAAGTAAAAAGTTAAAATGCATGCTTTTCTATCGAACGCTGCCCGCACCCGCCCACCGGACTATCATCACTACTCTCGACGGGTCCGACTTAGAATACGTGGACACCTACAAATACCTAGGCGTCTGGTTAGACTGTAAACTCAACTTCCAGACTCACATTAACCATCTCCAATCCAAAATTAAATCCAGAATCGGCTTCCTATTTCGCAACAAAGCCTCCTTCACTCATGCTGCCAAACTTGCCCTTGTAAAACTGACTATCCTACCGATCCTTGATTTCGGCGATGTAATTTACAAATTAGCCTCCAACACTCTGCTCAGCAAATTGGATGTTATCTATCACAGTGCCATCCGTTATGTTACCAAAGCCCCATATACTACCCACCACTGCGACCTGTATGCTCTCGTTGGCTGGCCTTCATTATATATTCGTTGCCAAACCCACTGGCTCCAGGTCATCTATAAGTCTTTATTAGGTAAATCCCCGCCTTATCTCAGCTCACTGGTCACCATAGCAACATCCACCCGTAGCATGCGCTCCAGCAGGTATATCTCACTGGTCACCCCCAAAGCCAACACCTCCTTTGGCCGCCATTCCTTCCAGTTCTCTGCTGCCAATGACTGGAACGAATTGCAAAAATCATTGAAGCTGGAGGTTCCTATCTCCCTCACTAACTTTAAGCATCAGCTGTCAAAGCTGCTTATCGATCACTGCACCTGTATATTGCCCTTCTGTAAATAGCCCACACTACTACCTCATCCCCATATTTATTTTTATAATTTTTTTGCTAATCTTGCACTCCAGTATCTCCATTTGCACATCATAATTTGCACATCCTTCATTCCGGTGTTAATGCTAACCTGTAATTTATATCTCCATGGTGATATATGGTCTATTTATTGTCCTACCTCCTAACCTTATTGCATTTTGCACTACATTTTGCACTCTGTATATAGATTTTCTATTGTGTTTTTGACTATGTTTGTTTACTGTGTAACTCTGTGTTGTTTTTGTCGCACTGCTTTGCTTTATCTCGGCCAGGTCGCAGTTGCAAATGAGAACTTGTTCTCAACTGACCTACCTGGTTAAATAAAGGTGAAATAAAAAAATAAAAAAATTGTCATGATGGATGAGGTTCCAAAAGTTTGCCTCTCACCTAAACTGAGAGAACGATTCCTTATGATATGGTTCATTATAGACTACTATAGTAGGGTAGATTACAGGTATTTAATAGACATAAAAATGAAAGACAGTTTGCATGTCCACATCTTACGGATTGCATTTTTATCGTTCTGTCTCCTAGAGATGAATGTGCATTGGAGCAAAAAGTGTAAATCAATCCCAGAACAACAGCAATGGACCCTGTGAAGATGCTGGAGGAAAAAGGTACAAAAGTATCTATATCCACAGTAAAATGCTGTCCTATATCGACATAACCTGAAAGGCGGCTCAGCAAGGAAGAAGCCACTGCTCCAAAACCACCATAAAAAAAGCCAGACTACGGTTTGCACCTGCACATGGGGACAAAGATCGTACTTTTTGGAGAAATGTCCTCTGGTCTGATGAAACAAAAATAGAACTGTTAGGCCATAATGACCATCGTTATGTTTGGAGGAAAAAGGGGGAGGCTTGCAAGCCGAAGAACACCATCCCAACCGTGAAGCATGTAGTGGCAGCATCATGTTGTGGGGGGGATTTGCTGCAGGAGGGACTGGTGCACTTCACAAAATAGATGGCATGATGAGGAAGGAAAATTATGTGGAGATACTGAAGCAACATCTCAAGAAATCAGTCAGGAAGTTAAAGCTTGGTCGCAAATGGGTCTTCCAAATGGACAATGACCACAAGCACACTTCCAAAGTTGTGGCAAAAAGGCTTAAGGAAAACAAAGTAAAGGTATTGGAGTGGCCATCACAAATAGGCCATAGAGAGGCCTATTTGCTTCTCTATGTAGCTATGGTCAGAGTCTGACAGTGTCCTTCTTTTCTGTTTCTGTGTGGGTTTTGGGTTGGATCCCTAATTAGAGGCAGCTGCACCGCATTGTCTCTAATTAGGGATCCTATATATGTTTGTCTGTCCTTCACTCTGGTGTGGGTCGTTATAATTCTCCAGTCACAGTGAAAGTAAGTGTTTCCGTTTGTTTATGTCGTGTTTGTGTTATAGAGTTCGTCATTGTGTTGTCAGTTTACCTAACCAAATGATATAATAAAGTGATCATGTCGAACTACAATTCCTGCGCTGCACTTTGGTCTCTCCAAACACCCACTTGTGACAGAACGACCCACCTACGTGAGACCAAGCAGCGCGACTGGGGAGAGACGGACCAAGAGGAGTTCGTACCAGTTCCCACGTGGCCTAGGGTGAGGCCTGAGGACCGTGGGAGGGTTTTGGAGCAATGGAGGAGGATGGAGAAGCAAAGGTCCGTCGTGGCTGCGAGCACCACACCATCGGTGCGCAGCCAGAGCCCGGAGAGGCTGAAGAAGGGGAATCGCACACCACTTCGTCTGCACACAGATCAGGATCGGGAGAAGCCGGAGGGGTTCTATAAATACCCGGAGGAGGAGCAGACGAGGTGGTGGAGAGCCTGGGTTGCGCTTCCGCTGGAGGCTCAGAAGGACCCATTCCTACGGGAGATAGAGGAGGAGAAGGACGTTGAGCGCCGACGGGCACTAGTGCTGAGGCTACTGGACAGATGGGCACCTCCAGCGAAGGTCCGGAGCCCGAAACCTCCAGCGAAGGTCCGCAGCCCGGACCCCCCAGCGAAGATCCGCAGCCCGGAACCTCCAGCGAAGGTCAGCAACCCCGGACCTCCAGCGAAGGTCAGCAACCCCGAACCTCCAGCGAAGGTCCGCAGCCCGGAACCTACAGCGAAGGTCCGCAGCCCGGAACCTCCAGCGAAGGTCCGCAGCCCGGAACCTCCAGCGAAGGTCCGCAGCCCGGAACCTCCAGCTAAGGTCCGCAGCCCTGAACCTCCAGCGAAGGTCCGCAGCCCTGAACCTCCAGCGAAGGTCCGCAGCCCTGAACCTCCAGCGAAGGTCCGCAGCCCTGAACCTCCAGCGAAGGTCCGCAGCCCGGAACCTCCAGCTAAGGTCCGCAGCCCGGAACCTCCAGCAAAGGTCAGCAGCCCTGAACCTCCAGCGAAGGTCAGCAGCCCTGAACCTCCAGCGAAGGTCAGCAGCCCTGAACCTCCAGCGAAGGTCAGCAGCCCTGAACCTCCAGCGAAGGTCAGCAGCCCTGAACCTCCAGAGAAGGTCCGCAGCCCGGAACCTCCAGCGAAGGTCCGCAGCCTGGGACCTCCAGCGAAGGTCCGCAGCCCTAAGCCTTCATCCATGGCCCAATGCCTGGAACCTCCAGCTACAGTCCACAGATCGGAACCTCCAGCGAGGGTCCGCAGCCCGGAGGCTCCAGAGGCCAGCACATCGCTGTGGCTGGAACCAAACTCCCAGTGGAGCAGGACCCCGTACTCCACCGGTACCCATTCCGGGTTCAGCCGTCTGCTCCGCTCCTGAGCCAGAGCAGTCCGCTCCCCCGGTGCCCAATCCTGGTCCAGGCGTCTGCTCCGCCCCAGTGCATGAGCAGTCCGCTCCACCGGGGCCCAGTCCGGGTCCAGCCGTCTGCTCCGCTCCAGTGCCAGAGCAGTCCGCTCCACCGGTACCCAATCCGGGTTCAGCCGTCTGCTCCGCCCCAGGGCCAGAGCAGTCCGCTCCACCGGTACTCATTCCGGGTTCAGCCGTCTGCTCCACTCCAGAGCCCGAGCAGTCCGCTCCACCGGTGCCCATTCCGGGTCCAGCCGTCTGCTCCGCTCCAGTGCCTGAGCAGTCCGCTCGACCAGTGCCCATTCCGGGTACAGCCGTCTACTCTGCTCCTGAGCCAGAGCAGTCCGCTCCCCCTGTGCCCAGTCCGGGCCCGGTTGTTTTCCCCGCTCCAAGGCCGGAGCCGTTTGCCCCACCGGTGCCTAGTCCGGGCCCGGGTGTTTTCCCAGCTCCATGGCCGGAGCCGTTTACCCCACCGGTGCCCAGTCCAGGGCCGGCTAATTGCCCAGCTCCATGGCCGGAGCCATTTGCCCCACCGGTGCCCAGTCCGGGCCCGGTTATTTTCCCTGCTCCATGGCCGGAGCCTTTTGCCCCACCGGTGCCCAGTCCGGGCCCGGTAAATTTCCCAGCTCCATGGCCGGGCATAGGAGGAGACTCTCGACATCACCGGAGCCAGAACCGCCACCGGCGAGCTAATCTTCCCTCCCTGACCCCCCCCATGTATTGTGTTTTGTTGTTGGCGTCCGGGATTCCGCGCCTTGGGGGGGGGGGGTACTGTCAGGCTCTGGCCATAGAGAGGCCTATTTGCTTCTCTATGTAGCTATGGTCAGAGTCTGACAGTGTCCTTCTTTTCTGTTTCTGTGTGGGTTTTGGGTTGGATCCCTAATTAGAGGCAGCTGCACCGCATTGTCTCTAATTAGGGATCCTATATATGTTTGTCTGTCCTTCACTCTGGTGTGGGTCGTTATAATTCTCCAGTCACGGTGAAAGTAAGTGTTTCCGTTTGTTTACGTCGTTTTTGTGTTGTCAGTTTACCTAACCAAAAGATATAATAAAGTGAACATGTCGAACTACAATTCCTGCGCTGCACTTTGGTCTCTCCAAACACCCACTTTTGACACAAAGCCCTGACCTCAACCCTATAGACAATGTTTGGGCAGAACTGAAAAAGCGTGTGCGAGCAAGGAGACCTACAAACCTGACTCAGTTACACCAGTTCTGTCAGGAGGAATGGGCCAAAATCCACCCAACTTATTGTGGGAAGCTTCTGGAAGGCTACCCGAAACGTTTGACCCAAGTTAAACAATTTTAAAGGCAATGATACCAAATACTAATTGAGTGGATGTGAACTTCTGACCCACTTGGAATGTAATGAAATAAATAAAGGCTGAAATAACTCATTCTCTCTACTATTATTCTGAGATTTCACATTCTTAAAATAAAGTGGTGATCCTAACTGACCTAACTGACCTAAGAGTTTTTACTAGGATTAAATGTCAGGAATTGTGAAAAACTGAGTTTAAATGTATTTGGCTAAGGTTTATGTAAACTTCCGACTTCAACTGTATATTCCTGCTAACAGCCACTTTCCAGCCCTGTTTACATGCATATCCACCTATCACACCTATATTGTCACTCTTGCACACACACACTCACTCACACACTCAAACTAACACCTATAAGCTTACACCGGTCTCAATAGAGTTGCAGAGTATGTTAAATTAAATCCTCAATGAAACTTGCATGTTCTATTGATTAACAGCAGGGGCATCCATCCTCTCCCCTTTGCCCTCTCTCAGCATGTTTCTCCTGTGATGCCACAACAAGGATAGCCTGGAACCAGTTTTGTTCCAGAGCATGTCTCTATTTTCACAATGATTTCATCAGTGACCCACAATAATGAACAAATATATAATACATCAGTGACCCACAATAATGAACAAATATATAATACATCAGTGACCCTCAATAATGAACAATAATGAACAAGTATACTGAAATGAAAGTGGCAGATGTGTCACCTGCATTAATATCAGCTTCTTCTATGTCTCCTATTTTTTTCTCAGCTTCTTCTATGTCTATCCTATGAGAAACATGAACTATGTACGGCTGCCCCACTGTCCTAAAGTCCCTGTTACTAGTTGTAAAGGCCTGACCGGTTGCCAGTTGCAAGCAGGGAAAATGTCAACACCAGATCATTAGAGTACATTTCAGGATTTCAACATTTGTTTCCAACCTTCCCAGTCGTATAATACTGAATACAGAAAGACATTCGGTCTCCAGTTGTGTAATCACTTTATTTTTGCAACACTTTTGAAAGCAGTGTACACCGAGTTTGAGTACCATGTACCTGTCTATTAGCAGAACATTTTAACAATATTGTAGGAGAAAACTGTGACATTTTTAACAAAAGCAGTAATTAAGTGCAATATATTTGTTTGGAATATGGTCTTTTCAGTTTGGCTAGAAACCTATTTTTTTTCAGGTTCAGTAGTTCTTGGGGAGTCCATTGGGTCTGTAGAGGTTGGGGTCACCTCCATTGCGTCCCCAGAGGTTAGCAGCCTGGTCAGCTACTGAGTCCTCATGTCCTCGACCAATGGAACCCTGAACCATCTCCCGGCCATTACTAAGAGAAGAGAAATATTACATAAGTCACTCGTCAACCACAGAGAACCAATAATGGTAAAATTGTCTCTCTGACCAGACACTTTTTTTTTTTTGTACAAAAAGTGGTATGAAGCACTAAATAGAGAAAGGAGGACGTTTTTATGAGATCAATTGATGACCAACTGAACCACATTATAAGTGTCTCTCAGATATTTGAGAATCACCCACCTGATGACTGATGCTGCCCACCTGCCCCCTGGTCCTCTCCTGGCAGCATCATAGTTGCCCCGGGCGTGGAAGTACTTGTCTGAGTTTTTCCAGTTGGCGTCCTTCATGTCGCCGTAGGCACGCCACATGTCTTTAGCACCTGCAGGGTCAGGAGGACACGGATGTTGAGTGTGACACTTACAAGGAACATTATAACTTTTCAAACCACTAGCCTATAAAAATAACAATGACTTTAAAGGAGTCATTAAATACAGTACATTGTTGCTCTTGAATAATTTGTTGCTCTTGATTATTTCTGTATCTATTTCTGTCAACAATGAAGAAACAATGATTAAAGTGTAAAAACTGACCTCGAGCAGCTTCACCAGGGAAGTGGTACCACTGGGCCTGAGCTCCTACAACGAGGGTCAGAACAAGTCCAGCTAGAAGCACCTTCATACTTGCAGATGTGACAGACTGAAAGAATCATGGAAAGAGTGAGAGAGAACACAGGCTACTATATGATTGCTAACATATTTACAGATAATGTGTCTGAATAAAACGACATTGTATTACAGAGTAATCTCTTACCTTACAGCTCCTTAGTTAGTTAGTAAGTCAGGTAGTTTGAACTCCCTCGTGTTTCCTGTTGGTTTGTGGTCCGCAGCTTGTTCTTATATTTCACCCAGACCAGGGAGGAGTTCTGTTTTCAACATCTGGAATGACATAACTTTGTCCTGCCAGGCTATTACGATCAGAAGTGTCTGCCCGGTACACAATATCAGGAATTTCCAGGTCATGACAGGATGAATTAGAGCAGTGCTTCTCAATCTTTTTTTCAATAACGTACCCCCTATCAAATTTTGTCTCAGCCAAGTACCCCCTGACCGGCCCCAATCATTTGAGATAGAAATAAAAGCTATGATTACGATATAGTGATGTGCCATCATTATGAGATTTATTAAAACATTGTAAATGAAAAACATTTGCAATAATAAACATTTGCAATAATAAACATTTGCAATAATAAACAACAAACTAAGTTCTGGTGGCTTTCCAACATGACACTGATGTTTGGTGCTGAGATGTCTCTGGAGGTGCGCCGGTTTCATCAAACTGTTAGCTAGTTTCTCCCCACAGAAAAAACACAATGCCTGGGGAGGGTTGCCGTTTGTTGACGTGAATCCCATCAAAACATACCCCTCCTGATATTGACGGTATTTGGTTGGCTCCACTTTGGCTTTCTTTTTGTCTTCATCCTCCCCGTTCTCCGCTGTAGTATTGCTACGTTTTAACCAGGATTTCATTTAAATGTCTGCTTGTTTCCAGTAAAGCAACTGGCTTCCCGCTCGGCGTGATTCAAATTCTTCTTCTCTGATTTAGGTAGTTTACAATCACATTTAAAATAGAAACATTTTATATAAAAATGTGGTTCACATAAACATTTTATTAAACTTATTTTCGTATGATATTTTTAGTAATCATGGATGATTTTGTATATCTTTTAAATTAAATTAATACTTTACATTTATTAATATTTTTTTATTTATTATACTGTATATATTTTTTTAAATCTCACGTACCCCCTACAGTACCGCAACGTACCCCTAGGGGAAGCCGTACCCCCATTTGAGAATCACTGAATTAGAGGACCTGCTCTGAAGCCTTGGGCAATAAGGAGGAAACTCCTCAATTGTGTAACTAGGCTTACTGTATAAAAAACCAAGGCATCAACATGTGATGTGTCAGCATTAATGACTCTGTTTAAACAATCCAAGCTAATGGGGGCAATGCAGCTTGTTTTTCTACTTTTAACGTTGTTAAAAGTAAAAAGTTAAAAATGCATGCTTTTCTATCGAACGCTGCCCGCACCCGCCCACCGGACTATCATCACTACTCTCGACGGGTCCGACTTAGAATACGTGGACACCTACAAATACCTAGGCGTCTGGTTAGACTGTAAACTCAACTTCCAGACTCACATTAAGCATCTCCAATCCAAAATTAAATCCAGAATCGGCTTCCTATTTCGCAACAAAGCTTCCTTCACTCATGCTGCCAAACTTGCCCTTGTAAAACTGACTATCCTACCGATCCTTGATTTCGGCGATGTAATTTACAAATTAGCCTCCAACACTCTGCTCAGCAAATTGGATGTTATCTATCACAGTGCCATCCGTTTTGTCACCAAAGCCCCATATACTACCCACCACTGCGACCTGTATGCTCTCGTTGGCTGGCCTTCATTATATATTCGTTGCCAAACCCACTGGCTCCAGGTCATCTATAAGTCTTTATTAGGTAAATCCCCGCCTTATCTCAGCTCGCTGGTCACCATAGCAACATCCACCCGTAGCATGCGCTCCAGCAGGTATATCTCACTGGTCACCCCCAAAGCCAACACCTCCTTTGGCCGCCATTCCTTCCAGTTCTCTGCTGCCAATGACTGGAACGAATTGCAAAAATCATTGAAGCTGGAGGTTCCTATCTCCCTCACTAACTTTAAGCATCAGCTGTCAAAGCTGCTTATAGATCACTGCACCTGTATATTGCCCTTCTGTAAATAGCCCACACTACTACCTCATCCCCATATTTATTTTTATAATTTTTTTGCTAATCTTGCACTCCAGTATCTCCATTTGCACATCATAATTTGCACATCCTTCATTCCCGTGTTAATGCTAACCTGTAATTTATATCTCCATGGTGATATATGGTCTATTTATTGTCCTACCTCCTAACCTTATTGCATTTTGCACTACATTTTGCACTCTGTATATAGATTTTCTATTGTGTTTTTGACTATGTTTGTTTACTGTGTAACTCTGTGTTGTTTTTGTCGCACTGCTTTGCTTTGTCTCGGCCAGGTCGCAGTTGCAAATGAGAACTTGTTCTCAACTGACCTACCTGGTTAAATAAAGGTGAAATAAAAAAATAAAAAAATATAAAAATTGTCATGATGGATGAGGTTCCAAAAGTTTGCCTCTCACCTAAACTGAGAGAACGATTCCTTATGATATGGTTCATTATAGACTACTATAGTAGGGTAGATTACAGGTATTTAATAGACATAAAAATGAAAGACAGTTTGCATGTCCACATCTTACGGATTGCATTTTTATCGTTCTGTCTCCTAGAGATGAATGTGCATTGGAGCAAAAAGTGTAAATCAATCCCAGAACAACAGCAATGGACCCTGTGAAGATGCTGGAGGAAAAAGGTACAAAAGTATCTATATCCACAGTAAAATGCTGTCCTATATCGACATATAAGTAAGGAAGAAGCCACTGCTCCAAAACCGCCATAAAAAAAGCCAGACTACGGTTTGCACCTGCACATGGGGACAAAGATCGTACTTTTTGGAGAAATGTCCTCTGATCTGATGAAACAAAAATAGAACTGTTAGGCCATAATGACCATCGTTATGTTTGGAGGAAAAATGGGGAGGCTTGCAAGCCGAAGAACACCATCCCAACCGTGAAGCATGTAGTGGCAGCATCATGTTGTGGGGGGGATTTGCTGCAGGAGGGACTGGTGCACTTCACAAAATAGATGGCACCATGAGCAAGGAAAATTATGTGGAGATACTGAAGCAACATCTCAAGAAATCAGTCAGGAAGTTAAAGCTTGGTCGCAAATGGGCCTTCCAAATGGACAATGACCCCAAGCACACTTCCAAAGTTGTGGCAAAATGGCTTAAGGACAACAAAGTAAAGGTATTGGAGTGGCCATCACAAAGCCCTGACCTCAATCCTATAGAAAATGTGTGGGCAGAACTGAAAAAGCATGTGCGAGCAAGGAGGCCTACAAACCTGTCTCAGTTACACCAGTTCTGTCTGGAGGAATGGGCCAAAATTCACCCAACTTATTGTGGGAAGCTTGTGGAAGGCTACCCGAAACGTTTGACCCAAGTTAAACAATTTTAAAGGCAATGATACCAAATACTGTCAGGCTCTGGCCATAGAGAAGCCTATTTGCTTCTCTATATAATCATGGTCAGAGTCTGACAGGTCTTTTCTTTCTCTTTCTGGTGGTGGTTTGTGTGGGATCCCTAATTAGAGGCAGCTGTAGCGCATTGTCTCTAATTAGGGATCCTACATAGGTTTGTAGATTTTCACACTGGGTTGTGGGTCGTTATCGATTATAGTTTGCAAGTCACGGTGACAGTAAGTGTGCTCATTTGTTACGTCCGTTCATTTCGTGTTTGTTTTGTAACGTGACGTTTGTACATTGTGTGTTTGTTTTGTTTTGGTAGTTCGTCTTTTGTGTTTATTATATTACATAGTATAATAAATCATGTTGAACTATAATCCCTGCGCTGCGTCTTGGTCGATGTATGCACCCTCTCGTGACAAATACTAATTGAGTGGATGTGAACTTCTGACCCACTTGGAATATAATGAAATAAATAAAGGCTGAAATAACTCATTCTCTCTACTATTATTCTGAGATTTCACATTCTTAAAATAAAGTGGTGATCCTAACTGACCTAAGACAGGGAGTTTTTACTAGGATTAAAAGTCAGGTATTGTGAAAAACTGAGTTTAAATGTATTTGGCTAAGGTGTATGTAAACTTCCGACTTCAACTGTATATTCCTGCTAACAGTCACTTTCCAGCCCTGTTTACATGCATATCCACCTATCACACCTATATTGTCACTCTTGCACACACACACTCACTCACACACTCAATCTAACACCTAGAAGCTTACACCGGTCTCAATAGAGTTGCAGAGTATGTTAAATTAAATCCTCAATGAAACTTGCATGTTCTATTGATTAACAGCAGGGGCATCCATCCTCTCCCCTTTGCCCTCTCTCCGCATGTTTCTCCTGTGATGCCACAACAAGGATAGCCTGGAATCAGTTTTGTTCCAGAGCATGTCTCTATTTTCACAATGATTTCATCAGTGACCCACAATAATGAACAAATATATAATACATCAGTGACCCACAATAATGAACAAATATATAATACATCAGTGACCCTCAATAATGAACAATAATTTACAAATATACTGAAATGGAAGTGGCAGATATCAATATTATAATTGTCATGAACGTACTTAATGTGTCACCTGCATTAATATCAGCTTCTTCTATGTCTCCTATTTTTTTCTCAGCTTCTTCTATGTCTATCCTATGAGAAACATGTACTATGTACGGCTGCCCCACTGTCCTAAAGTCCCTGTTACTAGTTGTAAAGGCCTGACCGGTTGCCAGTTGCAAGCAGGGAAAATGTCAACACCAGATCATTAGAGTACATTTCAGGATTTCAACATTTGTTTCCAACCTTCCCAGTCGTATAATACTGAATACAGAAAGACATTCGGTCTCCAGTTGTGTAATCACTTTATTTTTGCAACACTTTTGAATGCAGTGTACACCGAGTTTGAGTACCATGTACCTGTCTATTAGCAGAACATTTTAACAATATTATAGGAGAAAACTGTGACATTTTTAACAAAAGCAGTAATTAAGTGCAATATATTTGTTTGGAATATGGTCTTTTCAGTTTGGCTAGAAACCTATTTTTTTTCAGGTTCAGTAGTTCTTGGGGAGTCCATTGGGTCTGTAGAGGTTGGGGTCACCTCCATTGCGTCCCCAGAGGTTAGCAGCCTGGTCAGCTACTGAGTCCTCATGTCCTCGACCAATGGAACCCTGAACCATCTCCCGGCCATTACTAAGAGAAGAGAAATATTACATAAGTCACTCGTCAACCACAGAGAACCAATAATGGTAAAATTGTCTCTCTGACCAGACACTTTTTTTTTTTGTACAAAAAGTGGTATGAAGCACTAAATAGAGAAAGGAGGACGTTTTTATGAGATCAATTGATGACCAACTGAACCACATTATAAGTGTCTCTCAGATATTTGAGAATCACCCACCTGATGACTGATGCTGCCCACCTGCCCCCTGGTCCTCTCCTGGCAGCATCATAGTTGCCCCGGGCGTGGAAGTACTTGTCTGAGTTTTTCCAGTTGGCGTCCTTCATGTCGCCGTAGGCACGCCACATGTCTTTAGCACCTGCAGGGTCAGGAGGACACGGATGTTGAGTGTGACACTTACAAGGAACATTATAACTTTTCAAACCACTAGCCTATAAAAATAACAATGACTTTAAAGGAGTCATTAAATACAGTACATTGTTGCTCTTGAATAATTTGTTGCTCTTGATTATTTCTGTATCTATTTCTGTCAACAATGAAGAAACAATGATTAAAGTGTAAAAACTGACCTCGAGCAGCTTCACCAGGGAAGTGGTACCACTGGGCCTGAGCTCCTACAACGAGGGTCAGAACAAGTCCAGCTAGAAGCACCTTCATACTTGCAGATGTGACAGACTGAAAGAATCATGGAAAGAGTGAGAGAGAACACAGGCTACTATATGATTGCTAACATATTTACAGATAATGTGTCTGAATAAAACGACATTGTATTACAGAGTAATCTCTTACCTTACAGCTCCTTAGTTAGTTAGTAAGTCAGGTAGTTTGAACTCCCTCGTGTTTCCTGTTGGTTTGTGGTCCACAGCTTGTTCTTATATTTCACCCAGACCAGGGAGGAGTTCTGTTTTCAACATCTGGAATGACATAACTTTGTCCTGCCAGGCTATTACGATCAGAAGTGTCTGCCCGGTACACAAGATCAGGAATTTCCAGGTCATGACAGGATGAATTAGAGCAGTGCTTCTCAATCTTTTTTTCAATAACGTACCCCCTATCAAATTTTGTCTCAGCCAAGTACCCCCTGACCGGCCCCAATCATTTGAGATAGAAATAAAAGCTATGATTACGATATAGTGATGTGCCATCATTATGAGATTTATTAAAACATTGTAAATGAAAAACATTTGCAATAATAAACATTTGCAATAATAAACATTTGCAATAATAAACAACAAACTAAGTTCTGGTGGCTTTCCAACATGACACTGATGTTTGGTGCTGAGATGTCTCTGGAGGTGCGCCGGTTTCATCAAACTGTTAGCTAGTTTCTCCCCACAGAAAAAACACAATGCCTGGGGAGGGTTGCCGTTTGTTGCCGTGAATCCCATCAAAACATACCCCTCCTGATATTGACGGTATTTGGTTGGCTCCACTTTGGCTTTCTTTTTGTCTTCATCCTCCCCGTTCTCCGCTGTAGTATTGCTACGTTTTAACCAGGATTTCATTTAAATGTATGCTTGTTTCCAGTAAAGCAACTGGCTTCCCGCTCGGCGTGATTCAAATTCTTCTTCTCTGATTTAGGTAGTTTACAATCACATTTAAAATAGAAACATTTTATATAAAAATGTGGTTCACATAAACATTTTATTAAACTTATTTTCGTATGATATTTTTAGTAATCATGGATGATTTTGTATATCTTTTAAATTAAATTAATACTTTAAATTTATTAATATTTTTTTATTTATTATACTGTATATATTTTTTTAAATCTCACGTACCCCCTACAGTACCGCAACGTACCCCTAGGGGTAGCCGTACCCCCATTTGAGAATCACTGAATTAGAGGACCTGCTCTGAAGCCTTGGGCAATAAGGAGGAAACTCCTCAATTGTGTAACTAGGCTTACTGTATAAAAAACCAAGGCATCAACATGTGATGTGTCAGCATTAATGACTCTGTTTAAACAATCCAAGCTAATGGGGGCAATGCAGCTTGTTTTTCTACTTTTAACGTTGTTAAAAGTAAAAAGTTAAAAATGCATGCTTTTCTATCGAACGCTGCCCGCACCCGCCCACCGGACTATCATCACTACTCTCGACGGGTCCGACTTAGAATACGTGGACACCTACAAATACCTAGGCGTCTGGTTAGACTGTAAACTCAACTTCCAGACTCACATTAAGCATCTCCAATCCAAAATTAAATCCAGAATCGGCTTCCTATTTCGCAACAAAGCTTCCTTCACTCATGCTGCCAAACTTGCCCTTGTAAAACTGACTATCCTACCGATCCTTGATTTCGGCGATGTAATTTACAAATTAGCCTCCAACACTCTGCTCAGCAAATTGGATGTTATCTATCACAGTGCGATCCGTTATGTTACCAAAGCCCCATATACTACCCACCACTGCGACCTGTATGCTCTCGTTGGCTGGCCTTCATTATATATTCGTTGCCAAACCCACTGGCTCCAGGTCATCTATAAGTCTTTATTAGGTAAATCCCCGCCTTATCTCAGCTCGCTGGTCACCATAGCAACATCCACCCGTAGCATGCGCTCCAGCAGGTATATCTCACTGGTCACCCCCAAAGCCAACACCTCCTTTGGCCGCCATTCCTTCCAGTTCTCTGCTGCCAATGACTGGAACGAATTGCAAAAATCATTGAAGCTGGAGGTTCCTATCTCCCTCACTAACTTTAAGCATCAGCTGTCAAAGCTGCTTATAGATCACTGCACCTGTATATTGCCCTTCTGTAAATAGCCCACACTACTACCTCATCCCCATATTTATTTTTATAATTTTTTTGCTAATCTTGCACTCCAGTATCTCCATTTGCACATCATAATTTGCACATCCTTCATTCCCGTGTTAATGCTAACCTGTAATTTATATCTCCATGGTGATATATGGTCTATTTATTGTCCTACCTCCTAACCTTATTGCATTTTGCACTACATTTTGCACTCTGTATATAGATTTTCTATTGTGTTTTTGACTATGTTTGTTTACTGTGTAACTCTGTGTTGTTTTTGTCGCACTGCTTTGCTTTGTCTCGTCCAGGTCGCAGTTGCAAATGAGAACTTGTTCTCAACTGACCTACCTGGTTAAATAAAGGTGAAATAAAAAAATAAAAAAATATAAAAATTTTCATGATGGATGAGGTTCCAAAAGTTTGCCTCTCACCTAAACTGAGAGAACGATTCCTTATGATATGGTTCATTATAGACTACTATAGTAGGGTAGATTACAGGTATTTAATAGACATAAAAATGAAAGACAGTTTGCATGTCCACATCTTACGGATTGCATTTTTATCGTTCTGTCTCCTAGAGATGAATGTGCATTGGAGCAAAAAGTGTAAATCAATCCCAGAACAACAGCAATGGACCCTGTGAAGATGCTGGAGGAAAAAGGTACAAAAGTATCTATATCCACAGTAAAATGCTGTCCTATATCGACATATAAGTAAGGAAGAAGCCACTGCTCCAAAACCGCCATAAAAAAAGCCAGACTACGGTTTGCACCTGCACATGGGGACAAAGATCGTACTTTTTGGAGAAATGTCCTCTGGTCTGATGAAACAAAAATAGAACTGTTAGGCCATAATGACCATCGTTATGTTTGGAGGAAAAAGG
Organism: Thymallus thymallus; assembly: GCA_023634145.1. Lineage (NCBI taxonomy): Eukaryota > Metazoa > Chordata > Actinopteri > Salmoniformes > Salmonidae > Thymallus > Thymallus thymallus. The sequence continues at coordinate 28,947,926 of CM042381.1, forward strand.
GGGAGGCTTGCAAGCCGAAGAACACCATCCCAACCGTGAAGCATGTAGTGGCAGCATCATGTTGTGGGGGGGATTTGCTGCAGGAGGGACTGGTGCACTTCACAAAATAGATGGCATGATGAGGAAGGAAAATTATGTGGAGATACTGAAGCAACATCTCAAGAAATCAGTCAGGAAGTTAAAGCTTGGTCGCAAATGGGTCTTCCAAATGGACAATGACCACAAGCACACTTCCAAAGTTGTGGCAAAAAGGCTTAAGGAAAACAAAGTAAAGGTATTGGAGTGGCCATCACAAATAGGCCATAGAGAGGCCTATTTGCTTCTCTATGTAGCTATGGTCAGAGTCTGACAGTGTCCTTCTTTTCTGTTTCTGTGTGGGTTTTGGGTTGGATCCCTAATTAGAGGCAGCTGCACCGCATTGTCTCTAATTAGGGATCCTATATATGTTTGTCTGTCCTTCACTCTGGTGTGGGTCATTATAATTCTCCAGTCACAGTGAAAGTAAGTGTTTCCGTTTGTTTACGTCGTGTTTGTGTTATAGAGTTCGTCATTGTGTTGTCAGTTTACCTAACCAAATGATATAATAAAGTGATCATGTCGAACTACAATTCCTGCGCTGCACTATGGTCTCTCCAAACACCCACTTGTGACAGAACGACCCACCTACGTGAGACCAAGCAGCGCGACTGGGGAGAGACGGACCAAGAGGAGTTCGTACCAGTTCCCACGTGGCCTAGGGTGAGGCCTGAGGACCGTGGGAGGGTTTTGGAGCAATGGAGGAGGATGGAGAAGCAAAGGTCCGTCGTGGCTGCGAGCACCACACCATCGGTGCGCAGCCAGAGCCCGGAGAGGCTGAAGAAGGGGAATCGCACACCACTTCGTCTGCACACAGATCAGGATCGGGAGAAGCCGGAGGGGTTCTATAATAGGTACGCAGCCCTGAACCTCCAGCGAAGGTCCGCAACCCGGAACCTCCAGCGAAGGTCCGCAGCCCTGAACCTCCAGCGAAGGTCCGCAGCCCGGAACCTCCAGCTAAGGTCCGCAGCCCGGAACCTCCAGCGAAGGTCAGCAGCCCTGAACCTCCAGCGAAGGTCAGCAGCCCTGAACCTCCAGCGAAGGTCAGCAGCCCTGAACCTCCAGCGAAGGTCAGCAGCCCTGAACCTCCAGAGAAGGTCCGCAGCCTGGAACCTCCAGCGAAGGTCCGCAGCCCGGGACCTCCAGCGAAGGTCCGCAGCCCTAAGCCTTCATCCATGGCCCAATGCCTGGAACCTCCAGCTACAGTCCACAGATCGGAACCTCCAGCGAGGGTCCGCAGCCCGGAGGCTCCAGAGGCCAGCACATCGCTGTGGCTGGAACCAAACTCCCAGTGGAGCAGGACCCCGTACTCCACCGGTACCCATTCCGGGTTCAGCCGTCTGCTCCGCTCCTGAGCCAGAGCAGTCCGCTCCCCCGGTGCCCAATCCTGGTCCAGGCGTCTGCTCCGCCCCAGTGCATGAGCAGTCCGCTCCACCGGTACCCAATCCGGGTTCAGCCGTCTGCTCCGCCCCAGGGCCAGAGCAGTCCGCTCCACCGGTACTCATTCCGGGTTCAGCCGTCTGCTCCACTCCAGAGCCCGAGCAGTCCGCTCCACCGGTGCCCATTCCGGGTCCAGCCGTCTGCTCCGCTCCAGTGCCTGAGCAGTCCGCTCGACCAGTGCCCATTCCGGGTACAGCCGTCTACTCTGCTCCTGAGCCAGAGCAGTCCGCTCCCCCGGTGCCCAGTCCGGGCCCGGTTATTTTCCCTGCTCCATGGCCGGAGCCGTTTGCCCCACCGGTGCCCAGTCCAGGGCCGGCTAATTGCCAAGCTCCATGGCCGGAGCCCTTTGCCCCACTGGTGCCCAGTCCGGGCCCGGTAAATTTCCCAGCTCCATGGCCGGGCATAGGAGGAGACTCTCGACATCATCGGATCCAGAACCGCCACCGGCGAGCTAATCTTCCCTCCCTGACCCCCCCATGTATTGTGTTTTGTTGTTGGCGTCCGGGATTCCGCGCCTTGGGGGGGGGGGGGTACTGTCAGGCTCTGGCCATAGAGAGGCCTATTTGCTTCTCTATGTAGCTATGGTCAGAGTCTGACAGTGTCCTTCTTTTCTGTTTCTGTGTGGGTTTTGGGTTGGATCCCTAATTAGAGGCAGCTGCACCGCATTGTCTCTAATTAGGGATCCTATATATGTTTGTCTGTCCTTCACTCTGGTGTGGGTCGTTATAATTCTCCAGTCACGGTGAAAGTAAGTGTTTCCGTTTGTTTACGTCGTTTTTGTGTTGTCAGTTTACCTAACCAAAAGATATAATAAAGTGAACATGTCGAACTACAATTCCTGCGCTGCACTTTGGTCTCTCCAAACACCCACTTTTGACACAAAGCCCTGACCTCAACCCTATAGACAATGTTTGGGCAGAACTGAAAAAGCGTGTGCGAGCAAGGACACCTACAAACCTGACTCAGTTACACCAGTTCTGTCAGGAGGAATGGGCCAAAATCCACCCAACTTATTGTGGGAAGCTTCTGGAAGGCTACCCGAAACGTTTGACCCAAGTTAAACAATTTTAAAGGCAATGATACCAAATACTAATTGAGTGGATGTGAACTTCTGACCCACTTGGAATGTAATGAAATAAATAAAGGCTGAAATAACTCATTCTCTCTACTATTATTCTGAGATTTCACATTCTTAAAATAAAGTGGTGATCCTAACTGACCTAACTGACCTAAGAGTTTTTACTAGGATTAAATGTCAGGAATTGTGAAAAACTGAGTTTAAATGTATTTGGCTAAGGTTTATGTAAACTTCCGACTTCAACTGTATATTCCTGCTAACAGCCACTTTCCAGCCCTGTTTACATGCATATCCACCTATCACACCTATATTGTCACTCTTGCACACACACACTCACTCACACACTCAAACTAACACCTATAAGCTTACACCGGTCTCAATAGAGTTGCAGAGTATGTTAAATTAAATCCTCAATGAAACTTGCATGTTCTATTGATTAACAGCAGGGGCATCCATCCTCTCCCCTTTGCCCTCTCTCAGCATGTTTCTCCTGTGATGCCACAACAAAGATAGCCTGGAACCAGTTTTGTTCCAGAGCATGTCTCTATTTTCACAATGATTTCATCAGTGACCCACAATAATGAACAAATATATAATACATCAGTGACCCACAATAATGAACAATAATTTACAAATATACTGAAATGGAAGTGGCAGATATCAATATTATAATTGTCATGAACGTACTTAATGTGTCATCTGCATTAATATCAGCTTCTTCTATGTCTATCCTATGAGAAACATGTACTATGTACGGCTGCCCCACTGTCCTAAAGTCCCTGTTACTAGTTGTAAAGGCCTGACCGGTTGCCAGTTGCAAGCAGGGAAAATGTCAACACCAGATCATTAGAGTACATTTCAGGATTTCAACATTTGTTTCCAACCTTCCCAGTCGTATAATACTGAATACAGAAAGACATTCGGCCTCCAGTTGTGTAATCACTTTATTTTTGCAACACTTTTGAAAGCAGTGTACACCGAGTTTGAGTACCATGTACCTGTCTATTAGCAGAACATTTTAACAATATTATAGGAGAAAACTGTGACATTTTTAACAAAAGCAGTAATTAAGTGCAATATATTTGTTTGGAATATGGTCTTTTCAGTTTGGCTAGAAACCTATTTATTTTCAGGTTCAGTAGTTCTTGGGGAGTCCATTGGGTCTGTAGAGGTTGGGGTCACCTCCAATGCGTCCCCAGAGGTTAGCAGCCTGGTCAGCTACTGAGTCCTCATGTCCTCGACCACTGGAACCCTGAACCATCTCCCGGCCATTACTAAGAGAGGAGAAATATTACATAAGTCACTCGTCAACCACAGAGAACCAATAATGGTAAAATTGTCTCTCTGACCAGACACTTTTTTTTTTTTGTACAAAACGTGGTATGAAGCACTAAATAGAGAAAGGAGGACATTTTTATGAGATCAATTGATGACCAACTGAACCACATTATAAGTGTCTCTCAGATATTTGAGAATCACCCACCTGATGACTGATGCTGCCCACCTGCCCCCTGGTCCTCTCCTGGCAGCATCATAGTTGCCCCGGGCGTGGAAGTACTTGTCTGAGTTTTTCCAGTTGGCGTCCTTCATGTCGCCGTAGGCACGCCACATGTCTTTAGCACCTGCAGGGTCAGGAGGACACGGATGTTGAGTGTGACACTTACAAGGAACATTATAACTTTTCAAACCACTAGCCTATAAAAATAACAATGACTTTAAAGGAGTCATTAAATACAGTACATTGTTGCTCTTGAATAATTTGTTGCTCTTGATTATTTCTGTATCTATTTCTGTCAACAATGAAGAAACAATGATTAAAGTGCAAAAACTGACCTCGAGCAGCTTCACCAGGGAAGTGGTACCACTGGGCCTGAGCTCCTACAACGAGGGTCAGAACAAGTCCAGCTAGAAGCACCTTCATACTTGCAGATGTGACAGACTGAAAGAATCATGGAAAGAGTGAGAGAGAACACAGGCTACTATATGATTGCTAACATATTTACAGATAATGTGTCTGAATAAAACGACATTGTATTACAGAGTAATCTCTTACCTTACAGCTCCTTAGTTAGTTAGTAAGTCAGGTAGTTTGAACTCCCTCGTGTTTCCTGTTGGTTTGTGGTCCGCAGCTTGTTCTTATATTTCACCCAGACCAGGGAGGAGTTCTGTTTTCAACATCTGGAATGACATAACTTTGTCCTGCCAGGCTATTACGATCAGAAGTGTCTGCCCGGTACACAAGATCAGGAATTTCCAGGTCATGACAGGATGAATTAGAGCAGTGCTTCTCAATCTTTTTTCAATAACGTACCCCCTATCAAATTTTGTCTCAGCCAAGTACCCCCTGACCGGCCCCAATCATTTGAGATAGAAATAAAAGCTATGATTACGATATAGTGATGTGCCATCATTATGAGATTTATTAAAACATTGTAAATGAAAAACATTTGCAATAATAAACATTTGCAATAATAAACATTTGCAATAATAAACAACAAACTAAGTTCTGGTGGCTTTCCAACATGACACTGATGTTTGGTGCTGAGATGTCTCTGGAGGTGCGCCGGTTTCATCAAACTGTTAGCTAGTTTCTCCCCACAGAAAAAACACAATGCCTGGGGAGGGTTGCCGTTTGTTGACGTGAATCCCATCAAAACATACCTCTCCTGATATTGACGGTATTTGGTTGGCTCCACTTTGGCTTTCTTTTTTTCTTCATCCTCCCCGTTCTCCGCTGTAGTATTGCTACGTTTTAACCAGGATTTCATTTAAATGTCTGCTTGTTTCCAGTAAAGCAACTGGCTTCCCGCTCGGCGTGATTCAAATTCTTCTTCTCTGATTTAGGTAGTTTACAATCACATTTAAAATAGAAACATTTTATATAAAAATGTGGTTCACATAAACATTTTATTAAACTTATTTTCGTATGATATTTTTAGTAATCATGGATGATTTTGTATATCTTTTAAATTAAATTAATACTTTAAATTTATTTTTAAAAAATTATTTATTATACTGTATATTTTTTTTTAAATCTCACGTACCCCCTACAGTACCGCAACGTACCCCTAGGGGTAGCCGTACCCCCATTTGAGAATCACTGAATTAGAGGACCTGCTCTGAAGCCTTGGGGAATAAGGAGGAAACTCCTCAATTGTGTAACTAGGCTTACTGTATAAAAAACCAAGGCATCAACATGTGATGTGTCAGCATTAATGACTCTGTTTAAACAATCCAAGCTAATGGGGGCAATGCAGCTTGTTTTTCAACTTTTAACGTTGTTAAAAGTAAAAAGTTAAAAATGCATGCTTTTCTATCGAACGCTGCCCGCACCCGCCCACCGGACTATCATCACTACTCTCGACGGGTCCGACTTAGAATACGTGGACACCTACAAATACCTAGGCGTCTGGTTAGACTGTAAACTCAACTTCCAGACTCACATTAAGCATCTCCAATCCAAAATTAAATCCAGAATCGGCTTCCTATTTCGCAACAAAGCTTCCTTCACTCATGCTGCCAAACTTGCCCTTGTAAAACTGACTATCCTACCGATCCTTGATTTCGGCGATGTAATTTACAAATTAGCCTCCAACACTCTGCTCAGCAAATTGGATGTTATCTATCACAGTGCGATCCGTTATGTTACCAAAGCCCCATATACTACCCACCACTGCGACCTGTATGCTCTCGTTGGCTGGCCTTCATTATATATTCGTTGCCAAACCCACTGGCTCCAGGTCATCTATAAGTCTTTATTAGGTAAATCCCCGCCTTATCTCAGCTCGCTGGTCACCATAGCAACATCCACCCGTAGCATGCGCTCCAGCAGGTATATCTCACTGGTCACCCCCAAAGCCAACACCTCCTTTGGCCGCCATTCCTTCCAGTTCTCTGCTGCCAATGACTGGAACGAATTGCAAAAATCATTGAAGCTGGAGGTTCCTATCTCCCTCACTAACTTTAAGCATCAGCTGTCAAAGCTGCTTATAGATCACTGCACCTGTATATTGCCCTTCTGTAAATAGCCCACACTACTACCTCATCCCCATATTTATTTTTATAATTTTTTTGCTAATCTTGCACTCCAGTATCTCCATTTGCACATCATAATTTGCACATCCTTCATTCCCGTGTTAATGCTAACCTGTAATTTATATCTCCATGGTGATATATGGTCTATTTATTGTCCTACCTCCTAACCTTATTGCATTTTGCACTACATTTTGCACTCTGTATATAGATTTTCTATTGTGTTTTTGACTATGTTTGTTTACTGTGTAACTCTGTGTTGTTTTTGTCGCACTGCTTTGCTTTGTCTCGGCCAGGTCGCAGTTGCAAATGAGAACTTGTTCTCAACTGACCTACCTGGTTAAATAAAGGTGAAATAAAAAAATAAAAAAATATAAAAATTGTCATGATGGATGAGGTTCCAAAAGTTTGCCTCTCACCTAAACTGAGAGAACGATTCCTTATGATATGGTTCATTATAGACTACTATAGTAGGGTAGATTACAGGTATTTAATAGACATAAAAATGAAAGACAGTTTGCATGTCCACATCTTACGGATTGCATTTTTATCGTTCTGTCTCCTAGAGATGAATGTGCATTGGAGCAAAAAGTGTAAATCAATCCCAGAACAACAGCAATGGACCCTGTGAAGATGCTGGAGGAAAAAGGTACAAAAGTATCTATATCCACAGTAAAATGCTGTCCTATATCGACATATAAGTAAGGAAGAAGCCACTGCTCCAAAACCGCCATAAAAAAAGCCAGACTACGGTTTGCACCTGCACATGGGGACAAAGATCGTACTTTTTGGAGAAATGTCCTCTGATCTGATGAAACAAAAATAGAACTGTTAGGCCATAATGACCATCGTTATGTTTGGAGGAAAAATGGGGAGGCTTGCAAGCCGAAGAACACCATCCCAACCGTGAAGCATGTAGTGGCAGCATCATGTTGTGGGGGGGATTTGCTGCAGGAGGGACTGGTGCACTTCACAAAATAGATGGCACCATGAGCAAGGAAAATTATGTGGAGATACTGAAGCAACATCTCAAGAAATCAGTCAGGAAGTTAAAGCTTGGTCGCAAATGGGCCTTCCAAATGGACAATGACCCCAAGCACACTTCCAAAGTTGTGGCAAAATGGCTTAAGGACAACAAAGTAAAGGTATTGGAGTGGCCATCACAAAGCCCTGACCTCAATCCTATAGAAAATGTGTGGGCAGAACTGAAAAAGCATGTGCGAGCAAGGAGGCCTACAAACCTGTCTCAGTTACACCAGTTCTGTCTGGAGGAATGGGCCAAAATTCACCCAACTTATTGTGGGAAGCTTGTGGAAGGCTACCCGAAACGTTTGACCCAAGTTAAACAATTTTAAAGGCAATGATACCAAATACTGTCAGGCTCTGGCCATAGAGAAGCCTATTTGCTTCTCTATATAATCATGGTCAGAGTCTGACAGGTCTTTTCTTTCTCTTTCTGGTGGTGGTTTGTGTGGGATCCCTAATTAGAGGCAGCTGTAGCGCATTGTCTCTAATTAGGGATCCTACATAGGTTTGTAGATTTTCACACTGGGTTGTGGGTCGTTATCGATTATAGTTTGCAAGTCACGGTGACAGTAAGTGTGCTCATTTGTTACGTCCGTTCATTTCGTGTTTGTTTTGTAACGTGACGTTTGTACATTGTGTGTTTGTTTTGTTTTGGTAGTTCGTCTTTTGTGTTTATTATATTACAAAGTATAATAAATCATGTTGAACTATAATCCCTGCGCTGCGTCTTGGTTGATGTATGCACCCTCTCGTGACAAATACTAATTGAGTGGATGTGAACTTCTGACCCACTTGGAATATAATGAAATAAATAAAGGCTGAAATAACTCATTCTCTCTACTATTATTCTGAGATTTCACATTCTTAAAATAAAGTGGTGATCCCAACTGACCTAAGACAGGGAGTTTTTACTAGGATTAAAAGTCAGGTATTGTGAAAAACTGAGTTTAAATGTATTTGGCTAAGGTGTATGTAAACTTCCGACTTCAACTGTATATTCCTGCTAACAGTCACTTTCCAGCCCTGTTTACATGCATATCCACCTATCACACCTATATTGTCACTCTTGCACACACACACTCACTCACACACTCAATCTAACACCTAGAAGCTTACACCGGTCTCAATAGAGTTGCAGAGTATGTTAAATTAAATCCTCAATGAAACTTGCATGTTCTATTGATTAACAGCAGGGGCATCCATCCTCTCCCCTTTGCCCTCTCTCCGCATGTTTCTCCTGTGATGCCACAACAAGGATAGCCTGGAATCAGTTTTGTTCCAGAGCATGTCTCTATTTTCACAATGATTTCATCAGTGACCCACAATAATGAACAAATATATAATACATCAGTGACCCACAATAATGAACAAATATATAATACATCAGTGACCCTCCATAATGAACAATAATTTACAAATATACTGAAATGGAAGTGGCAGATATCAATATTATAATTGTCATGAACGTACTTAATGTGTCACCTGCATTAATATCAGCTTCTTCTATGTCTCCTATTTTTTTCTCAGCTTCTTCTATGTCTATCCTATGAGAAACATGTACTATGTACGGCTGCCCCACTGTCCTAAAGTCCCTGTTACTAGTTGTAAAGGCCTGACCGGTTGCCAGTTGCAAGCAGGGAAAATGTCAACACCAGATCATTAGAGTACATTTCAGGATTTCAACATTTGTTTCCAACCTTCCCAGTCGTATAATACTGAATACAGAAAGACATTCGGTCTCCAGTTGTGTAATCACTTTATTTTTGCAACACTTTTGAATGCAGTGTACACCGAGTTTGAGTACCATGTACCTGTCTATTAGCAGAACATTTTAACAATATTATAGGAGAAAACTGTGACATTTTTAACAAAAGCAGTAATTAAGTGCAATATATTTGTTTGGAATATGGTCTTTTCAGTTTGGCTAGAAACCTATTTTTTTTCAGGTTCAGTAGTTCTTGGGGAGTCCATTGGGTCTGTAGAGGTTGGGGTCACCTCCATTGCGTCCCCAGAGGTTAGCAGCCTGGTCAGCTACTGAGTCCTCATGTCCTCGACCAATGGAACCCTGAACCATCTCCCGGCCATTACTAAGAGAAGAGAAATATTACATAAGTCACTCGTCAACCACAGAGAACCAATAATGGTAAAATTGTCTCTCTGACCAGACACTTTTTTTTTTTTGTACAAAAAGTGGTATGAAGCACTAAATAGAGAAAGGAGGACGTTTTTATGAGATCAATTGATGACCAACTGAACCACATTATAAGTGTCTCTCAGATATTTGAGAATCACCCACCTGATGACTGATGCTGCCCACCTGCCCCCTGGTCCTCTCCTGGCAGCATCATAGTTGCCCCGGGCGTGGAAGTACTTGTCTGAGTTTTTCCAGTTGGCGTCCTTCATGTCGCCGTAGGCACGCCACATGTCTTTAGCACCTGCAGGGTCAGGAGGACACGGATGTTGAGTGTGACACTTACAAGGAACATTATAACTTTTCAAACCACTAGCCTATAAAAATAACAATGACTTTAAAGGAGTCATTAAATACAGTACATTGTTGCTCTTGAATAATTTGTTGCTCTTGATTATTTCTGTATCTATTTCTGTCAACAATGAAGAAACAATGATTAAAGTGTAAAAACTGACCTCGAGCAGCTTCACCAGGGAAGTGGTACCACTGGGCCTGAGCTCCTACAACGAGGGTCAGAACAAGTCCAGCTAGAAGCACCTTCATACTTGCAGATGTGACAGACTGAAAGAATCATGGAAAGAGTGAGAGAGAACACAGGCTACTATATGATTGCTAACATATTTACAGATAATGTGTCTGAATAAAACGACATTGTATTACAGAGTAATCTCTTACCTTACAGCTCCTTAGTTAGTTAGTAAGTCAGGTAGTTTGAACTCCCTCGTGTTTCCTGTTGGTTTGTGGTCCGCAGCTTGTTCTTATATTTCACCCAGACCAGGGAGGAGTTCTGTTTTCAACATCTGGAATGACATAACTTTGTCCTGCCAGGCTATTACGATCAGAAGTGTCTGCCCGGTACACAAGATCAGGAATTTCCAGGTCATGACAGGATGAATTAGAGCAGTGCTTCTCAATCTTTTTTCAATAACGTACCCCCTATCAAATTTTGTCTCAGCCAAGTACCCCCTGACCGGCCCCAATCATTTGAGATAGAAATAAAAGCTATGATTACGATATAGTGATGTGCCATCATTATGAGATTTATTAAAACATTGTAAATGAAAAACATTTGCAATAATAAACATTTGCAATAATAAACATTTGCAATAATAAACAACAAACTAAGTTCTGGTGGCTTTCCAACATGACACTGATGTTTGGTGCTGAGATGTCTCTGGAGGTGCGCCGGTTTCATCAAACTGTTAGCTAGTTTCTCCCCACAGAAAAAACACAATGCCTGGGGAGGGTTGCCGTTTGTTGACGTGAATCCCATCAAAACATACCCCTCCTGATATTGACGGTATTTGGTTGGCTCCACTTTGGCTTTCTTTTTTTCTTCATCCTCCCCGTTCTCCGCTGTAGTATTGCTACGTTTTAACCAGGATTTCATTTAAATGTCTGCTTGTTTCCAGTAAAGCAACTGGCTTCCCGCTCGGCGTGATTCAAATTATTCTTCTCTGATTTAGGTAGTTTACAATCACATTTAAAATAGAAACATTTTATATAAAAATGTGGTTCACATAAACATTTTATTAAACTTATTTTCGTATGATATTTTTAGTAATCATGGATGATTTTGTATATCTTTTAAATTAAATTAATACTTTAAATTTATTAATATTTTTTTATTTATTATACTGTATATATTTTTTTAAATCTCACGTACCCCCTACAGTACCGCAACGTACCCCTAGGGGTAGCCGTACCCCCATTTGAGAATCACTGAATTAGAGGACCTGCTCTGAAGCCTTGGGCAATAAGGAGGAAACTCCTCAATTGTGTAACTAGGCTTACTGTATAAAAAACCAAGGCATCAACATGTGATGTGTCAGCATTAATGACTCTGTTTAAACAATCCAAGCTAATGGGGGCAATGCAGCTTGTTTTTCTACTTTTAACGTTGTTAAAAGTAAAAAGTTAAAAATGCATGCTTTTCTATCGAACGCTGCCCGCACCCGCCCACCGGACTATCATCACTACTCTCGACGGGTCCGACTTAGAATACGTGGACACCTACAAATACCTAGGCGTCTGGTTAGACTGTAAACTCAACTTCCAGACTCACATTAAGCATCTCCAATCCAAAATGAAATCCAGAATCGGCTTCCTATTTCGCAACAAAGCTTCCTTCACTCATGCTGCCAAACTTGCCCTTGTAAAACTGACTATCCTACCGATCCTTGATTTCGGCGATGTAATTTACAAATTAGCCTCCAACACTCTGCTCAGCAAATTGGATGTTATCTATCACAGTGCCATCCGTTTTGTCACCAAAGCCCCATATACTACCCACCACTGCGACCTGTATGCTCTCGTTGGCTGGCCTTCATTATATATTCGTTGCCAAACCCACTGGCTCCAGGTCATCTATAAGTCTTTATTAGGTAAATCCCCGCCTTATCTCAGCTCGCTGGTCACCATAGCAACATCCACCCGTAGCATGCGCTCCAGCAGGTATATCTCACTGGTCACCCCCAAAGCCAACACCTCCTTTGGCCGCCATTCCTTCCAGTTCTCTGCTGCCAATGACTGGAACGAATTGCAAAAATCATTGAAGCTGGAGGTTCCTATCTCCCTCACTAACTTTAAGCATCAGCTGTCAAAGCTGCTTATAGATCACTGCACCTGTATATTGCCCTTCTGTAAATAGCCCACACTACTACCTCATCCCCATATTTATTTTTATAATTTTTTTGCTAATCTTGCACTCCAGTATCTCCATTTGCACATCATAATTTGCACATCCTTCATTCCCGTGTTAATGCTAACCTGTAATTTATATCTCCATGGTGATATATGGTCTATTTATTGTCCTACCTCCTAACCTTATTGCATTTTGCACTACATTTTGCACTCTGTATATAGATTTTCTATTGTGTTTTTGACTATGTTTGTTTACTGTGTAACTCTGTGTTGTTTTTGTCGCACTGCTTTGCTTTGTCTCGGCCAGGTCGCAGTTGCAAATGAGAACTTGTTCTCAACTGACCTACCTGGTTAAATAAAGGTGAAATAAAAAAATAAAAAAATATAAAAATTGTCATGATGGATGAGGTTCCAAAAGTTTGCCTCTCACCTAAACTGAGAGAACGATTCCTTATGATATGGTTCATTATAGACTACTATAGTAGGGTAGATTACAGGTATTTAATAGACATAAAAATGAAAGACAGTTTGCATGTCCACATCTTACGGATTGCATTTTTATCGTTCTGTCTCCTAGAGATGAATGTGCATTGGAGCAAAAAGTGTAAATCAATCCCAGAACAACAGCAATGGACCCTGTGAAGATGCTGGAGGAAAAAGTTACAAAAGTATCTATATCCACAGTAAAATGCTGTCCTATATCGACATATAAGTAAGGAAGAAGCCACTGCTCCAAAACCGCCATAAAAAAAGCCAGACTACGGTTTGCACCTGCACATGGGGACAAAGATCGTACTTTTTGGAGAAATGTCCTCTGATCTGATGAAACAAAAATAGAACTGTTAGGCCATAATGACCATCGTTATGTTTGGAGGAAAAATGGGGAGGCTTGCAAGCCGAAGAACACCATCCCAACCGTGAAGCATGTAGTGGCAGCATCATGTTGTGGGGGGGATTTGCTGCAGGAGGGACTGGTGCACTTCACAAAATAGATGGCATGATGAGGAAGGAAAATTATGTGGAGATACTGAAGCAACATCTCAAGAAATCAGTCAGGAAGTTAAAGCTTGGTCGCAAATGGGTCTTCCAAATGGACAATGACCACAAGCACACTTCCAAAGTTGTGGCAAAAAGGCTTAAGGAAAACAAAGTAAAGGTATTGGAGTGGCCATCACAAATAGGCCATAGAGAGGCCTATTTGCTTCTCTATGTAGCTATGGTCAGAGTCTGACAGTGTCCTTCTTTTCTGTTTCTGTGTGGGTTTTGGGTTGGATCCCTAATTAGAGGCAGCTGCACCGCATTGTCTCTAATTAGGGATCCTATATATGTTTGTCTGTCCTTCACTCTGGTGTGGGTCATTATAATTCTCCAGTCACAGTGAAAGTAAGTGTTTCCGTTTGTTTACGTCGTGTTTGTGTTATAGAGTTCGTCATTGTGTTGTCAGTTTACCTAACCAAATGATATAATAAAGTGATCATGTCGAACTACAATTCCTGCGCTGCACTATGGTCTCTCCAAACACCCACTTGTGACAGAACGACCCACCTACGTGAGACCAAGCAGCGCGACTGGGGAGAGACGGACCAAGAGGAGTTCGTACCAGTTCCCACGTGGCCTAGGGTGAGGCCTGAGGACCGTGGGAGGGTTTTGGAGCAATGGAGGAGGATGGAGAAGCAAAGGTCCGTCGTGGCTGCGAGCACCACACCATCGGTGCGCAGCCAGAGCCCGGAGAGGCTGAAGAAGGGGAATCGCCCACCACTTCGTCTGCACACAGATCAGGATCGGGAGAAGCCGGAGGGGTTCTATAATAGGTACGCAGCCCTGAACCTCCAGCGAAGGTCCGCAACCCGGAACCTCCAGCGAAGGTCCGCAGCCCTGAACCTCCAGCGAAGGTCCGCAGCCCGGAACCTCCAGCTAAGGTCCGCAGCCCGGAACCTCCAGCGAAGGTCAGCAGCCCTGAACCTCCAGCGAAGGTCAGCAGCCCTGAACCTCCAGCGAAGGTCAGCAGCCCTGAACCTCCAGCGAAGGTCAGCAGCCCTGAACCTCCAGAGAAGGTCCGCAGCCTGGAACCTCCAGCGAAGGTCCGCAGCCCGGGACCTCCAGCGAAGGTCCGCAGCCCTAAGCCTTCATCCATGGCCCAATGCCTGGAACCTCCAGCTACAGTCCACAGATCGGAACCTCCAGCGAGGGTCCGCAGCCCGGAGGCTCCAGAGGCCAGCACATCGCTGTGGCTGGAACCAAACTCCCAGTGGAGCAGGACCCCGTACTCCACCGGTACCCATTCCGGGTTCAGCCGTCTGCTCCGCTCCTGAGCCAGAGCAGTCCGCTCCCCCGGTGCCCAATCCTGGTCCAGGCGTCTGCTCCGCCCCAGTGCATGAGCAGTCCGCTCCACCGGTACCCAATCCGGGTTCAGCCGTCTGCTCCGCCCCAGGGCCAGAGCAGTCCGCTCCACCGGTACTCATTCCGGGTTCAGCCGTCTGCTCCACTCCAGAGCCCGAGCAGTCCGCTCCACCGGTGCCCATTCCGGGTCCAGCCGTCTGCTCCGCTCCAGTGCCTGAGCAGTCCGCTCGACCAGTGCCCATTCCGGGTACAGCCGTCTACTCTGCTCCTGAGCCAGAGCAGTCCGCTCCCCCGGTGCCCAGTCCGGGCCCGGTTATTTTCCCTGCTCCATGGCCGGAGCCGTTTGCCCCACCGGTGCCCAGTCCAGGGCCGGCTAATTGCCAAGCTCCATGGCCGGAGCCCTTTGCCCCACTGGTGCCCAGTCCGGGCCCGGTAAATTTCCCAGCTCCATGGCCGGGCATAGGAGGAGACTCTCGACATCATCGGATCCAAAACCGCCACCGGCGAGCTAATCTTCCCTCCCTGACCCCCCCATGTATTGTGTTTTGTTGTTGGCGTCCGGGATTCCGCGCCTTGGGGGGGGGGGGGGGTACTGTCAGGCTCTGGCCATAGAGAGGCCTATTTGCTTCTCTATGTAGCTATGGTCAGAGTCTGACAGTGTCCTTCTTTTCTGTTTCTGTGTGGGTTTTGGGTTGGATCCCTAATTAGAGGCAGCTGCACCGCATTGTCTCTAATTAGGGATCCTATATATGTTTGTCTGTCCTTCACTCTGGTGTGGGTCGTTATAATTCTCCAGTCACGGTGAAAGTAAGTGTTTCCGTTTGTTTACGTCGTTTTTGTGTTGTCAGTTTACCTAACCAAAAGATATAATAAAGTGAACATGTCGAACTACAATTCCTGCGCTGCACTTTGGTCTCTCCAAACACCCACTTTTGACACAAAGCCCTGACCTCAACCCTATAGACAATGTTTGGGCAGAACTGAAAAAGCGTGTGCGAGCAAGGACACCTACAAACCTGACTCAGTTACACCAGTTCTGTCAGGAGGAATGGGCCAAAATCCACCCAACTTATTGTGGGAAGCTTCTGGAAGGCTACCCGAAACGTTTGACCCAAGTTAAACAATTTTAAAGGCAATGATACCAAATACTAATTGAGTGGATGTGAACTTCTGACCCACTTGGAATGTAATGAAATAAATAAAGGCTGAAATAACTCATTCTCTCTACTATTATTCTGAGATTTCACATTCTTAAAATAAAGTGGTGATCCTAACTGACCTAACTGACCTAAGAGTTTTTACTAGGATTAAATGTCAGGAATTGTGAAAAACTGAGTTTAAATGTATTTGGCTAAGGTTTATGTAAACTTCCGACTTCAACTGTATATTCCTGCTAACAGCCACTTTCCAGCCCTGTTTACATGCATATCCACCTATCACACCTATATTGTCACTCTTGCACACACACACTCACTCACACACTCAAACTAACACCTATAAGCTTACACCGGTCTCAATAGAGTTGCAGAGTATGTTAAATTAAATCCTCAATGAAACTTGCATGTTCTATTGATTAACAGCAGGGGCATCCATCCTCTCCCCTTTGCCCTCTCTCAGCATGTTTCTCCTGTGATGCCACAACAAAGATAGCCTGGAACCAGTTTTGTTCCAGAGCATGTCTCTATTTTCACAATGATTTCATCAGTGACCCACAATAATGAACAAATATATAATACATCAGTGACCCACAATAATGAACAATAATTTACAAATATACTGAAATGGAAGTGGCAGATATCAATATTATAATTGTCATGAACGTACTTAATGTGTCATCTGCATTAATATCAGCTTCTTCTATGTCTATCCTATGAGAAACATGTACTATGTACGGCTGCCCCACTGTCCTAAAGTCCCTGTTACTAGTTGTAAAGGCCTGACCGGTTGCCAGTTGCAAGCAGGGAAAATGTCAACACCAGATCATTAGAGTACATTTCAGGATTTCAACATTTGTTTCCAACCTTCCCAGTCGTATAATACTGAATACAGAAAGACATTCGGCCTCCAGTTGTGTAATCACTTTATTTTTGCAACACTTTTGAAAGCAGTGTACACCGAGTTTGAGTACCATGTACCTGTCTATTAGCAGAACATTTTAACAATATTATAGGAGAAAACTGTGACATTTTTAACAAAAGCAGTAATTAAGTGCAATATATTTGTTTGGAATATGGTCTTTTCAGTTTGGCTAGAAACCTATTTATTTTCAGGTTCAGTAGTTCTTGGGGAGTCCATTGGGTCTGTAGAGGTTGGGGTCACCTCCAATGCGTCCCCAGAGGTTAGCAGCCTGGTCAGCTACTGAGTCCTCATGTCCTCGACCACTGGAACCCTGAACCATCTCCCGGCCATTACTAAGAGAGGAGAAATATTACATAAGTCACTCGTCAACCACAGAGAACCAATAATGGTAAAATTGTCTCTCTGACCAGACACTTTTTTTTTTTTGTACAAAAAGTGGTATGAAGCACTAAATAGAGAAAGGAGGACGTTTTTATGAGATCAATTGATGACCAACTGAACCACATTATAAGTGTCTCTCAGATATTTGAGAATCACCCACCTGATGACTGATGCTGCCCACCTGCCCCCTGGTCCTCTCCTGGCAGCATCATAGTTGCCCCGGGCGTGGAAGTACTTGTCTGAGTTTTTCCAGTTGGCGTCCTTCATGTCGCCGTAGGCACGCCACATGTCTTTAGCACCTGCAGGGTCAGGAGGACACGGATGTTGAGTGTGACACTTACAAGGAACATTATAACTTTTCAAACCACTAGCCTATAAAAATAACAATGACTTTAAAGGAGTCATTAAATACAGTACATTGTTGCTCTTGAATAATTTGTTGCTCTTGATTATTTCTGTATCTATTTCTGTCAACAATGAAGAAACAATGATTAAAGTGTAAAAACTGACCTCGAGCAGCTTCACCAGGGAAGTGGTACCACTGGGCCTGAGCTCCTACAACGAGGGTCAGAACAAGTCCAGCTAGAAGCACCTTCATACTTGCAGATGTGACAGACTGAAAGAATCATGGAAAGAGTGAGAGAGAACACAGGCTACTATATGATTGCTAACATATTTACAGATAATGTGTCTGAATAAAACGACATTGTATTACAGAGTAATCTCTTACCTTACAGCTCCTTAGTTAGTTAGTAAGTCAGGTAGTTTGAACTCCCTCGTGTTTCCTGTTGGTTTGTGGTCCGCAGCTTGTTCTTATATTTCACCCAGACCAGGGAGGAGTTCTGTTTTCAACATCTGGAATGACATAACTTTGTCCTGCCAGGCTATTACGATCAGAAGTGTCTGCCCGGTACACAAGATCAGGAATTTCCAGGTCATGACAGGATGAATTAGAGCAGTGCTTCTCAATCTTTTTTCAATAACGTACCCCCTATCAAATTTTGTCTCAGCCAAGTACCCCCTGACCGGCCCCAATCATTTGAGATAGAAATAAAAGCTATGATTACGATATAGTGATGTGCCATCATTATGAGATTTATTAAAACATTGTAAATGAAAAACATTTGCAATAATAAACATTTGCAATAATAAACATTTGCAATAATAAACAACAAACTAAGTTCTGGTGGCTTTCCAACATGACACTGATGTTTGGTGCTGAGATGTCTCTGGAGGTGCGCCGGTTTCATCAAACTGTTAGCTAGTTTCTCCCCACAGAAAAAACACAATGCCTGGGGAGGGTTGCCGTTTGTTGACGTGAATCCCATCAAAACATACCTCTCCTGATATTGACGGTATTTGGTTGGCTCCACTTTGGCTTTCTTTTTTTCTTCATCCTCCCCGTTCTCCGCTGTAGTATTGCTACGTTTTAACCAGGATTTCATTTAAATGTCTGCTTGTTTCCAGTAAAGCAACTGGCTTCCCGCTCGGCGTGATTCAAATTCTTCTTCTCTGATTTAGGTAGTTTACAATCACATTTAAAATAGAAACATTTTATATAAAAATGTGGTTCACATAAACATTTTATTAAACTTATTTTCGTATGATATTTTTAGTAATCATGGATGATTTTGTATATCTTTTAAATTAAATTAATACTTTAAATTTATTTTTAAAAAATTATTTATTATACTGTATATATTTTTTTAAATCTCACGTACCCCCTACAGTACCGCAACGTACCCCTAGGGGTAGCCGTACCCCCATTTGAGAATCACTGAATTAGAGGACCTGCTCTGAAGCCTTGGGGAATAAGGAGGAAACTCCTCAATTGTGTAACTAGGCTTACTGTATAAAAAACCAAGGCATCAACATGTGATGTGTCAGCATTAATGACTCTGTTTAAACAATCCAAGCTAATGGGGGCAATGCAGCTTGTTTTTCTACTTTTAACGTTGTTAAAAGTAAAAAGTTAAAAATGCATGCTTTTCTATCGAACGCTGCCCGCACCCGCCCACCGGACTATCATCACTACTCTCGACGGGTCCGACTTAGAATACGTGGACACCTACAAATACCTAGGCGTCTGGTTAGACTGTAAACTCAACTTCCAGACTCACATTAAGCATCTCCAATCCAAAATTAAATCCAGAATCGGCTTCCTATTTCGCAACAAAGCTTCCTTCACTCATGCTGCCAAACTTGCCCTTGTAAAACTGACTATCCTACCGATCCTTGATTTCGGCGATGTAATTTACAAATTAGCCTCCAACACTCTGCTCAGCAAATTGGATGTTATCTATCACAGTGCGATCCGTTATGTTACCAAAGCCCCATATACTACCCACCACTGCGACCTGTATGCTCTCGTTGGCTGGCCTTCATTATATATTCGTTGCCAAACCCACTGGCTCCAGGTCATCTATAAGTCTTTATTAGGTAAATCCCCGCCTTATCTCAGCTCACTGGTCACCATAGCAACACCCACCCGTAGCATGCGCTCCAGCAGGTATATCTCACTGGTCACCCCCAAAGCCAACACCTCCTTTGGCCGCCATTCCTTCCAGTTCTCTGCTGCCAATGACTGGAACGAATTGCAAAAATCATTGAAGCTGGAGGTTCCTATCTCCCTCACTAACTTTAAGCATCAGCTGTCAAAGCTGCTTATCGATCACTGCACCTGTATATTGCCCTTCTGTAAATAGCCCACACTACTACCTCATCCCCATATTTATTTTTATAATTTTTTTGCTAATCTTGCACTCCAGTATCTCCATTTGCACATCATAATTTGCACATCCTTCATTCCCGTGTTAATGCTAACCTGTAATTTATATCTCCATGGTGATATATGGTCTATTTATTGTCCTACCTCCTAACCTTATTGCATTTTGCACTACATTTTGCACTCTGTATATAGATTTTCTATTGTGTTTTTGACTATGTTTGTTTACTGTGTAACTCTGTGTTGTTTTTGTCGCACTGCTTTGCTTTGTCTCGTCCAGGTCGCAGTTGCAAATGAGAACTTGTTCTCAACTGACCTACCTGGTTAAATAAAGGTGAAATAAAAAAATAAAAAAATATAAAAATTTTCATGATGGATGAGGTTCCAAAAGTTTGCCTCTCACCTAAACTGAGAGAACGATTCCTTATGATATGGTTCATTATAGACTACTATAGTAGGGTAGATTACAGGTATTTAATAGACATAAAAATGAAAGACAGTTTGCATGTCCACATCTTACGGATTGCATTTTTATCGTTCTGTCTCCTAGAGATGAATGTGCATTGGAGCAAAAAGTGTAAATCAATCCCAGAACAACAGCAATGGACCCTGTGAAGATGCTGGAGGAAAAAGGTACAAAAGTATCTATATCCACAGTAAAATGCTGTCCTATATCGACATATAAGTAAGGAAGAAGCCACTGCTCCAAAACCGCCATAAAAAAAGCCAGACTACGGTTTGCACCTGCACATGGGGACAAAGATCGTACTTTTTGGAGAAATGTCCTCTGGTCTGATGAAACAAAAATAGAACTGTTAGGCCATAATGACCATCGTTATGTTTGGAGGAAAAAGGGGGAGGCTTGCAAGCCGAAGAACACCATCCCAACCGTGAAGCATGTAGTGGCAGCATCATGTTGTGGGGGGGATTTGCTGCAGGAGGGACTGGTGCACTTCACAAAATAGATGGCATGATGAGGAAGGAAAATTATGTGGAGATACTGAAGCAACATCTCAAGAAATCAGTCAGGAAGTTAAAGCTTGGTCGCAAATGGGTCTTCCAAATGGACAATGACCACAAGCACACTTCCAAAGTTGTGGCAAAAAGGCTTAAGGAAAACAAAGTAAAGGTATTGGAGTGGCCATCACAAATAGGCCATAGAGAGGCCTATTTGCTTCTCTATGTAGCTATGGTCAGAGTCTGACAGTGTCCTTCTTTTCTGTTTCTGTGTGGGTTTTGGGTTGGATCCCTAATTAGAGGCAGCTGCACCGCATTGTCTCTAATTAGGGATCCTATATATGTTTGTCTGTCCTTCACTCTGGTGTGGGTCATTATAATTCTCCAGTCACAGTGAAAGTAAGTGTTTCCGTTTGTTTACGTCGTGTTTGTGTTATAGAGTTCGTCATTGTGTTGTCAGTTTACCTAACCAAATGATATAATAAAGTGATCATGTCGAACTACAATTCCTGCGCTGCACTTTGGTCTCTCCAAACACCCACTTGTGACAGAACGACCCACCTACGTGAGACCAAGCAGCGCGACTGGGGAGAGACGGACCAAGAGGAGTTCGTACCAGTTCCCACGTGGCCTAGGGTGAGGCCTGAGGACCGTGGGAGGGTTTTGGAGCAATGGAGGAGGATGGAGAAGCAAAGGTCCGTCGTGGCTGCGAGCACCACACCATCGGTGCGCAGCCAGAGCCCGGAGAGGCTGAAGAAGGGGAATCGCACACCACTTCGTCTGCACACAGATCAGGATCGGGAGAAGCCGGAGGGGTTCTATAATAGGTACGCAGCCCTGAACCTCCAGCGAAGGTCCGCAACCCGGAACCTCCAGCGAAGGTCCGCAGCCCTGAACCTCCAGCGAAGGTCCGCAGCCCGGAACCTCCAGCTAAGGTCCGCAGCCCGGAACCTCCAGCGAAGGTCAGCAGCCCTGAACCTCCAGCGAAGGTCAGCAGCCCTGAACCTCCAGCGAAGGTCAGCAGCCCTGAACCTCCAGCGAAGGTCAGCAGCCCTGAACCTCCAGAGAAGGTCCGCAGCCTGGAACCTCCAGCGAAGGTCCGCAGCCCGGGACCTCCAGCGAAGGTCCGCAGCCCTAAGCCTTCATCCATGGCCCAATGCCTGGAACCTCCAGCTACAGTCCACAGATCGGAACCTCCAGCGAGGGTCCGCAGCCCGGAGGCTCCAGAGGCCAGCACATCGCTGTGGCTGGAACCAAACTCCCAGTGGAGCAGGACCCCGTACTCCACCGGTACCCATTCCGGGTTCAGCCGTCTGCTCCGCTCCTGAGCCAGAGCAGTCCGCTCCCCCGGTGCCCAATCCTGGTCCAGGCGTCTGCTCCGCCCCAGTGCATGAGCAGTCCGCTCCACCGGGGCCCAGTCCGGGTCCAGCCGTCTGCTCCGCTCCAGTGCCAGAGCAGTCCGCTCCACCGGTACCCAATCCGGGTTCAGCCGTCTGCTCCGCCCCAGGGCCAGAGCAGTCCGCTCCACCGGTGCTCATTCCGGGTTCAGCCGTCTGCTCCACTCCAGAGCCCGAGCAGTCCGCTCCACCGGTGCCCATTCCGGGTCCAGCCGTCTGCTCCGCTCCAGTGCCTGAGCAGTCCGCTCGACCAGTGCCCATTCCGGGTACAGCCGTCTACTCTGCTCCTGAGCCAGAGCAGTCCGCTCCCCCGGTGCCCAGTCCGGGCCCGGTTGTTTTCCCCGCTCCAAGGCCGGAGCCGTTTGCCCCACCGGTGCCCAGTCCGGGCCCGGGTGTTTTCCCAGCTCCATGGCCGGAGCCGTTTACCCCACCGGTGCCCAGTCCAGGGCCGGCTAATTGCCCAGCTCCATGGCCGGAGCCATTTGCCCCACCGGTGCCCAGTCCGGGCCCGGTTATTTTCCCTGCTCCATGGCCGGAGCCGTTTGCCCCACCGGTGCCCAGTCCGGGCCCGGTAAATTTCCCAGCTCCATGGCCGGGCATAGGAGGAGACTCTCGACATCACCGGAGCCAGAACCGCCACCGGCGAGCTAATCTTCCCTCCCTGACCCCCCCCATGTATTGTGTTTTGTTGTTGGCGTCCGGGATTCCGCGCCTTGGGGGGGGGGGGGGGTGGGGGGTACTGTCAGGCTCTGGCCATAGAGAGGCCTATTTGCTTCTCTATGTAGCTATGGTCAGAGTCTGACAGTGTCCTTCTTTTCTGTTTCTGTGTGGGTTTTGGGTTGGATCCCTAATTAGAGGCAGCTGCACCGCATTGTCTCTAATTAGGGATCCTATATATGTTTGTCTGTCCTTCACTCTGGTGTGGGTCGTTATAATTCTCCAGTCACGGTGAAAGTAAGTGTTTCCGTTTGTTTACGTCGTTTTTGTGTTGTCAGTTTACCTAACCAAAAGATATAATAAAGTGAACATGTCGAACTACAATTCCTGCGCTGCACTTTGGTCTCTCCAAACACCCACTTTTGACACAAAGCCCTGACCTCAACCCTATAGACAATGTTTGGGCAGAACTGAAAAAGCGTGTGCGAGCAAGGAGACCTACAAACCTGACTCAGTTACACCAGTTCTGTCAGGAGGAATGGGCCAAAATCCACCCAACTTATTGTGGGAAGCTTCTGGAAGGCTACCCGAAACGTTTGACCCAAGTTAAACAATTTTAAAGGCAATGATACCAAATACTAATTGAGTGGATGTGAACTTCTGACCCACTTGGAATGTAATGAAATAAATAAAGGCTGAAATAACTCATTCTCTCTACTATTATTCTGAGATTTCACATTCTTAAAATAAAGTGGTGATCCTAACTGACCTAACTGACCTAAGAGTTTTTACTAGGATTAAATGTCAGGAACTGTGAAAAACTGAGTTTAAATGTATTTGGCTAAGGTTTATGTAAACTTCCGACTTCAACTGTATATTCCTGCTAACAGTCACTTTCCAGCCCTGTTTACATGCATATCCACCTATCACACCTATATTGTCACTCTTGCACACACACACTCACTCACACACTCAATCTAACACCTAGAAGCTTACACCGGTCTCAATAGAGTTGCAGAGTATGTTAAATTAAATCCTCAATGAAACTTGCATGTTCTATTGATTAACAGCAGGGGCATCCATCCTCTCCCCTTTGCCCTCTCTCCGCATGTTTCTCCTGTGATGCCACAACAAGGATAGCCTGGAATCAGTTTTGTTCCAGAGCATGTCTCTATTTTCACAATGATTTCATCAGTGACCCACAATAATGAACAAATATATAATACATCAGTGACCCACAATAATGAACAAATATATAATACATCAGTGACCCTCAATAATGAACAATAATTTACAAATATACTGAAATGGAAGTGGCAGATATCAATATTATAATTGTCATGAACGTACTTAATGTGTCACCTGCATTAATATCAGCTTCTTCTATGTCTCCTATTTTTTTCTCAGCTTCTTCTATGTCTATCCTATGAGAAACATGTACTATGTACGGCTGCCCCACTGTCCTAAAGTCCCTGTTACTAGTTGTAAAGGCCTGACCGGTTGCCAGTTGCAAGCAGGGAAAATGTCAACACCAGATCATTAGAGTACATTTCAGGATTTCAACATTTGTTTCCAACCTTCCCAGTCGTATAATACTGAATACAGAAAGACATTCGGTCTCCAGTTGTGTAATCACTTTATTTTTGCAACACTTTTGAATGCAGTGTACACCGAGTTTGAGTACCATGTACCTGTCTATTAGCAGAACATTTTAATAATATTATAGGAGAAAACTGTGACATTTTTAACAAAAGCAGTAATTAAGTGCAATATATTTGTTTGGAATATGGTCTTTTCAGTTTGGCTAGAAACCTATTTTTTTTCAGGTTCAGTAGTTCTTGGGGAGTCCATTGGGTCTGTAGAGGTTGGGGTCACCTCCATTGCGTCCCCAGAGGTTAGCAGCCTGGTCAGCTACTGAGTCCTCATGTCCTCGACCAATGGAACCCTGAACCATCTCCCGGCCATTACTAAGAGAAGAGAAATATTACATAAGTCACTCGTCAACCACAGAGAACCAATAATGGTAAAATTGTCTCTCTGACCAGACACTTTTTTTTTTTTGTACAAAAAGTGGTATGAAGCACTAAATAGAGAAAGGAGGACGTTTTTATGAGATCAATTGATGACCAACTGAACCACATTATAAGTGTCTCTCAGATATTTGAGAATCACCCACCTGATGACTGATGCTGCCCACCTGCCCCCTGGTCCTCTCCTGGCAGCATCATAGTTGCCCCGGGCGTGGAAGTACTTGTCTGAGTTTTTCCAGTTGGCGTCCTTCATGTCGCCGTAGGCACGCCACATGTCTTTAGCACCTGCAGGGTCAGGAGGACACGGATGTTGAGTGTGACACTTACAAGGAACATTATCACTTTTCAAACCACTAGCCTATAAAAATAACAATGACTTTAAAGGAGTCATTAAATACAGTACATTGTTGCTCTTGAATAATTTGTTGCTCTTGATTATTTCTGTATCTATTTCTGTCAACAATGAAGAAACAATGATTAAAGTGTAAAAACTGACCTCGAGCAGCTTCACCAGGGAAGTGGTACCACTGGGCCTGAGCTCCTACAACGAGGGTCAGAACAAGTCCAGCTAGAAGCACCTTCATACTTGCAGATGTGACAGACTGAAAGAATCATGGAAAGAGTGAGAGAGAACACAGGCTACTATATGATTGCTAACATATTTACAGATAATGTGTCTGAATAAAACGACATTGTATTACAGAGTAATCTCTTACCTTACAGCTCCTTAGTTAGTTAGTAAGTCAGGTAGTTTGAACTCCCTCGTGTTTCCTGTTGGTTTGTGGTCCGCAGCTTGTTCTTATATTTCCCCCAGACCAGGGAGGAGTTCTGTTTTCAACATCTGGAATGACATAACTTTGTCCTGCCAGGCTATTACGATCAGAAGTGTCTGCCCGGTACACAAGATCAGGAATTTCCAGGTCATGACAGGATGAATTAGAGCAGTGCTTCTCAATCTTTTTTCAATAACGTACCCCCTATCAAATTTTGTCTCAGCCAAGTACCCCCTGACCGGCCCCAATCATTTGAGATAGAAATAAAAGCTATGATTACGATATAGTGATGTGCCATCATTATGAGATTTATTAAAACATTGTAAATGAAAAACATTTGCAATGATAAACATTTGCAATAATAAACATTTGCAATAATAAACAACAAACTAAGTTCTGGTGGCTTTCCAACATGACACTGATGTTTGGTGCTGAGATGTCTCTGGAGGTGCGCCGGTTTCATCAAACTGTTAGCTAGTTTCTCCCCACAGAAAAAACACAATGCCTGCGGAGGGTTGCCGTTTGTTGACGTGAATCCCATCAAAACATACCCCTCCTGATATTGACGGTATTTGGTTGGCTCCACTTTGGCTTTCTTTTTTTCTTCATCCTCCCCGTTCTCCGCTGTAGTATTGCTACGTTTTAACCAGGATTTCATTTAAATGTCTGCTTGCTTCCAGTAAAGCAACTGGCTTCCCGCTCGGCGTGATTCAAATTCTTCTTCTCTGATTTAGGTAGTTTACAATCACATTTAAAATAGAAACATTTTATATAAAAATGTGGTTCACATAAATATTTTATTAAACTTATTTTCGTATGATATTTTTAGTAATCATGGATGATTTTGTATATCTTTTAAATTAAATTAATAATTTAAATTTATTAATACTTTTTTTTTTATTATACTGTATATATTTTTTTAAATCTCACGTACCCCCTACAGTACCGCAACGTACCCCTAGGGGAAGCCGTACCCCCATTTGAGAATCACTGAATTAGAGGACCTGCTCTGAAGCCTTGGGCAATAAGGAGGAAACTCCTCAATTGTGTAACTAGGCTTACTGTATAAAAAACCAAGGCATCAAAATGTGATGTGTCAGCATTAATGACTCTGTTTAAACAATCCAAGCTAATGGGGGCAATGCAGCTTGTTTTTCTACTTTTAACGTTGTGATTGTCATGATGGATGAGGTTCCAAAAGTTTGCCTCTCACCTAAACTGAGAGAACGATTCCTTATGATATGGTTCATTATAGACTACTATAGTAGGGTAGATTACAGGTATTTAATAGACATAAAAAATGAAAGACAGTTTGCATGTCCACATCTTACGGATTGCATTTTTATCGTTCTGTCTCCTAGATATGAATGTACATTGGAGCGAAATGTGTAAATCAATCCCAGAACAAAAGCAATGGACCCTGTGAAGATGCTGGAGGAAACAGGTACAAAAGTATCTATATCCACAGTAAAACGCTGTCCTATATCGACATAACCTGAAAGGCGGCTCAGCAAGAAAGAAGCCACTGCTCGTACTTTTTGGAGAAATGTCCTCTGATCTGATGAAACAAAAATAGAACTGTTAGGCCATAATGACCATCGTTATGTTTGGAGGAAAAAGGGGGAGGCTTTTAAGCCGAAGAACACCATCCCAACCGTGAAGCATGTAGTGGCAGCATCATGTTGTGGGGGGGATTTGCTGCAGGAGGGACTGGTGCACTTCACAAAATAGATGGCACCATGAGGAAGGAAAATTATGTGGAGATACTGAAGCAACATCTCAAGAAATCAGTCAGGAAGTTAAAGCTTGGTCGCAAATGGGCCTTCCAAATGGACAATGACCCCAAGCACACTTCCAAAGTTGTGGCAAAATGGCTTAAGGACAACAAAGTAAAGGTATTGGAGTGGCCATCACAAAGCCCTGACCTCAATCCTATAGAAAATGTGTGGGCAGAACTGAAAAAGCATGTGCGAGCAAGGAGGCCTACAAACCTGTCTCAGTTACACCAGTTCTGTCTGGAGGAATGGGCCAAAATTCACCCAACTTATTGTGGGAAGCTTGTGGAAGGCTACCCGAAACGTTTGACCCAAGTTAAACAATTTTAAAGGCAATGATACCAAATACTGTCAGGCTCTGGCCATAGAGAAGCCTATTTGCTTCTCTATATAACCATGGTCAGAGTCTGACAGGTCTTTTCTTTCTCTTTCTGGTGGTGGTTTGTGTGGGATCCCTAATTAGAGGCAGCTGTAGCGCATTGTCTCTAATTAGGGATCCTACATAGGTTTGTAGATTTTCACACTGGGTTGTGGGTCGTTGTCACAGTGACAGTAAGTGTGCTCATTTGTTACGTCCGATTCATTTCGTGTTTGTTTTGTAACGTGACGTTTGTACATCGTGTGTTTGTTTGGTTTTGGTAGTTCGTCTTTTGTGTTTATTATATTACATAGTATAATAAATCATGTTGAACTATAATCCCTGCGCTGCGTCTTGGTCGATGTATGCACCCTCTCGTGACAAATACTAATTGAGTGGATGTGAACTTCTGACCCACTTGGAATATAATGAAATAAATAAAGGCTGAAATAACTCATTCTCTCTACTATTATTCTGAGATTTCACATTCTTAAAATAAAGTGGTGATCCTAACTGACCTAAAACAGGGAGTTTTTACTAGGATTAAAAGTCAGGTATTGTGAAAAACTGAGTTTAAATGTATTTGGCTAAGGTGTATGTAAACTTCCGACTTCAACTGTATATTCCTGCTAACAGTCACTTTCCAGCCCTGTTTACATGCATATCCACCTATCACACCTATATTGTCACTCTTGCAAACACACACTCACTCACACACTCAAACTAACACCTAGAAGCTTACACCGGTCTCAATAGAGTTGCAGAGTATGTTAAATGAAATCCTCATTGAAACTTGCATGTTCTATTGATTAACAGCAGGGGCATCCATCCTCTCCCCTTTGCCCTCTCTCCGCATGTTTCTCCTGTGATGCCACAACATGGATAGCCTGGAACCAGTTTTGTTCCAGAGCATGTCTCTATTTTCACAATGATTTCATCAGTGACCCACAATAATGAACAAATATATAATACATCAGTGACCCTCAATAATGAACAATAATTTACAAATATACTGAAATGGAAGTGGCAGATATCAATATTATAATTGTCATTAACGTACTTAATGTGTCACCTGCATTAATATCAGCTTCTTCTATGTCTCCTATTTTTTTCTCAGCTTCTTCTATGTCTATCCTATGAGAAACATGTACTATGTACGGCTGCCCCACTGTCCTAAAATCCCTGTTACTAGTTGTAAAGGCCTGACCGGTTGCCAGTTGCAAGCAGGGAAAATGTCAACACCAGATCATTAGAGTACATTTCAGGATTTCAACATTTGTTTCCAACATTCCCAGTCGTATAATACTGAATACAGAAAGACATTCGGTCTCCAGTTGTGTAATCACTTTATTTTTGCAACACCTTTGAATGCAGTGTACACCGAGTTTGAGTACCATGTACCTGTCTATTAGCAGAACATTTTAACAATATTATAGGAGAAAACTGTGACATTTTTAACAAAAGCAGTAATTAAGTGCAATATATTTGTTTGGAATATGGTATTTTCAGTTTGGCTAGAAACCTATTTTTTTTCAGGTTCAGTAGTTCTTGGGGAGTCCATTGGGTCTGTAGCGGTTGGGGTGACCTCCATTGCGTCCCCAGCGGTTAGCAGCCTGGTCAGCTGCTGAGTCCTCATGTCCTCGACCACTGGAACCCTGAACCATCTCCCGGCCATTACTAAGAGAGGAGAAATATTACATAAGTCACTCTTCAACCACAGAGAACCAATAATGGTAAAAACTTTTTTTTTGTACAAAAAGTGGTATGAAGCACTAAATAGAGAAAGGAGGACGTTTTTATGAGATCAATTGATGACCAACTGAACCACATTATAAGTGTCTCTCAGATATTTGAGAATCACCCACCTGATGACTGATGCTGCCCACCTGCCCCCTGGTCCTCTCCTGGCAGCATCATAGTTGCCCCGGGCGTGGAAGTACTTGTCTGAGTTTTTCCAGTTGGCGTCCTTCATGTCGCGGTAGGCACGCCACATGTCTTTAGCACCTGCAGGGTCAGGAGGACACGGATGTTGAGTGTGACACTTACAAGGAACATTATCACTTTTCAAACCACTAGCCTATAAAAATAACAATGACTTTAAAGGAGTCATTAAATACAGTACATTGTTGCTCTTGAATAATTTGTTGCTCTTGATTATTTCTGTATCTATTTCTGTCAACAATGAAGAAACAATGATTAAAGTGTAAAAACTGACCTAGAACAGCTTCACCAGGGAAGCGGTACCACTGGGCCTGAGCTCCTACAACGAGGGTCAGAACAAGTCCAGCTAGAAGCACCTTCATACTTGCAGATGTGACAGACTGAAAGAATTATGGAAAGAGTGAGAGAGAACACAGGCTACTATATGATTGCTAACATATTTACAGATAATTTGTCTGAATAAAACGACATTGTATTACAGAGTAATCTCTTACCTTACAGCTCCTTAGTTAGTTAGTAAGTCAGGTAGTTTGAACTCCCTCGTGTTTCCTGTTGGTTTGTGGTCCGCAGCTTGTTCTTATATTTCACCCAGACCAGGGAGGAGTTCTGTTTTCAACAGCTGGAATTACATAACTTTTTCCTGCCAGGGTATTACGATCAGAAGTTTCTGCCCGGTACTCAAATCAGGAATTTCCAGGTCATGACAGGATGAATTAGAGAACCTGCACAGAAGCCAATTGTGTAACTAGGCCTACTTCTTGAAAAAAAGCAAAGGCTTAATCCTAGAGGAAATCTTGGTTCAATATCACAGCTGTAATCACTGCACAAAGGATATTCTAATATGCATTGACTCAGGGGTGTGAATAGGTATGTACATTTCATTATCAATACATTATAAAAAATGTCTAGAAACATGCTTTCACTTGGTCATTATGGGGTATTTTGTCTAAATGAATGACAACATGTTTTTATTTAATCCATATTGAATTCAGGCTGTGACACAACAAAGTATGGAATAAGTCAAGAGGTATGAATACTTTCTCACAGCACTGTATATATTACCACTGGTATATTACCATAAGTATTTATATATTCCTGCCACCAGTCACTTTCCAGCACTGTTTACATGTATACTGAACAAAAATATAAGTGCAACATGTATAGTGTTGGTCCCATGTTTCATGAGCTGAAATAAAAGATCCCAGAAATTTTGCACAAAAAGCTTATTTCTCTCAAATGCTGTGCACAAATTTGTTTACATCCATGTTAGTGTGCATTTTCATTACCAGGATAATCCATCCACCTGACAGGTGTGATAAATCAAGAAGCTGATTAAACAGCATGATCATTACACAGGTGGGGGAAATACATTTGGGGTGGCAGGTAGCCTAGTGGTTGCTGGAGGTAGCCTAAAGGTTGCTGGATTGAATCCCAGAGCTGACAAGGTAGAAATCTGCCCCTGAACAAGGCACTTTTCTCCAGTAGGCTGTCATTGTAAATAAGACTTTGTTCTTAACTGACTTGCCTAGTTAAATAAAATAAAAGGCGACTAACATTTGTCACACAATATGCCACAAATGTGTCTAGTTTTAAAGGAGAGCACAATTGGC
Source organism: Thymallus thymallus (assembly GCA_023634145.1). Taxonomy (NCBI): domain Eukaryota; kingdom Metazoa; phylum Chordata; class Actinopteri; order Salmoniformes; family Salmonidae; genus Thymallus; species Thymallus thymallus. Next base: position 28,979,434 of record CM042381.1, read on the forward strand.
ATGCTGGCTGCAGGAATGTCCACCAGAGATTTTGCCAGAGAATTGAATGTTAATTTCTCTACCATAAGCTACCTCCAACGTCATTCTAGAGAATTTGGCAGTACGTCCAACCGGCCTCACAATCGCAGGCCACGTGTAACCAAGCCAGTCCATGACCTCCACATCCGGCTTCTTCGCCTGCAGGATCATCTTAGACCAGCCACCCGGACAACTGATGAAACGGTCAGAAACCGTCTCATGGAAGCTAAACTGCGTGCTAGTCGTCCTCACCAGGGTCTTGACCTGACTGCAGTTTGGCGTCGTGAGCGACTTCAGTGGGAAAATGCTCACCTTCGATGGCCACTGGCACGCTGGAGAAGTGTTCTCTTCACGGATGAATCCCGGTTTCCCTGGCAGATGGCAGACAGCATGTATGGCGTCGTGTGGGCGAGCGATTTGCTGATGTAAAAGTTGTGAACAGAGTGCCCCATGGTGGCGTTGGGGTTAATTCATGGGCAGGCATCAGTTACGGACAATGAACACAATTGCATTTTATCGATGGCCCTTGAATGCGCAGAGATACTGTGACGAATTCCTGAGGCCCATTGTCGTGCCATTCATCCACCGCCATCACCTCATGTTTCAACATGATAATGCACGGCCCCATGTCTTTAGGGCCTGGCGTAGCACACCCCCAGCCCCAACAAGAGGTCTGGCCCCCCAGATAGATTCCAGACCACTGGCAAGAACAGTTTGGTGACGACCAATGCCTTTTTCCAGCATGATGGAGAACCATGCCATAAGGCAAAAGTGATAACTAAGTGGCTCCGGGAACAAAACATCGACATTTTGGGTCCATGGCCAGGAAACTTCCCAGACCTTAATCCCATTGAGAACTTGTGGTCGATCCTCAAGAGGCGGGTGGACAAACAAAAACCCACAACTTCTGACAAACTCCAAGCATTGATTATGCAAGAATGGCCTCCCACCAGTCAAGATGTGGCCCAGAAGTTAATTGACAGCATGCCAGGGCGGATTGCAGAGGTCTTGAAAAAGAAGGGTCAACACTGCAAATATTGACTCTTTGCATAAACTGAATGTCATTGTCAATGAAAGCCTTTGACACTTATGGAATACTTGTAATTATACTTCAGTGTACCATAGTAACTACTGACATAAAGATCTAAGAACAGTGAAGCAGCAAACTTTGTGGAGACCAATACTTGTGTCATTCTCAAAACTTTTGACCACGACTGTACATAGACATGGAATCACTGGTCACTTTAGTAATGGAACACTAGTCACTTTAATAATGTTTACATACTGCTTTACTCATTTCATATGTATATACTGTATTCTATTCTACTGTATTTTAGTCAATGCCACCCCGACATTGCTCGTCCTAATATTTATATATTTATTTATATACATTATTTTACTTTTAGATTTGTGTGTATTGTTGTGAATTGTTAGATACTACTGCACTGTTGGAGATAGGAACACAAGCTACACCCGCAATAACATCTGCTAAATATGTGTATGTGACCAATAAAATTTGATTTGATTATGTTTTTTGAAATATTTTAGTTCATTTTGGAGTCAAATATAATAGTTTCAGTATACTTTTAGTTTTTCAAACAGGTTTGTTAATTACTTTATTTCAAGTTTCAAGTTTTAATGTCACATTCACAAGTACAGTGAAATGCCTTTCTTGCAATCTCTAACCCCAACAATGCAATAATCAGTAACAATGTAATACTAAAAATAACAAGGTAGAACAAAAACACAGCATATATAAAAATAAGAAATAAGAAGAACATGAGAAAGTAAGTAAGCATACTATATACAGGGTCAGTTCCAGTACAATACTTACAATGTGTAGGGATACTGGATCGATTGAGGTAGATATGTATAGGGTAAGGTGACAAGGCATCAGGATATATGATAAACAGAGTAGCAGCAGCGTATATGTTGATTGTATGTGAGTTTGTGTGTGTAGAGTCAATATAAATGTATGTGTATATAATGGGTGTGGGCAATAGTTTCTTCAGTTTTAGTGTAATATTATAAACTTGGAGCATGGTAATGTTTTGTTGGCAGTGAAAGCCAGCTGATTGGCCAGTTCTCCTTTCCTGACTAATATAAACAGTTCTGACTGGAAATGAAACTTCGGAATTTCCTCGGCATGACACTGTTACTATGGTCTTGTCCAAAACAAACCGTAGCCCCAAATAGACAGTTGACATCATTAAATAAAGAGAAAGATTGTTGTGTCTTTCCCCATCTAATCAGGGCATGGTTATTAAATGACAGACATGTATTTGTTTGAAATCTATCATTACATGGTTTCATTTCAGAGAGACTATCATATTTTGTTGCAAAATGCCATATATACACATCACTCACAAAGACATCAGTAGCACTGCAAGGTTTTACAGTCAAATGTGACAAATATATATACAGTGGGGAGAACAAGTATTTGATACACTGCCGATTTTGCAGGTTTTCCCACTTACAAAGCATGTAGAAGTCTGTAATATTTATCATAGGTACTCTTCAACTGTGAGTGGCGGAATCTAAAACAAAAATCCAGAAAATCACATTGTATGATTTTTAAGTAATTAATTTGCATTTTATTGCATGACATAAGTATTTGATACATCAGAAAAGCAGAACTTAATATTTGGTAGAGAAACCTTTGTTTGCAATTACAGAGATCATACGTTTCCTGTAGTTCTTGACCAGGTTTGCACACACTGCAGCAGGGATTTTGGCCCACTCCTCCATCCAGATCCTTCAGGTTTCGGGGCTGTCGCTGGGGAATACGGACTTTCAGCTCCCTCCAAAGATTTTCTATTGGGTTCAGGTCTGGAGACTGGCTAGGCCACTCCAGGACCTTGAGATGCTTCTTACGGAGCCACTCCTTAGTTGCCCTGGCTGTGTGTTTCGGGTCGTTGTCATGCTGGAAGACCCAGCCACGACCCATCTTCAATGCTCTTCCTGAGGGAAGGAGGTTGTTGGCCAAGATCTCGCGATACATGGCCCCATCCATCCTCCCCTCAATACGGTGCAGTCGTCCTGTCCCCTTTGCAGAAAAGCATCCCCAAAGAATGATGTTTCCACCTCCATGCTTCACGGTTGGGATGGTGTTCTTGGGGTTGTACTCATCCTTCTTCTTCCTCCAAACACGGCGAGTGGAGTTTAGACCAAAAAGCTCTATTTTTGTCTCATCAGACCACATGACCTTCTCCCATTCCTCCTCTGGATCATCCAGATGGTCATTGGCAAACTTCAGACGGGCCTGGACATGCGCTGGCTTGAGCAGGGGGACCTTGCGTGCGCTGCAGGATTTTAATCCATGACGGCGCAGTGTGTTACTAATGGTTTTCTTTGAGACTGTGGTCCCAGCTCTCTTCAGGTCATTGACCAGGTCCTGCCGTGTAGTTCTGGGCTGATCCCTCACCTTCCTCATGATCATTGATGCCCCACGAGGTGAGATCTTGCATGGTGCCCCAGACCGAGGGAGATTGACCGTCATCTTGAACTTCTTCCATTTTCTAATAATTGCGCCAACAGTTGTTGCCTTCTCACCAAGCTGCTTGCCTATTGTCCTGTAGCCCATCCCAGCCTTGTGCAGGTCTACAATTTTATCTCTGATGTCCTTACACAGCTCTCTGGTCTTGGCCATTGTGGAGAGGTTGGAGTCTGTTTGATTGAGTGTGTGGGCAGGTGTCTTTTATACAGGTAACGAGTTCAAACAGGTGCAGTTAATACAGGTAATGAGTGGAGAACAGGAGGGCTTCTTAAAGAAAAACTAACAGGTCTGTGAGAGACGGAATTCTTACTGGTTGGTAGGTGATCAAATACTTATGTCATGCAATAAAATGCAAATTAATTATTAAAAAATCATACAATGTGATTTTCTGGATTTTTGTTTTAGATTCCGTCTCACAGTTGAAGTGTACCTATGATAAAAATTACAGACCTCTACATGCTTTGTAAGTAGGAAAACCTGCAAAATCAGCAGTGTATCAAATACTTGTTCTCCCCACTGTATATTGTCACTTTTTTTTACCTTTATTTTACTAGGCAAGTAAGTTAAGAACAAATTCTTATTTTCAATGACAGCCTAGGAACAGTGGGTTAACTGCCTTGTTCAGGGGCAGAACGACAGATTTTTACCTTGTCAGCTCGGGGATTCGATGGAGCAACCTTTTGGTTATGGGCCCAACACTCTTACCACTGGGCTACCTGCCGCCCCTAAATGTTCTCTTACACACACACACTAACTCACACACTCAAACTAACACCTAGAAGCTTACACTGGTCTCAATAGAGTTGCAGAGTATGTTAAATTAAATCCTCAATGAAACTTGCATGTTCTATTGATTAACAGCAGGGGCATCCATCCTCTCCCCTTTGCCCTCTCTCCGCATGTTTCTCCTGTGATGCCACAACAAGGATAGCCTGGAACCAGTTTTGTTCCAGAGCATGTCTCTATTTTCACAATGATTTCATCAGTGACCCACAATAATGAACAAATATATAATACATCAGTGACCCTCAATAATGAACAATAATTAACAAATATACTGAAATGGAAGTGGCAGATATCAATATTATAATTGTCATGAACGTACTTAATATGTCACCTGCATTAATATCAGCTTCTTCTATGTCTATCCTATGAGAAACATGTACTATGTACGGCTGCCCCACTGTCCTAAAGTCCCTGTTACTAGTTGTAAAGGCCTGACCGGTTGCCAGTTGCAAGCAGGGAAAATGTCAACACCAGATCATTAGAGTACATTTCAGGATTTCAACATTTGTTTCCAACCTTCCCAGTCGTATAATACTGAATACAGAAAGACATTCGGTCTCCAGTTGTGTAATCACTTTATTTTTGCAACACTTTTGAATGCAGTGTACACCGAGTTTGAGTACCATGTACCTGTCTATTAGCAGAACATTTTAACAATATTATAGGAGAAAACTGTGACATTTTTAACATAAGCAGTAATTAAGTGCAATATATTTGTTTGGAATATGGTCTTTTCAGTTTGGCTAGAAACCTATTTTTTTCAGGTTCAGTAGTTCTTGGGGAGTCCATTGGGTCTGTAGCGGTTGGGGTGACCTCCATTGCGTCCCCAGCGGTTAGCAGCCTGGTCAGCTGCTGAGTCCTCATGTCCTCGACCACTGGAACCCTGAACCATCTCCCGGCCATTACTAAGAGAGGAGAAATATTACATAAGTCACTCTTCAACCACAGAGAACCAATAATGGTAAAAACTTTTTTTTTGTACAAAAAGTGGTATGAAGCACTAAATAGAGAAAGGAGGACGTTTTTATGAGATCAATTGATGACCAACTGAACCACATTATAAGTGTCTCTCAGATATTTGAGAATCACCCACCTGATGACTGATGCTGCCCACCTGCCCCCTGGTCCTCTCCTGGCAGCATCATAGTTGCCCCGGGCGTGGAAGTACTTGTCTGAGTTTTTCCAGTTGGCGTCCTTCATGTCGCGGTAGGCACGCCACATGTCTTTAGCACCTGCAGGGTCAGGAGGACACGGATGTTGAGTGTGACACTTACAAGGAACATTATCACTTTTCAAACCACTAGCCTATAAAAATAACAATGACTTTAAAGGAGTCATTAAATACAGTACATTGTTGCTCTTGAAGAATTTGTTGCTCTTGATTATTTCTGTATCTATTTCTGTCAACAATGAAGAAACAATGATTAAAGTGTAAAAACTGACCTAGAGCAGCTTCACCAGGGAAGCGGTACCACTGGGCCTGAGCTCCTACAACGAGGGTCAGAACAAGTCCAGCTAGAAGCACCTTCATACTTGCAGATGTGACAGACTGAAAGAATTATGGAAAGAGTGAGAGAGAACACAGGCTACTATATGATTGCTAACATATTTACAGATAATTTGTCTGAATAAAACGACATTGTATTACAGAGTAATCTCTTACCTTACAGCTCCTTAGTTAGTTAGTAAGTCAGGTAGTTTGAACTCCCTCGTGTTTCCTGTTGGTTTGTGGTCCGCAGCTTGTTCTTATATTTCACCCAGACCAGGGAGGAGTTCTGTTTTCAACAGCTGGAATTACATAACTTCGTCCTCCCAGGCTATTACGATCAGAAGTGTCTTCCCGGTACACAAGATCAGGAATTTCCAGGTCATTGACAGGATGAATTAGAGGACCTGCTCTGAAGCCTTGGGCAATAAAGAGGAAACTCCTCAGTTGTGTAACTAGGCTTACTGTATAAAAAACCAAGGCATCAAAATGTGATGTGTCAGCATTAATGACTCTGTATAAACAATCCAAGCTAATGGGGGCAATGCAGCTTGTTTTTCTACTTTTAACGTTGTTATTGTCATGATGGATGAGGTTCCAAAGGTTTGCCTCTCACCTAAACTGAGAGAACGATTCCTTATGATATGGTTCATTATAGACTACTATAGTAGGGTAGATTACAGGTATTTAATAGACATAAAAATGAAAGACAGTTTGCATGTCCACATCTTACGGATTGCATTTTTATCGTTCTGTCTCCTAGAGATGAATGTACATTGGAGCGAAATGTGTAAATCAATCCCAGAACAAAAGCAATGGACCCTGTGAAGATGCTGGAGGAAACAGGTACAAAAGTATCTATATCCACAGTCAAACGCTGTCCTATATCGACATAACCTGAAAGGCGGCTCAGTAAGGAAGAAGCCACTGCTCCAAAACCGCCATATAAAAAGCCAGACTACGGTTTGCACCTGCACATGGGGAGAAAGATCATACTTTTTGGAGAAATGTCCTCTGGTCTGATGAAACAAAAATAGAACTGTTAGGCCATAATGACCATTGTTATGTTTGGAGGAAAAAGGGGGAGGCTTGCAAGCCGAAGAACACCATCCCAACCGTGAAGCATGTAGTGGCAGGATCATGTTGTGGGGGGGATTTGCTGCAGGAGGGACTGGGGCACTTCACAAAATAGATGGCATCATGAGGAAGGAAAATTATGTGGAGATACTGAAGCAACATCTCAAAAAAATCAGTCAGGAAGTTAAAGCTTGGTCACAAATGGGCCTTCCAAATGGACAATGACCCCAAGCACACTTCCAAAGTTGTGGCAAAATGGCTTAAGGACAACAAAGTAAAGGTATTGGAGTGGCCATCACAAAGCCCTGACCTCAATCCTATAGAAAATGTGTGGGCAGAACTGAAAAAGCATGTGCGAGCAAGGAGGCCTACAAACCTGACTCAGTTACACCAGTTCTGTCAGGAGGAATGGGCCAAAATTCACCCAACTTATTGTGGGAAGCTTGTGGAAGGCTACCCGAAACGTTTGACCCAAGTTGAAAAATTTTAAAGGCAATGATATCAAATACTGTCAGGCTCTGGCCATAGAGAAGCCTATTTGCTTCTCTATATAATCATGGTCAGAGTCTGACAGGTCTTTTCTTTCTCTTTCTGGTGGTGGTTTGTGTGGGATCCCTAATTAGAGGCAGCTGTAGCGCATTGTCTCTAATTAGGGATCCTACATAGGTTTGTAGATTTTCACACTGGGTTGTGGGTCGTTATCGATTATAGTTTGCAAGTCACGGTGACAGTAAGTGTGCTCATTTGTTACGTCCGTTCATTTCATGTTTGTTTTGTAACGTGACGTTTGTACATCGTGTGTTTGTTTTGTTTTGGTAGTTCGTCTTTTGTGTTTATTATATTACATAGTATAATGAATCATGTTGAACTATAATCCCTGCGCTGCGTCTTGGTCGATGTATGCACCCTCTCGTGACAAATACTAATTGAGTGGATGTGAACTTCTGACCCACTTGGAATATAATGAAATAAATAAAGTCTGAAATAACTCATTCTCTCTACTATTATTCTGAGATTTTACATTCTTAAAATAAAGTGGTGATCCTAACTGACCTAAGACAGGGAGTTTTTACTAGGATTAAAAGTCAGGTATTGTGAAAAACTGAGTTTAAATGTATTTGGCTAAAGTGTATGTAAACTTCCGACTTCAACTGTATATTCCTGCTAACAGTCACTTTCCAGCCCTGTTTACATGCATATCCACCTATCACACCTATATTGTCACTCTTGCACACACACACTCACTCACTCAAACTAACACCTAGAAGCTTACACCGGTCTCAATAGAGTTGCAGAGTATGTTAAATTAAATCCTCATTGAAACTTGCATGTTCTATTGATTAACAGCAGGGGCATCCATCCTCTCCCCTTTGCCCTCTCTCCGCATGTTTCTCCTGTGATGCCACAACAAGGATAGCCTGGAACCAGTTTTGTTCCAGAGCATGTCTCTATTTTCACAATGATTTCATCAGTGACCCACAATAATGAACAAATATATAATACATCAGTGACCCTCAATAATGAACAATAATTAACAAATATACTGAAATGGAAGTGGCAGATATCAATATTATAATTGTCATGAACGTACTTAATGTGTCACCTGCATTAATATCAGCTTCTTCTATGTCTATCCTATGAGAAACATGTACTATGTACGGCTGCCCCACTGTCCTAAAGTCCCTGTTACTAGTTGTAAAGGCCTGACCGGTTGCCAGTTGCAAGCAGGGAAAATGTCAACACCAGATCATTAGAGTACATTTCAGGATTTCAACATTTGTTTCCAACCTTCCCAGTCGTATAATACTGAATACAGAAAGACATTCGGTCTCCAGTTGTGTAATCACTTTATTTTTGCAACACTTTTGAATGCAGTGTACACCGAGTTTGAGTACCATGTACCTGTCTATTAGCAGAACATTTTAACAATATTATAGGAGAAAACTGTGACATTTTTAACAAAAGCAGTAATTAAGTGCAATATATTTGTTTAGAATATGGTCTTTTCAGTTTGGCTAGAAACCTATTTTTTTCAGGTTCAGTAGTTCTTGGGGAGTCCATTGGGTCTGTAGCGGTTGGGGTCACCTCCATTGCGTCCCCAGCGGTTAGCAACCTGGTCAGCTGCTGAGTCCCCACTGGAACCCTGAACCATCTCCCGGCCATTACTAAGAGAGGAGAAATATTACATAAGTCACTCGTCAACCACAGAGAACCAATAATGGTAAAAATGTCTCTCTGACCAGACACTTTTTTTTTGTACAAAAAGTGGTATGAAGCACTAAATAGAGAAAGGAGGACGTTTTTATGAGATCAATTGATGACCAACTGAACCACATTATAAGTGTCTCTCAGATATTTGAGAATCACCCACCTGATGACTGATGCTGCCCACCTGCCCCCTGGTCCTCTCCTGGCAGCATCATAGTTGCCCCGGGCGTGGAAGTACTTGTCTGAGTTTTTCCAGTTGGCGTCCTTCATGTCGCCGTAGGCACGCCACATGTCTTTAGCACCTGCAGGGTCAGGAGGACACGGATGTTGAGTGTGACACTTACAAGGAACATTATCACTTTTCAAACCACTAGCCTATAAAAATAACAATGACTTTAAAGGAGTCATTAAATACAGTACATTGTTGCTCTTGAATAATTTGTTGCTCTTGATTATTTCTGTATCTATTTCTGTCAACAATGAAGAAACAATGATTAAAGTGTAAAAACTGACCTCGAGCAGCTTCACCAGGGAAGTGGTACCACTGGGCCTGAGCTCCTACAACGAGGGTCAGAACAAGTCCAGCTAGAAGCACCTTCATACTTGCAGATGTGACAGACTGAAAGAATCATGGAAAGAGTGAGAGAGAACACAGGCTACTATATGATTGATAACATATTTACAGATAATTTGTCTGAATAAAACGACATTGTATTACAGAGTAATCTCTTACCTTACAGCTCCTTAGTTAGTTAGTAAGTCAGGTAGTTTGAACTCCCTCGTGTTTCCTGTTGGTTTGTGGTCCGCAGCTTGTTCTTATATTTCACCCAGACCAGGGAGGAGTTCTGTTTTCAACAGCTGGAATTACATAACTTTTTCCTGCCAGGGTATTACGATCAGAAGTTTCTGCCCGGTACTCAAATCAGGAATTTCCAGGTCATGACAGGATGAATTAGAGAACCTGCACAGAAGCCAATTGTGTAACTAGGCCTACTTCTTGAAAAAAAGCAAAGGCTTAATCCTAGAGGAAATCTTGGTTCAATATCACAGCTGTAATCACTGCACAAAGGATATTCTAATATGCATTGACTCAGGGGTGTGAATAGGTATGTACATTTCATTATCAATACATTATAAAAAATGTCTAGAAACATGCTTTCACTTGGTCATTATGGGGTATTTTGTCTAAATGAATGACAACATGTTTTTATTTAATCCATATTGAATTCAGGCTGTGACACAACAAAGTATGGAATAAGTCAAGAGGTATGAATACTTTCTCACAGCACTGTATATATTACCACTGGTATATTACCATAAGTATTTATATATTCCTGCCACCAGTCACTTTCCAGCACTGTTTACATGTATACTGAACAAAAATATAAGTGCAACATGTATAGTGTTGGTCCCATGTTTCATGAGCTGAAATAAAAGATCCCAGAAATTTTGCACAAAAAGCTTATTTCTCTCAAATGCTGTGCACAAATTTGTTTACATCCATGTTAGTGTGCATTTTCATTACCAGGATAATCCATCCACCTGACAGGTGTGATAAATCAAGAAGCTGATTAAACAGCATGATCATTACACAGGTGGGGGAAATACATTTGGGGTGGCAGGTAGCCTAGTGGTTGCTGGAGGTAGCCTAAAGGTTGCTGGATTGAATCCCAGAGCTGACAAGGTAGAAATCTGCCCCTGAACAAGGCACTTTTCTCCAGTAGGCTGTCATTGTAAATAAGACTTTGTTCTTAACTGACTTGCCTAGTTAAATAAAATAAAAGGCGACTAACATTTGTCACACAATATGCCACAAATGTGTCTAGTTTTAAAGGAGAGCACAATTGGCATGCTGGCTGCAGGAATGTCCACCAGAGATTTTGCCAGAGAATTGAATGTTAATTTCTCTACCATAAGCTACCTCCAACGTCATTCTAGAGAATTTGGCAGTACGTCCAACCGGCCTCACAATCGCAGGCCACGTGTAACCAAGCCAGTCCATGACCTCCACATCCGGCTTCTTCGCCTGCAGGATCATCTTAGACCAGCCACCCGGACAACTGATGAAACGGTCAGAAACCGTCTCATGGCAGCTCATCTGCGTGCTAGTCGTCCTCACCAGGGTCTTGACCTGACTGCAGTTTGGCGTCGTGAGCGACTTCAGTGGGAAAATGCTCACCTTCGATGGCCACTGGCACGCTGGAGAAGTGTTCTCTTCACGGATGAATCCCGGTTTCCCTGGCAGATGGCAGACAGCATGTATGGCGTCGTGTGGGCGAGCGATTTGCTGATGTAAAAGTTGTGAACAGAGTGCCCCATGGTGGCGTTGGGGTTAATTCATGGGCAGGCATCAGTTACGGACAATGAACACAATTGCATTTTATCGATGGCCCTTGAATGCGCAGAGATACTGTGACGAATTCCTGAGGCCCATTGTCGTGCCATTCATCCACCGCCATCACCTCATGTTTCAACATGATAATGCACGGCCCCATGTCTTTAGGGCCTGGCGTAGCACACCCCCAGCCCCAACAAGAGGTCTGGCCCCCCAGATAGATTCCAGACCACTGGCAAGAACAGTTTGGTGACGACCAATGCCTTTTTCCAGCATGATGGAGAACCATGCCATAAGGCAAAAGTGATAACTAAGTGGCTCCGGGAACAAAACATCGACATTTTGGGTCCATGGCCAGGAAACTTCCCAGACCTTAATCCCATTGAGAACTTGTGGTCGATCCTCAAGAGGCGGGTGGACAAACAAAAACCCACAACTTCTGACAAACTCCAAGCATTGATTATGCAAGAATGGCCTCCCACCAGTCAAGATGTGGCCCAGAAGTTAATTGACAGCATGCCAGGGCGGATTGCAGAGGTCTTGAAAAAGAAGGGTCAACACTGCAAATATTGACTCTTTGCATAAACTGAATGTCATTGTCAATGAAAGCCTTTGACACTTATGGAATACTTGTAATTATACTTCAGTGTACCATAGTAACTACTGACATAAAGATCTAAGAACAGTGAAGCAGCAAACTTTGTGGAGACCAATACTTGTGTCATTCTCAAAACTTTTGACCACGACTGTACATAGACATGGAATCACTGGTCACTTTAGTAATGGAACACTAGTCACTTTAATAATGTTTACATACTGCTTTACTCATTTCATATGTATATACTGTATTCTATTCTACTGTATTTTAGTCAATGCCACCCCGACATTGCTCGTCCTAATATTTATATATTTATTTATATACATTATTTTACTTTTAGATTTGTGTGTATTGTTGTGAATTGTTAGATACTACTGCACTGTTGGAGATAGGAACACAAGCTACACCCGCAATAACATCTGCTAAATATGTGTATGTGACCAATAAAATTTGATTTGATTATGTTTTTTGAAATATTTTAGTTCATTTTGGAGTCAAATATAATAGTTTCAGTATACTTTTAGTTTTTCAAACAGGTTTGTTAATTACTTTATTTCAAGTTTCAAGTTTTAATGTCACATTCACAAGTACAGTGAAATGCCTTTCTTGCAATCTCTAACCCCAACAATGCAATAATCAGTAACAATGTAATACTAAAAATAACAAGGTAGAACAAAAACACAGCATATATAAAAATAAGAAATAAGAACATGAGAAAGTAAGTAAGCATACTATATACAGGGTCAGTTCCAGTACAATACTTACAATGTGTAGGGATACTGGATCGATTGAGGTAGATATGTATAGGGTAAGGTGACAAGGCATCAGGATATATGATAAACAGAGTAGCAGCAGCGTATATGTTGATTGTATGTGAGTTTGTGTGTGTAGAGTCAATATAAATGTATGTGTATATAATGGGTGTGGGCAATAGTTTCTTCAGTTTTAGTGTAATATTATAAACCTGGAGCATGGTAATGTTTTGTTGGCAGTGAAAGCCAGCTGATTGGCCAGTTCTCCTTTCCTGACTAATATAAACAGTTCTGACTGGAAATGAAACTTCGGAATTTCCTCGGCATGACACTGTTACTATGGTCTTGTCCAAAACAAACCGTAGCCCCAAATAGACAGTTGACATCATTAAATAAAGAGAAAGATTGTTGTGTCTTTCCCCATCTAATCAGGGCATGGTTATTAAATGACAGACATGTATTTGTTTGAAATCTATCATTACATGGTTTCATTTCAGAGAGACTATCATATTTTGTTGCAAAATGCCATATATACACATCACTCACAAAGACATCAGTAGCACTGCAAGGTTTTACAGTCAAATGTGACAAATATATATATATAGTACTTGTCAAAAGTACACACCATTTATTTTGACTATTTTCTACAATGGTGTTCTGACCTCACAATGGCAGTCAAGCACCCAAGCTAAATGGCTAACGTTGGCTAGCTTGCTATCTACATCCAGACACAAATGAGAGAACAACTCACTGTGACCATTTTACTTGCCCTAGCAGAGCTGGTTAGGCTGTTTTCATGTTATCCAGAGTGTTGGTGACTGTAACTGTACTGCTGGCAACAATTTAATTAAGCTTTAATGCCAACGTTTACTGACACCGGCCATATTCAACGGGTGTTGAGCGTTTGTAAATTCATCAGTTATTCTGCGCTCTGGTATACTCAGATGACAGTGCTCTGAAATCGGAGTAGATAGCCAGAGTGAATTTACAAACCCACCCTAAGTGTAAAAAAACGTTTTATACAACTGGGTGGGTCTAGTCCTGGATGCTGATTGGTTAAAACCGCATTCCAGCCTATGTCTATTTAAGCATTAAGGCCCAAGGGGGTGTGGTATATGGCCAATATACCATGGCTAAGGGCTGTTCTTAAGCACAATGTAACGCAGAGTGCCTAGATACAGCCCTTAGCCATGGTATATTAGCCATATACAACAAAACCCAGAGGTGACTTATTTCTATTATAAACGGGTTACCAACGTAATTAGAGCAGTAAAAACAAATGTTTTGTCATAACCGTGATATACCACGGGTGTCAGCCAATCAGCATTCAGGGTCGAATCACCCAGTTAATAATCCACAAGTACCACCGACTAAAGCAATAACGTTGAAATGCTTATTTACTCTGTTCCAACTCACTGTGCAATCCACTGTCTCATCAGCCCAACTAGGCAATTTATAAACTTGATTTCCACTATAAAAAGCATATAGATATTATATCCAATTTCTTTTAGACTAGCATTTGGTTTTCAACAGGGGAGATTTGTATAAGGGTATTTCCCAGAATTCGGGCCTATTTCTGTCCACAGGGTGTAATTCTATTAAAAACGAATGAAATCTAATGCATTTTAGCACCACTAATTAGTATAAACAAAAACAAGCCTAGATCTTTTTTATGGCTGCTCTTACTAATGATTTTAACACATTTTATTGGTGTTTTGTGGTACAATATCTGTGTTTTGGTGTTGTCCGCCACCAGAGTTTTCACATGTCGTGCCATATCTCAAACATTATTTATCACAAATTAATTTAAAAAAATATGCATATGAATTAAATGTTACCTGAACTAATAAACTACATGCACAGATTAAGCATATATATGCATTTTGTCCTTTATTTTGCTTAATTTCTACCTGTCCCATGGTTTAGCCGTCATTACCAACACGCTCTACATAAAGGCACTTTCCTAGTGTTTTTTCATCAAACATTTATTTGGTAGCCATGGTAACCTAATATCATAGTGGAGCACATGGATTTCAAGCTGCAAGACTGATGCCTTGATGTCCAGAAAAGTAAGTAAATCTACTCTTTATTCTTTGTGTTGGGTATGTACACTTATTATGCGTCATTACCATATGTGTTGTATTTCTGTATTTTTTAACATTTTTGGATTATTTTTTATCAGTTTAATAGTTAAAATGGTGTACATTACATGTAGAAAGCTAGCTACTCTTGCTTAGTCATCATCTTTGCTAGTAAGGCTAGTTGTTTGACAAAAATGTCATTACCAGCACAGTCATTACGAGCACATTACAGCTTGTGCTGGTAATGACAGGTTGTGGTGGTGATGACGGCAGATACATTAAACATACTGTTCTTTAAAGAATTTATGTTGAATGTTTAAATGAATTAAAATACATTTACCAATCAAAGGTCACTATATTTTAAATGAAGTAATGCATTTGTTTTTAAAATACTAAATTAATTCATTATAATTGTTGTGTTTAGGTGTGACATGGCTCCAAAAGCAGCTGCTCAAAGGTCCAAATCATACAGAAAACGTCTAAAAGATAATCCTGAGAAATATGCACAGTATCTGCAGAGTGAGAAAGAGAGATATCGTAGAAGAAGAGAAACAGGAAAATTGAAATCTGTTTCCCTATTGAGCACGCAAGAACACAAATATGAAAAAAAGCGATGGAAAGTTAATCAACAAAGGAAGAGAGCTAAGGACAGAGAAAAAAGAGAAATAGAAAATTATATTTCAATGAATAGTCCTCCAGAATCTCCTGATGTCCATACACAAGAGAATCAGAATAGGGATGTGCCAAATGCAGGGAATGAAAGAGGAGGTATGGCAGATTCCGTCCAAACCCCAAAGCAAAGAGGACGCAAAAAATTCAATAGAAACAGAAGAAAGGTCTACTATGATCTTCAAAAGTCTCAAAAAAAGCTGTAAAAGGCTTTGCAAAAGGTCACATGGAATTTCCTAGAGGCAGGCCATGGAATGGGTGCAGCTGATGGGGTTGGCGCAGCCTTAAAACGGAGGGCAGATGTTCTTGTTGCAGGTGGAACAGACATTCCAGATGGGAGGATGTTCTTTGAGAAGCTGATAGAAGAGAAGTCAAAAATCAAGCTCTTCTACATCACAGAAAGTGAGATAGAAGAAAATGACAGATCTATACCAGACCAACTTGAAACTGTATGTGGTACAATGAAAATCCACCAGGTAAGCTTGAGCCACACAAGCAGTACAACAGTCCAAAGTGTTGGTTTTCTTTTAGTTTATATTTGTGTTGTGTGAAATTATGACTGTTGTGCTTTTTGTTTGTAGATTTTTACCACCAAGTCCGGCCACATCAACTGGCTGAATCCTAAGCTGTTTCTGCTCAGCTCCTGAAGATTGCCTCTGCTTTGCCCTTGAGTCTGTGGTCCTCAACAAAGCACAGAAAAAGAAAACCACTATGAAGACAGAGCCATGCCAAGGGATGCTCAATACAACACCTGAAATAACCATGTCTTTGATGGGAGAATGGTGTGTGGTCTGTTACGATGGGGAGGCCTACCCAGGTGTGGTCCAGGATGTCGATGAAGAGTCTGTCCAGGTGAAAACAATGTGTATCATTGGGGTTAACCGGTTTTTTTGGCCTCTGAAAGACGACATCCTGTGGTACAGGCATGAAGATTTCCTAGGGCTCATGCCAGAGCCAAAACCAAGAGGCATATGATGCTTGATGTCTCTGTCTGGAATAAAGTATCGTCCATGATGGATGAGAGGATGGAAGTTTGACGAGTTTTTGTCTGTTTTGTAGAAGATTTGGTATCAATGACATGTTTATGGTGTTTAATTTTTTAAGCAATTGTTGAACAAAAAGTTTAAGTAAACTGTCAGATTAGATTCTAGTTGTTTGGGATACGTAATATGACTAATGTGTTATTTCAGCGTTTTACCTGTTCTTAACTGCCCTCCTGTTTCATGTTTTTTTTTATTCAACATGGCTATGAAATTATTAAATAGTCTGTTTAGACTATAATTATACTGAACCAATCCTGTTCACAAGGAACACAGTTCATATTTGGTCTTCCATAATCAGATTAAACTATGTTTTGATGTTTAAACAGATTACTAGCTGGTGTTTTTTTTGTTGGTCTGAAGTCCCTTAGGCTCTTAAATTACAATAGGTTATGATCAGTGATTTGTCATCACCACAACAAACTGTCATTACCAGAACTGCAATGTCATCACCATCACCATACATATTTTTGGCAATAAATTATGTATAAATTACAAAAACATCCTACAATTATATATTTCTGACAATGTTGGACAGTCTAAATGATCACTGTATTAAAAAGTTTTGATACAAGGCATTCACTTAAAATAAGCTTATATTCCAAGCCAGGGTAGATTGATGAATCAGAAATGTAGATACTTAAATGACTATAATTCATCTTGCAAGTAAAAATCAACAATCCCATTAAGTTCAAGATAAAATAGATTCCATGTGAAACCACAAAATGTTTTAAAAGCACTGATTTATCATTTAAGTTTTATTTTTTACATATATTCGATGATGTGATGGTAATGACACATTTACTTGACATAGTTAAGAAAATGGCAAAAAAATCATAAATTCCCTTATCTTATGGTCTCAACCAAGCTCATAACGTCGCTCCTGACTTAAGGACTGATAATTTGATGTATACCAATTAGTCAAATTTTTAATTTTAATTTTCAAAATTGCAGCAACTCAATTTGGCCCTTAATCTGAGAAATGCCCATAAACCTTACTGTCTGTCTCCGACATTTTCAACATTGTTTCAATATTGACATTTCCATAGTAATGAACGTGTTGGGAGTCGGGACGATACAGACAGACATACTGACGTCATTTCTCAGCCAGTCGAAATCATGAATCAGCTGGCATCATGTTTATGAATATATGCAAAGAAATGTCAATAGAAAACAGGTCAAAATGCAGCTAGTTCGCAGTCTTTCCAGCTTCAGGTTGAAGTGTTTGTTGGCTAGCTCCTCTGAACATCAGCGTCCTGACGAGAGAGCACAATTTCTATGCCAGGGGCAACTGCCCATCATTAGCTCGTTGTTATGTATGTATCCAAATAAATTACACTAGAAAACAGCTTAAACAAAAGCAAATGCAGCCAGTTTGCTGTTATTCTGGCCACACTGTTTGACGTGACTAAGTTAGCCGTAGTTGGCTAGCTAGAAAGCAAGGAATAAGAACGTTGCCAGCCAATGTGGCAATGGAACATTTAGTACAAACGACTGGGTCGCGTCCATAGATACAGAACAAAATGGAGTCGTGTCACTGGCAACCGAACCGATAGAACGAACGACGAGCCGGCTTGGGTAGCAACCTTAGATTTGTGTTGGGACTCGTGGAAGAATTAAATAGTATGAATACATTCATCAAAATAAAGTTTTTTTTTTATGGAAATGACAATCATTATTTGAATATGTTGGTAAACCGTTGAATAAAAGTGATAATGCCCTCGAAGCCGGTGTTTGGAAGATATAGGATAATAATTCAGCCATAGTTGTTCTGAAATCTTTATTGCTTGTCTACATTTGACTCCCTTCTATCTTGGGACTGCTTGGCCTGGCACACTTCTGAATCATTTTGGTAGCTCATGGCAGACCAGTAGTGTGTGCTACAGAAAGTATTTGAGTCTGGCACACATCAGAGTCAAATACTTTCTATAGAACAAACTTCACTTCAGGATAGGCAACCGAAATGAATAATTCATGTATGTGTGTTATATTAAACATAAAGGAAGGAGTACAATGTAGGCAAGCAATAAACATTTCAGAACAACTATGGCCCTCGATATATCCTCCAGCTTTTGTGCTTTTTGTGTCAAGAACTGCAACGCTGCTGGATTTTTCAAGCACAACACTTTCTGTATATCAAGAATGGTCCACCACCCAAAGGACATCCAGCCAACTTGAAACAACTGTGGGAAGCATTGGAGTGAACATGGGCCAACGTCCTTGTGGAACGCTTTCAACACCTTGTAGAGTCCATGCCCCAACGAATTGAGGCTGTGCTGAGGGAAAAGGGGGTGCAACTGGTATCAACCACATGGAAACCACATTTGATACCATTCCATTCCACTCCATTCCAGACATTATTATGAGCCGTCCTCCCCTCAGCAGTCTCCACTGGCATACATCAACTAGACATAACTAGAATTCCTGTATACATATGTCTGTTTGTGACAATATTTAAAAATAAATATTTACAAATGTATCAATAAAGTAATATCTGTATGTAAAATGTACAGGATACCAACATTCTATTCCAGTTAAACAATGGATATATAGCGTTTTGCAGCAAAACATTAATATACATCTCAAATTTTAATCTATACAGAGAGATTTCCATCCAATTGACACCGGATGAATGTGAATATTCTCAAATCCACATAAAATATGCATATTCTCCATCAAATTAACTTGTGCTTGATGACGTAGTGCATATACAAATTACTTTTGCGGTGAAATGGGTTTCCATTACATTCAAGTGATGGTTTTATCACAAAAAAATAGAGTTAATATAGAGAATGTGCCCACTCTGGTATTGGCATGTGCAAAACTTTGTTGGGGAGCCCTGCCCCCGACCGTGCAATAAAAATATTTTACCGACCCACAGCGGAGACATTTTTGGTTTTGTAGTTAATATCCTGCAATTCTACACATTATGCCATGGGGGTTAGAGGAAATTTAGCTGTTTTAAAGCAAGCATGCTGCAAATCTACAGTTTCCATGAGGCGGAGGGAAGATTTGGCAATTTTATGCAATTCTCCCAAGTGGCGCAGTGGTCTAAGACACTGCATCTCAGTGCTAGAGGCGTCAATACAGACAACCTGGTTCGAATCCAGACTGTCACAACCAGCCGTGATTGGGAGTCCCACAGGGCAGTGCACAGTTGGCCCAGCGTCGTCTGAGTTTAGGCCGTCATTGTAAATAAGTGTTTGAAGTTTCTTAACCGGAGCATTGATTCACTGGAGCTCTCTGCTCATGCATACATATTATTAAGTGTGAATCAGCAGTAGTTTGTTTTAATATGACATCATAAATATCAGTCTATTTTAGTCAGTCTCAATTGCCTAGCTACTGTAGTTTCACTACATCTTCAAATTTCAACCTTGAATTGTCTTTATTCCATCCATTTTGTGTTATCCGACCAGTTTTGATCAGTGTTTAACTATATCTGAATGAGACCATTTAGACTAATATTTGTAAACACACACCTCAGCAGAAATATGACAAAGAGGCCCATCAGAATCCAGAGGGTTTCATTTATTTGGTTTGATGACAAATGCCGTCAAAACAAGCAGGCTAGACAGTCAATTGGAAGAGAGGAAAAGGGCTACTGGCCTGGGGAAATGGCTTATAGGAACTGGAGGGAATAGCATAGTGCAAACTAAGGATAAACTTGATTGATGCCAGTCTGACAGAAAAACAGACCAATCTTATAGATATAATATCAAGCAAGACAGAAATACAGCTATAGCAAGAAAATGGAGGGTCCATCTATGAGCTCTCCTTCCCCAAAGTGTGTTTGTCAAACAGGTACTCGGCCATGCCGCTCTGGGGGGCACCCATGCGGCGGAGGTTGGTCACCCAGTCACCCAGCTCCTTTATGGACTTCACCTGCTCGTCCAGGTAGTGAGTCTCAATGAAGTCACACATCTGAGAGGCGGGGGGGGGGGATATAGGTGTAGAAAGAGAAAGGACAAACAGGTAAGCAGAACTCAGTGGAGTGATGACCTGAAACAAACATAACAGGGATTCATCATCGCTAGTGTTTTTCCAGACCCTAGAGAATGTTTTTACAACCCCAGGAAGTAAAACCGTCATGTGTCCCAGTGGACTTGGCACTCTGAGAAAAGTATACACCGCAAACACGAAGTCAGTCAGGTTTTTCATATTTGGGGCCTTGTTTATGATATCCTGAATAATGTGAAACGTGGGTGGATTAGATTGATTTAAAATCTTCAGGCAAATTATTAAAAACGTCGTGCAGTTAAAATAACATGGCGTTTTGCCGTTGTATAGTTCTTGTCTCCATATACTCACGTGTGGGTCATTGTGTTCAGAGCAGACCTTGTGCAGGTCCAGCAGAGACTGGTTCACACTCTTCTCCAGCTGCAAGGCACACTCAAGGGCCTCCACACCACTACCCCACTCATCCTTCTCTGGTTTCTGGAACAAGCCATACATACGGTTAGAAAAAGCAGCAGTAGTGCTTCTACACAAGCCACTATTCCCCCCCCACTGGCTTATGTCAGACAAACTGGAGTACACATTGGCTACCTAGCTTCTTAACAACCAGTCAGTCAAGTTTAAATATCACTGTCGTGTCAGTGTGTTTTCTTAACCTCTCCTTGCTTTACTCTGTCTGTAAGCAAAGTCTGTCTTTCTTCGCTGTGATTCAGTATGGCCGCTGTTTAACGTTCTCTCCATGCCCATTGTAACCGTACCTTTATCCCTGACAGTTTCTATGACACTTGTGGTGGTTTAAATGTCTGTGAAAGATAAGCAGTCCACACCCTCAATCTCCTCCCCCATGCCGGCCCTCCCTAGATTGGCACTATCGTATCCCCACACTGAAAGCATACATGTTCACACAAGCACTTATCACACAATCACACTCACCCTGACATCTTGCAGGAAGATCCTCCCTCCCCTCTGGTTCTGAACTTTCATCAGCTTCTCAGCGTGCTCACGCTCTTCGTGGGACTGGTTCTTGAAAAACTTGGCAAAGTTGTGCAGGGCCTGGTCATCGCGATCAAAGTAGTACGACTGAGATGGAGAGAAGAGACAAAGACAAGAAGTAAAGACAGACTGAGTTCAAAGCTACCTGGCTTGTTCCAATTCTGTGTCATAAAAAGCTGATGACAAGACCTTAACTTTGTTTGCCAAATCAAAAGCCCAGTATCAAAGTGATTATCTTGACATAGGAAGTGCCTGACTATCAGTGGAATCAATTTGTGTCTAGAATGATCACAGTGTTATCAGTAGGCAGATAAAATAAGTACTGGGACAGTGATGCATTTTTTTGTTGTTTTGGCTCTGTACTACAGCACTTTGGATTTGAAATTATACAATGACAGGTTAAAGTGCAGACTGTCAGCTTTCATTTGAGGGTATTTTCATCCATATCGGGTCAACAGTTTAGAAATTACAGCACTTGTTAATACATAGTCCACCCATTTTAGGGGACAAATTGTGTATTAAAAGAAGTTAAGTATTTGGTCCCATATTCCAACCACACAATGATTACATCAAGCTTGTGACTCTACATTAGCTGGATGCATTTGCTGTTTGTTTTAGTTGTTTCAGATCATACTGTGCCCAATAGAAACTAAATGGTAATTAAAGCATTGTCATTCTGGGGTCACATTGTAAATAAGAATAGAATGTTTCTAAACACTTCTACATTAATATGGATGTTACCATGATTACAGATAGCCCTGCATTAATTGTGAATAATGAGTGAGAAAGTTAGAGGCATAAATATCATACCCCCCAAAAATGCTAACCTCCCATCAGTAATTTGCAAAAACAATTAACAGCACTTTCAACTACTTTGATGAGATAATGAAATTATTAGTGCATCTTATGGTTATGGAAGACTTCTATATAACCTAGATACAATTTCACAAGCCCTGAAATCAATAGATTATTGCTGACTGTTTGAAATGCAGTGAATTTTACCTTTAAGTGTACAACAAAGCATTGCTCTATTTATCTATATATAGAATCACCCACAAGGTTGGAAACAAATAGACATATGATTCTTAAGTCAGCCCTAGTATTAAATGGGATGCACGAGGCCAAAGTGTTTAAAACACACCAATCTCCACCGTCATGGGGTGTAACCCTTTCTTACACCGCATGACTCAGTGGTCCTGTAATCTAAACATCAGTCATTCAATTGGTCATACTGGAGTCCTTGACTACGCTTGACAAACTCTTCTTCCCTACTTCCTCATCATTCCCTTTCCAGTCTTTCTTACCATGGAAAGGTAGACATAGGAAGCGTACAGCTCCAGGTTGATCTGCCGGTTGATGGCAGCCTCACAGTCCTGATGGAAGTTCTGTCTCACTTGAGAAGTCATGTTTCTGAAAATAAAACACATTCAATGTCAAAAAAAGGAAAGGAAGGCTCTGCAATAATTCATAGTCTAACGTTACAGAAGGTTGGCGCTATCCCCACACAAGCCATGTCAGTGTGAAACTAACATCAAAACATGACCCAAAATACCACCGTAACAGTGGCATATTTCAATACAATGGGCAGGTGGTTGTCATTGCATGTCTGTCTGCCACTAAATAGTAAAAACTACTAAGATCTATTTATCCATTTAGCTAGCTACTCAGACCTTATCTATGCACATCGCACCAAGAGAGGAAGAGGCGAAGCGAGAGGCTCGACACCGCCCGAAAATACGTACATGCAGATTTAGCAGACTGCCTGCATTAAGGGCGACTGCACATCCCGATTTGGCCGGTTTTAGATTTGGTTCATTAAGAAATGCTAGCAGCTATAACAATTCAAACGAGAATTGGTTCATGGGTGTGGTTTGATGTAGGTGGGAAGTTAACCGAATGGTTAGTATTTCGCCAAATAGCATCTGCCGGATCGTGTGCGACCATAGCAAATTTGGTTGGACTTCAGATAAACCTCTGGGGCTACTTTGGGCCAGTCATTAAATTACAGTGGAAATGGGGACAATATCTTCATTTTGCACACCTTTTCAAATATGTATATACACACACACACATTTCAGTTGGTTTGAGGTTGTAATTTAAAATGGAAATATTTGAATTAACATAGTCCCATATACAGCAAAATGTAATTTGCTGATGTTCCACAACTAGCTTTGTACGGGTATCCAAAGTCAACCGAAATTTACAACGGGAATTATGATTGGGTCCCATGCAGCAGCACTCCGAATTGATGATTACTTGTGAGCAGGATTGAAACAACCCAACCTTAAATTTACCTTGTGATGCAATCACGACCACAAGCCTCACAAAACTCCGTTTGACTTGACTGATCAAAATTATCCTATTTACACTGTAGTCAATTGACAGAATAAATGTTTTAAACTATATTTATGTCATAGGTCGTTTAAAAAATATATATATATTTAAGACCAATTAAAACGTTTATTTTTTTATTATTGGGGGGTGAGGCAATAAGTGTCGAAGTTGGTCAAGATGATAGGTGAAGTTTATTTTCTCGAATAGAAGTTCCACAAATGTTTAGGTTGTTACGAGGGAATTTGTTTTCGACAAAATATTGGCTAGATTTATCTCGCCTCCTCCCGCCTTTGAAGACATGCGTCACCGCCGCAACGGCAAATCAAGCTCCAGATCACTGAAAAATAGGACATGACGTAAACAACCATGATGTCGTAAAACAACGACATTTCAACATTGACGATTGTTAACTAGCGAACGTTATTTTAGAATTGTAAAATAATATAAAATTAGTCCACCGTTGTTACGCTAACGTTACAACGCATTTGACATTGTCGCAAGGTTGTTAAAGTTAGCTTGCTCAGCCGTCTACTACAGTAGCTAGTGTACCTTGTTACCTAACTACGGCCTTGGCGGTAGGGGCTAGCTATGTTAAGTTACATCATCCATCAAACTATTATACCAACCAGCTAACTTTAGTTTAGTAACTTATTTGTTGTTAACTAACTAACCAGACATGTTATTTGTCTTACCTTGTGGTTTTTCTCGTCCGAAGTGGTGGTGTGAGTGATTCGGATTGTTGGTTTCAACGATGTTCCTGAATGTTATGGATAGTTGGATCTAATTTCGTTCTTAAAAGGGATGACAGAATTGTATTTTAAAAAAAGAAAAGAAATTGATTCAAAAGAGTAGAAGGTTGCCGTTCAAGCACTGTTGAAGCAGGTAACCTCCACTCGTCTCCAAACTGATATGCGTGAGTGGTGTGGGTTGCGCAGTGGATAAATAGGGAATGAAGTCTTAAAAGCAGTAAGGGGCGGAGACTGGCGCAAGGTCAAAGGGCGGAGACTGACGCAAGGTCAAAGCACATTTCTTAATTTAATCACATGAGTAGAGCCTAGTTTTTCCCAGACATGAACAAAAAATAATTAAAAAAAACAGCATGGACCCAGAGTTTACCAGGTCAGGTTACACTTTAAAAACTGCTGGCCTTACGCAATAAACAGGATGAATCAAATAAGGAACTAAACAATACACTAAACCACGTAGACAATTCATGATATTTCGTAACGGTTATTTTAATTTCCCAGAAGTGACAACAGCAGAACAGATGCCATAGTCTGATCAGAATACCAAGCACAATGGGTGCCACGCATTAAAATCACTTTGTAACAGAGACCATATCGATAAGCCAGACGTTCTGAGAGTAACTGGCCACATAAATGATATAGTGAAATTACTTATTTAAGGTGTAGTCCTACTTAGTTGATTGGTATTATCATGGTGGAAAATTTCAGATAATTATACAAAACCATTATACATTATTTGATTACAATGGCGTGGCTATATGTTTCAGGCAATACTTTATTTTAAATATTGGGAAGAACCATCACCATCTGACTAAATACTGACACTCCATGATACTGAACAGCTGTAGCAGATAAAGCGTACTATCACCACTGTTCTCTCTGGCTGTCTGGTATGCTAAACAGTTAATAACCACTGTGTGTACCAGACAGTCAGCCATCCAGTGCAGAGGACTGTTGGGTCATTGTCATATCATATAATCACAACAGAAAATGCTGCAACATAATGCCATAAACACTGGTTGAAAATCCAACCCATGAATAAAACTGTCTAGTTTCCTTTACCACTAGGTCTCACAGTCTCATTTGCACCTTCCAAGTAATCTCATTCACCAGACACTTCCTCCAAATGCTAGGATGTTAAGGAATAACACAAATATTTATTAAATAACTAAAAGTACAAAATTACAGGGGAAAACTAATCTATGAAGTGTGAAAGCAGGCATATGAGGGGTGTAATGGAGATGCATGGATGAAGGTAAAATGTGTGTATGTGTTGAATGGCGCACCTCGTTGAAAAGCATAATCAACCAAAACGGTACTTGTGGAGAGAGCGAGCCAGGACTGGGCACCAGGAACTTTTATCTCTTAGTTGATCCCAACTAAGTGCAACTTGTCATCTTAACGACCCAATCAGCTCCACCTGTCCCCAATCTGCAAACAAAAACACAAACACAGAGAAGGAAAAAATATGGTGGATTCGGCGAGAACGAGAAAAAGCGAGGAGGTAGGGGGAAAATGGCGGAAATGGATGTAGAGCTAGATTTAAGCAGCGAGTCGAGTAAACGTGGCGAAGACGAAAGTTCTGAAAGGGCTAAAATAGTGTCAAAAACTGGAACAAAAATAAAATTGTCTAAGATTGAAGTGAATGAAACGTGTGTAAAAGCTTATTGTTGGGATGCGTTTATTAAACAAGGATGCATATGTGGGAAACCCCTTTTGAAGGATCGAAAATGGTTAAATATGTACGTCAGAGTGACCAGCAGTGGTCTTATTTTGATTAAATGTGTTTCTAATGAGCAGAGGAAGATTGCAATAGGCCTTAAAAGAATCAGGACAACAGAAGTATCGTGTTTTGAACTTCGGAGTAGAGCACCCGTTAAAAATGTGATTTCAGGGGTGACGACGGATGTTCAGGTTGAATCATTGAAGATAATTCCTGGTGTGGTTGGTGCCCGGCGTCTGACCCGCTGGGTGAATGGGGAAATAGAGATGAATCTGTCGGTATTGTTGTTTTTTGATGACACTTGGAAATGTAAGATATGCAGTGAGAGCCTTCGTTCCCAGACCATTGCAGTGTACACATTGTAAAGGATTTGGTCATGTTGCAAGTGTGTGTAGAGGAAAGGAGTATAATGAAGAACAAAGTGTAGAAGAACGAAGGTGTTTCAATTGTGGTGGTGATCATGATCCTGAGTTCATGGACTGCCCTGTAAGAGTGATGGAAATCGAGGTGGCAAAGGTTAGAGCGGTTAACATAATCTCATATGCGGAGGTAATTAAGAGAATTAAGAAAACAAGTGATTCTTGGGAAAATATGGTAGTGAATGCAAAATATAAGGTAGTGGATACAATACAGCCTGTTGTAAATGTTTGTTGCCAGAATGAAGACACCATGTGTGTTAAAAAGGTAGATTGTGTTGCGTTCATTGCCACAGTTGTAAACTGTACAGCACAGGTCACAAAGAAATCAAAGAAACTGGACATTGTGGATGCGCAGAAATGTTTTTGGGAATGAAGAATTTTACTTCTGTAGATTTACAAGGAGTACTGGCGACAGAAGATCCGCCCTCTCAGGGTAATTTTTTTATTAGGATGGATTTCACTTACATATTGATTTATTTATTTATAAAAATAAACATTTGGTTGTTTCAAACCATCCTGTTGGTGGCGGCAATACACCTTTTGGGTGTAGTCAGCCATAAAATCCGAAAAAGAAGGAAAAAGGTGGGGGATTTAGTCCAACAGTTCCGCTGCCAGCTAGACCACCTTGGCAACTTGCACAGCCTAGTGTGGACTTGGAGATATGAAATAGTCACTAAAGGGGTAGAGAGGGGGTGGGTTTATCTGAAGTTTTTTGTAGTCGGTTGAATGAGGTGTACAGCGACTATCTGGACATTTACACAGATCCTCAGACTGGACAAACTGGGTCCGTATTCGGAGTACCAACATATGGGACATGTGGCCAGTGTGTGCAAGGGACAGAGTAGGTGTGCGAAGTGTGGGGGCCCACATGAGTATGGAAAGTGTGCTGTTGAAGCCAAATTGAGGTGCTGTAATGGCGGTGGAGAGCATAGTGAGGCATTTGGAGGATGTATTGAGCAGAGAAACGAGGCAGAAGTACAAAGATTTAAAACAAGGAATAAGGTAATGAATTCAGAGGAATCGAGGAGAGTTAAAAGGAGACAAGCGGAGCAGGTGCAGAGGAAACAGGGAGAACACAACCTGTTGGACCAATGAGGGGAGGAGGACAGGACTGATGGAGGTTCCAGGGAATGTGAGCAGGAGGAATGTACAGTAACGAAAGAGTCAATGGTAGTGAAACGGGTTGACTTCCTGGCATTTATGTGCAACATACTGAATATGAGTGAGCAGGTTAAGACAAAATCAACACGTATAGATATGGTGGTACATGCTGCTAAGGATTTCCTGGGGATTATGGAAGTGACAGGGGAAATGGTGCTTGGGATGTTGTCTAAAAGTGGAGATGTGGATCGTAGTGTTATTTAATGTAGTTTGTGGTCTTACAATGGAATGCAAGGAGTTTAGTAGCAAATGGACCAGATGTTATATGTGTACAGGAAACGTGGCTCAAACCTCAGCTAGACTGTGTAGGAGGAAGGGATGGCCAGTGTAGTTGGCCAGTGTAGTTCATAAAGGAAGGGATGGCCAGTGTAGTTGGCCAGTGTAGTTCATAAAGGAATTGATGGCCAGTGTAGTTGGCCAGTGTAGTTCATAAAGGAAGGGATGGCCAGTGTAGTTGGCCAGTGTAGTTCATAAAGGAAGGGATGGCCAGTGTAGTTGGCCAGTATAGTTCATAAAGGAAGGGATGGCCAGTGTAGTTGGCCAGTGTAGTTCATAAAGGAAGGGATGGCTAGTGTAGTTCATAAAGGAAGGGATGGCTAGTGTAGTTCATAAAGGAAGGGATGGTGTATAGAGTGTTTGACATAAAGGATGTGTAGTGCATTGGAATAGAGGTGTGTAGGAATGGAGGTAACATTGTGGTATTTAATTTTTATAATCTGTGTAAACCTCTACGGTTGGAGCAGTTGGAAATGATTGGTAGGTTTGGCAGGAGTAATAAGGTAATATGGTGTGGTGATTTTAATGCCCATAATGAGATATGGGGAAGCGGACACACGGATAGTACTGGGAATGTGGTGGAGGAATATATGGATGGTTGTGGCCTGGTGTGTGTTAATGATGGGGGTGATGAGTGCGCTGAGGTAGTAACAGGTGTGCTTATATCAGCAGCAGATGTGGCTGTACCAGTAAGTAAGGGGGAGGCAGGCAGAGGGTGGACCATGGTGGACAGATGATAGTTCAAAAGGGATACGTGATTGGGATGAGGCTTTTCGGAAGCTGAGGAGTAGTTTAACGGCAAGCAAGGTATTAGATTATCAAAGGAAGAGAGCGGAGGCTAGGAAGCCGATTAAAAGAGCATAAAGGGAGGCATGGCGTGATTTCTGCTCTATTGGTAGGGGCACGGACATTGGTAGGGTGTGGAAAATGTTTAGGAAAAGGGGGAAATGTTGGAGTTCCAGTGTTGGTGGAAGGTGATAAGATTGCTATGACTAGTAAAGAAAAGGCAGATGCCCTTGGTGGTGGGTTTGCCAAGGTCCACAGATGTGATCGTCTATGTGAGGAGAGTAAGAGGAGACGGTGTGATATGTTCAATAGAAATAGAGATGTGTTGAAGAAGAAGGTGACTACAGGGGAGGCGATGGATGCAGAATTTACAAGGTTTGAGTTAATGAGGGCGTTGGTGGGATGCAGGCGGACGGCGCCGGGAGAAGATAGTCTGTTATGAAATGATTAAGAAGCCACCTGATAATGTACTGGTGGCAATAGTAGGGCTGTATAATAAGGTGTGGAGGACCGGGGTGTTGCCAGATGGATGAAAACGTGCAGTAGTACTACCGTTTGCCAAGCCTGGTAAAGATCCGGAGAAGCTGACTAGCTACAGACCTATTGCTCTGACCTCCAATATGTGTAAATTGATGGAAAAGATGATCGTGAATAGATTGATGTATTTATTGGAAGGTAGGTGCTTGTTAAGTGAAGCACAGAGTGGGTTCAGGAGTGCAAGGTTTACTGTAGATGCATTGGTGGTGGTTAGCACAGAGATAGCTAAGGCGTCAGCAATAAAATAAATGATGACGGTAGTGTATTTTGACATTGAGAAGGCATATGATACCATGTGGAGGGAGGGAGTATTGGTTAAGTTGAGTGCACTGGGTATTGGGGGCAGAATTTATAATTGGATTATGGATTTCTTGTTCGATAGAGTTATACAGGTAAGGGTTGGGTCAGTACTGTCAGAGGTGTTTGAGGTGGTCAGTGGTACCCCCCAGGGCAGTGTGATTAGCCCGGTGTTGTTTACACTAATGATAAATGATGTGTTTAAGGAGGTAGGGCAAGGAATGGGAGTGGCATTGTATGCAGATGATGGGACTGTGTGGAAGAGAGGTAGGAACGAGAAGTATGTATTGAAAAAGATGCAAGAGGCGGTTGATATGCTGGAGAACTGGTCGAAAACATGGGGTTTTAGGATGTCGGTGATAAATTCCTGTTTCATGGTTTATTCTAGTAGAAAGGGTGTTTATGTTGTGCTGCATATGTATGGACAGGATTTGGGTAGGGTTTCAGAATTGAAATATTTGGAGTTATGGTTTGATAAGAGGCTGACGTGTAGGAGACATGTTGAGTATGTGGAAATGAGGTGTAGGAAGGTGCTGAATCTCATGAGGACAGTGGCAGGACACGATTGGGGGGCAGATAGACAAACGCTGTTGTATATGTATCAGGCACTGATTAGATCGTTTATAGATTATGGATGTTTTATTTATGGATCAGCTGCAGAAACGGTGGTACAGCGTCTAGACAGGATACAGCAACGAGCCTTGAGATTGTGTGTGGGTGCCATCAGGACTACTCCGGTTGTGGTGTTACAGGTGGATACAGGGGAAATGCAGCTGAAATTAAGGCGGGTCAAATTGGCTCTGGCGTATTGGACTAGATTGAAAGGGTGTGCAGAAAGTCACACTGCGGTCAAAGCCACCAGGGATTGATGGGAGAGAGATATGGGTAGAAAGAGGGAGTATGGGTGGACGATTGGTCAGAAAGTGGTGGAGTATGGATTGGGGGGGATAATGATTGGCCCGGCAATCGCTTTGGTTATTTCCGACGCCAAGTGTGGATGTGGGGATGATTGAGGACAGGAGGGAGTGGGAAAAGGAGGACATGAGTATGTTGGTTGAGAGATATGTCAGTCATCATTATTCTGAGTTTTTGAGGGTGTATACGGATGGGTACAAGTCAGCAGATGGGGGTAGAGTGGGTGCATATATCTGAGTTCCAAGTAAGTTTATGTCATCGAATGACTGATAATGTGTGGGTTTATACGGCGGAGATGGTGGCTCTGATACTTGGTCTGAGAGGTAGAGGATGTGAAACCAGGCAGGCTGGTTATTTGTTCTGATCCAGCAGCAGTGTTGAATAGTGTGAAAATGGTAGATCAGACAGGGAGGATATATTAGGTGAGTTGATGGGGACATTGCTGAGATTGGGGAGAATGTTGGTGGTAGTGAGGTTTTGTTGGGTCCCATCTCATGTCGGAGTAGAGGGAAATGAAGAGGCTGATTTGGTGGTGAAAAGGGCTGCGAGGAGGATGGAGGTAGATGTCCGGGTCCCATTGGGGCGCAGGGAGGTCAAGTCCTTGATACGGGCAGCAGGGATTGAGGTATGGGAGAGACAGTGGGGTGAGGGTAGTACAGGGAGACATTTTTACAGTGCATAGGTCGGTGAGGGTAGAGAGGGAATTGTGGGGTGTAGGAGAGAAGAAGTGGTGTGGTATGGAGCAGGTTACGGTATGGACACTGGTTTTAACGCGACATTAAGAACAGTGGCAAAACATGATACAGGATTGTGTGACGAGTGTATGGTGCTGGAAACAGTGGAACATGGTATGTTTTTCTGTGAAAGGTATGATGTTGATAGGGAAAGACTGTATGAAAAGGTTATGGAGGCTAAGCGGGGTTGGGACCTGGGTGGTGTTCTTGGGAGTGGGAAAGGGAAGGAGGCAGTGATAAAGGAGGTGTTTTCTTTTCTTAGGAATACAGGCCTTATTAAGAGGATATAAAATAGGGAGGCTGTGACCGGCCTCACTCCAGTACAGTAGGTGGCGGTATATGCACCTTCAGTTGGATGCTATCTGCCAAGAAGAAGAAGAAGGAAGAAGGCAGGGAGAGCGAGGGGGACGTAACACATAATGTGCTATATATTAGTATGGGGTCAAGGTTACCTTAAGTGATAATAATTAAGATATGCCTTTCATCTCTACCTCCTTTTATACAGGATTGGTTACGAATTAAGGCATGGATACAATTTAAATTATTTGAAGATGTAGAAGAACTGGCTATCTGCTGCGTCACCCACAACTGATATGGGCTATACATTGTTACAAAGAAGTCTAAACACAGCATTTTAGTGCAGCATATGGATGACAGTTGATGACTCAGCAGCATGTCTCGCCATACACTGAGTGTACAAAACATTAGGAACACCTTCCTAATATTGAGGTGCACCCGCTTTTGCCCAGGGAAAAGACTCAATTTGTCGGGGCATGGACTCTACAAGGTGTCGAAACGGTCCACAGTTGTGTCAAGTTGGCTGGATGTCCTTTGGGTGGTGGACCATTCTTGATACACACAAGAAACTGTTGAGTGTGAAAAACCCAGCAGCATTGCAGATCTTACACTCAATCCGGTGCGCCTGTCTTGCCCATTCAACCTCTGAACAGCACACACACAATCCATGTCTCAATTGTCTCGCTTTCAAGTCCTTTAACTTGTCTCCTTCCCTTCATCTACACTGATTTGAAGTGGATTCAACCAGTTAAATGTAACTAAATGTAATCTACGTTATCCCCAAATGTAATTGTTTATCATGAGATAGAATGACTAAAACAATAACTAGTAATGCTGCATACTCCAAGAAAGGATGAAATCTCACCTTTCTGATGAAAAAATCATGAATTGCTGAAGTGTAGTCACTTTTGAAGACACAAGCTCAAGTAAACAGTACAAATATGATAACAGTATGAAATAAGATTAAGATTAAGATTGAATCGTACTACACCGGCTCCGACGCTCGTCGGATGTGTCAGGGCTTGCAAACTATTACAGACTACAAAGGGAAGCGCAGCCGCGAGCTGCCCAGTGACGCTAGCCTACCAGACGAGCTAAATTACTTCTATTCTTGCTTCGAGGCAAGTAACACTGAAACATGCATGAGAGCATCAGCTGTTCTGGACGACTGTGTGATCACGCTCTCCATAGCCGATGTGAGTAAGACCTTTAAACAGGTCAACATCCAAAAGGCCACAGGGTCAGATGGATTACCAGGATGTGTACTCCGAGCATGGGCTGACCAACTGGCAAGTGCCTTCACTGACATTTTAAACCGGTCCCTGACTGAGTCTGTAATACCAACAACACCACCATAGTCCCTGTGCCCAAGAACACTAAGGTAACCTGCCTAAATGACTACCGACCCGTAGTGCTTTGAAA
Source organism: Thymallus thymallus (assembly GCA_023634145.1). NCBI lineage: Eukaryota > Metazoa > Chordata > Actinopteri > Salmoniformes > Salmonidae > Thymallus > Thymallus thymallus. The sequence continues at coordinate 29,012,577 of CM042381.1, forward strand.
GGCTGGTCATGGCTCACATCAACACCATTATCCCAGAAACCCTAGACCCACTTCAATTTGCATACTACCCCAAAACATCCACAGACAATGCAATCTCTATTGCACTCACCAGAGCATCCTGACTGGTTGTATCACCGCCTGGTATGGCAACGGCTCGGCCTCTGACCGTGAGGCACTACAGAGGGTAGTGCGTACGGCTCAGTACATCACTGGGGCCAAGCTTCCTGCCATCCAAGACCTCTATACCAGGCGGTGTCAGAGGAAGACCCCAAAAATTATCAAAGACTCCAGTCACCCTAGTCATAGACTGTTCTCTCTGCTACCGCACGGCAAATGGTACTGGAGCGCCAAGTCTAGGTCCAAAAGGCTTCTTAACAGCTTCTACCCCCAAGCCATAAGACTCCTGAATAGCTAATCAAATGGGTACCTGACCCCTTTTTTACGCTGCTGCTACTCTCTGTTTATTATCTATGCATAGTCCCTTTAACTCTACTTACATGTACATATTACCTAGACTATTTTTCATTTGAATGCATTCTGTTGTACAACTGACTAGTATCCCCCTTACCCTTTCCCTTTTAACCGGTGTGTGTATAGCCTCCTCACATTGACTCTGTACTGGTACTTCCTGTATATAGTCTCCTCACATTGACTCTGTACTGGTACTTCCTGTATATAGCCTCCTCACATTGACTCTGTACTGGTACTTCCTGTATATAGTCTCCTCTCATTGACTCTGTACTGGTACTTCCTGTATATAGCCTCCTCACATTGACTCTGTACTGGTACTTCCTGTATATAGCCTCCTCACATTGACTCTGTACTGGTACTTCCTGTATATAGCCTCCTCTCATTGACTCTGTACGGGTACTTCCTGTATATAGCCTTGCAATTGTTATTTTACTGCTGTTTTACTATTTGTTACTTTTACTTTCTATTTAAAAAAAAAAAAAAAATCTTAACTTAAGGGCTTGTAGGTCAGCATTTCACTGTAAGGTCTACACCTGTTGTATTCTGCCCATTTGATTTGATTACAATGTGAGGTTCAGGTGACATCAATAAAGGATCATAGCTTTCACTTGGATTCACCTGGTCAGTCTGTGTCACTCAGTGTATATTTGCAGGTTAAAGGCTCTGCATGGTCAATCTGACATTTGATGTGGCCGTACAGCATTTACTGCGATGCAGCCGCCGCAGACATCAGGACTTTCATTGTTCTTGCGCTTAGCAGAGCAGAGCTATTGTGAAGGAAGTCGTCAAGGAAGTGAGTTTGTGTTTAAATTAGAGAGGTGCACAGCGATGTGGTATGGATCTTGATTTGGCCTCTGCATGCCTCCGGGGTCTCCGCAATTACGTCACACACACCATACGAAGCCTCCAACCACATTTTCGGATTAAGCATAAGGGGTCAGGTGCGGGCTTTAGATTTTCATTTTATCACATATAGTCGGGGTGCGGACCGGTGTGGGTGAACAAACAGCTAACACACACACTCTTTTCAATGAGGCCACAATGTCATGCGGTGGCACTCCCAACTGTCACCAGTGGTATTGAAGCACACACTCATGACTGTGTGTATATTTTGTGTACACTCAGTATATATTGATGTCATGGGCTAACAGTTAATTTGGTGTAAAGTCCATCTTATGTTCCATTGCTTCCTGTGTCCTAGATAGAAACATTGCATTGTTCTGACTCAGCAAATTGTGTTTACTGGGGCTAGTGCAGGCACAAACAACTTCAATGATTATTTGGCACGGCCAATTTAACACCTGCCCAACAACCAGTAGCTGCTGACAAAGCACACCAATGCTGACAGCTGCATTCTTATTACATTTACCAACTCTCACAATTGGACCATCAGAGAGCAACTTTTCGGCAAAAAATGAATAAAACAGCACATCACAATGCCTCTGACCTAAATAGCTTGTAGCTCCTCCCTCATGAGCACATCTGGTGTTTGGGTTAAAGGTAAGATGTCCCCTTGCTATTTTAAACAAAGCCTCAGTAGGATAAGGACTTCAGTCATGCTCTGTATGATATTGTCTAGTAGAGTCTGTTTGGTTTTGTTGGTCCCCAATTAGAGACAATGCAGGGCAGCTGCCTCTAATTGGGGGCCAACAAAACCTACTTAAGTTATTGAGGTTCCCACCTGTTTGTGGGTTATTGCTTGTTGCCTAACAGTTCATGGTTGCTGCCTTTTCATTTATTGCTTTTGTTATTCTGACAGTAAAGTATGTCGATGTACTACAGTGCTGCGCCTTGGTCCCTGCCTACTTCCAACCGTGACAGATATTATACTCTGCTCAGCTCTCTAACTACTTGATGGGAACTCACTGGTTGAATCAACGTTGTTTCCATGTAATTCAGATGAAATAGACATTGAATCGACGTCTGTGCCCAGTGGGTAACTGATGTTGTGAGAATCTCTCAGGTTGTTTAAAGAACATTGGTGCAATTAAAATTAGGATATCAGGTCCTGCCTCAGTAGGGCAAAGTATTATTGATGTATGGAATGTTAGGCACAAGTGTATAGTGCATTCTTATTTTAAATCTAGTTCTGTCCTTGATACCTAAGTATGTATTGGTATGTGTGTGACTGCTGGACTGGGTGTGAATGTGTTGTAGGAGAATGAAGGTGGAAATGTAAGACAAGTTGGTGAAACTTTAGGAGGAAACTATACATGATTCAAGGTTGCTGCGTTCACGTCTGTAAACTCTGATCACGGTGGCTGAGGAGAAAGGACCTTATGTGAAACTCCCATCTGATTCTGGTTCATTTTATATGAGCAGGAGCGTAACACCAACTGATTCACAGGGACCTTGTTCATTTTATGAGCAGGTCCAAAGCCCAGCACAATACCTCAGCTAACCCTTCATGGGTGGTAGACTGTAACACATGTCACTATATCCCAGCTAACTCGTTAAGGGTGATAGACCTGTAACAAGGCTCAATATCAAGGCCTGGTTATTTCATGTTCATGAATGTTGCATTTTACCTAATGAAACCCATAGCGGGTGGTACTGTAAAACATTGCACTATATCTTAGCTAACCTGTTATTAAGGGCAATAGACTGTAACAAGGCTCAAGTTTCAAGGCCTGGTTATTTCATGTTCATGGATGTTTCGAGTTTTATTAGTGTTTCCTGTACATACGACATGGTATACCCCATCCAATCAAATGCTTACTTGCAGGTTCATTCTGGGCAATGCAACAACAATAAGAAATTATACAAGATAAGAATACGAAAACAAAGTAAATGGATAAACAATTTAAACAAGTTTAATACAGGAAGGCACAATTTATAGTCCAATATTTAAATTAAATTGTGCAGTATTTGGACACCCCTTCAAATTAGTGTGTTTGGCTATTTCAGCCACACCTGTTGCAATCAGTCATGCAATCTCCATAGACAAACATTGGCAGTAGAATGGCCTTACTGAAGAGCTCAGTGACTTTCAACGTGGCACCGTCATAGAATGCTACCTTTTAGAACAAGTCAGTTCGTCAAATTTCTGCCCTGCTAGAGCTGCCCCGGTCAACTGTAAGTGCTGTTATTGTGAAGTGGAAACGTCTAGGAGCAACAACGGCTCAGCCGCGAAGTGGAAGGCCACACAAGCTCACAGAACAGGACCGCCAAGTGCTGAAGCGCTTAGCGCATAAAAATAATCTGTCCTCGGTTGCAACACCCACTACTGAGTTCCAAACTGCCTCTAGAAGCAACATTAGCACAATAACTGTTCGAGCTTCATGAAATGTGTTTCCATGGCCGAAAAGCCTCACACAAGCCTAACATCAACATGTGCAATGCCAAGCGTTGGCTGGAGTGGTGTAAAGCTCGCGGCCATTGGACTCTGGAGCAGTGGAAATGTGTTCTCTGGAGTGATGAATCACACTTCACCATCTGGGTTTGGCAGATGCCAGGAAAACCCTGAATGCTTTACCATCTGGCAGTCCGACGGACTAATCTGGGTTTGGCGAATGCCAGGAGAACGCTACCTGCCCCAATGCATATTGCCAACTGTAAAGTTTGGTGGAGGAGGAATAATGGTCTGGGGCTGTTTTTCATGGTTCGGGCATGCACAAAGCAAGGTCCATACAGAAATGGTTTGTCGAGAAGAACTTGTAGAAGAACTTGACTGGGCCCTGACCTCAACCCCATTGAACACCTTTGAGCTGAATTGGAACGCCGACTGCGAGCCATGCCTAATCGCCCAACATCAGTGCCCGACCTCACTAATGCTCTTGTGGCTGAATGGAAGCAAGTCCCCGCAGCAATGTTCCAACATCAAATGCCTTCCCAGAAGAGTGAAGGCTGTTATAGCAGCAAAGGGGGGACCAACTCCATATTAATGCCCATGATTCTGTAATGATATGTTCAACAAGCAAGTGTCCACATATTTTTGGTCATGTAGTGTACTGTATGTCTGGATGTGTTTAACTATACTGATGAGGACCAGAATTCCCCTCAAGAATAGTAAACAAACAAAATTTGACCAACTGGGGACATTTTGTTAGCCCCCACACGGTCAAATGCTATTTATATGGGGTTTAGGGTTAAGGTAGAATTCGTGTTAGGGTTAGAATTAGGTTTGTTTTAGAGTTAGGGTTAAGGCAAGGGTTGGGGTTTGGTTTAGGTTTAGAGTTAGGGGTTAGTTGTTAATTGTGTGTCCCCACAATTAATTGTTGTTAATTGTGTGTCCCCACAACGTTAGCTAAACACGACTGTGTGTGTTGGTGTGTGCGTGCATGTGTGCTAAGGTGTGGAGAATTAGAGCAGGTGGTCAGTCCAGTTGAAGTGTTCAGCAGTCTGATGGCTTGTAGATAGAAACTGTCTCTGAGCCTGTTGGTATCAGACTTCATGCTCCAATTCTGTCTGCTCGACTGTAAAGGAGTGAACAGCTCATAGCCGGAGCAATTCCCGTACCAAGCTGTGATGCAACCGGTCAGGACGCTCTGATGGTGCAGCGATAGTGTTTGGTGAGGACCTGGGGTGGCATGCAGAATTTCTTCAGCAGCCTTTGGATGTAGAGACGCTGTTGCACCCTCTTGACAAAAGTGTTGGTGTTGTTGGTCCATGTCAAGTCCTTTGTGATGTGGACGTTGAGGAGCTTAAAACGGTTGACTCTACTGCAGTCCCATTGATGTGGATTGGGCATGTACCCTCTCTGCTTCCTGAAGTCAACAATCAACTCCTTTGTTTTGCTGATGTTGAGGGAGGGATTGTTGTCCTGGCACCACAATGCCAGTTCACTTACCTCCCTATAGGCTGACTCGCTGTTGTTCTTTTCCAGGCCTACAACTGTTGTGTCGTCAGCAAACTTGATAATGGAGTTGGTGTCGTGGGAGAACAAGGCGTCAACATGCTTAAATTTGGCTGGTGCCTAGCCGAACCTAACGAGTGTGCTCACATACTCCTTTAAAAGACTTTCGCTTGAAAAATGAGAAGAAAGCAGCAATAGTACTGTTTGTCAATTTCGAGATGTAGCTAAGATAACTCAAGAAATCTGTCATTAATTTTGATGTTTTTTCAGAGGAGATCTTTGTCACAATTTTTAATCTGTCTAGGATGTTTGGTGCAGTATTTCTCAAGTGAAAAATGTTGCATGAGGAGTCGTCGCTCTTTGAATGACAACAAACACTTCATTGAAGAAACCCTACTGTTGATCAATCGCCGACGAGGGGGCGTAGAAAACAATGTGGGTGCCCGAACAACCGACAAAACAAACTAAAATGCCATCATAATATATGCACAAACTGTTTCGGCTGGGAGCATGCAGACGCCTTTAATTAGTGTGGAGAAGGTACCAATGTTGTATTTTACCTAATGAAACACAGGTGGTCGCTGCAAATTTAAAGGCCCAGTGTAGTCAAAAACGTGATTTTCCTGTGTTTTATATTTCCACACAATGAGGTTGGATTCTGCCTGTTTTAGTGGGATAGAGTTTTGGCCTGCCTGGTGACATCACCAGGTGGGAAATTAGTTAATAGACCAATAAGAAAGTGTTCCAAACCTCTCTGCCAATAACAGCTAGCTTTCCGTTTTCCCCTCCCCACTCAGACCACTCCCAGACAGACTTTGCTAAATTATTGCTTGAGAAATTGCTCTTTGCTATTAGGATATGATTATTTTGGACCATTTCAATTGAAAACATTCACAGTAAGATACTTTTAATTGTTACCCAGAAATGATTTGATATTGAGATAACGACTGCACTGGACCTTTAAGAGATCACGTTGCCCCATGGTGGCAGGTACCCTGGAGGGTGGGAGCGTTGGGTCATTGACTGAAACGTTGCTGGATTGATTCCCTGGGCGCCGAAGACATGGATGTCGAATAAGGCAGCATTGAAGGTGGTAATTGTAGGTCTCCCCAGGATAACCATTAAGGACGGTAACTATAGAAACATGATGGCTTTATTCACATCAGGGGAATTTAGCAATGTGTCAGCTGCCTATTTACTTGTTGCACTTGCATTCAGTAGTGAATGAATCACATGATTATGAAGGCATAAATGTATGTATATTTATATAAGTGTGTATATTTAATGTAGTTCTGTCCTTGTCTATTAATGTTATGTATTAGCCTGTCATGTTTTATGTGGACCTTAGGAAGAGTAGCTGCTACTTTAGCAGTAGCTAATGGGTATCCTAAATAAAACACCAAATGCACTCATGAGCTCAACATTTATTTTAGTACCCATTCAAGACTTTCAGACAACTGCCTAGGGAGGCAGGGTTGTTTCTAAACGAGGACAGGTAAATGGCGCCATCTGCTGTTTTATCCATGAATTGAACCTTTTACCAATTGCCACACTAGCAACTACTAAAAACATTGAGCGTCGTAGCAGTCAAACTAGTCCACAGTAGCTAGCTAATGTCTACTTGCACCTTCACCCCTACATGGCTGCGTTGCAGCACCACGCCCAAAATTAGACTAAAGGAGCCTAGCATTACTCCTTATAGTCCAAGGACCTTACATGTTCGGTTTAAAGGTGAATTGTCTCTGGAAGCCTAATCAGCCAAATACTCCATCTTAATGTGAATCTATTCTCAATTCTCACACATCAAAATAATTTCAAAAATGCAAAATAAACTTGCTGTACACAGTAAACAGTTGCAGCTGTTTTTCCCCCCCAGTGACAACCCATTAGTGGCGTACAGATGGATGGCCAAATAGCACAGGTAGTAGACCGTCTTCCATCTGTTTTCCGTAAGCACACGCTGTAACATGGAGATACTGTACGTTTGTGTGGGAACACATTACATTTCTAGCTGACATGAAAGGTCCTTATGCCTCAAAAACAGTACCGCAAGTGAATGTTCAAACTGAGCATCAGGGCTCTTACCAAAATTCCCCAGTACAGAAGACACCCTCATCCAATGACTTGTGTAATGTAATGGAACAGAGTCATGATCAAGGGCTATGCAGCACCCAACTGAAAGATATCCTTTCATTAAGCAAAAATACCCAATGCAGAAAATACAATGAACATTTAGCCTTTTTTACAAAGTTTATTTCTGATTAGTTTAGTCGAACAGGCCGAATCCCATGTCGTCATCAGATCCCTCTTCAGACTCCTCCTTCTCTTCCTTCTTCTCCTCAGCTGTAAAGAGATCACAGTAATCAATTAACAAGACCATCTTTACCAGATATTCAAAGCTAGTTATAGTGAAAGTAATAATCTAATAAACAGTTTTTCAAAAGACATGTTCATAAACAAAATAAACTACCCTTTATGTACTAGTAATGCGCTGATCATTTATAAATCTGAAACTGACCTGCTGTTTTTAAAACAGTCCAATACTACCAGCCTAGATGTAATACAAATAATGACCCCCACCCCAACAATGAATTTCTCATGCATTTAGTAATGGCAAATAAGCTTTAGCTCAACTGACCAAGTGCCCCATCGGTATTGAGCTGACCCACACACACATATCTATAATTTAACACCCCATTAGAAGGCATTGCACCCAGTTTGATATGAAAAATAATGGCCATCCAAAAGGTCAACTTGACAAGGATCTAGAACACTCATGTGGGCTCTGGTGTATGCTCACCTGCAGCGGGGGCAGATGCTCCAGCAGCAGCGGCTCCACCTGAGCTGGCAACTGCCACAGCACCACCAGCTGGCATACTGGCCAGCTTACCATAGCCTGTCAGAAATTACAGTTAACCGATTTAACTACAACCAGAGTGATGTATACAGCAATAACACTAAAACAGTGGCAGAAAAGCCTTAGAGTTTCAAAGCAAATGTCTAGCAGATTAAACCAGACTGACCATTTCAGGTTCTAATGTTAAGTAGATGTGTTCTCTTCAGTGACTTTTCCTTATGCATTGACAGTTCTGCAACTCACCTTGGGCAATCACCTCCTCCACATTTTTGCCACCGAGTTCAGTGACAACCTGAAGGGAAAGAGGAAAAAGGGGTCTGGAATTAGTGTTCCATAGAGATCGCAAGCATGTTTTCAGTTTGAGCTCAACTTTCAGAATACACGTGTTGAGAGTTTATTTTACTCAACACTGAGATAAGGTCAAACGTGATAAACGTACTTTCTCCATGCGTGTGTTGTCAGCCTCAATGCCAACACTTTCCAGGATCTTCTTGATGTCAGCAGCCTGTGGGCTGGCATTACCACCAAGGGCAGAGAGCAGGTATGCAGCAACGTAACGCATTCTGCAATACAGATCGTGATGCAGTTATACATAATATGCCCCCCCCCAAAAAAAAAATCGGCATTATCTCCCCCCCCAATACATTTAAGTTACTTTGGACAAAAGTAGTACACCCGCACATACGCGTCTCTCGGAACTTGGCAGAATAACCCTATAACATGCAGAAACGATTAAAACCCCTAGGCCTACTAATACCTATTATGCATTTGTTTCAAGATTTATATTTATACACATTCTCCAGAATTTAAGTGAAAATGGGCATCTTTACCAAACACTAGGATTCACTGCCTTACTCAAGCATAGGATATACTATATAACTGATGTTAGCAAATGAGCTAGCTTGCCGAACTTGCTAGTGCATTGTCCACAAAGATCCAGTTAGTGAGGTTGTCACTGATAAATGTTTCTTCAATCAGAATTATAATGTGTCATTGACGAACTCCTTCTCGAATAACGTTCAATCACTGAGCTAGTTGACGTTTTGGGCCTTGTTTCTTTGCGGCAAAAGTGAGAGAGAGTACACATGGTGACATGTTATGGCTGTTCGGTATCAAGGTAACTGGCTGGCATACTCCTCTCCAAAACAGTATTTGCTGTCCAATTTTAGGTTAGGGGTAAGAAAAACATTTGAAGGGACCGCCTACGTTATGGTGCCGTGTTAGACTTATTTTCACAGGGTGTAAATATACTAAATTGTCTTTAGAAAACACTCACTTGACACGGAGAAGAGAGCCGCGTGTTGACGACGAGATTTGCACAAGCGGAAAGGAAGCTCCAAGGCAGGCAGGAAACGGAAGAACGTTCGATGGGCGGGGAAATCGAATGAATTTTCATTGGAGGAGAAAATGATCAACAGGGTGCACTTGATTTGCTGAGACGAGATGGTCCGGATGCCGGGCGGCGTCAACAGAATGAAAAATGTCAGGAAAATGTGAGCGTCAGGCAGATAAAAAAAAATACAAAAACATTTAGGGAAACTGGAATCACTACATTATGATGATAATGATGCGCCCCATGTAAGTGATTGGGCCATTGACTCCCAGTGGTCGATAACGGGCCTGGACAGATGGAGCTGGTACTATGCTATAATTTGGACTACATTAGTAAACATAGTACCATACTCTATGAGAGTAAAAATAAGCAAATAAACACTTTTTATGGTATAATTTATTTTGTGCAGTTTTCTAAATCATTTTGATCTAATAATTATATACATCCACATCAATGTAACACAATACAAATGGACAGAATAGACTGAGAGCAGCACATTTTGTAAGTAGGCCTAACAGTCCAAAACAAGCAAACATTCAATATGATATCAAATAGTTCTGATAAATGTTGCAAGTTTGGTCTTGGTACTCGAAACAAGGACATAACACAGTCAAGTTCTCTCTCTCTCATGAACATCACTTGTACAAAATAAAAATATAAAAAGAAAACACTTTAAAAAATATTCTATTGACCCTTCCAAAATATAAGCAGGTAGAAACCTGAGGGGTTTCACGAAGCTCTCGGGATTGGCAAGGTAACGGTCCTGAACATTCTGCTGAAACCATGAGTCAGTCAAAAGGACAACATTTCAGTAATCATACTGAGGGGCACGGTGACATGTAACAAACTTGCTATGGGGTGCCAAATCTGCTAAGCCTTTGCTTATTTTTTAAACATCTTTTTAAAAGAATGAATAAAACATTCAATATTTTCTTTATGAAAAGAAAACTTTAGAGTGAAGGAAATATAAAAGGTTTCATGATTTAGATTAATACATTTTATTCAATTCAGCAAAAACATTAAAACATTAGTAAATCAAGACCCCAGTGTATAAAAAAAGTGTAATCCAAAATGACAAAAATCTGACATCCTCCTCTTGCAGTGCCCTTTATCAGAGCCATATCTTTCCCACATAACTGTTTGTGCAAATTATGAAAATGAAACTGAAAGTAGCCAACAACTTGAACATGATCATCCATATTTTAAGGATAGATATGGGCTTTATCTATTTTATCAATATAACTGGAATTGCACAATACATTCTTGAGTGACCATCATAACATAAAAAGACAAACTACACTATTCAGGTGAAAACAAACATAATATCTGAAATTGAAATCTGTGGTTCACATCTTAAAGGGAAAGTTCACCCAAATGGCACATTTACAAAATGTTATAGATCAACAAGTAATCATTCGAACCTGAAAGTCAGCACCCAAAAATATGGCTTTGTTAACTCAACCACAGCTTAGCAACAGCATAGCAACATTATTGGCTTTATTATGTACTGTATTAGTGAAGGTGGATTTCACATACCAGTAGATCACATGCATTTTTTTTATGAATGCCATTCAATAATGGGTTTACTCGCGTTGAAAGATTGCAGTTAGCACCCTATTTCGAACAACCATGCTGGTGGTAGTGCAATACTGTCGTTTTCTCATTTATGTTGGACAACAATGGAATGTTTTTGTCATCGCTGCGACAAGCCGACCTACTGTAAACCCACCTTGAATGAGTTGGCCACACCGCTGAAGTGTGAATAGAGCAAAGGAACTCAATGAAATGAACAAAATAAATTGGCTATGGGAATGCAGGTTTCTTGGGGAATCTTAAATTCCGCTGACCCTGTTCGTGAAATACCCCTCTGGTCCTGACTTATTGCTCTTTTTAAATATTTAAAATGTCAGGTTTGCCTCAGGTCTCAAAATGGTATACTGTCCCCCCTTACTGTCATAAGGGGAAAAGGTTATCTGAATTTTAAAAAGACAGCACACATCTCAGTAAGCCTTCTCCCAGCCCACTGAAAACCTACGCATTTGAAGGCTCTAAATGATTTATGGGATGCAAAAGTTAGAAGTTGCTGAATATTTTATGAGACAGCAAAATCATTTTTTTAAAGGTTGTAAGACAGTGAAAACATCAGCATGAGGTTAAAAATAAATTCAGGGAATGGATTATTTAATTCCTTAACAATTTAAGATTAGAATACTAAACACAGTTCTATCAAACGTTCACACCTGTTATTTTCAGAAGGAAAAACTAAACAGAGAATAGAAAAACATAACGGTCGTCATTTAGCCTTCATATACTGGTAAACACAAAATACAATATTTCTATATCAATTTACACAAAATACCCAATTCTTTTGATAATATATATTCTATACCCCTTATATCCTAGAAATGTATTCTATTACTACCAGATGTATTTTCGCTGTCTAAAATAGCAGGTGGGAAGTTTGCATTCCTGCAAATGCTTAGTAAAGTGTTGAATCATCTGAGCTTAGTTTTGTAACCCAAATAAAAATGTGGGTCATTTGAATGACAGTACAAGTTTAAATACATTTGTATTGCCCTGAGGCACTTTATAAAGGCTGTACTAAAAAAAATAAAAATACCATCTCTTCGATCAGTGAACCTCTGTGGTGGGTCTCTTAAGTTCTCAAACGGCATCCAATATGTCAGTCCAAAATGTAATGCACATGTAAAGCGTGAATGACCAACTACTTGTAGAAATACGATACATCTAGTGTTTGCATCGAGTCATAGTGTGGAGGACAGTGTCAGAAGTTGAAGGGGTAGAAAAGGTAGAAATATAATATATGTGGATACAAACTAAACTTCAGTGTGTTACATTTTAGGAGAAAGTTAAAATTGTGAACTGGGACAGATGGCTGGAAGAGGGAGGGTGAAAGATAAGGGGATTGTGTGATTAGATGTTCTGTTGCCGGCGCTTCGCAGACCTCATCTTCTCAAAGCGGGATTCCATTTCCTCAAGGACTTTAGGAGTGTACCTGACCACCAGCTTGACAGTGCCCTGGGCAGCTTTGAGAAGCTCCACAGCTTTCTCATGGTGCTCCCCCTCCACACTCTATGGAAAGAAAGAGAGAGAGAAAAGGAGGATTCATTTAAATAACAAACACAATTATGTGACTGCATCTGATAAATGTATATTGATAGCGCCCGTGTCCGAAATCTGGCTTGCCTGCTATTTACTTAAACTACATACTGTGTACTAATCATACTACATACTTTATAAAGTAGTGTTTAGTAAAAACGAATGCAGTAAGCTAAATATAACAGCATACTAGGCTAATCCTACATCATCTGTTGCAGAATTGCGTTGATTCCCTACATTCGTTCCTTTTGGTACAGCTCGTCCCCTCAGCTCTTTATCGGCTGTTGTCAGACACACAAATTCGATTCTCTTCCTCAAGTGTGCAGCGAATTTTACTAGATAAAAAGCCTAAATGAGTATAACATCCTGGAATTTTTAAAGCATACTCAATTTTCTAAATTTCACATACTATAAAACGTTATTTTTCGCCTTCCAAAAATGCTTACTATTTAGAACGCAAGTACGGGTATTCGGAACACAGCCAGAGACTGCATAAAATGACACATACCACCCCATTGACAGAAAGAAGCTGGTCGCCTCTCTTGAGGCCCCCGTGGCGGTCGGCGATTCCCCCAGGAATGATGCGCGAGATGTAAATGGGAGAGTTCTGTTCCTTCCCTCCCATTATATTGAAGCCAAGTCCTTCCTCCGTCTTAGGCAGCTCCACCACACGAGGGTGTGAGTGCCCCTCACTGGCTGCAAACGCTGCAACAGTGGCCTACAGTGCAAAAGAGGAGAGGTTGTTATTATAATTTGTAATTTGCCCTTTTTCTCCACAATTTTGTGATATCCAATTGGTAGTTATAGTCTTGTCCCATCGCTGCAACTCCCATACGGACTCAGGAGGCGAAGGTCGAGAGCCATGCGTCCTCCGAAACACGACACTGCCAAGCCTCACTGCTTCTTGACACACTGCTCGCTTAACCCAGAAGCCAGCCACACCAACGTGTCGGAGGAAACACCGTTCAGCTGGCGACCAAAGTCAGATTGCAGGCGCCCGGCCCGCCACAAGGAGTCACTACAGCCCGATGGGACAAGGAAATCCCAGCCGGCCAAACCCTCCCCTAACCCGGACGACGCTGGGCCAATTGTGCACCGCCTCATGGGTCTCCCGGTCACGGCCAGCTGTGACACAGCCTGGGATCAAACCCGGGTCTGTAGTGGCGCCTCAAGCACTACGATACAGTGCCTTAGATCGCTGAGCCACTCGGGAGGCAAGGAGAGGTTGTTAACCCAAAAACTGATTGTTGCCTACAAAGTTTTTGTTTAATATTAGTTGTTGTTGTTTTGACATACCTTGGCTGTGGCATTGGCCCTGACTTCAGGGCTACTGTTTATGTCCACTGTCTCATACACATGTTCATACACCTAGGGAGTTGTTTAGAGAGAAAGAAGGTTAGTCAAATGCCAAATGCAAAGTTGAATTACTTTGTTGTTAAAAATGGAGATCCCGCTAGTTCTTGCTGTCCAGGGTTCCAAGCTATTCATTAATCCTCAAACTTATTTTGTAATCACAACACAATATTGAAAATAATGCTTTGTGATACACTGACATTGAAGGAATTACATCAGAAGTCAAATAACTAGCCTATAGGCAGCAATTGGTCGACGAGTGGTTAGAGCGTTGGGCCGGTAACCGAGAGGTTGCCGGATCGAATGATCTGTCGTTCTGCCCCTGAACAAGGCAGTTAACCCACTGTAAATAAGAATTTGTTCTTAAAATGACTTTCCTAGTTAAATAAAGGTTAAAAAAAAGTAACAATTAATTTGTATAGGTCTGTGTCAGCCCCATCTCACATGAGTACACAAATCAGAGCCTGGAGATCCAGAGTACTGCTGGTTATTTTTTCCCCACTCAGCTGGTGCCCAAGGTCTGAATCACTCACGCTGATTGGAGGGGGAGAATGAAAATCAGCAGTACTTCTGGCCTTGAGGTCCAGATTTGGCCACATAATTTGAGTTTAACTTTGAAGGGTGTGATTGGCATTTAATGGCATAGTCTCAGCTCACCTCTCGCACAGCATTACAGAACTCGCTCTGCAAGACCCTTTGCAGTGCCTGCAGTTTCTGGGGTGGCACTTCCCCCGTCCTCTGGAGCTTGTCAAGCAATTCAATGGCTCGAGAAATGTCTGTGGGGAGAAAACATGGAGCCCACCCACCGTCAGAGATCTTACCAATAACTTAACACATTGATTTAGAGACTTTGGTTTGGGAAATACATAATTGCTCCAGCACAAGAGTAATTGAGTCTGTTGGTTTTTAATTTTGTAAAGTGATATGGTAAATCTGTCACTCCACAGGGTATTATGATACATGTATAGCTGATCATGATCACATCTTCATCACACTGCTTGTAAAAACATGGTAGAAATCAACAGACAGGGACATAACTTTGCTTGTACCATCACGACTGCAAGCAACATAGTCCGGGCTTTCGGACGCAACATTTTCAAACTAACCTAGTTAGCTACTTACTGGATGCGGAACTTTTTTTGTTTGGGTGCAACTGCTAACATTACTAGGAAGCTACAAGCTACCGACCAGCCTTTGAGGATGTCTATCTTGTTAGCTGGCTACAACATCACATTAGCAACTCAGCCCATCTGTCTTTCTGAAAACTAAAGCGATTATATTGGTATAATCTATTTTGGTTTCAACGTTTGAGATGATTGTACTTTGGGCTAGTTATTTCAAGGTTAAATGGCTAGCGCTAGTTATCTAACAGCTAACTAAATTAAACTCCATATTAGCCACCGTTGACTAGCTAGCCATCTGTTTGGCCAGTGACTGTGTATTCTCGTCGGTTTAACTATTATTATTGATCAAGCAATCTGTGTGTTTTGACGTTTTACCTCTTTCCAGTCGGACAGGTTCCCCCAATGAAGCCATAATAGCCCAAATCCGACACTGTTCAAGAGAAATATCCACTCGGCGACAAACCACAGATTAGAGCTGTATTGACGGGTGTTGTTGTTGCGCCAAGGAGACGCATTCCCTCTGCGCAATGTACCGTCAATGCGCCCAATCCACTATGCGGGAAAATGTATGTTTTATTTTATATTTTAGAAAATGTGGTGTCACAAATGCATGACCTGAAATATTTACAGCTTTTCAATGGTTATTTAAATGATAGATGTTGTCATATAGTTATTAAAATGTCTTATCTGATCATTATTCATAACCCAAAATGGATTGTTTGTAAATGTCTTTGTAAACCTATAATGTTGCTTCAATCTGTCAGTGCTTGCATTATGTATACGTTTATATTGATTCATTTCCACTTCTCACACCAATAGGGATTTGCCTACTGAAAGCTGAAACACTGCATAGGCCTAGTACTCATTACTATGTATTAAACTGTGTTACCTTATCATAACTTCAAAACTGAGACTATTGACTCATTGACTATTGACCCATTGTTTATGTTTTTGTTGTGATAGGAGACTTGTAAACACATCATGTAGGCTTATACTTTGGTAGGCTACCTCAAATTATGTTTAGAAAAGTGATTTTGCTCTCATAAAATGCAATTTCCTGACTACTATAGCTGTATACTAGAATTTAAGTACTTTTTGTGTGTGCAAATCTTACGGAATATACCTTGAATACACTTTTATTGTTATATTTTATTATCACAATTAGGCATGTTTTTGTATCCTTTGTGAGAGAATGGTGTCCGTCCATTTCTAGGCATGGGACACCTACCTGTGATGATGGGACAAGGTTGAGATGGGGCATCCAAGGAATTCACCAGTCAAGGATCAGGTCTTTAGGATAGAGAACTTTCAAATGTACTCATCATCAAGCTCTCAGAGGCCATCAAGGATCAGCTTGTAGCCTAGGCAATATGACGTAGACTTATGGGCCTACCATATGTTCTGATTCTTTGTGTTGTTGATTGAGTATATATTTAAACAATAAGGCATGAGGGGGTGTGGTATATGGCCAATTTACCACGGCTAAGGGCTGTTCTTAGGCACGACGCATCGCGGAGTGCTGGATACAGCCATTAGCCCTGGTATATTGGTCATATACCACAAACCCCTGAGGTGCCTTATTGCTATTATAAACTGGTTACTAAAGTAATTAGAGCAGTAAAAATACATGTTTTGTCATACCCATGGTATACGGTCTCATATACCACGGCTGTCAGACGATCAGGATAGAGGGACTCGAACCACCTATTTTATATTGAGGCTTTTATAACCAAGCCAATGCTGATGAAAATAAAATCAATCTGTGGTCTATTTGTCTGCTATTGGAGGACGACCTCATTGTAACGGCTGTAATGGAATAAATGAAACATAGTCAAACATGCGTTTTCCACACGTTTTGATACCATTCCATTAATTCCATTCCAGCCATTACAATGAGCATGTCCTCCTATAGCTCCTCCCACCAGCCTCCTCTGGTCAGTATGCAGGCAGACAGGCAGGTACGTAGGTAGGTTGGATGGTAAGTATGCATGTAGGAAGGTAGGTATTTATGTATCTGTCTGCCGATTTGTCTGTCAGTCCGTCCATGTATTCATCTAAGGTTTATGCAGTGTAACTAGAAATGCAGGGTTCAAACTTTATTGACATTAGTTTTGTTTTTCAGTTGCCTATAATCATTTTTATTTCTTCAAATATCTCAATGTAATATTGCAAACAACTTCACAACATACAAAATGAATTATATTAATCCAGAAACATATGTCAATGAATACATTTTTTATATATATATATATATATATATATATTCTTATATTTTGTCCTCTAGTGGGGATAAAAAAATAAACAGCAAAGCTTTGACAACAGCACCTTGACATAGTATGTTTTTCCAACATTACCTTGAGAAGTTTAGAACAGTAAACAGATCAAGTACTGAGGAGGAAAACCCTTTTACTGTTGAGTATGTAAACGGAATGTTTTGGTCGGTATCATATCCTTTTTTCTTAGGTGGACAATTTCTCAATTCACAATTGAAGCAGCATGCAATTTTTTTTTTTCTGGAACTCGTCCTCACCCTCTCCCCCGTCCTCACCCTCTCCCTCTCCCCCGTCCTCACCCTCTCCCTCTCCCTCGTCCTCACCCTCTCCCTCATCCTCACCACTCTTTTCCTTCTTTCTCAAATTCTTGGCAACGTAAACAAACCACAATGTCTTGAGGAATGTGATTCAGTAATTTAAACTGGGCGCAAATGACTGATCAGATCTTTTTTTAATTGTTTACAAGGTCATGAATATGTTCAATAAATAGACTGTAGTATCACTTTGACTGTATAAACTTCATCTTTTTTTTTACATGCAGTCCATAAAATTTTCATTTGACGGAATAATTTACCCTGTTATGTATATATACAAATAGATATTTTCTCTTTACTATCTTTTTTAAACTCTCAATAAAATCTATACATTATATACACTATCTTCCTCTTTTAATGGTCAATGTGCATACACATGATGTGTCTATCCTTATAAACCGCCAGCCAATCTTCTTTTTGCTATCCATGGTGAGCGCTCGCACGTAGGACTGGGTTGTCCTGCATTGGGAGTTATAATGCCTCTTGTCTATTCCACGGCAGCCCTCCTTTGTGTACCCCATAGGGTTACATTTGGTCTCATAAAAGTATTGCTTCAGTTGGCCATTGGGGACAGGGACCTTTTCCAGGACGGTAACGGTCTGCCCAGACATGTCTATTGCTGTCTTTTTGTCCACAGCTGTCACCCACTGGCTAATACTATCACACACACTCAGCTCTCCACGCCGCGACGGGTCAGAATGCCGCCGCACCCTCATGGACATGTTAGCAGCGTCCAGGTAGTTTTTGTATTCCTCCAGGAGAAAAAGCAGCGGTGGCTCTAAAGGCACTTGGTTGCTGATCATCACCCGCGACGCATACAGGTCGACATCCTTGGTCTCCGTGGTGACCACAGAGGAAGGACCCCCTCCTCCCTGGCCCTTGTCAGCCCCAGGCCCCAGCTGAGCTGCTTCTCCTTCCACCTCCAAGAGCTCCTCAATCACCTGCTCAAACGTGTCTGTGAGCGAGGGCAGTACCCCATGCTGGCCCGGCCCACCCCCGCTCTGTGGAGTCCCGTGGCCCCGGCCGGCTGTCTCTGCAGCACCCAAGTAGCCTTCCGTTCGGTGGCCCCGCATACCCGGGGCGTCTCTCATGGGAGCAGCTCTCATGCAACTGAAGTATGAAATAACCATAGTAAGGAACAGGATGGTCATCACTCTTCTAACCTGGTGGAACTAGAGAAAGAGAGAGAAAGAGAGAGCAAGAGAGAGAGGGATGAGAGGGGAGAGAGGATGTAATGTTAGTGCAACTCTTATATATACACTGTTATGTAGCTATATTATGTATTATATAATATATCACCAGTTTTCTTCCATTAATGGAGTTACCAGAGTGTACATATACAATATACTGTACACAATACACTCATTATTACAGTATTCCGTAATATATCAAGGTTGGATCACAATCTAATTGTGTTCCTTTCAGTTATTACTAAGCACCATTAGATGATGCATGCCTACCATTTCCCCCATTGCTACCAGAGTATCACATTTCTCCTGCAGCTGTAAAGGAAGCCAACAGTCTGACACCACCAATCTGACACCACCAGTCTGACATCACCAGTCTGACATCACCAGTCTGACATCACCAGTCTGACACCACCAGTCTGACAGCACCAGTCTGACACCACCAGTCTGACACCACCAGTCTGACACCACCAGTCTGACATCACCAGTCTGACACCACCAGTCTGACATCACCAGTCTGACATCACCAGTCTGACATCACCAGTCTGACATCACCATGAGTGCCCACTACTATTTGGCTAACTTGCAAATAATAGTTTAAGTAATCACCATACGTGATTGGATATTTTTTTCTGGATAGGCCTCTTTAAACATAACAAACCAGACCCAGTTGC
The DNA here is from genome assembly GCA_023634145.1 of Thymallus thymallus. Lineage (NCBI taxonomy): Eukaryota > Metazoa > Chordata > Actinopteri > Salmoniformes > Salmonidae > Thymallus > Thymallus thymallus. The sequence goes on from CM042381.1 coordinate 29,032,078, forward strand.
ATTAATTGTGCTGTTCTCTGTTCTGTTTTTTCTGTCTCCTCATACAACGTTACAATATTTCCCATACAATATTTCCCACAAAGGCCCCAGAAGCAACATTAAGGGCTGCTGACACCAGCGTTTTTTCAGACTGGGAGTGGAGTGGCTAGGCATCATGCTTTAAATGCCAACGCATTAGATTGCTAATGATCTCCTAATGGTCCATCCTACAATGAAGTGCAACCCAATATATCATTATTTTCTCTTCTTCAACAACAACAAACAACAACAATCTTTCAAAACAATTATGTTAAATTGATAACTACAGTATATCTTCATCATAATCATCACCATTATCATCATCATCATTATCTTTCTCATATCTTTCTGATATTGTCATCCCTGGTATTTTTGTTTGGTAGACATGTATCATAAACGCTATGTGGCCTGAATACTTTTTTCAGTATTCCAAATTTCCAAATTCATGTATTGTAGCCTATCCTGACTTATTGATCAATTCATTGGTTGAATACACGAGTGTTTCTGACTAATTTGTTGATTTTGTAAAAGGCAACCAATCTTTGTTGTAATATTACCATTAATATGCTAAACTTGATAGGGTAAAATTGGGAACAGGATTTATGAAGGGACATAGAGACGTTTAAAGAAATGAATGCTGAGAGAGAGCAGTAGTACTAGCAGAGACTGAGAGAGAGTATGTGAAGTACTGCTTAAAAAAGTGAAGAGAGGTAATGTTCTTGCATCCTAACACACTCACGTACCCGTTCTATCAGATGTATATTATACTGTGTACAGCTGCTCACATAAATTTGGTAAACAGACATTGCAAGAGAAAGAACGCCACAAGCGCCCAACATAGCCTAAATATACCAGTATACACACACACCCTCATCCTCATCATTTACCCCTAGCTCACAATAGCTTCTCTTACCTTTATTCCCTATGAGTCACAGCAATTCAACATATCCACAGACATCCCAGACCCAGAGTCAAACATATGAAAACAACCACAATATAAAACCCTAGCTCTTGCTCTCCAGAGGGGGGCATGTAAAAATAACCACGGCAGGGCTTTGACTGCACTCTGCATGCCGTCCTTCTTCTGCCCCGACCTGATGCAGGAATACGCTCCAAGCAGATCCGCTCCCCAACCAGGCAGCGTGGCGGACGGAAGGACCTTCGCAGAAGGGAGGGGCATACCCCACCTAAAAAGCATTTGTTTCATTCTTAATTGGTGTCTGGGGCCACGGCTGCGATTAGCCAACGCCACGGTGACTGCCATAGAGATATTGCATCTATAAATAGGCGTGCTGGGAGTCTCACAGTCTCGATTCAGAATATCACATCCTTCTCCTTAATGAGCCGCTGAGTCCCCAAGCTCAGTGATGCGTTTCTCCAGAGCGTGAGTGTGTGTTAGAGGGAAGGAAGGGGATGGAGGCGGAGAGGAAAGGAGGGCTTGGTTTGTATGTGTTTGCAGGGGGACGGGGCATCTTTCCTCTTACCGGCAAAACAACCTTGGAGACAAAACGCAGCCAAGCAAACATAGATGAGCAGGAAATCATTCCTACATTTTCTCAATATTGTAATTAGAAAATTATAATTCATAAGAGATTATCCTTTATCATCCGATAAAGCGTTCCTGTGACCTGTAAAATCCTGTCATTAGACTGCCCCATTGTCAGATGGTAACAGCTGTTGTTCAATGATCAAGGAAAACAAATACATGGACTGAAATCCCATCACACTGCTTATAGATACATGAACTGATTCCCTCATCAATGTCACAACCCAAACGTTCATTTATTCCCAGGTTGGGTAAACCTGGGGTTGGGGGTCGATCTTCATGTAGAAGATGCTGCAACAGAGGTTGTAGTCCTTCTTCCCTGACAGATCACTGGGGCTAAATTGCAGTAACAGGGGGTGGGGAGTCAGTGTCAGGCGTCATTTCACAGCATAACAACCACAGATGACGTCTCTCCCAGGTCTCCGTAGGGGAGAGGAGGGAGGGGAGGTGTGTGCCACCCATCAGTGTGCAATTGCCTGCCAGTCCTCTGGGCCTCCTCACACCGGGAACAACAAAGAATTTTAACTTGGCTATTTCCTGTTTCCATCAGGAAAATCAATATGCCTTATGCTCTCAATCAACATCCTGTTAAAATGCAATCTAGCCGATGAATCACTGTATTGCTGTGGGACTGGATCAGAATAACAGTATCTAATATCCTATCTAATACAAACCAAAGTAAAAATGATTCTCACCATGGCTGGTATGGTCTCATTTAATATATTAGATTTGAGAATATCTTCTGCTCTGAATTGGATTTTACAGTCCAATTCTTTATCTCCAGGTAATCAGTGAACTGATATTTAATTATCATGTATTGTATACGTACAGTATGGGTGTGGGAGAGAGAACATGCAAACTTCCACACTCTATCCAGCCATAACATATATTCCGTAATATCAAGATTTGCATCAATAAAATCAGTCCCTTACAGTTGCATTTGGTGCGTTGAGGGAGGCAGGTAGCCTAACGGATAGAGTGTTGGGCCAGTAACCGAAAGGTTGCTGGGTCGAATACCTGAGCTGACAAGGTGAAAAACCTTTTGATGTGTCCTTGAGCAAGGCACTTAACCCTATTTTGCTCCAGGGGCTGACCCTGTAGGTAGGTCGTCATTGTAAATAAGAACCTTTTCTTAATTGACTTGCCTAGTTAAATAAAGGTTAAATTCATATATAGATATAAATAAAAGTTGACGGATTTCCACATAGTGGCAGGGCTTTGCGATGACACATTCAGATGAGCACCTGTTCAATTGTTGTGAGAGAGGCAGGCACGGCTGGACGGTTGGGTTTAGAGATAGCTAGGTGCCTTGCAGTGTTTGCTCTTCGTGCCAGGTGGGGATTATAATGAAAAATCCCCATTTGACAGATGCTGGAGTGGATTTGCCAAACACAATGGTGTTTCAAACCCATGTACAAAACTCAGCATATGACTTCATATTTCACTTACACTTAATTTACACAGTCATGAATGTGAGCAAAATGTCTGTGGCAATACATACTAACTTTATTTTTCAAAGAGACATTTTCTCAAGACTCTTGTCTTAGCATGCCTCCCTTTTTCATGGCAAAGTTAGCAAATGTTTTCACTTTGAAAACACATTATCAAGTAAGTAACTACAAGGGGGGAAATACCCTTTCTCCAGATGATACAAGATCCATGTACACTAGCTTGTGCTATGGCTACACCAATCAACATGTTTTCCTATCCAGTCCATTAAAATATGGCATTTGGATGTGCTCCAAATAAACCTACCGAAAAGAGAATGTTTATCTTTTGGAAACATACTAGAGGACTCAGTCACAATATACAAATGTAATGCCATTATCCTTTTTTCCAGTAATAGCTAACAGATGCAACCACGTGGAAGCCTGTTTTGAGAGATCTGCTCCCCATCTGACACTTGCAAATAGCATCTTGAAATGGATAATTATTGTTTACTGTAGCTTTTCCTCCAGGCAAACTCTGACATAAAATAAATGTAATAACCACAAGACATGTTAAGACTGTTGGAATATGTTCCTGTAGATCATGAAGGCCCTAATTGCATATTTTCCATTGACAGACACTGTGGGCGTTGTCCTCCACCACTTCCTCTGGAAACAACCAGTGAGTGTCATTAATGTGGCAGTTTACAAGGCAGGTCCAATAGCCTATATATAACAATATAATAATATTCAAAGGTTACCCACTTCATACTTAAGCCACCCCCTGATAAACATAGTACTCTAATAAGTGCAACATTTCCAGTATGTCTATTCGCAAGTTGCACTTCCTACATGTTAGTGGTGCAACATGTTAGCGTGACTGCCGACCAGGTTACACAGGTAAAATGATAACTGCTTCAAAACCACAGCCTAACAATATTTTATTATGTGTAAATTGGCTATTAAAATCACAAGTTGCCAATTACTAGCCTGTAATACCAGTGTAGGCCATCTTAATGAATAAATAAACACAAGGTCTACATTACATGTCAATGAATCTATTGGCACTGTCAGACAGAGTCGCCACATAGGTCGACAAGCCCAGTACTCTTTCCTCTCTTTGGTATTTTTACAACCATTAAATAGCCCTTATAAACCCTTAGGATAATCACATTTAGCAATGTGATGAAAGACATGTCTTGAAGATAATGACTTTCATCGACAGCGCTCAAGTTAGTTTTAAGCCTACTGCACATATTCATATTAAAGAAATCAGTAGTATCTTAAAAAACGATGTCGAATGCAAGTTGATTGCAAGTGGTCTATAACAACAATAATAAGATAAAGAGTTTACAGCAGCACATTAGACCTAGGCCTACTTTAAAACGGGTGCCAAGCAGTTTCCATATATTTGCGCTAGATGGCGTATTAGACCACGAAATGTTCTTAAAACACATCCTCTCTCGCGCTCTCTCTCGAACACACACACACACACACACACACACACACACACTTTAAGGCGATAACAAAGTCAGATAGGAAAACATGAACACTTGTAGATTGAAATAGCAATAGGTTACTAAACAAAACATAAAATGGTGTTAACCGTATGGCATTAATGCTTATTTAGTTAGTTTTCCAAGTGTGTGCCAAATTGGAGCCTACTTTCAAAGCTATTTCATGCAATGTCCCGAGACAAACTAGCCTACACTACTAAACAGCAATAATCTCAGACAGAATGCAATTTAAAAAAAAATCTACACCAAATCTTAACAAGGTTTACTTGGTAAACAGCAGTACCGCGGAGCCGTTGGGTTGTTCTCGAGCTAGAGCGCATAAAATGTCATAATTTGGTATTTTCCGCGCTCTCCTTGATAATTGCGCGACTGTTCCATGTAGGGATTCATTTTATAATCCGTATATTCATCCTCGCCTTGTGAGGTTATCCGGTTTAAGAGAGAGCTAGACCAACACTGCAGGGTATGGCTGAGCATAGGCATCAAGTTTCCTATAAAGTCTTAATGAGTACATCAAACTTTTTTTTCTTTATTTGCTTACAAACCTGTCCGTTTTTTAAAGACAATACAGATAGTTCAAACGTGTTTTTGAATTACGATTATATATTATCTATTTAACATAACATTTAGATGCATTGCATTCATGGATTATTGGTTAAAATTAATAGGATACAATAGGCCCACCGCCTATGTGGGTAGGCAATGTAGCCTTTTCTTACATGGCTAAATGCACAACCCTTCGCATTAATTAATCGGCTAAATACATCAGAAAACTAAATTATTACCTCCACTGACCCCTTTCTTGGTTCCTATTAGAAACTCAATCAGCATAATAACGTCGTTTTTTTTATTTATTAATGAACAAGAGGATAGATTTACACGTATCCTCTCTCAAACCGCGACGGAGTCGGTGCGCCTGCATGATCACAACTTGATGATACTATACTTTTAAAACATCTCCCCACTCACAAAACGAGAGAACATCGACACAGCAGAGCGAAAGTGATCAAACAAGTTTAGAAAAACATACCTTTTACTGCCCAGTCGTAAAGGAGCCCATTCAACAGGACAGTGTCATCTGGGATGTTTTGGACAACCCCCTGTGTAATTACTTAAGCTATATTTTCCCTGTACTGTCCGACAGCTTCAGGATATCTCTTCAGCTTTGGAGCAAATAGATTAAATTATTGATGGTGGAAATTGCATGGTTGAGGTAATGGACTCTCATGGCTGCGCGGCTCCTTTGGAGATCGCTTAAAACCGAAGGGGTTGCATGCTATACGCTGCGCCGAGACTGCATTACGCGATGAGAGACCTCTTGAGCTTGAAATGACGCCTGTATCCCTTGCAACTACAGTAACTTACTACATAATGACGTTGGAACATGTGACTCGCCGTTGGCTGACTGGTTGCTTGCCACCAAACACCGTTATCAGAGCCTTAAAGTAGGCCTAGCTCTCATCATGCTTTTTATACGCCTTTGGTCGACGGATTGGAGTGGGATGGCGAAGGAATTGGCCATGGATCTTTCTTCCGCGCTTCACTGACATCGGATGTGATATTTTTGTATCTCTACTGTACATAAAAAAGAATAACGCATTCAATTGTGTGCCATGTGGCTACATTGCGTGTCATGATAAGATGTGATAATATGTGATAATATCTCCACTAAGTGGATATATTATCAGAACTAATCACATCTTATCATGCCTAATAGTTGGTCTTAAAAAAATCCCAAATAAATCATGAAAATAAGACAACCAATACCCTACCCAGAAATAGAGATTATAATTCCATGTGTTTTACTTTAAAGAGCACTGTTACTTTAATTGTGAAATTGGAAAGAATCACACATTCACTAATACATAATTAATTAATTTGTTATAATTAAGTGTATATTCTGTATGGGATTGATTAAATCTACAGAAGACGTACGACTAGCAGTGGAATAATTGAATACAACGTGGAGACAATTATCCCTATACAGACCAGGAGAAGTGTTATAACAAAAGTTAAGCCTGCCTAGCTAGACGTCGTTTTCCTAAGCCTTTGAAATGGTTCATCGTCATATCCCATGGTAGGCTATGCCATGTATGTTATACCAACAAAAAATATGGGTTACAATTAGATATAACCATCTCAGGGAAAGCGCAGAGTTAAGACAAAGAATCATTTGAATAGGCTAGCTCTCGAAATTGAGAGAAAAAAACAGCACTATGGACAGCGCCTATATCAACGCACCGCATACTAAACATTCAGAACCGCGGACAGCACCGCAATTTGCGCGAAGTAAAGGACTGATCGCTGAATGAGAACCAGAGCCACTGAACAGCGCCGCTTCCAGGCAGCCTTTATTATGAGAAGATTCAATGCCCTAGTTGTTGATGCGGAAAGCCTACTGGTAGACACTTTTTGCCATGATACTAATTATCTCCATTCCCTTTCCCCTAACATAGAATTGTAAACTTCTCATAAATCATAACACATAACTTAATAATATGAAAGCGAAAGTCTTATCATTAAATGCAAGGCTTCACAATATCAAAGGTATATTCAAGAAAATGCACACACTATTCTGAATATCTCAGCTGTGTTCAATTAGGCTTGATAAGTCAATCATCTTGTAAAAGGGAGAAAAAAAACATTTCTCACTTAAATTAATAAAGCTTTTGATTTAAGCATACAGTGAGTGTTCTTTAGAGAAGTCAAGTGATGAAGAGAAAAGGTTGTGGGCTCAACCTCAGTCAAACTAAGGAAACAGCTCATTATCCTTGTGGCTTGGACCTCCTCCAATGAAAGATTGATTGCGATGTGTTTGCTATATGGCCATCATGATTCTTCTCTGTACAAGTTAATGAGGTGGAGGGTTCTTACTTGGCATGTAGCAGTTTGGGAGTGAATGCTCACACCTGCTCTGTGATTCACTCCACCTCCAACTCACCCGGGGACATGCCAAGATGAATATAGCCCTCCCTGAAGGAGCACAGTAGGCGAGGGCGAACTCTGGATGACAAAGAGTTGCATCAGCAGTCGCTGAGCGACATGACTCCAAAAAAAAACAAAAAGCTTGCACGGGGGCCGTTCCAACGATATCTGCAAATACAGCACAATGCAAGGTGTCTTTCTAAGTAGTGGGACAATTCAGAAGACTTGTTACCTAAGATAGTTTGTTTGAGGAGATTATTTAGCATTTTGTGTAGAACTTTAAAATGAAGTATAGCGTGTCTGAAATAAAGTGCATCGCAAATTAATTTAAAATGCATAGATGGGTCACGCTCAAACAAAGTCAGAAAGAGCTAGCCAATACCGAGCACCATGCTATGCTATGCAATGCTATCCTATGCTATGCTATGCTATGCTATGCTATGCTATGCTATGCTATGCTATGCTATGCTATACTATACTATACTATACGTGTCAGTGCTAATGATCAGCCCTTGCACCTACAGTACAGTATGTGTCTAATGAAGGTCACATTGGGTGCCTGATCAGAACTTACTGCCACTAAACCAAGACTCAGACACACTCCCTCATGCTAACATAAGACCATTATGTTATGTTGAACAGTGAACCAAACTGGCTTTCAGCATGCCACTTTCACCAATCCTTTTTCAGCAAGTAGACATAATTCTTGAAGTTAAGTGTGGGACATCTCCCACAATGGTTATCTTTGTCAACAGTGTCATTGCTATGCAAAAATAGTTCTCAAGAGTGATGGGCGCTTTACAATGAATGGTGTGGCAAACCAACATGACCGTGTTTCACGTTTTTCATAACATTACAATCCTTGGACAGAAGCGGTATATTCATGCTTCTTTTCCCCATTGAACAGTTTTCTACTCGGAAAAGGGCAGTATGATGAATTCGATTTTTTTATACAAACACATAAAATTAGGCTACTTGAAAGGTACTATGAGGTGGTTTGAAATTGTAATGTAGAGTGTGGTGATAGAGCCCTGTTCAATCCCATAGATTCTCTTGGGGGTTTGTGGCAGTAGCCAGAAATCTGAAGCATGGAAAACACACTCTCTCCAGCTTTTACACCATCTTCAACGTAAGCAAACATTGAACTTAATTTTGTAATTTGGGTGAACTAAACCTTTAAAAACTAAAACAGACATCAACTTTTAAACAGATGGTTCTGAAGTCCCTAAACAAATAATTCTGAAATATTTAATAACCTTTTGAAGTTAAAGTGTGGTTCACACAACATGATAGTCTCCACTTAGCGATCACAAGAAGCACACACTGGGGCACCCTATACCTGCTCTTCACTGATCAGATGCCCAACACAACACTGATGACACTACACACCGGCATACATCTTTTCACACCTTCTCTTGCCAACAGTGACATAATTCTGACAAGTCAGCGATGCCAAGATCCACACTGTGACGTGAACATTCAATTAAGACACCTTCAGAAGATACCTCTTGGAAGTAATCAGACGATAGAATAACAAGGATCTGTGGCAGCATCGAAATCGGCATCATAAGCATATCTGCTGAGAATTAGCAGCTCTATATCAAAATGCACACTTCTGGGTACAATTGCCCTTTCTCTGTCTCCCATGAAGCATAATAAATGTCTGGCTATAGTGTTAAGAACTAGTGTTAAGTAGGAACTCTAGTCTGTCTATGTATATGCTGCCCAAACCCTGTCGGAACACATGGATGAGAAAATGCATTACGCATAACAAGCTCAGTTCATGGGAATTTGCAACAAGTCTCATCTCTCTCTCTCTCTCTCTCTCTCTCTCTCTCTCTCTCTCTCTCTCTCCGTCTCTCTCCCTCTCCCTCTCCCTCTCCCTCCCTCTCTCTCTCTCTCTCTCGCTCTCTCTCTCTCTCTCTCTCTCTCTCTCTCTCTCTCTCTCTCTCTCTCTCTCTCTCTCTCTCTCTCTCCCTCTCTCTCTCTCTCTCACACACACACACACACACACACACACACACACACATACACACACACACACACACACACACACATATACCACAGCACAAACAAAACAAAAACATCGAATTGACCACAGCATCAACTCACAAGCATACCAAATGCTTTTACAATTACATCTATTTTTGTGAGCACATTCAGTACAATGCCCTCTCCTTTACTCACTTTCATGTAAGAATGGAAATTAGTTGATTGTAAACATGGCCATTCCCTTATGCCTCTTTTCTGAACAGACGCAATTCATCGGACCTCATTGTTCCACACACACACACACACACACACACACACACACACACACACACACACACACACACACACACACACACACACACACACACACACACACACACACACACACACACACACGCACAGACACACACAGACACAGACACACACACACCGAATTGTCCTGCAATGGCGTCATGCCAGCAGCCAGTCAGACTCTCGTTGGTTACAATTACCGGACAAGCAGCACAGCAAGGTATTGGTTTGAGAAACAACAACCTCGTCATATTGTGTTGGATCAGCTATTGTAATCGTGTATTCCCACGATTTAAATTAACCAAGATGTATCTCGGCATCGTTTAATAGATAAATTGCTGGATTCAAACGTTTCAACCCGCCATAACTCATTATGATGACATGATAACTAGATGGATGGAGGTGCTGATGATGACAATGATGACGCCGATTATAATCCGATTATTCTAATATTATTATCATTAGCCTACTAATATTATGATAATCATTAGCCTTTTGTTGGTTTTGTTTTTTACTGTTACGGAAATGTTAATCTATCCCCTATCCAATTACGCACGAAAAGAATGAAAAACAGATTTTTTGGGGGGGTAAAAACGTGTTGAGACTCAGAGCTCCAACTGGACTGTTAGCCTACTTCAGTTGCTACCATGTAAAATAATAAAATACTTCCGAGAGCTATAGGCTATAGCAATAGCTAGACATGTTCATAGCCCTCACCTTTTAAAGTTCATGAAAGGTTGACTCAGAAAACGAAACACCTTTTTTATGAACGCAAACTAGAAATATTTCTCATCGCCCTGTGAGTCATCTATAAAGAATGAAACACGCATATTCTGTCAAATATGATGCCACAATAGCATTTAATGTTATTTGGAATGAAACCTACCATCCTCAGATTTGTTATTGACGCCCACCCCAACTCTGCAGCGCTAAGAGTGCGGAGAGGGGGGCCGTTTGAGGGAGATTCTCAGTAAGATAACACAACCCCATTTATGGACTGATCCGATGACGTACATTGCAGAAAGTTCTATAAAAAACCTTCATACATACAAAGTGTGTCGTGCCACCCCACAGACCCCCCCTACCCCGCCTCCGCTCTTTCCTCCGCCGGCACGCCTACACATAAACCCACGTCTCCTCTCGCTACGACTTTCCTGAAGAAAATATGTTATTCCTGAGAAAATTATTAAAAGAAAATCCTGACCAAATTAAGAAATATAACAGATAACGTAAAAATCGAATAAATAACAAAATATACATGTTGCTTTGCACGCAGCCAATTTGTGATATTGTCGCAGGTCTACTCATTCATAAACCCACTGCAACAACTGAAACGAAAACGTTTTAGGCGAATTCGTTAAGCATAGCCCTAGTAATTATCATCTTATTATAAGGCCTATTATATTAGCGTTTGTATTCACAACATTAACATGATCGCTCTTTGTTCTTATTATTACAGCTGATATATGCTACAACTCACAACTCATAACTAACGGATCTCCTGCGTTCCTATAAGCAATAGCCTAATAAGTAGAGTCATTTCGTTAAATTATTAAGTCAATTAATTAATTAAATAATGAGTCACGCATGGACTATGTTTTCAATAGCCTTATTTGGTTCTCTAAAGTAACCCAAAATGTCATTTAAACATGTTATTTAAAAACACAAAGAAGCTGTAATAATTCAGATGTAGCCTATAAATGAGGATAGGCTCAATAACGCATTGAAATGTAACCCCCGCTGGAAGCCTCTTGATTAAAACAGGGCTGCGAGCGCTTGTGGGCGTTGATATCTTAGGGTTTTTCGTGCAGCTGTTTGCCATTCAATAGCATCGTCCTGAAATCTGAATCTTTGAACTGAAGCGGTACAAAAAGATAGTTTGAATACAGACAATATCCACAGTTTCTTCGCTGGCATGCAAGACGAATTTCTAAAGTCCGTTGGCTGTTAAGTCAGCAAACACATCGTCACGGACTAATCAATTTGAAGATCATCTTAATCTTGCATGCCTGATTTTCTACTGTCTTAAAAAAAAACTGCTTTATGACAATTTCTTATCAAGCCATCTTATCTCGCACCACCTTTAGCCAGCCATAGCCTAACATCTGTCAATAGGCAGTTTGACCACGCCTATCTTTCTTGTAATTTCATATCTCTGATTGCAGCTTTGACATTCCTCTGATTTCTATGAGATGATTTCTCGGTAATGTTTTTGTTATTCATATTTCATTAAATCATTCTGTAATAATTTGTGGTTTTGCTATTTATGTAAACGTGGAAGTTGTCTCCGACAGGTCGAATGTGGGCTACACAGATTTGCGCGCGGACAAAGGGTGTAGCAGGTGATGCTAGTGCTAGTGCTAGAGTGAAAGCGCAGTATGAATGAAACCGAGGAGCGGCCGTAGTAAAAACACAAGTGATTTGATTGCGATGACGGAGGATGGTAAGATGTTAAACAGATAAGAGTAGGCTATTTTTTTTGCCGCTTTGGTTCGAGAGAGGAATAAAATAGTTTGATATGCGAGACAAACAAAAATACATATAGGCCCAGATAGATAGATGATAGATAGATAGATAGATAGATAGATAGATAGATAGATAGATAGATAGATAGATAGATAGATAGATAGATAGATAGATAGATAGATAGATAGATAGATAGATAGACAGATAGACAGATAGACAGATAGACAGATAGACAGATAGATAGATAGATAGATAGATAGATAGATAGATAGATAGATAGATAGATAGATATGCCCTAACATGAAGCAAGTCAGTGAGAAGGAGGTAGCCTGAGTTGAGACTAATATTTTATTTAGGACATGCACCATTATTCTGCTTAGTGCCGGGTAGAATGATTCATGAATTGCGCATTCCAAAGTTCCATTTCGATTGGGAGACAGGATCCCTTAGCCTAGATTGTGTTGCAGTAAATGTTTAAAAAAATATTGGAGTGATTGTAAAGGTTTCGTTTACGAGTTGCATTAAGCTTCCCTTCATGTATAGCCTTGGTAAGTCGCTCTGAACAAGAGCATTTGCTGAATGACTACACCATAAACCCAAACGAGTGCTTTGCGTGTCTAACTTAAGGCTCCATCATGCACTCTTGTAATGAGAAATGTTGTAATCTGTATAAAAATATACATCCTTCAAACGAAACTTTGATGAGGTGAAATAGCACCCTACATAAATCCATAAACGCTTAATGTTATCAATCAAATCAAATCAAAATAGTAATTCAAATGTGAAAATAATTAGCTGGATATAATTTCACGCAAACCAATGCACAATACCATGACGGTGCATTTGATAGGATCCAAATTCAATTTGAAACCACAAAACAATATAGGCGATAATGACAAGGATCGCGGATGAATAACAATGAATCACAATGGAGGGAACACTTACCTTTTTAAGGGCTGACAACCACTATCAGTGGTTAGATCTCCAAGACCAATACTTGCATTTCCCAAAGTTAACGCTGTATACCAAGACTGGAGCTTGAAGAGAACGCACGCCCTATACAGCGGCTCTAAGATGTCAACTTTCACATGCTCTAAGTGGCGAGACAAATCTCAAAGCGCAAGCCCTTCATTGACACGCGCTTTTCTCCTATTTTCCGTTTTAGATCACAGGGCTCCCTCAGCATACGCTTACCAAAAGTTGAAAAAAATTCCCCAGCTTTGGTAAGGCAACAGCAAAAGAGAGTTGATGTCCACTTGGTGTTTTAGTCCATGCAACGACTCCGGTGCCTCTGTCCAACGTGCTGAAAGCATAACACAGCGAGGGTAACTAAGGGGGCAAAAAAAATAATCTATAGTTTTGTTAAGTGCCATTTGATACTGCTTTACTCCACTGCTTCCCAACGCCTTGTCACGTGAACGTTTTTCTTCCCAAGCCCGTCCTGTTAATATTTGATCACATGTTGACCGGACCTTAAGAAAAGCAGCACCTATACCAAAAGCCTCTAGTCACCACAAAGGCTCAAATACCATCTCCAAATAACTGTACACCTAACAATGCTGATCCTACTGCGCTATTGTCATACTCTTCAAGTCATGTGTAGAGCAGGACGACAGGTACACACATGTTGCTTTTCATTGGCACCACACTTGAAAAATATATATTAAATACATACCATAAAACCCTAGTTGGCAAGATACACAACCTTAAAGCCCTCAAAAACAATACAGCTCACTCGCAAATTGCGCGCAGATGATACAATATATCCCAATACATAGTTTACCTGCGTTTCTTGAGCTTAGAAATGTCTTCCAATCTTTTTACGCAAGCTTTGTCAATATCATCCTTCTTAAAAATACATATGGGTCTCTGTTGAGAGTTTCTTAAGTAGCCCACAGAGTCCACCACCATCCAGCTATATAGCTAGCCTATATTATTTCCCGGATTAAATCGCAAGCATTGCTATTTCTTGGATACCATTCCTGTTTCGATTGTGTTGCCATGTTACTTACCATTTTCCTCTACGCTGTCCTGGAGATAGAAGTGTCTTAATATCCACTCACTCCAACAGATGCTGGTAGGTAATGTGTCTTGTTTGAAGTCATCATATGAAAACTTCTGCTGTGCTCAGTAGATCGCCCACCACTTCGGTGACTTATCAATCTAATAACCCTTTGCAATCTCCGCGTGCTTAAACTCTGTAACACCTTGGTGGCTCTACAGTCAGGACAAACAACAACCAGCCGCGATTTTCACAAAAGCCTGTATACATAGAAAGACAGATATACGCAATACCCTCTCCCGGACAACGCCATTAGAGGTCTTACGTGATTGAAATAAGCGAAGGCAGTCAAGTTTATGAGGGACCCCAACTGACCACTCAATGAATATAATCTCAATTATTTCAATTAGGCTATGTTTGCACAATAATATTGAGCCCCCCTAACAGTTGTACAATATAATACATATGCACGAAGCAGCCTAATCTATATATATTACTGCCTATCTATTGTTATCACCCAGGCAATATTACGCAATGCCGGCACAACTTTTAACATTTTGTGTTTTTTTCAATCAGAGGTGGGATGATACCCGATAAGACAACAAATTCTCAATATTTTAGCGTCCTTCTCGCTAGTGAGGTAATGTTCTTTGAGAACTTGTTGCTGCTGAAATTAAAACTGTATTTGAGGACGAAACGGAGCCAGACTCATATACTTACATTTGCAATATACTGTTATGTGAATCCACGTCTTCAAGTAGCCTAGGCTATGCCCTGAACTTATAGATATGTTTAGGTATTTCGTTGCAGCCCAAACTTCAATGATTTGAATCCTAAATGTTTCAGTTTACAATAATTAATTCCAAGTTCAAACACGATATCTGTTTTCAGTAAAATTCCATCAGTTGCACAGCGAACACAGCCATCTCTTGTTATGCAGTGACGAAGCGCTATGCTTGGGGTATTCGTCACACCTGTGACACTTGTATGTGCTCTATAAATGTAAATGTAAGTAACATGAGTAATATGAGATATTTGAACCAGGATTTGAACTATCTAGGGAGTTTAAAATAAGTGAAACAGAATGGTATTAATACTTCGTCGCTCATGGCTACATTATATCTCTAACATACGTGCACACACGCACCACATAAGCTACTTGGACCGTCGGTCTAATTAGACAACTAGGTTTAACAATGTAACACACTACTCAATCAGATTGCTGTACCCGCGTTCTGTATGACTCTGTACATACTGTATGCCTATTTTAACTTATAGTCCAATGGACCTCTTCTAGAGTAAAGAGAGATAGCATTCCCCAGGTAAAACATACATAAACTCCATCAACCTGTGTGTGTGTGTGTGTTACTGTGTGTGTGTGTGTGTGTTTTGGGGATGGGTTATGTAAGTCAAGAGGGCTGTGCAAGACTATGAAGTCCCTGAAATCAACTCGATATACTAAAAAACATCACTTGTGCACAACCAGACAGCCTATTGCTTTTACAGAATATTACATTTTTACATAGCTCATCACATAGCAACTAAAAGTTTCCATACCTGTTCTACAGTAAGGCTATTCCCTAAGACTATCTTATTATTTTTTTTACAAAAATAACATCACACAAAAATAAATCAGTCTTCCTCCTTGGCAATGGATACTACATTTCCCTTAGTTTAATTCTCAGTTATTTCAGACGCAGATCAGCTCCATGTTAAATAAAGGCAAACTTTGGATGAACCACACATTATTAGATCACAAAGTTTGATTAGCAGTAGCTCTCCCACCAGCACAAAACATTGCTCTCTAGAAGGTGGTACATTAGAATGTACTTCACCCGTCACCTCTCTGTCTTCTACCGTCATCCTACTCTCAGTCCTCCTCATAACATGGCAACTTGACTTACATCTACTTGTTATGTTGTTAACGCTTCTTCTGCTCCCACAGCTTTCACACACTCTGCCACTGACTCATGCTCGCCCCTTTTCCACTATCCATGCCCTCCCACGCACTCTGCACCACAATATCTTATGGCTCACTCCGAGGTCACCAATCGATCACTTGATTCCTGGACTGCATGTTAGTTGGCATGGCATTCTCCCCTATGCAGTATGCCCTACCCTACAATATCAGTCACCTCTTGTCTACAAAACATGCACATGACTTTAAGTGTTGTAAAGGAACTGGTTTGTTAGAATTATTCTCTACTTATCTTTCAAAGCTGTGATTGGTCAGATCCAAGACTGATCAACACTAAGATCATTCCAGGAACTGATTCCTACAACGGGGCCATGTACCGAGAACTTCATGTTTAAAGCAAAACAGGTCAATGAACAGCAGGGACCGTACATATTAGCAATCTTGAAACAAAAGTCCCAAAGCAATTAAAACCATTCAGGCAATGTTCCATTACAGCGTGTTCACAATGCACACAAAAAGGAACTCAGTTAAGTCAGCACAAAAACTCAGTATGAGCAAAAAACATTGGAACAAACATACGAGAACATGTTACGCTGAGTCAAACCATTGATATGATATATTTCCAGTTCCTGAATCCTCAACTAACATAAACTCCCTATTTAGACCTGCCCACTGCTAAAGATGGACTAAACAATATGGCATTTTCCCAAACTGTTTCTGCAGGGGGTGAACAACTCTTCACCTGCAGCATCATCAACTGACTACCTGCCTGTAGGTTCTCTATTCAAGAGTTTCTTGTATCATGCAATAGTCACTAAGGCTTAGGTCAAGTTTTTTGTTCATTTTATAGCCACAGTACATCATTTTGAGTTGCAATATAATTTTTACCCTGATTTGATAATTCAAATTAAATCAATAAATCCACAGGTTTTGGTAGAATTCAATAACTTTTTTTGGGGGGGGGGTTTGCAAGATAATTTCCTCAATAGGTTCCTCATGAATTATTACTTATGTATGTAGTAGAAGTCCTTAGAGATGTGTGATTACATTGAGTTTCTCACAGTAGGCTCCAACAGGTGAAGTAGTGTTAGTACTGCAAATGCTAGGCCAAAATACAATCCTTAGCTTGTTTACCTGTAGCTATTTATTTAGAATGTGTGTTTCTTTATAGTTCAACATGCGTTTTAGGTCATCCGGCTTTCTTGTTTACATCTGTTAATTCCATTGGGCCATAGCCTGATCTCTGAAATCATTACAAAATGTAAAGTGGCCGCCTACATTTTTTTTGTCCATCAGCATTTTCCTTCATTGCCTGTAACGACAACTATTATGGGTGGATGGGTCCTAAGGGGACTGCGTACCATCACTCTGTCTCAATCTTTGTTCCGTAAATATTGATAACGAGCGCCTCACATCATGAGTTACTTGTACCTGCGCTAAAAATAGCATACACACTGATGGCGAGGTATACCTAACCCTCAGATCCCAGTCCATCTCTTCAACCTCTCTCCCCATGTCTCTGTCTACAGGATGTTAGGTTCTACAGATGAGAGCAGACACAGAACATGGATTGCACAAATACTAGCATGACAGTGAGACTGTCTCACTCCCTTTATAGTACCACTCAAATTCAAATATGCAGATAGAGTAAGTATTTTCCTGTCAAAAAAGAAGGACAGAGAGAAAAGTTTTAAATTAAACCTTTGTAACACAGACACCCCTCTCATATTTTGACTGCCCTTTAGGAAGAGAACACTAGCAAAACCCATTCATCTTCTCATCCTGGTGTGCTGAACTCTTTGTTGTTCTTCTCTGCCATGCTGTACTGCAACACCAGAATCAATAGAGCTTTATCAGATTACATGTCCCCTCCCCAGTCTACTTGCTAGTGTCATACCCAAGTCATGTTCTGTTGGCCCAACTTGTGACATAAATTGACTGGTAACCACAGTGATATGGGGTAAAGAAATGATCTATCTAGATGAGGAAAAGGAACGGCCGGCATAGCCATTACAGACTGTCAGTCATTTCCTTCATAACAACTTGTGTTTTTACTCTTTCTTAATTCTCTTCCTTGTTGTTGTCACATCCCACAGGGCACAGAAGTCAGTTCAACGTTTATTTTTTATTTACATTTGGTTGAGTTGTCAACCAACATGAATTCAATGTGAAATCAACAAAAAAATTCACCATTGACATTGGATTTAGGAAAAAAGTTGGGAAAAATACGAAATTCCCGTATGATTACTTTTTGCAAATCCAATGATTTTTCAACATTGATTCAACATCATCACACTTTTGTTGTTGTGGTTGTTGAAATTACGTTGATTCAACCAGTTTTTGCCCAGTGGGGTGATGTGTGTATGTTTATGACTCTGCTAGGGCCTGTTGCATGCTGACAGCTCTGGGCTTGTCATAAATCATACTCTGTCTGGTTTGCCTGAGCTCACCACTAAATAGGAACATTTCAGAACCAACCATGTACATTTCAAAATAAAGTAAATATGCATGTTGGGGCTTTTGCAAGTCTGTAGAGCTGCTTGCCCTCCCCCTGAGCTGAACGTGAGAATGAACACACCCATTTCACTAGGGTAAGAATTGCTCCTGTTAATAAACAACATATACAGACAGATACAGTGATGGTATTGCTCAGTCCAAAAGCAGTAGTTCATTGGCCCATGGATGTGTACAGAGAGGTAGGTGTACATTTGAATAAGGACATTTGCATACTGTTCCTTAGCCAGGCCAAAGGCATTGCAGGCTTCCGAGGAGTGCTGACCTGATCATTTACATTTATGACTAGCCTGACAACCCCCGCAGTCCATTACACTGGAAAAAACACAATCTGAAGTGCAATAGATTGACCCTCAATTCTTACAACATAACGATGTTAGTCTAGTAGTCAGAGACTGTCTTGACATTGGGTAATACTCATGGAAGTTTCTGCTGGTGACCAAGTTCAAAGCTACCTACTCCCATTACAAATAAGTGAGAGAGAAACACTGGTCATGCCATCCCCCTTTCAGCACCCAACTTTCACACCCCCAAAAAGATATCTGTTACGCCATCTTAAGCCCTCGCTCTATTCACTGGAATGGGACACATATGTATACTTTTGTCTATGCTATGGGAAAAGCAGTTTAGGGGGTCATGATCGGTTGGGCTCAATTCATGATATTGTTCACAGAAGGCAGCTAAGATCGGAGAAACACTTTTATTCAAGCATACAGTCAGAACAAAGCTGTCAGTCAACACACAAAGTCAACACAAATACAGTGTTGGGGCATTATGTAAAGCTCCAAATTCTCTGGCTCCATGCAGATACTTAGCATTTTTATATGGCCAACTTATACCTAAGAAAATGACCAGACCCATGGAGCCGCTGTGTTTAAATCCATTGGACTTACAAACTAATATGTCAACATGTTTTCTTTGTTTCACCGGTGTGAGCAATTTGCTATTGATGTAGAAAATAATTGAGGCAGAATATTTGTCTCAAAACTCAAAATCCTTTAAAATCCAACAGGTGCAAAGATGAATGCCACTGTAGGATAGCTAATGAAGCATCAACACAGGGCTAATGTGTTTCTGATGTGATGCTTCTGTAGCATTACTCAACGATTCCTAACATGTCCCTCACTTCAACCGACTATCCACCCCCAACAATAAAGTCATACAAAATTCCTCATTACACTTGAGAAACAGACGGCAGGCACAAAGGTTCAAAGTTAAGGTCTTAAAGTGAATAAAGGCTCTCCAGTGAATGGTGAGGAATTGTTAAGGATGATTTGAAGGAGTGGGATTTCTCCTGCATTTGTCCACAAGGGATATCCCAGCCAAAGTTTCTCTATACATCAAAGGGCCGCGGCAAATAAAAGCACACTTGTCAGGGGTGAACAAACTGCTTCCTTTGTGCATTCTACCATCCAAATTCAGGGACACAAAGCCTTTGGATGTAATACACTGCAAAGAAGACTTACCATTCAGATGACATGCTTTGCTCTGGCAGTTCGCTGTGTGCTTTTGTCTGCCCTGACCAGGACAGATATATAATATCACTGCATCAGAATCCTTTCAGTCCCTTTTCCTACCTGTTAAAGACTCCAATTACACAACTCTTTTTTTAATGACAAAGTAAACTTGATGCAGCCAGATAAGACAGGGACTGTTAACACTTGCACCCCTCAGGCCTGAGGCCTAAAATGAGTGTCAGGTTCTTACTGGTTCTAGCAAAGAGGTACTCTCAGATGTGACTTGATTGGACAGATACACATTGTTGTGGCAGCTGGCAGGGAAGCGAAGTCTTCTTTTTTGTTGTCCCATTCTGAAAACCTATGTTAGATGCATGCCTACCCAACATAAACTGACCTGCAATGCCACACCAATTGACTAATTCTCTATCATAAGAATATGATTAGACTTTAGAGGTTGTACAGAGAAACTCGCTATTTTATCTATTCCATACACAACATATTTCCAGCATGTACTTCCTGGATGAATTAGTATTATTATGCTATAGCATACCATAATTAACCATGATATAACATACAGGTAATTACTATTTTTTTAAATGACATACTGTAGAACATACTCATGTAATATGCTGTGTAGATCATGTGTTTCGCCCATATTTGGTAATGCCACTGTATCCACCTCAGCATGAGCTATGTCACCCAAAGTATGACACAAGTTTATGAATGATTTACAAATCTTTAATGTCATGTTTGTGAAATGACTCATAATTTATGCAGTCTTTATGATTTGCACTTCTATAAACATGACTTATACATTTGTTGTGCACTAGAACATGAGAGGAGTATCTAGGGGACTTTACTTTGGAGGGCATTTTTGACAATAACCATGGCCCCATGGTTGCTGTCACAGCAAAGCTTTACACCATTCGTCTTTCTCAAGGTCACCTGGGCTTGGAATGAAAGGATTTTTAATGTGCTTTTAAAAAGTATTTAAGTGAATGCTATGAGTCATCATTAAGGTAATTTGCCTATCGTTGTAAATGAGTGTGGGTGTCTCACTAACTTGCAGATATAAGCTGGATATTGTTTTTATTATTTGAGAGCTATATTTGTCCAAACAAGAAGGGAAAATTAAACATATAAGAATGTTTTCACCCCCCTCCTCCCTCTCCAGTAAGACCTTGCAAATGCAGTTAAATGTCAACCATTACAAATGGCTGCTTCTCCTGATGAAGACATGAGCTATTAGAAGATGTCTACGTAACCAAAGTAACTCCAACTTTCATCTTCTCCCTTCACAATTCTAAGTATTCTACAATTCTAAGTACACATAAAAAGCCTTGTCAATGCAAGGACAAAAAGTAACGGACAAAAGATTATTATTTTGTTGTCCTGTCAAACATAAGGACCTTTTCACACCAATGATACTAGTGTAGCCATGATTTAATTAGGCAGCCAGGGCAACATAATAGGTAACTCTACCTTCATCACCCACCATCGATGAGACTTAAAGTGATACTTCACTCAAATTTTGAAATTGCACAAAGCATTTTCTTACCCTATAAGTAGTCTTTAGGAGGGATGAGACGATAACTTTCCATAACGAAAGTCCAAGATGGCTGACATTAGCTTCATTACTAAAATCGTACAGATAGGCTTGCCTCAATCCAACGTCTGTAATGACAAAATATCACTCCTTAGACCTGTGTCTCTACTAAAGTGAATGTTAGGAACAGTTGCTTTTTTTCTGTGTGTGAGGGGTCTCACTAAATCTAAAAGGAAGTATACCACTATGGGCATAACTGGAGTATAGAGGAACATGCTGTGTACAGTATATCATGGAGTGATTGATAGGACTGGAAGCCTTGCTCTCGGATCAGCTTTCTCTACTCCAATCATGACCTTAACACGAAGAGTTAATACACAGTGTGCCGTGTCTTTGAGAGGCACCTTTGGCCTATCCTGGCCAACATCAAGGTTAACCTGTTTTGATAGACTATGTTCAGCACAACAGCAGTTCATCTTTCCAAATGTGCTTGCATTACAGTATTACCATGTTGTTACATGTTAATTTAGTAAATGCTTTGTAATTGGATAGAGAAGGGCAGGTGTTTTTGTTACTAAACTATTCGAAAACAGGAAAGATTGAAGGTTGATGTTGAGGAACAGGGCTCTGAACAGTAACCAGTTCGTAATCCCTGCGTCGAACTCCCCTTGATGTAGAAACCATACAGTAACTGTGTTTGTGGTACATCTATCTTCATTACAGCTTAAGATTCTGTTTTCCTTCCACAAAGAGCCTCTTTACCAGGTGAATTTGTTTATTTTCCAATAAAAATGGCCGAATATAGACATCAGCTAGGTAACCTTCAGTCTATTTTGTCTAACACGTCTTTTTGAAGATCCCTTATTCAAAACCTAATCGCTTATCAGTCTGAAACTCATACTGAGAAGGCATGACACCGTGGCTTACCAAGCTCGGGGTAATGCTTTAGTGCTGATATGTAAGGCTACCTGCACAATACAACTAATTCCCCTGAGGGTGAGTCATCCACAAGCTCTATACATTTTGGGTGTGTTCTGGCTGAGTTCCAGAGTAGCGGTAGTAGGGCTGAGCACACTGCTGAGCCATCACAGCAATTCTCAGAAGTGTGTGCTCTCATTATGATAAAACATTGGCTTGGTTAAACAGACCAAAAGACAACAAGTTTCCCTTGTTTAGTTGTTTTACGCATCATCATGATGATGTTGCCACAACTTACATTTTTTTCAAGTTCTATATCTTGAAAACTTGATTGCTGACATGCAACACATTTTGGGACTCTATCAACAGTGGACTAATTAAACATATATATAGTTTTGAGGGGATTATTCCTTTAAGCAATGGTCCAGGACCAGGATATATGGGCATATTAAATATATGCATTAGGAATATCCTTCTTATAACCATTCTAACAAACCAACCAACCAATCAGCCAATATATTCCATTTGAATGCTGGTGTAGCCAATCTCCTAGCTAGACACCATGCTCAGATCTCTATGCAAATGTGCCACCAATACATCAAGGCAGATTCATGGTACCTGACGATACCAAATAGGAGTTTCAAATCAAAACCTAAATGAAATGAATTAAATCTAATGAAATGAATCCATTCTAATGAAATCATGCACCATAATATAAATATATAGAGTAGAAATTGACAACAACTAACAAGCTAATGTACAACTGTCTATATTAGAACAATAAAGCTACTGATTACTACAGGAAACTGACAAAATAATGGAAACACTTCACTTGAGTAAATGAGGGGTAGTATATTGAAAGCAGGTGCTTCAAAACCCAATTGAACACTTATGGGAGCATCTGTAGCGGCGCCTGCAACAGCGTTTTTCCACCACCATCAACAAAACCCAAAATGATGGAATTTCTTGTGGAAGAAAGGTGTCGCATCCCTCCTATAGAGTTCCAGACACTTGTAGAATCTATGCCAAGGTGCATGGAAGCTGTTCTGGCTCGTGGTGGCCCAACGCCTTATCAGGACACTTTATGTTGATATTTACTTCATTTTGGCAGTTACCTGTATAGCTTGCTTTAGATCACTCACCTTGATTGATAAAGCAGATCTAAGTTGAAAAAAAAACCCTGAAAAAAAACTTAACAGAGGCTTGAGTTTGTCAACATGTACTTATGTGGCGAGGCTGCCAGTTTAAAATTAGACATTAACATCTCCATTGAGACTATCAAACCATGGAAATATTTGATTCATAAAAGTTGGTGAAACAAGATCCTGTGGTTCTATTCCACCTGTGCAATCCAAGCATAAAGGAATCGGTGCAGCAAAGCTTACCTTATTCTGTAGCTAAAGTAGGTGTCACTTGTCAGGCAACTGCCTATGGACTGCAGTATCTCCTAGTGTAGGCCCAGATCCAGAAAATAATATATCAGAACCCCAAATCAAAGTAATGCCAGGGTTCTGTCCTGATCTGTTGGTAGGGAGTGGGTCCCAGCAACCATCTTCTACTGTCCTGCTTTACATCTCAAATCCAGGGTGAATGACAAACATTTCCATAAACCATTTTTAAATATTTAAATTAAGCAACATGGGACAGAGCCCAAAGCTACCCTTTATAAAAAGCCAGTTTCATAAGATTGATAACGATAATTAAAACATAAATAAAACATAACCATACTGCATTACTCTCCTCCAACTTACTTACTCCAACTTTTGACTTTGGTTTACACCCGCAGCTTCCTCATCATCCATTCAAATGCATTTCTTTGTGTCATACAGTTTCCAATGTGGAGCTGCAGCATCTGAAAATTCTCATTCCATCCACTAGCCACCATTTAAAAAATACCCTTTGATTATGTTAGCAGAGTAAGATGACATTCACTTTGATATAAATACATGTACAATAGTCTTCCTGTTGCATTTTGAACAAGGAATACTACAATGAACACATCTTATTTGTGTTGTGGATTTCTAGATCCGAAGGAAACTTTATACAGTAGAGACGCCCTAACAATACACCACCCAAAACATGTTAACCCTGTGAGATCCAAGCATAGATCAGGATGAGGGAAAAAATCCCTTCAGAAATACAAATAGCAGCTTGCTGATTATGAATACAGTCCGTTCTAGAAATGCAACATTGGGCTTCGATGGTAGCAAAAATTTGTGGTAAGAAATTATATTAAAATCACCTCAAAATGGATCAAAAGCATTTACATGTGATGAAAAATATTGTCTGATGGTATATACATTTCAAACTAAAAGTCATGTTTTGTCTGAAATAGCCAAATTGATCAACTTGACCAATCCACATGTTTATATTTTTTTAAGTACAAACTATTTTGTGGGTTTCCTGTGTATGGAGAACATTCAACTTACCTTTAATAATATCTGATTGTCCTTTCTATGTTAAATTGTAGAGATAACTTTCAATCTAACTTTTTTAGCATAAAATGAATGGTCGTCAATGGCAGTATTCTGACCTCATAAACCACACATAAAAAAATATATATAAACAATTTTGCTATTTTGATGTGTAGAGGGGGCATCAAAGTTACTCTTGAAGTATTTGGTTGTTAATATTTGCAGAATTTGGAAAGGAAACTTGTCTAACTTGTCCATCAAAATATGATTGTCGCCCTACACTCTTAGAAAAAATGGTTCCAAAAGGGTTCTTCAGCTGTCCCCATAGGATACCTCTTTTTGGTTCAATGTAGAACCCTTTTTAGTTCCAGGTAGAGTCCTTTTGGGTTCCACCTGAAACCAAAAAAGGGTTATTCAAAGGGTTCTTAGATGGGTCAGCCAAGAATGTATCTATTGTGTCAACCCTTTAAACCCAATGTTGCCTTTTTGCAACACTTACAAAACTACCTCTAGCTCTGACTCAGAATGTTTGTTTCTAGATTTTTTATTTTTTTTACCTAATCAATACATCATAGGGAAGACAAGAAAACATTTCATGTCATGTACTTGCATGGATGGCCTACAACATATGCTTGTGTAGGGGCCAGTGTGGTGTCAGACGAGTGGCTAGTTTTCTAATGTTTCAGAGGCTACTGATGCTACAATAATCATACTAACACTGACAAAAATATGACTAAAAGATACATCTGGGTCTAAGGAGATGCACTATGTAGTGTTAGACATGACTGCAGGACGCAATTCAGAAAACACTGTATGCTGCTACCAGCTCTCACGGTCTCACGTCAGAATTAGATGTTCATCCATGTTTTTCAAACGTCAAATTTCAAAGTTGTTCCAAATGTCAAATTTGTTTAGGTCAAGTTTTGACATTAACCCAACATTTTTAAGGTTAGGGTTTAGTTCAGGCATTAACTCAACAATCTTAAGGTTAAGCATTCATTCCGAATGGTTAAGGTAAGGGTTAAAGTTTGGGATATGCTTAAAACAAAAGTATATAAACAACTTTCTATCGTTGGATTCAAACTTGCAACCTTTGGAATCAGAGGCAGTTGCTTACGCTCATCCACAATACCCTAGCAACATCTAAAACCTACTTGAAGTGGCTGGTTTCCACGTCCTCTCCCGTCATCCTAAGACATGGATGGATGTCGAATACTGAATTGTATCACGGGTGATCTGGCTGGTATTTTTTACAATGTTGGGTCTCACAGGGTTTATGAGCATCAGCGACCAAATGCCAACTCACTAGGCTATAGAGAAGCCAGAGCTAAGTGCAGGCAATTGAATTTCAAATGTGAACAGTTCCAGTTGAAGAGATTTACAAAAACCCAGCACCACAGTTGTGTGGTGTTGTTGAGACCGTAAGGGAGGATGGTAGGCCCCTACTTGGCAGGGATGGCTCAAAGCTGTTTGCTTGGTGCTGATGCTGGGATAGAGCTAATTCCAGCAGAAAGATCCAGTGCAAAATGTTTATTTAGGCTCAGGAGAAAACAAGTTTACTGATAAAGAAAACAGGTCAAAATAGATTTTAAGCTTGCAAGAGCAAACCGTGATCCTATTTTGTCTGGTTACCCTCCCTGATTACGAAGGACAGAATTCATTCCTACCTTCACAATCACTTTAGAAAGATAGCATTGTTCATTTCTATACTGCCAATAGAATGCTATTCTGTAGTGTGGTTTAGTGTGAATGGTAGCCAAAGTCTTCATGTATTTAGGTGTCTGCAAGCAAAGTGTAATTTAGAATTCTATAGTGACATGTATGACTAGATTATGTTTCCACAAGGTGCATTGAAGAACTTGACTTCTATTTGTTTATAATGATTGTCATTTCTGTGATATTACTTGTGTAAGATGATTTTCTAATACGTGTACTGGACCCTCCATCTTCTCCCTCCTACTTTTTTGATAATGACAATTTGTGTTTATTTTAAGGTGATATGTCTCTCCTACACGTAGTATTATGTTACCTTGCCTGATCTCTACATTTAATATATCCTTTTTGGACTTACAGAAACACACCCACCTAAAAAGATAAACCGAACCAAGACACGCCACAGAGAAAAGTGTAGTTAAGTAAAAGTAAAAGCTGAAAACCTACAGGAAAAAAGAAGGGGGGTGACTGAAACAATAAAAAGCAACCCTCCACTCAAGAAAAAGTCTTTAGACTTCACTTTCTCTAATTAATCAGGAGACAAAAGGATGCGCTGCCTTGTGGGAGACAGCAGCATTGTAGGAGGGGAGTGCGTATGTTTGTGTGGGAGTCTGTGCGTGTTTTCCTGCTTACCAGTCATGGAAACAGCAAGCTGCAATCTGTCTTAAACTTCAGCATCTAACCCCCAAACCATGCTCTCTCTCGCGCTCAGCTATATCAGTATTAGTCTCCCTTAAAAGTCCAGCCAAACTTCCCTCAGCTGGAAAATAATACAATTATACAAGATGCAACCTGACAATAAAGAACATAGGATCAAGGAAAGTATTTTTTTTATTTAACTAGGCAAGTCAGTTAAGAACAAAATCTTATTTACAATGACGGCCTACACCTGCCAAACTTGTCATATCAATGTTTTTTAATAGCACAACTATAACTACAGCAGTTAGCAATATTCACTTGATAATAGTAGGCCTGCCCCATTTTTCTGCAGTAGAAAATCTGGCCATTGATTAAATACTATAACACATTTACCTCTTAATTAAGGAAGGCGTTTTCCAATTGGTTGGCAGTATACACTCAGTACACCAAACATTAGGAACACCTTCAAGGTGTCAAAAGCATTCCACAGGGATGCTGGCCCATGTTGACTCCAATGCTTCCCATAGTGTGTTAAGTTGGCTGGATGTCCTTTGGGTGTTAGACCATTCTTGATACACATGGGAAAGTGTTGAGCGTGAAAAACACAGCAGAGTTGACACAAACCGGTGCGCCTGGCACCTACTACCATACCCTGTTCAAAGGCACTTGAATGGCACACATACACAATTCTTGTCTCAATTGTCTCAAGGCTTGAAAATCCTTCTTGAATCTGACTCCACCCCCGTTATCTACAGTGATTGAAGTGGATTTAACAAGTGACATCAATAAGGGATCACACCTAGTTTCACCTGGTCAGTTATTCTATGTCATGGAAAGAGCAGGTGTCCTTAATGTTTTGTACACTCAGTATAGGCTTTGGGTATGTATCTTATTAAATTAAAAGTGGTCTGCCTTAAAGGGACAATGCGCAGTGACATTATGAAAGGCAATAAGGTATAAGTATAAGTATAAAAAAACAGACTTAAGAACTTCAAATTCTTTGACACATTTACACAGATGTAATCTTAAAAAGTCACAACACATAACATGTGTTGTCTCTCTGGGAGGTAAGATAAGACAATGAGAACAACATGATCATAGATTCTACCTGCAGTTGCTAAGCAACATCCACCTACAACGTCTCAATCTGTCCCATTGGTCAGTGGGTAAAACGCAGTAGTCACCTCATTGGCTCAGAGGAAGTTAATAAACTTAAGTCAAGACCTGCCTCTCGTTGAAGAGAAAAATCACAATGAATAGTTTATTGTGAATGAGAGAGGTGTCAGTACCTGCGCAGTAGAGCGCTGATATCTGTATTGAGCAGCGCCGTGCACAGACCTTTCAGGGGGTAGGTGCTCAAAATTAAAAGTTTTAAAATAATAACTTCACAATAAAATATTCATAATCTTCTAACTCATGATATATGGCTGGATGACTAGTGGCTTGTGTGGATATTTGAGTGGTGGTTAGTTATAGTCTAGACTACCTGTGTTGCTGCTGCCCTGACACACTACAACTCCCGACTGAAGAAGGGATGGAGTTTTGTCGGAGGGTGGTTGATTCAGCCGCTCCTCTTGAAGTCTTTCTGCCTCTCTGCTGCACATATCAGCCAACCAGACCGAATATTGATGATGACGTAAATCAAGTGTTAATCAAATGTTATGCTGCTGTGGTAACTCGCTACACACACTTGACCGGTGACCGCATCTCAAGCAATGCACGTTTGGATACCGGCCGTGCGCCATCTCCATACAGGGCAGACTGTCGACCTGTCATGACGACTTGCGGGCAGTGGCTTCAGAGCAACAACGAAAACTAAACACAAAAATATGTATACTGTGCATTCAGAAAGTATTCACACCCTTTTTCCAAAATATATTTTAGAATCATCTTTGGGAGCGATTACATCTTTGCATTGTACAATATCTGCCCATTATTCTTTAAATAATTTCTCAAGCTCTGACAAGTTGGTTGTTGATCATTGCTAGACAGACATTTTCAAGCCTTGCCACACATTTTCAAGACTAGCTAGGCCACCCAGGAACATTCATTGCTTCTTGGTAAGCAACTCTATATTTGGACTTCTGTTTTAGGTAATTGTCCTGCTGAAAAGGTGAATTTGTCTCCCAGTGTCTGTTGGAAAGCAGACTGAACCAAGATTTAATCTAGGATTTAGCCTGTGCTTACCTCTATTCTGTTTCTTTTTAACATAAAAAACTCCCTAGTCCTTGCCGAAGACAAGCTTACCCATAACATGATGCAGCCACCACCATGATTGAAAATATGAAGAGTGGTACTCAGTGAGGTGTTGGATTTGCCCCAAACATAACACTTTGTTTTCAGGAAAAGTTCATTTCTTTGCAGTATTACTTTAGTGCCTTATTGCAAACAGGCTACATGTTTTGGAATATTTGCATTCTGTTCATTCTCATTTATGTTAGTATTGTGGCGTAACTAGTGTTGTTGATCCATCCTCAGTAATCTCCTAGCACAGCCACTAAACTCTAAAACTATTTTAAAATCACCATTTGCCTCATGGTGAAATACCTGAGAGGTTTCCTTCCTCTCCGGCATCAGAGTTAGAAAGGGCGCCTGTATCTTTGTAGTGACTGGGTGTATTGATACACCATCCAAAGTGTAATTAACTGCACCATGCTCAAACAGATATTCATGCCAGTATATTTTTTTAACCCATCTACCAATAGGTGCCCTTCTTGCGAACCATTGGTTGAATCTGTGCTTGAAATTCACTGCTCGACTGAGGGATCTTACAAATAATTGTATGTGTGGGGTAGTTATTGAAACATTTTAAAAACACAGAGTGAGTCCATGCAACTTATTAAGCACATTTTCACTCCTGAACTTATGAGCTTTTCATTAACTAATTTGTAAACATTTCTATGGGAGGGCTAAGGGGCTTCTGCTCAGCATAGGTAGACCCCCTATCTGTGCACCTGGCAGAGCTTCCTGGCTCTAAATAAAGATCACATTGGATGCTGTGCAACTGAAAGCCTGAATTCAAAGGGACGAGTTGGTTTCTTTCCAGACATATTGTAAGTGTGTGATTTTCTCTCTGAAGATATATACAGCCATTACAAAGGGGAGCTGGTATCAAAGTGCGTGCTATTGTTAGAGCTGGTAGAAAACAAATGTATTTACTTAAGAGCGGCAACTAGATGGGGCTCAATACAGCTCTGTGAGTAGAAATTCTTAACACTGCTCAACATTCTAACATAATATTTTATGAGCCTTCATTTCTGTTTATGTGTAGCCTGATATTGAACAGTGAAAAAAGGTTCCCTATACAGATGGGTTACAAGCGGAATGAACGAACATCACAACTCTCAATGTCAACAGCATTCACATGCATGGCCACATGACTTGACAGTACAACTGCATGTTTGATAACTCAATCTACCCCTGCCGTTAAATGTAATATTGAAAGGAAATATATGTACACTAAGCAGGGAAAAGCCCAGAAATGAACCATTTGAAAAAATAATGATTGGACGAGTGGATTTATTCATGGTAAAAACCAACCACAGACATTACTACTTAACTAAAAATGGTATTACTAAATAACAATTGCAAATGATCTGTACAACAAATGTTAATGTAGGAAATACACATTAAAAAACATGAATTCTAAAACCACACGATTCCCCAATATCTACACGACAACAGCAACATCTGGCCAAAAGCAGGTCTCACATCCTCTTCGCCACACTTTCATTTTTAGGAGGTTTTGATAGAATATGGACTTTTTCCTCTGAACATCCAGGAGGTGGAGATTCCCCTCATAACTCTTCTGGGCTTATTCTCCCTAAGAAGAAACACAATGCTTAGTTAGAGCCCCCATCTGTATGGAGAGCTTAACATGGAAGGTTTTTCCTTTCCAGTGTGAAAAATCCCATTATTAAAAAGAAAGAATTGGTTATTTTAGATCACTGAACATACAAAAATCTAACAAAACGAACTGGTGTCTAAAACGCATCACACCAAAAGTATGTAATCTGATGAGATAGCAAATTCTGCAGTTGTCCAAAAAGCCAAACAACATCCTTCAAAAGAAAAGAACAAGGGCCATACATAAACAGGCAGACAAGCTCCTCCCCTGTATATTAAAAACAGCTTGGTTTTCTAAAAGCAATTGTCCTTCATAACAGGCATATTCAAAAAAGCATATTCTGGCCCTGTCCTGAACTTTATGTTACAGCTGACAGATGTAGACCTAAGCTCTGCGTGTAAGCACCACTAACTGAAATTAACATGGGGATTTCAGAGGGGGAAAAAGCCACACATTTAATATATTTTGTAAATAGTGAATGAAAGAAAATTACACTCTTTCCCTGGGTCAATTCAGGGGAGAAATACTGGTGTTGTTGCACTCACCAGCAAAACGATGCACCCTTAGCGGTCTGCTTGCTACTACTGTGGGGTCCTGCTTTATGCGCTTGGGTGCTGCAAGGCTTTCCTGCTCTCTGCTGCTGTTACAGGGGGTGATGGAAACGTTAATACGTTAATATCTGAGCACTTCCTTCCCATATCCTTCACTAAGAAAAATTTATTTTGAGTATGTCACAGCCACACTTACCAGTTCATTTTGCGTTTGCCCTGCAACGTGGAAGTCATGGCCATGTAGGTCTTGCCACGTTGGATGTCTAACAGAGACAGTATCTCCAGTCTGTGGGACACAACAAGTCATGCAATGTCACTTTCCTTCTCAATATTTGAACAGTCTCTTACATGTGACCAAAACAAATAAACACACTGGAATGAGTACAGCACTCTGTTACGTTAGACAGTTATGAGCGCTCTCACTGCCACTTGCTCGTACCTAAAACTTAAGGCAGCTCAAGAAGGTTTAGAAATAAGTACTTAAGAGGGAATCGAACCATTATACAATTTCTGCCAGTCTGTCTCCTGGGACAAAATGTGTAAAATAAAAATGTGAATCGTTGAAATAGTAAGAGAGGCAAAGCCATCTCATAAAAATGATTTCTACTGAGAATGTCTTCATCTATGAATGTATGTATTGTTTTACATTGCTCAGAAGCCAATATTAAATTGGTTGTTGGAATGACAGAGTATGATGACCATCTTTGACAATACCACACCCACATTTTGGGGGAGGTCTGCTCACGCCATTGGCTCGGGGAACCTGCTGTTGGCTTGGACCCAAGGGGCACGAAGACGTAGCTTGATGATTGGGTTTACATTGGTAAAGGACGATGGTAGCGTTGGCAAGAGCTGCTTCATTGTCTTCATCTTCACTGTCAAACGTCATGTTGGGGTCATTGACTGCAGAGTGCTGGAGAGGCAGGAGTGAAGCCCTGTTGAGTGTACCGCTGGCCTCTGGAGTGAAGAGCAGTGGAAACGATCCCCTCCTGTCTCAACACCTTCTGGAGGACCATGGGACCCTGCACTGAGGTGGAGACAACACTCCCAGTGTTTGGTGGAGACTGCCAGCTTCCTCCTGGTAGGTTTCTTGGGAATGGGTTCCATCACTGTCACCTGGCCCTAGAAAACAACATCAATAGGATTTCAATTTTTATCAAGAACCACAAAGAACCTAACCAATTTAGGCCTATACATGATCAAATAAATTCCAAACAAGTTCAACAACACCCTTCATCAAGGTCAATTCCATTTAAATACAGTCCAATCCATGTACTGCTAATTGACCATTAGAGGATCTTTCTATTGAGGCCTAGCTCTACAAATCACTTATTGAATTTCGAGAGGTCAAATGGAATTGACCCCAACCCTTACTTTTATAAATAACAACCATTCATTTCTGTAAAGTAACTCAGAAACATCCTCCACCAAGCACTTACATGGAAGTGTATACACCTTGGATGTATTCAGTGAGGTAAGACCTTTGGAATGTTGCGAATATAAAATGTAGAGCTCCATATTTTACTTGACAAACAGTCACATCTGTTCTACACACATTTATATGGGAGCGTTCTATAACCTTACTTCTTCCTGGCAGCACAGATTTTTTTATGACCGATTTGTTTGTCAAAATTGATTTGCGGGAATGAAAAACTGCAGTTATTTGAAAATAGATAAGTCCATTACAAATAATCACCCTCCGGAGAACTTTAACCCCTGCATGGTCTTATCATGTGTGTTTGAGTACCATAGTCATATTTTAAGAAAATATAATAATATCTGAATAGATCTTAGGTGGCGCCGGTATAAAAAGATACCGAGTATCACCACCGTTGAAAGACAAAGGAATAACTTTTCTGAAAAATACTGAAAGGAGAAGCCCATGTCTGCAGTAGGACTAATATGGGTTCTGATATTTTGGCAGTTGGAGAAGTGTAGAGGTACCCCAAAAAAAGTGAACCTGGTGACCTTTACACAGTGCAGACATTAATCAGAGGTGTAAGGGAGTAAGGGCCGGGACACATTCATGCTCACAAATTGAGTCTCACCAGCCCCGACACAAGCCCAGCTACTGTGACATGGAAGTTGTCTAAGTAGCGGTAAGAAGAAAAGGAATCAAATCGAATAAGGTAAAAGAAAAATAATTAGATGGTTCAAAGAAACCAAGACTTAAAGGCCCAGTGCAGTCAAAACATGACTTTCCTGTGTTTTATATGAACAGAGTGTACAAAACTTTAAGAACACATAATATTGAGTTGCACCCCCTTTTGCCCTCAGAACAGCCTCAATTCGTCAGGGCACGGACATTACAAGGTGTTGAATGCATGGAGACAACACTCCCAGTGTTAAATCAAGCCACAAGAACAATAATAAAATGGTAAAAGCAACAAAAACATAACATCTAGAGATTTGCAGACCTCCATTACTGCATCTCAGGTAACTGTGCATGCTTCAACAATAAGAAGAACACTGAATTGAAATGCCATTCATGGGAGGGTTGCTAGGAAGAATTAACCAAACTTAACTTTGCCAGAGGCCACCTGGACAAACCTGAAGGTTTCTGGAAGTACATTCTCTGGACCGATGAGTCCAAAATGTACCTTTTTGGTCACAATCAACACTGCTATGTTTGAAAACCCAACACTGCCTACCACCAAAATAACCTTATCCCAACAGTCAAGCATGGTGGTGGAAATATCAAGATCTGGGGCTGCTTTTCTTCCTCTGGACCTGGACGACTCCACATCATTATGGAACCATGAATTCTGAGGTAAATGAAGGTTAAATTAAAAATAAATACAAAAATAATTTATCCAAAAATGATTTGATATTGAGCTAAAAACTGCTGCATGGGACCTTTAACCAATCAAGCAAACATAAGGCCACATAAAATTATTATGGAACACAAAGCAGGGAATGAGGGAAAACACAACTTATGGCCAACAAAGCATATCCTATGTTAGGCCTAAGTTATTTCATGGTATAAGTGTTTCACAATCCGTAGCCATAATGGCTGACTCACACGCTGAACAACCGGTCATATAAAGGATACAGCTACACTGAATGGATCACCATATCAGTCATCAGTGAGGATGAGTCACACACACACTATATACTGTTCATTATTGGTCATTTGATCAAGAACATCTTAGATACAACTAACTTTACATAACTGATTAAGATGGGACATAATTTAATTTTCAATATACACCAAAACCGTTTTAATATAAACGTGTCTTCAATTAACCGGCCTAGCTATATTTTATAAATGTTATGAATAGCACTTGGGGATTTCATTATTTAATAAAAGAGCTTAAAACATATTTACATGTATAAATATAATGTTTTACGAGAATAGGTAGACTACGATAAAACCTGGCTGAGATTGAGGATTTTGTCCCCAACAGAACATACATAAGCAGGGTTGTTAGAGGTTAAAAGCTGGTATGTGTGTAAAAGCACAGTGGAGAGCATGTAGCATCAGAGCACGAGGAGGCAGACTCACTTGTTGCAGTGAGACACTGCGGATGCATCATTTACATACCGATGACCACAGCCCTGTGACGTCACTTCCTACCTACTACATTTTACTGAGGAGGAGGCAATTCCCAGAAATGTGAACTGTGTGGTGGGTGGACTTGACATATCAATTTGCCTACTTCTAAACCCGCCCCCCTCACCCACCCCACACCCACACCCAAAACAGAACAAGGAACTAATTGTTTAATGCAGAAGCTTTTAAGTGACCCTGCTCACATTGTTCACAACATATTTGCGTATCATAAAAGTAAAGGGGGATATGGAAGATTAACGGACCTATTTATTAATGTGAATAGCAGAATGCAATATTTAGGACATTTAAGTCACAGCTCAGATGGCAAGGCAGGATGAGGGGACACTGATAAATGGTACTGCTTCTCTGACAGAGATCTGGCCCGGCAATAAATGGCAGCCAAGTCCTTTCAATCACATATTTTTGGCTTGTAGGATTGATACATGCATGAGTCGCTATTTCTGGTGGAGGCCGTGCCGTATCAGGGTCGCTTGGCTGCCGCCTCGCTCTTTATAGCGCTGCTGTTCTCGCTGAAGGGGCGTTTACGTTTGCCTTGCCTACCTTCTATTCCCTGCAGTGATTTTTGCATTTTCATGAATGAGGTTTGAGCAGCCTGGGTTGAGAGGGCTGGATGCTGGAATGACTGAGTGGAGGATATGGGGGAAAGGCGGGAGAGTGTGACGGAGTAGGAGAAAGTGAGACTGGCACAGAACCAGGTTGGAGGAGAGAGAGAAGAGTGATAGAAATGGTGTGGGCCATGCTGTGCTAAGAGGAGATAAGGAGATGGGGTACAAGGCATTGGACTGGCGGGGTTCAGAACCCCATTGAGAGGGTCATTTGTGGTGACCTGCCATCCACTTAGAGATGGTGTGGTAATAAAATAGGTTGGAAGAGAGAGGACCTCCATACTCAATAATTATCAAGCTCTGATGCTATTTACGCAAACACAGAATAAAACAAAGATTTCACACTAAGGTAACATGACTTGGACAAGATCTTATTTCATATCAAAAGCGTAAATCATAGTCCACAGAGACTCGATAGTCCAGCGCAGGGGCGCAACTTTCACTGGGGACTGGGGGACATGTACCCCCCCCCCACATTCTGAAATTGCATTTACCCCATTTTTATCTGGTTATACAAAGCTAGGCAATGGCTTTATGACCATGCGGACACCTCTGAGCAGTCGGATAGGCTGTTTGGAGTGTTTTTATGTCACCCCCACTTCTAAAACCAAAATTGCGCCCTTGGTCCAGCGTCCCATTGTGACATAGCTACCAGGCTCCGAAACCACTATCCGAGGCGGTACACAGCCCAAACGGCACACCTCCCCACAATTTCCAAGCAACGCGTCTCCGGTACACATGCTCTATTCATTTGAATGTGTTGACAGTTGGAGAAATTGCTTAGCTGAGCTAATATTCTAGAACACTGCAGTGCGTATGTGTAAAGGTTTTGGACTATGATAAACCCTTAAATCAAAGAAATTAATTAGTAATTCACAATCACAAAAAGAGACATTCTGAACTAGGTAAGAAAGACATGCAAAAAGTAGGGATGTGACGGTCATGGAGTTTTGGATGATGGTTATTGGTCAGAAAGATTTCTGGTCACTTAATGCTCAAATATAAAAATGCACATTGCTCTGCTCCTGACTGCACATGCTGCTGGGGGGGGGGGGGGGGGGGGGGGGGGGGGGGTTGTTGCCTAGGCAACCAAGTACTTGTTTGCTACAACACCTTGCTTGTTTCAGCAAAGAGCAACAAAGTTTCATCACATTGTTAAGAGTCCATGTTAGCAGAAACAGACTCAACTGCATACATGCCCGACTGTCCCGTCTTCAGTCATCCACACAAAAAATAAAAAACGGTTACACATTTTATTTTCATGACTGTCTTCATCCATAACCGAAGACAGTCTGTTAAAAGGTAACTGTGCCAGC
Source organism: Thymallus thymallus (assembly GCA_023634145.1). Lineage (NCBI taxonomy): Eukaryota > Metazoa > Chordata > Actinopteri > Salmoniformes > Salmonidae > Thymallus > Thymallus thymallus. Next base: position 29,069,277 of record CM042381.1, read on the forward strand.
CCTAGTAAAAAGTGTTTTTAAAGCAATTTCCTTTGTTGCGTTGTGGTCGTTTTCTTTAAAATGTAGCCGACGTTTCCCACAATGTGTTTCAATAAAATGTAGACCACCTGTTCAGCAGAAAATATCATTACAGCCAATTTGGACAGCCATATTTCACATACTTCGTTATTGTATTTCCCTAAAGGTTCCCCAGTCCTTTTCTTTCCCTAAAGGGGTCTCCAGTGTTATTTCATTTCCACAAAATATATTTAGTTCCAGACCAGGAAGTCCGCAGTGCTGCACAACTGGAAATCAAATTCTATTTCAGAATAAAATAGGCTTTTGTTAGCCTATTTTTCCTCGTTTAAGAATCAGTTGAAGTGCCAATTGATATCCGATCATCTCTAGAGGATGGCAGAAGGGAAAGTAAGTTGTTACACTAAACACTAGTGATCAGTAGGAATAAAACAAAAAAATACATTGTTAATCCACAGATCAATATTACTTATGGCCTCTCACTTCCGTTTGACCATTACAGTGGGGATGTTTAATATTGTCAGTTCATTATTTTAACCATTCCAGTCCTTGTGGTCTTTTGAAACAAGCTTTCTCTGTTAACATCCCAAGTTTATACTAGCGAATCCTGAAACCAGTTTCATCACAACTGTGAAATTGCTGATGGACAATTAACAGCTGAAACAGAGCTTTTACCACAGGAGTGATGAGTTTGATGGACATGTTTGATCCCCTCCGACTGTCACTATGAAGGATTCCATGTGGCAAGCTGTTAGATTCATGACCAGGTTAGCAGGCCTGGGGGAGAGTAAGGACAGGTTTACCTTTCGATGATGGATTGGGTTGAAGGCGCAGCGAGACTCTCCTCCTATGTTTCTCAGCACCTGAGTGACAGACAACAGTGTGTTCAACAACACAGCCTCCTTCGTGACTACCATGCCGCCCCCCCCCCCCCCCCCCCCCCCCCCCCCAGTTATCAGCACAACACACAGCATGACTAGCATCACAGCTCAGCCTGCACAGTTATCAATAGAACAGACACAATCGTGCCTCAGCATTTGGCTGTGGCAAATGTGAATAGTCGTCATGAGCTATGCACCAACGTCTGCTGTTGTACACTCGCTTGGTTAAAGAATGGGCACCCCTTTACGCTTGTACCCGTATATGGGTTGAAAAATGGCAGATTGATAAGCACCTAAATTGGAACGCAGTGGCTGTATGATAGCATGCGTTTCATGACGTCAGATCTCTGGCTCTGCGCTTCACAGAGCTGTATAGGTTTTGACTGACAGGTGTTCTAGAACTTGAGCACCGCACACGACAAGTTACCCCCATCCCTCCTGCTAATTGGGAAACTTAAGAACAAAATGTTGCCTGAGGGAGGGAAGTGCTGTAAAATACGATGACTCAATGTATTTTGAAAGATGAGATGCTACGGATTATAATAAATACCGTTTTGATGTCGTACAAGCAAGCCAAACAATGTGCCCGTCACATTTCCATATCATAAAACTCATGTCATATACAGTGTCAATGTTTATGATCACTAGGTTTGATGTACAGTTAAAATATAACATGGCGTCATACCCTGGGTTGTCCTGAACAGAAGGAGCCTGTTTGGTGTATTTTACAATCCATTTCTCTGAATTGCCGTGTGAAAGCCTAACACTAAGATCATATTTTTTATATTTTTTTATTTAGCTAGTCATGTTGGCAATAGAACAAGCGTTTAAATGATGGCCACCTGACCCAGATTGTGATATACAGTATAAATGGACCATTTTTGGATTGCGTAAACAGTAATTGTGTAAAGTCGAGGATGCAGGGCTGTATTCCAAATAAAACAACTACATGTGTGCTTGATCTAATTCGTAAATGGCTCAAAAAAACACCTTATAGTTGAGGACATCTGAGTCATAAAAGTGCATTACTTTGGAAGTTGAGGTGTGTGGCAACTTGGAAACATCAGTTAGACCTCTCACTCAAACCCTTGTAATTGTGTCTTATATTGCACCTACCTCAAATTTCCCAATACCAGTATTATCATATCACTGCAGCAAGTATTTTCAGATTTTGTTAAAAAACAAAATACAGTTAATGTAAAATGCACATAAAACCAATAGTGTAATGTTTGGATTCAGTCTTGTGTCAGCTGAACTGTTGGCCTCAGCTTTGTCTAATCATTTCCCCATAATCTCCAAACTGTTACCTTTTCATTTCTACCATGGTTATGCCTTTCCATATTTCTTGTGTAAGAAACATTTACTGTAATTTTAGCCCTATTCATATAGGCCAATTCCCACAAGTGTAAGGGGTTAAAGGTCCAATGCAGTCATTTTTACAATTAAGTTCCAAAACTGATTGTTTTCAATAAAAAAATGGTCAAAAAGAAAGAAAAATTACTTCTTAGCAAAGAGCAATTTCTCAAGCAAGACGTTTTCTAGGACTGGTGGTCTGAATGGGGAGGGGAAAACTGAAAACTAGCTGTTATTGGCAGAGGGGTTTGGAACTGGTGACAAAACTCCATCGCATCAAAACAGACATTTTTGGCGGTCTTTTCTTAAACTAAAAAGGGCCATTATCATAATTTTCACAATTCCCCAGTATTATTCCAACGTCAGTGTGGCAATATATATAAAATGGAGGAAAATCAGGTTTTCGACTGCACTGGGCCTTTAAATAAATGTAGCGTTAAATAAATAAATAAACAGCAGTCTTCAGGATAGTCATTGCAAGCTGAACGGAGGGAATAGAACAGACGGGACCTATTGAGATCTGGTAGCATACGTTTGTGCTCATGGCTTGTGAAAGCAGGGTCAAATTACAGGGTATCACTCAGCTACAAACACAAATGGACAGGGCCAGAAATACTAAATAAAAGACACAGGGAACCAACATGTGACGGGTGCAGGGGGACAGGTGCGGGGTGCACCTGCTGACATATGATGGACAGCAACATAGTAATTAAGTATTGCTGGCCAGTTTTGGTTCACGCTCCATTGTCTCCTAGGGGTTGAATGTCATGAAAGGAGACCTGATGGCGCACTGGTGCTGGGTTATACAGGGTGTGATAGGACCTGGAGAATGGCGGCTCCCGTGTGTGTGGGCTCCCATGATCAACAGTAAATAGAGCCCAATAGCCCAGGGCCACCAGATATTGCTGTATGGCCACTGGTGGCCTGAAAATAAAACAGTCAACCAGGGGGGGTATACTACAAAGCAAGGTCAACGGCCAGCTAAGTTGCCAAAATATTCTGAAAGATGAGCATGAAATGGGCACAGTCTAATTAAATCAGAGTGTTTATCAGAGTTTCTGCTTTGTACTATACCCCTTTAGGGAGAAAGGACATGTCATCATTGCCACTGGGAGTTCAAGCAAATTGGCCAAACAATTCTGCGGTGCACACACACTCAAATATCTTTTAGTTTTTAAGACAACATAAGGTGTGAAGTCATGACTTACTACTGCAGGGACTGTTTTGGCCTAAGCCTGGAACCCTCAGCCTGGGTCTCCTCGTCCTTCTGCTCCCCCGTCTTCTCCTGATCGGCCCACACCACACCCCTCTCCCTGAGGACCAGGTGCTCCAGGTCCTGGTTCTCAGCCTTGTCGGCAGCTGTGACCAGGCCCGACCCCCTCAGCGTCCAGTACTGTCTGCTGTGGGCAGGCAGCAGCCTGCGCACCATTCTGAATGGAAGAAAGCATGACACTCTGGCTTAAAAGACATTCTGTTTAGTCAGTATCACAATTTATGATGTAAAGGTGCCTAAGTTAATTTTGTTGCATAGTACAGTATGATTCATACGATTAATACTCTCTATGCACTCATTCATATAAGTAAGCGATAACAACACTGTACATTCTCTGGAGGTAATGTATGACACAGGTATGGATGGCACACAGCCGTTCATACTCACATAGTACAGTCACATGACTGATACTCAATTATTCATAAATGTTATTTCATGTCATTCCCATCTTAATATGCCTATGTGTCTACCTGCCCATTCATTTAGGGTTGAGACCTGAAGATTCCTTCTAAAACACGTAGAAATATCTGTACAACAGATGTTGTGGAGTATGGGCTCAGATTGACGTAAATCTACTTTATAGGTCTGAAGAGTCTGACAAACCCCTTCATGGCCATCTTATGGTAATATCACTGCATTTCCACTCTCTGCCTTCAGTGGATACAGGTTGATGATTCAACTCTGATATGAAATGCCAGGCTTTTGTTCCAGCCCTGCTGTAGCATACCAGACTATAGCAATCAGCTGCTCAACAGGAACAAAAGCCTGCACACCCAGTAGCTCTCCAGCTGGAGTGTTGGCTTGGCCACATGTTATATAGCAAGGTATTTTTCCACTGTGGTATCGCTGGGGTACCGAGTATCAAATACTACAATGAATATTGGTATTGAAATTAACATTTTTGGTATGGTGGCAACATTACGTGTTTAACCCTGTAAAAGAAAAATGACCTACTGGTCCTGGAGACTGATGAGGTGGGTCATTTGGTCTGTTTGTTCTCCTGGTCCTGGAGACTGATGAGGTGGGTCATTTGGTCTGTTTGTTCTCCTGGTCCTGGAGACTGATGAGGTGGGTCATTTGGTCTGTTTGTTCTCCTGGTCCTGGAGACTGATGAGGTGGGTCATTTGCTCGATGTGCTGCTTGAGGTCCTCCACCTGTAGCAGCGAAGGTCCTTCTGGAGTACCTGAGGAGGAGGAAAGAGGAAGAGCTGGTGAAATGACCACAAGGGAACATATTGAGTAACCCTGACCACAGCTAGAGAACAAGCTGGCAGGGAGTCATCAGTGACGCGCAAGACAATGAGTCTTGAGGGGTTTATTTTGTGCCATGCTTCATCTCTGAGAACCTGTCTTCTGGGTAAAAAAAAAGCTGTCATCCACCTCTGACGTAAAAGAGTATACGAAACGACAGCAGAGAGAACATTTGAAAAGCGGATAAATCATTGTGCCACTTCCTAGAAGAGGGATGAGAAGAAGAAGAAGAAAAAAACTTGGTTTTAGGTAACTGGCTGTGTGAGGGATGTGTAAAGACCATTGATCCATTCACCTCAGTCATCCACCAGTGAACAAGAGCAATAAAATAAGCACAGTTCTAATAAGCAGGAGAACAGAAAAACTGTCACAACAGTTGATGTATTTGCAAAAAAAAAATAAAAAGGTAGCATTGAGTTAACTTCCTTTGACGCGTTCCCATCCCTTCTAAAATGTACTCTGGGAGATGGGATAGTTCACCTTAAAAGGGATAGTTAAAGGGATAGTTCACCTAACTATGAATAGAACCATTTCTATGTATAATTAGCAAGTTGTTTATTATATGTATTCGATCCAGCAACCAAAAAGAGGGCTTAGTTTAGGTAGCTTACAATTAGCAGCACTGTCAATAAATCTACCTAATTTTCTGTGATATTTGGGAACTTTTTTTTGACGTGTGGCTTGATTGAACCATATTATGCTGTAAACGGGCAATGATTGGTCAAAAGTGCAAGCCCTCTTTTTGTCTGGGGTGATGGGTCAGTTTTATGCGATAATATTGCATTAATTTTACAGTTTTATGCGGAAATAGTGTGGTGATTGGTCAAATTTGCAAGCCCTCGCATAATATTCAGGGAATTGTTGATATTTTTTACACAACCTTTTTTATTGCAGAATCACAGAATCCTGGAGGGACCATCTTCCTCTACAGAAACAAAATAACCCATAAACCACACCATCCCCATCCCTGGGTCAAGCTCTACCATATCTCCTGACCCCTCCAGCAGTTGCCTCACCTCTGGTGGCTGGGAGTCCTGTCCCAGCAGCTTCATATGTCATTCCCCACACGGTGCAGCCAGTCGTCGTTCTCAGGGAAGCGCAGCTCAGCCTCCTCCAGCCTCTTGCGGAATGTGCTGCTGCTGTGTGAGCAGGGAAGCCTGTCAGATTGGGATATGACAAAGGAGTGTATGTGCTTTAAACATCCATCTATCACTGATACATCATAAAAGACATGCTCCTTCTGGGACCATTTTCTGACTAGAATGACATGGCGATAAGTGAGGTGATAAAAAGCAGGGCCTTTTTCAGACCTTCTCAGTCTTGCCTTTGGCACCGAAGAGCTGGGCCTGCTGGTTGCACTCCTTGCTGTGGCGCTGACGTAACTCATTCTCCTTCAGCTGCCGCTCCAGAACAAGGTGCTCCCTCCTGATCTGAGTACGGCTGGAGAAAATGCTCTGCAGGGACCCCGACACCCTGTCCAGAAAAAAGGGGCAACCAGCCAGTTATCGTTAAACGTAGTCTTTGCTTAATAATGGAGGGCAAAGGTTTAATATATTTCACTACCGTTCAAAATTCAAAATTTTGCGGTCACTTAGAATTGCCCTTGTTTTCCATGAAAACACACATGAAATGAGTTGCAAAATGATTAGGAAATATAGTCAAGATGTTGACATGGTTATAAATAATGATTTTTAATTGAAATAACAAGTGTCCTTCAAACTTTGCTTTCTTCAAAGAATCTTCCATTTGCAGCAATTACAGCCTTCCAGACCTTTGGCATTCTAGTTGTCAATTTGTTGAGGTAATCTGAAGAGTTTTCACCCCATGCTTCCTGAAGCACCTCCCACAAGTCTTTCTATTCTGGTTAGAGACAGTTTGCAATGTTCTGTGAAGGGAGTAGTACACAGCGTTGTACAAGATCTTCAGTTTCTTGGCAATTTCTCGCATGGAATAGCCTTCATTTCACAGAACAAGAATAGACTGACGAGTTTCACAAGCAAGTTCTTTGTTTCTGGCCATTTTGAGCCTGTAATCGAACCTTCAAATGCTGATGCTCCAGAAACAGAAGCCTTTTAAAATGATAAAGTTGGATTAGCTAACACAACATGCCATTGGAACACAGGAGTGATAGTTGCTGATAATGGGCCTCTGTACTCCATTAATGTTTACATTAACAATGCCTACACTGTATTTCCGATCAATTTAAATGTTATTTTAATGGACACTTTTATTTTCTTTCAAAAACAAGGACATTTCTAAGTGACCCCAAACTTTTGAACGGTAGTGTATATACTGTTTTCAGTGTTTGCCTTTCCTCAATAAAAATACTATGTCATGATATTGTACGGCTCAACGGGTTGAACAGTGTTCAAATCAGGCTGCTGCCCTGGATCACCCTGAGCAGCTTTCCCCCAATAAGGCAGAGGCCTTGCAACAATGTCTCATCCTGGTAAAGGAAGAGAGGTACGCAGGTAAATAAATAAAACACACAGCGGAGAGCTGCCGCTGAGATGTGACTGCACTCTCCAATGTAACCCCTGTGACGTAGGAGCCGCCGTGGCCTTGCCAGACTGATGAATTTTTAATAGTGTGAGAAGCGTGCTGCCTCTCTTCAGAGCCTCACATTGTGCGAGTTGTGAATTCTGATGCCTGTGAATGAAATGCGTGGGAATGAGACTCATTCAACTTTCCAACCCGCCCCACCCCAACTCCCCTCCTCCTCCTCCTCTGCTTTCCCTCTATCCCTTTTTAAACAGATGCCACTGCAGCCCTTGGAGGGGAGTGAAGGAAGGAAGGAAGTTTTTAGCTTTCTGGGGCGTCTAACATAGATATATTATATGTGTACATTTTTTTTTTTTTTTTTACGTGGCTCACAGCTGCCCCTATCAAAAATGCAGAACAAACTCTCCACCCACCAGGTCCTTGGGCTTTGTACTTTGCCTCAACATTATAAATTATCTATGGATTTCAATTAAAAGTGTAGTTTAAAGGACAACACTCAAGTGTGGTTACATATTATGCATAACAGAGCTTACATTACTGTATAAATACACGTTTTGCCTTTTAGTTGTTGCATGCACACAGGCACAAGAAATAAGTGCTTACTTGTGAATCTCGGATTGGTTCTGACTGGAGATGCTGTTAGAGCCACCAGGAACAAGAGGGTCCATCTTCCTCTCCTCATACTCCTTCAACTTCTTCTTCAACTGAACGATCTGAAACCGTTGATAAAATGGTCAGGTGGAAACAATCCTCTATTTCAAGACAAAGTATCTGTCTTTTATCTGAAGAGGAAGGCCAGAAAAAGGAGGACACTGAAATGTATGGGCACACATTTTCTGACCCTAAGGGCCTCCAGTGTGTGTAGTACAGATGGGTGTTTCGTCTTACATGACCTCTTCTCGCTGCCTCTCACATATCACTGCATACTGGCCGATGTGACTTTCCAAGCTGACAACATTCCTCTTGAGCTAAAGAACAGGCGTATGTAAAAATGTAAGGCAGGAGAACGAAAGAGAGGCATTACAAAGACAGAAATATTGTACGAAATGCCATGTAGTACAAGTTTCATTGCCAAAACTACATATTTGAACTCATGTAAATCCTTTGAACTAAGTCAATCCTATAACATTGTTGGGATGGGTGAGTAGTTTACTGACTTATTTGATCTCTTTGGCCCTGTTGGTGTATTTCCGTGTGTTGTGGCTGTCGTCATAAGATTTGGAGGAGGGGCTAATGATGGCAATCATGACCGTTCTGCAGTTCCTGTCTAGAGAATCTTTAAGGAGTCGTGTTAGCTTGCTGTCCCTGTATGGTATGTGGGCTTTCTTACTCTGCTAAAAGAAAGAAAGAAAAAGCAACAATAGCCTATGAAAAGAGTAAAAGTGCGAAACAGGAAAAGGTTACGCCTACACATTCAGGTTTGGGGTGAAGAAGGGTCTGGAAAAAAACTCACTGAACATAACACTTTTTTATTTATTTATACCAATTAATTCCAACTTGCTTACATTAAAATGGAATTGAGCACAATCCTATGACCACTTAGTTCTCACTGCAGTAAATGTCCAGTGACAATAGGACAACACGCTAATAAGGCTGTACAGGGGGCCGTTTTACTATAGTCATTTACAATGAATGTACAAAATATTAAGAATACCTGCTCTTTCCATGACATAGACTGACCAGGTAAATGTATGTGTGCCATTCAAAGGGTGAATAGGCTAAATATTTAGGTGTCTTTGAACGAGGTATGGTAGTAGGTGCCAGGCGCACCAGTTTGTGTCAAGAACTGCAACACTGCTGGGTTTTACACGCTCAACAGTTTCCCGTGTGTATCAAGAATGGTCCACCACCCAAAGGACATCCAGCCAACTGTGGGAAGCATTGGCGTCAACATGGGCCAGCATCCCTGTGGAACATTTTCGACATCTTGTAGAGTCCATGCCCCAACGAAATGAGTCTGTTCAAAAGGGTGTGTGTGTGTGTGTGTGTGTGAGGGGTGCCACTCAACATCAGGAAGATGTTCTTAATGTTTTGTATATACACATTATTATTTTGATTTTGGCAGATGGTAACTATTTATTTCCATAAACAGGTTTCTGGCAGACACATATCTTTCATTTCTATAGAATATGAAAACTCCCAAGCACATTCTCTTCTGCTGGTTTTGACTGTGCTATGTCTGAATTCAGCCTGGCTTCACTAATGGCACAGATGTGTCTTGAGTACATTTTATCTGTTCAGGTCAGTCACAGTCTCATGGAGATTCAGGAATTACCAGGAAACTTGCAGAGGAAAAGTGATCTGGGCTGGGGCTGCCCAGCTGTTCTCCCTGGCCAAAACCTACATCTGGAATCAGGAAACCCTTATATTTCCAGCTGATCCTATGGGAGCTCAAAGTTTGCAGCTAAAAGGAGGTTGTCCCAATTAAGCAGAACGAGTCTTTCGCCAGAGCAGGATTTACAATGTACAGAGAAACAGCCTGAGAAGGGGAAATGGGCCAATGGAGAAAACCACAAAGGCTAAATGTGTAACTGCAACTCACGGCCATGGGACCAGTCCTGGCTGGCACATCAAGGTATCATTCCCTAAAGTGAACAACAGTGCCATGGAAAAAAATTATAATATCACATTTCGGTACAGAGGTGGCACGTTTGTGCAGCATTTCCTAAATGCAAGTGGCCTGCTTGTGGACTCCCCAGGGACAGTGGTAAACCGAGACGACTCAGTGACAGGTTAATGTATGCAACTGGAATGAAATATTACCCAAATACTTGGCTGGTTAACAGACCAAGCAAGGCTCCTTGAGTCACATGGAGCTGCTCACTTTTTTTCTGGCAACGACTGAGCAGGGGAGTGTTGCTGCCAGTGTATGATGTAAAATTGCAATAAATTAAACAAAATACAGACAAAATGAAGGCAGAATAAATTAGACTAGACCACCCTAAATTTCCACAACAAGAAAAAAATAATCTTAAAAAATGCACAGGAATCAACCTGCAGAGAGAACATAAACGACAGCAATGGTTAACCCTAACACCATTCACTGGTGAGATAAACATATTAAATCACTTGGGGGAGCGACGACAAACTCAACAGTATAAAATGACCAAAACCAAATCGTAACTGTGTAGAAATTATAATGATCTTACATTCATACAGTTTCTTGACTGTGTCCAGCTCGCTTATAATCCCCCAAATGAAAGCCAGACAGTCCGGGAGCATTGAAAATTCAAAAAATTATGGAAAGAGGACTATTTTTAGCTAATTTTGACAGCGAGGAAATATACGTTTCAGTGTGTCCCTCTGGACCTCGAAGACCGAATGCGGACCTCGGGGCAAAATGAGTTTGACACCCCTGTCTTAAGAGTGTAAAATCTGGACATACGTTTGTGCATTCTCAGTGGTGAGGTAGCAGCACCCAGGCCTGTTCAACGTTGCTTACGAGTCACACAGAAATGCCTGTGGGCTACTGTCAAAAGATCAACCACCTTTTTGAATTATATTGAATTCTGTGCTCGGCAACATTTCCTTTGAATAATTTAAGGTATTTTTCAATCAGAAACTTGCATCAAGATGCTTTATACATACCTTAGGGTCAGCCAGAGCGTTGATGACATTTTCCAGTGCAAGGAGTGAAAGGTTGATGTTAGCGCCTTCCCGTTGACGTGCTCCCTTTGCGTTAGTGGTACTTGCTTGCTCGGAGCCAGCGAGGTCAATCAGGCTCATTTTGGCAACATGAACATGTGGATTAAGGCTGGCCTGTTGCTTCAAGTAACTCTAGGGGGACAAGACCATCAACAATTTAATCTTCCCCTGTCTGCAGTGGGTAAACCTACTTGCCGTCTGGTAAAAGGAGGAAAGGTAGATGACTCCACTTCGTTGAAATAGCATACCTGAAATACAGCATGGGACCGTGACGAGGTGGCATTCATGTCGGTAGGGTGCTGCGTTCTATTCCGATTGCAATAATCCCAAGCTTCAAGTATGTGCTCAGCAGACTTAGGCTACAAAAGAGGTCACATGGATCCTTTTAAACAAATAAAATCAGATGTAAATACATTAAACTAAGGAAAAAAGCACAACAAACACACCTGACAGACACAACAAATAACCTGTTTCTCTCTAACCTGGTGCAGAGTAAGGCCTTGGACAACCAAGGTCCTCCCTCACTGACATTCAAATTCTGATTGTTCCTTAATAAAATGTGTTTCTTTAATTAACAAGTATTTAAAAAAATAAAAAAAATAATAAGTTCTCATTTACAACCGCGACCTGGCCAAGATAAAGCAAAGCAGTGCGACAAAAACAACAACACAGAGTTACACATGGGATAAACAAACGTACAGTCAATAACACAATAGAAAATCTATATAAAGTGTGTGCAAATGTAGTAGGATTGGGAAGGTAAGGCAATAAATAAGCCATAGTGGCGAAATAATTAGTTTAGCATTAACACTGGAGTGAGAGATGTGCAGATGATGATGTGCAAATAGAGATACTGGGGTGCTAATGAGCAAAACAAATTACAATATGCAGATGAGGTAGTAGGGTGGGCTATTTACAGATGGGCTATATACAGGTGCAGTGATCGGTAAGCTGCTCTGAAAGCTGATGCTTAAAGTTATTGAGGGAGATGGTAGTCTCCAGCTTCAATGATTTTTGCAATTCGTACCAGTCATTGGCAGCAGAGAACTGGAAGGAATGGCGGCCAAAGGAGGTGTTGGCTTTGGGGATGACCAGTAAAATATACCTGCTGGAGTGCATGCTAGGGGTGGGTGTTGCTATGATCAAAGACACATTTCAGGTCCTTATTGGCTCTCTTGTTGACATCTCAGTTTCTAACTCTTGGTCCCCGAAAGATGTAATTTGTTGTTCCTTGGGGTCAAATTTTAGCATGTGGTTGTCCACAACTTGGACCACATTCCTTAAGTTCTGCACTTCTCATTGTCGTCGGTTGGCCGCACACGAACAACCACTTTGACATGGCTGCACACGTCCATGACTCATCTTCCTGTGTATTGATCTAGTTGAGAGATCACAAAGAAGTGGATTTAGCTGACTAAACTCCACGGTGAAGGATGTTTCTCCACAAACGGAGTGGAGCAGAGACCAGGCTTTGTGGAATTGGGCGTGGCCAGATGTAATAACGTAGCTATATACTTACATTCGGAAACATTACATTTTAAACAGTGAACATATACAAATATGTTGTTACATAAAGAACAGGGAGACTTCAATGTATCTTGTAGTCGTCGCCCGTAGTGCCTGGTGGCTAGCTTACATCAGCAGTCAACAGAGACATAAAGCTCACCACCGAGCGAAAAACAAAGTGCTGCGAGTTGTAAAACACATCGTGAATATTAGTTCTGCTCTGGAGCAAAGTATAAAACATCCACAGCTTACATTTGACAATAATTGTTTCACATTTACAATTGCGGCTCGCTAGCTAGCACAGCCACGGTTACCTTTTCTCCGAAGACCAGCGTGTATTTTCAAATACATGCCTCCTCTTCCTTCGCAACAGCTGATTGGCTCTGCACTTCGAGTGACGTCGACGAGGTTGGGGTTGCAGCCATTGCATTGGTTGCGGTGCAGGAGGAGGAGGAAGTGGTTTACAAGCTATATTCGTATGCCATCAAATGTTGTTTGTATCATGTCATTTCAACCCTTATGGCACGTAGCAAACATAACAAAGTTAGTATAATATTGCGTGAAGACCAATGTCCTAAGAACAATTTGCATCGTCCAGTTGCACGCTATTCAAGGTGTTGTAACACTAGCTACTAACAAGGTAATACAGCTGAACGGAACGCACATGTCCTTCCACTTTTCCCGATAGTTTTTTTTTTTTTACGACGATGCACCTGAGAATAGCTAGCTAGTAGCTGTCTAAGGTTAGTAGCTGACAAGTTAGCTACACGGAACATTGTTTCGCACTACTACACATTGGAATTAACATAGCTAGCTCTAATCTTTGCCTGACTGCAGCGCAGAGGTCTCTTCAACGTGCTCTTATTCTACTGAGTATTGTGCTCTACACAATACTCAGTAGCTGGATAACTAGATAGAAATAACGGATAAATGCCTTATATTTTATGATACCTAGCTAACTTTGCTGGAAATGTTAGCTACATATAGTAGTAACTTATCTAATAAAATTATTTCTGTCATCCGCAATTAGTGGCCTTTATTGCATTAGCCATTAGCTAGAACAGTATCTTACAAAGCTGTTGTGTGTTTGTAATGTCACTCTCATCATATGTCTGTCCCCTTCCAATTGTCTTCAGACCATGGCATGCCAGCATGTCTGCTTGTCCCACCTTTAGATCATCATGGAGAGTGGCTCTTGATGCTGCTTGTAGAGTCAGCCAGCCATGGAAGGGGAGTAGGTTGTCCTACTCGGGCTTTGCTCCCATGGAGCCTGGTCACCAGAACAGACGTAAAGAAGACTCCGCCATCTTGGCTGAACCGACACTGCACACACCTGTCATGCTTAAAGAAGTGCTTCGCTGCTTAGATATTCAACCTGGCCATGTAAGTCTTGCTTCTCTAACACAGTGTGTGTGTGTGTGTGGCAACCCACCTTTTCTTAGTGAGCCCTTGATGGTTAAACATTCTATGGAACAGTGGGTAAGGTTTGTTGTGCATTTTGCCACTTTTTACCCCCATGATGAGTCATAGGGAAATCTGCATTCTTTGAAAGATTGTTTGTTGCCAAACTTCTCTTCTCATTTCATAAGATGGGCTACTTCTCTTGAGAGGGCACATTAAGTCACCAGGATCCCACTACCTTGGCTTTTCTTTACATACTACCAGGACAGATGGGCATGAGTCAAAGGCCTTCTGTTTCTGGTGGGCAGTGTGGAGGGAGACTTAATGGGCCCCCTGGGTGGCCGAAAAATGCTGCACGGACAGGGCAAGTGGGAGCCATGGGTCAACAACTTAGTCAGACATTGTGCCACCGTAGGGCTGTTGGCAGGACATAGAGTGCTGCCTGCAACACTCTTTCCTGTCCTGAACTTTAGCACCTCTTACTGTAACTCCTCCACTGTCCGCCCATTGGCCAACTGTCCCAAGAAAGCTTGCCAAGAGCTTGCCATTAAAAACAAGTGTTAGATGGATTTTTTATGTACTTTTAGTCACTGCACATTGACAGGCTCTATCTAGGGCAGGCCTGGGTAATTATTTTCTATGGAGGGCCACATTAGAATATATTTTTGCCAGAATCATATTACAGGATTATACATCATGTATATGACTGTGTTGACAGATATCTACTGTAAATGACGTCCAGATATGCTACTTATTTTACCTTTTTAACATGCACAGAAATAAACCACACCCATGTTCTCCTTTTGGTAGGTATTTTCATTATTGAACATGCAATAAACTACATGGAGGGAAAAGTACGCTGTGCAGGTAGCCGAGTGGTTAGAGTGTTGGGCCTGTAACCGAAAGGTTGCCAGATCGAATCCCCGACCTGACAAGGTAAAAAGGTTAGTAAAATAAAATAAATCAGCACCACTGACAGAACTCTTGTTAACGGGTATGCTCAAAAACACAAGAAAGAGCGAGAGCTCAACATTACATTTAAACTACTCAATCAGTGTGATGAGTGAAGTCTCTGATTGGCATTGACTAGAACAGTGAAGTCAGGTATAGTTTCTGACGTCGCTATGCGGAGGATTGCTGAGAGGTGAGAGTCAGTAAGAGATGATCTGTGCCTTGACTTGTTATATTTCATCACTGAAAATGTCGGTTCATATACATTGGTTGATCCAACGAGTACATTCTTCTGAGCATGACTCCTAATCTTTGGAAAGTTTTGTTCATCGAGAGATTCATAGAACCTTGTCAGTGACATTGTTTTGAATAGTTCTCCAATCACTGCATCAGACTGAAGATTGATAAGATCAAGTTGCAGGTCAGTGGGAGCGTTATCCACATTGATGGTGAAAGGAGAGGAAACCAACAGTATGTCATTTTCCAACACTTTGAAATCCTCAAAACAACGTGAAAACCCACCTTTCAAAGCACGCAGCAGCGATGTATACTTCTCCCGCTTGCCATCTGAAAGGGAACAGACTAGTAGTGTATTCATTGGGCTTTGAATTTAAATAACAAATAGGTTTTTCAAAACTTGACTATCGCAAATTCTTTGTGATCTGAGCATAATTCCGCGGGTCGTATTGAATCAGGCCGCAGACAGCAACCTTTGCCTAGGCCTGATCTAGGGTGTAGCCTGGTTGCACATATATTACAGTATTGCTTTATACAGTTTGTGCTTCAACCCCAAATGCTGAAATAAAACGTAAAAAAGTCTGGAAGACCGGCAACTTAGCACAGTATTAAAATCTGTACAACTTTATATTAAAGCAGCAATTTGCTGTTTAAACTATAGTAAAGTGCCACCCTGCCACTGTTTTGGTAAAATGCTGAGGGATGGGGCTGGAGAAATGTAACTAATCTCAAATTCATAGACCGCTATGGACTGACCATCCATTATGCAAAATTAGAGTTTTAACCATGTTTTGAGGCCATACTGTATAATGACATTATTTACAAACAAGTTTAGGCTGTGTTTATAATGACATTATTTACAAACACGTTTAGGCAATATTTTGGGTTCTGATGGGATACGACAGTTAAACTAAGCTCCTGAGGAATTTCTAAGGTATAGTCTTCAAGAATTAATTTAAAAGGCCTGAAGGGGATGTAGTAGTCGCAGATTGCCCCTTTAAATTGTGCTTACCTGTGTATGATGCTGTAATTACGCTTGTAGCAACATTGTCAAACCAGCATTCCAGTGTATACACAGTGGCGTACTCAGTCTCCTCCCCCATACTCAAATACATTAGCAGAATTTTTTAAGGTACTGCACATCCATCTTACCTTCAACTTTCAGACTGAGACACTTGTTTTGCAGGAAGTAGGCTAGTTGTGTAAATAGAAACTGCATAAACACTAAGCCTACTTTGGCATGTTTGATTGAATCCAGCTCTTACTGTTATTTCTCTTTGATGGAGAATTCAAATGCGTCATGTTCAGAGTGCTCACTGGAACATTGCAACGACAATGGCAACTGTTTATAAACTGTAATGTTTAGGTTTCACAAGCATGCGCTTAATAAATATTTGTTTTAATTCATTCATGTGGTCTATTAGGCTTTAGGTAATAACCTATAAGTGAAGCCTTGGTCAAGGTACACATGTAAATAAACAGCTACCAGCAATTTATTTTTTGTGTTTCCATTTCCATGTAGTAATGATGGCACATGTAAACACTTAAGCGCTCTTGCAATCAAAATTCTTATGGTAGAGATTCTCCATGTGAAATCCCTCCACCATTTCTGTTCCTGAACCAGTCAGGCAATCCGGTGTCTGCACTCTGTTTCCATCAGCTGTCCTGTAGAGCAGCTAGGTAGTGTAATCACAGACCCTGTTTGTTTTAAGTGGGGGTTTCACTGACAAGTCAATGACGGGGAGGAAACCCACCCTCCATGTTAGCCAAATACTCACTTTAATCACTGAACTGAGTCTCATGAATATTTTGATCTGCTATTGTAAAGCAATGGTCCCTGAATAGTTGCTATTGTCAGGCTAAGCAGAGTGTGTATGAATGGAGCACTTAGGGAGATGATGGGTATCTGAGAGCAAACGCTGCAATTACACCAAAGTGGGTAAATGGCAATGCAGCCTTTCAGCGCCCCGCTTCCTCCCACGCAGATATCTACACGGCTGGACTACTTACACTGATATTTCCCCACATTTTTCACACACTGTCAGGGCAAGTAGTGCTGCAGATGCACAGCCCTTAACATACCACGTGATTGTACTCCTTACAGAAAAGACGATAAGGTTGTGGGCTTAGCTCTTAATTGTGGTGATCAGTCTAGAGATAGTTGATGGGTCAAGAGATGGACCTTGTAATACCTTTCTATACTCAGAAATTAGCTTTATCTCAAGCAGCCACAGTGTTGCTCTCCTGCTGGCCTTCCTCCACTTCCCATCAACCATAAATTACCCATAGGCCAGGGTGATATGGCCAAAATATCATACCACAGTATTTTATGTTTTTGAATAATACAAGTTCTAGATTTGCTCTATGAGTAGTGCGTGACCATAGGGTGGCAACACATACACTCTAAGTGATTTCAATGGGTCTTTCTCCACTCTTATTGTTTTATACTGTTCAATTCAACTTCTATTTCTACACTGCCAGGTAGGGCTGCACGATATGGGCAAACAATCTAGGCCTTATTTTTAACCAAATGTTGCATTTGACTTGAGATTTAGAGCAACACTTGGGTGAACTGTAGGAATCATGGAAATATAATGACTATTCTAATTCTATAGTTAGAATATAATAGTGGGCATTTTGAATACAGTGTTGTTTGACATGACAATGAATGATAATGCCAGGGGACCCTATAATCTTTGGCAACATTGAACGTTTTTTCTTAGCTACTTCATGTTGCTAACATATTCATGCTTCTAGTGTTTCTCTACGATTTAGAAGATACTGTTGCACAAACAAAATGCTGATTTAGATTTACACCGTCACTAGTATTATCAGGCTGAATAGCTAATTATGTTTGCTCTGACTCAGTACATTTGTTAGCTAGCTAGCCAGCTAACCAGCGATTAGCATGAATGGCTAACACGATTTAGGCCCAACTTGCTAAGACAAACTAGCTGTTTGCAGATGTAAGAAACACAAACGAATAGTTTAATTATAGAACGCTAGTGGATTTATATTACGAAGCAAAGGGACAACAGCATCACTGTCATCAACATTGCTGCATTGACCATGCAGACTTGACGCTGGTGTCTCGTGGTCGAGAAACAACTAATGCGCTCCTTGAGTGACAGGGGGCGGGGCTAGGTCTGGGTGGAAAGCGGCATAGAGAGAGAGAGAGAGCGAGAGAGCGGAGAGCGATGACTCAAGTCGCGAAGTAAACTATAAAAATGGACGTCACACGCGGTGCGTCACATTTAACAAACCAATCATACAAATACCGTTCTAGAAGGTAAAGTAAAAACCCAAACCGGTCCTTGCATCAATACCGGTATATCGTAAAATATGCTAAACTGCCCAGCCCTAATTACCCAAACTAGATTAGCCTCATTAACCACCAAATTAGCTCTTAAAAGATTAGTTTGTACAATTGAATATTTTTCTATTCACCTTGAACGTGGATGTGCTTAGCCAGCCTGATAACCATTTTAACCTAATTATCTTCACCATCTTGATGCAATTGTAGCATTTGGCTAATTGAATAATGGGCAGTGTGAGGCCTAAAGCGTGATTATAAACCGTGATGTGGGAGACGGCGGTCGAGGTAGGGGGCTTGGAGAAGGATATCATCAGGGCAGAATCAGGCATTTCCTGACCTGGAGGTTATTACTTTACTCAAGGAAGAGCTGGAGAATAGGGTATTTTATTTACATGCAGGAACATGATTTCTGTCTGCTTATTGCTATGAAAATTACTCAAATAAATCCAAATGAATCAAAGGAAGAAGGTGTCAGAAGATCGCTAACACTAACAAAAGTGTCATTTTGAAATGGCCATATTTTTTAATTCCACATGGTGTACAAAGATGTACAGTATCCCCCTATTCTGTCACTTTGATACTTGCAAGTCATTAGTTTAACAACTGATCATAATACACTAGAGAAGGTAGTGTCAGTCAGCATCACCACATAATGTCAGGTCTGTTGCCCCATAAGCTAGGAACATACCGAGAGTATCTCTGTTACTAGCCCATCAGTCAGGAATCATAAATCACTGTGGTACACCCTCGCTGGTGATACAATTAGGCTTTATTACTCAGGCTAAGTTAATAGCCTTGATGAAACCCCCTGCTTCATCCCTGACACTCACTTTGTTGTAACCTGATTATTTGAATGAAACAATGAAGAAAACTGTCTTGTACAAATGTTCTTTGCAAGTCTAGAACTTAGCTTTTATACAATGTTTAAAAAGAAAGAATAAGTTGTAACTTTTCTCAGCAAGTTGAACCATTTATCCAGCCCCCATTCACGACCTCCCCAATCACTCTTAGGGAAAGCGACATCTTTTCAAAATGTTTGGACTAAAAGCCTGTCGCCCAGCCCCGGAACTCGATATTGTTGAGTGTTTTGTCTTTTTGTCAGGTCCACCCACGACCACTGCAATAGATTTTCTCCTCCAGCATCCCTCATTACCAGCCCACAGATGATAGTGGGTGACTGTTTCTCTGTGCCCCCCCCCCCTTCACACGCCCACTCACAGAGGACATCCCGGTGGCTCCACAGGCAGGAAGTGATTTCTTTGTTTTTATGCAGCCAGGAATTCCCCGTCTCGTTGTTGTGGCCCTCTCCGCTCCTCACCTCAGTGGTTGGCCCAGGCAGGTGGAATTGCGAGAGTGAGGACAAGGTGTGGGGAATCCTTCTCTCTGGTGCCAGGATTGGGGACCTCCGCCAGGGCAGATTAATGAGCCGTCAACTGGGTGTCCAGGGAAAGATCCATTACTGCTTTAGCAGGGAAAAACGAGGTGGCCACTGCAGTCTCGCCACACTCCCCCTTGTGGAATTAAAATGGCCTCCCATGTTACACCTTCTCCTTACCTGAATTTAAATACCTAACAAGTACTATGTCCTTTTACAAGTGGTTTAGCTCTAATGAAATTTGTTAGCCAAATAATGAAATAATTGTTATAAAATCAAAGCACCTTTTCGGCTGTTTGAAAACCAGGGAAACAGGGAAGTGTATATGCTGAACTGCAGAGATTCAACTTACTCAGCAGAAATCGTTTTTTTAAATACAGGTAAATCTATAGTTCTGTTCTTTCAAAAAACAAATTAAGTGAACAAATGGTTGACCTAACTGGCTCTTATCCAGTTTGTTTTTGTAACTTGTGGTTGTCTATGCATTTACATAAAGAGGCTCATTTTTATATAAAGGCCATTGCTGCTAAATCGTGGCCTCCTCTCCAATAAAAATATGTTTTTATTCCTCCCGAGTGGCGCAGCAGTCTAAGACACTGCATCGCAGTGCTAGAGGCGTCCCTACAGATCGTCGTCCGGGTTAGGGGAGGGTTTGGCCGACTGTCCTTGTCCCATCGTGCTCTAGCAACTCCTTGTGGCGGCCAGGCGCATGCATGCTGACTTTGGTCGCCAGCTGTGCTGTGTTTCCTCCAACACATTGGTGCGGCTGGGATCCAGGTTAAGCTAGCAGTGTGGCTTAGCGGGGTCGTGTTTCAGAGGATATCACAAATTGGGGAGAAAAAGGGGTAAAAGAGATAATGGAGCTATATACACTCAGCATACTTTTAAAGATAAGGTGGCAATTTTCAAAGGTGGCAATTTGAAGAGTCTCAATTATAAAATATATTTTGATTTGTTTAACCCTTTTTTGGTTACATGATTCCATATGTGTTATGCCAGTTTTGATGTCTTCACTTCTACAATGTAAAAAATAGTGCAAATAAAGAAAAACCCTTGAATGACTAATATTCCAAACTTTTGGCCCCCAGTGTGTGTGTGTGTGTGTGTATATATATATATATATATATAAAAACTACGGTTCAAAAGTTTGGGGTCACTTGGAAATGTCCTTGTTTCAGAAATAAGAGCAAATCTTTCGTCCATTAAAATAACATAACATTTATCAGAAATACAATGTAGACATTGTTAATGTTGTAAATGACTATTGTAGCTGTTAACGGCTGATTTATAATTTTTTAAATGGAATATCTACATAGGCCAACAGAGGTCCATTTATCAGCAACCATCACTTGCCAATCTTTTATTTATAGGATTCACAATAAATACCTGTCATCTGAATTGGACCAAATGTTTTCTAACAGTGAGTAAGACATGAGGAATTCAAATAAATTGTCAAAAGCCACCCACGGACCCCCCGCACCCACGGACCCACCGCACCCACGGACCCACCGCACCCACGGACCCACCGCACCCACGGACCCCCCGCACCCACGGACCCACCGCACCCACGGACCCCCCGCACCCACGGACCCCCCGCACCCACGGACCCACCGCACCCACGGACCCACCGCACCCACGGACCCCCCGCACCCACGGACCCACCGCACCCACCGACCCCCCGCACCCACGGACCCACCGCACCCACCGACCCCCCGCACCCACCGCCAATCCCACCCTAACAACGAGTATACAGTATCTTATCTGTTTCTAACAACAGAAACAATTTCACAATAATCTGAAATGGTGGGTGTCGAGCCTCTTTGTTGTGCTTTTTGAGGTAGAACGACCTCAATATTAGGAACACCTTCCTAATATTGCGTTGCCAGCCCCTTTTGTCCTCAGAAGAGCCTCAATTTGTTGGGGCATGGACTCTACATGGTGTCAAAAGTGTTCCACCGGGATGCTGGCCCATGTTAACTCCAATGCTTTCCACAGACAAAGGATGTCCTTTGGGTGGTGGACCATTCTTGATACACACGGGAATCCGTTGAGTGTGTGAACTCCAGCAGTGTTGCAATTCTTGACACAAACCGGTGCGCCTGGCACCTACTACCATACCTCGTTCAAAGGCACTTAACTATTTTGTCTTGCTCATTCACCCTCTGAATGGCACACATACACAATCCATGTATCAATTGTGTCAAGGTTTAAACATTCTTTAACCTGTTTCCTCCACTTCATCTACACTGATTGAAGTGGATTGAATAGGTGACGTCAATAAGGGATCATAGCTTTCACTTGGATTCCCCTGGTCAGTTAGTCAATGTCATGGAAAGAGCAGGTGTTCATAATGTTTTGTACACTCAGTGTATATACAAGAGCAGGGGGTTAACTGTCCCCCAAGGGTAAAATTGGGCCCCCCTGTGGGCCATGGCCACAGGTTTTTTCACTCCTCCATTGTTTTTCGGAGCACAGAGTAGTGAAAGAGGAGGCTGGTGAATAATTGATCCTTGTAATTAAACACTCCAGCCAGGGACGGCGGGGCTGATTGACGGCCAGATATTAAGCCCTTGTCTCGTAAGGTTGCAAGTTTAGTCTGAGGTTATCAGTGGCCAGCAGAGTCTCTCTCCCTCCCTGGCTCATTACTTTCATGAGTAGACCATTTCATAGTGGTGATGGGGGCGTGGTGTGAAAGAGAGTCTGGGACTTCATTAGCGAAATGGGGTGCCTGAGTCTAGAGCACCAGGTGGTTCAGCATTGCTGAGCAGACAACCCCCTCGTGGGTGCTCCACCAGACTGTCATGTTGAGCTACTTTAACCCTTTCCTCTTACACAGTCTGCGGCTCTAGTTTCATTTAAATACATGTACATGAATGTACTGTACATGCAAACTATGAGTGGCATAAGGCCATAATGTGTGAATATAGACATTTTTTTAATCGTATCCTTGTGCCAGTTGGTTTAGTTGCTTACATTACACACATTACTGTGTGCAGAATTAGCTTGTTTCTGTCAACAGCTTCCATGAATTTGATCTCAGTTATTGATATCTTCAGATCAAAATGTACAGTTGAACATCTGCCTTTATGGTTACTCATGATGTCAATAATGAGGATGTCAGGAGAGTGAGCATACGGTGCAGAATAGAGAGGAGGGGAGGCTGTCTGTACAAGGATCTCAGAAAGCTGCACCTGAAATCCGGTTTTAATAACTGTTATTTGAGTACTTGCTCACAGTCATACAATATTGCTGAAAGTGGAAAAAATATACAAAGCAAAGCCTTTCCAAGACACAGAGCAATGTTATTACGGAGGGTTTTATTACAATATTTACATTTGCGCCTGGTGTGTGAGCGTGGTTATGCTAATCAGATGTATGCCCCGTGGACAGCTGGATTGAGATGATGACTCATCCCTGCAACATGTCCTTGATTGGGGTTTGGATGAGGGCTCAAAAAACTGCATTATTTGAATGAGGACTTCTCTTACATTTTATTACAGTAGATCTCCATAATTAAACTGTTTCCTGATAAAAGTAAATCTCCATCTATGTTTGTGAATTGAATGTTATCATTATGTCCACTAATATTTCCTTTATTGTCAGGAGATTAGGCTTTTCTTTGGGGGGAGTGGGGGAGTATTGGGTTCAGTGTTTCCCCTATATTTATTTAGCAGCGGCGCACCACCGCTACTAAATCATTGCCGCCACTGCACATACAAAAAAATATAGAAATGTATTTATTATAATTTAATATTTCTGCCGAGACGTGCTTTTAAGATCAGAGTGACGAGTTACAACAAGTTACATATCTTCCTCAAATTCTCATCAGATCGTCCGAGAAACCTCCAAGGTAAGTAACTAGCTAGCTTGTAATCCTTGAAGTGTAGCCAACCCATAGAGCTGGATAGAGGACTCTAGTGGCCAAAAGCCTGTTTTAGATTGGGCAGTGCCATTGAGGACTTTCACAATTTTTAAGTAGTCAACTGGTTGGTACTTCCTATGGGTTAAGGAAGGATCACATAATTCGATCCAGGTCATCAGGAGGGATCAGCCAATGAATTATACTTGTGAGAAAACATTCCATAACTGCAGGTGGCAGTAAATCGCCAACCTTGGTCCCATACCTGTTCAAACAACACACTACAGGTGGCAGTATGCACCCTTTCAGTTTGTTGAAGAAGAAGAAATAATGAATGTGACAACTGACACGTCCTCTACTTCGGTGGCGAACTGCATGTAACCGTGTTGACAGTCATTGATCTACAAGTCTTTTTGCATGCCAAACAACCCCAGGCAATATCAGTAGCCTAGTCAAACTGTGCACTGTGCCCGGCTTCGCTCACTGACCAACGCCAGGTAGACTGTGTGTTCCTGATCTTGCACGTCTGCGCGTCACCTTGAAAATTCAAATGCTAAAATGGCTTGCATGATATTTCGCTTTATTAGTTGACAATCTATGTCATTTTCTAGTTTATTGTTATCTATGCGTTGTTGAAAATTGGTGTTTTACCTGAATAAATATAATCAGCCGGAGACAGAACTTTCACCTGGCTATAACTGCTGAATGGGACTTAGAATAGATTTTATTTTGATTGTTCAGGTTCTGCTTTAAACACTCAGTGTATATATGTATATATATATATATATATATATATACACACACATACATTTTTGAATATAAAGGGTAAAGTTGATAATTTCATAAAGAGGACAGCAATCACTTTTGCGAGGCCCACTGCACGGCCAATGTGAGAGGAGAAGAGAAGATCACTCCGTTTAAAAAAAAAAACGTCCAAACTTTTTTGAGATGGGGGTGAAATCCAAAGTTGTGCTATATATTCATGGGCTATTTAATAGCTAATTTCTAAACTATAAATATTGATACATTACTAGCGCAAACACTTAATCTGCAAAAATGACAAGTTAATTAGTGGGTGATGGTGATTTCAGAACCAACGTGGGCTGACAAGAAGAACTGGCAACATTACACCCCCCTAATCTGATAGTGGCAGTGGGGTGGGAGATGCCTAGTCTCCATTATGGCTCAGCTCAGGTGCCGACATAGTACACACACCGTAGACTTGCATAATTGTCACACACACAGACCCAGCTCGTGAGCTTCAACAGCAGCAGATTTGAATTTAGAATGGAAATAGAATGTGTTTGTGCAACATATGTTAGTGCATTGATTTGTTCATCAAACTGAATCATTTCAAACTAAAACGTATCGTTCCTGTAACGTATAGAATCGTCTTGAAAGAGAAAGATGCACCCCTAGTTAGGTTAAAAACGTTTTTTTCGCAGGGAATGAGTCGGCCTCCCTGACTCAGAACTTTCCTGCCCTCGCCTAACTAATGGATCCCCCTAGCGGTTTTGTGTTTATTTTGACAGTCGTGGGGGGCAGAACTAACAAGGCATCGACCCAATAAACACATTCATAAGTAATGGGGCCTGTGTATAGTGTATACGCAGTTCACAGAGTTTTGGGTAGGCATATGGAACAATTGCAGTTATTTGTAATACAGCACTGGAAATAAAACTAGCTCTTCTCTGAGGCAAGTTCAGAGGGGGCGAGATGAGAAGCCTGTCATTTTGTCTTGTTTCATTTTGAGACCCTCCCCTAACACTGTGCTGTCATTTTCATATCATACAGGACATGTCAAACATAGTGGCACTGTAATCATCATTGGTTATTGATGTACAACAGCAGGTGTACAACACCAATTATATCATTAGCAAATATCAGTAAATTCAACATTTTAAACTCATCGCTGATGTAAAACGTTTCATGAATTTGCCATAAAACCAAGTTTAACTGATTGTTGACATAATGTAGTTATTTTGGCATGACCTATAGTCTACAGTGAATATCACAATTGAGCTACCTGTCTAAACGCAGCCCATGTAATCTAAATCAGTTTTTGCCAACTCTGGTCCTCAAGTACCCACAACAGTACACATATTAATTCTAGCACCAGACAAACACACCTCATTCAACTCATCTGGGGCTTGATGATTAGTTGACAAGTTGTATCAGGTGTGCTTGTCCAGGGCTACAATAAAAATGTATGCTGTTAGGGGTTAGGGGTACTGGAGGACTGGAGTTGGGAAACACTGTCTATAGTACTTGAATGATGGTGAGTGTTTGTTAAACGTACACCACTTTTGCATATTTATTAGAATGTTCCTGTACTTGTGTCTAGTTAGTTCTCTAGGGGCGGCAGGTAGCCCAGCGGTTAGAGCTTTGGGCCAGTAACCGCTGGTTCAAATACCCGAGCCGACAAGGTGCAAGGCACTTAAACCTAATTTGCTCCAGGGGCTGCCCCTGTAGGTAGGCCATCATTGTAAATAAGAATTTGTTCTTAACTGACTTGACTAGTTAAAGAAATATAAGCTGCAGCCGTCAGCACCCACACAGCTCACTATCTAATGGGAATGAACTAATTGATTAATTAAATACATTAATTTATTTATGTAAAACATAGCTAAAAATAGGGTCAGGGAAAAATAAGGAATCACTCCACTGTTAGTGATATAACAAAATAGTAACTTTCATAATGATCAGGGAGAATGATGCAGGTGAATTTTTATAAACATGTTTCACATTCAATAAAACCTCGGAAAAGCTTATAGCAGGGATGTGGTTAATCTCCATTGGGCTTTAATGCACCAATATGTTAACAATATTTTAACTGCAATACAAACACAATGTTTCTGATATAAATTCAATATCCAATAGGAGCTCAATCAAAGGCTTGTGAACTTCATGGCCACACTACGATACAGTTTCGATACTTACGACAACAATACCATATGTTGGATTTATCTACGAACTCATACGATCATATGCATTCAAAACCAAATAATGGTTTTCCAGTGCTATAAATGTTCTACACTGAGCCCATTGATAGAAGGATTATAAGCTGGCCTTGTTCCTGCTCTGGCTGCTTAGTGGCCAGGGCTTCAGGTGGGGTAGGATGCATTACTCCTTGTGGTGCTGAATTACACCTGCAACTAGTCAGCTGTGGAAAAAAATAAAATTATTTATATACAGCGGGTGAAATAAGTATTGAACACGTCACCATTTTTCTCAGTAAATATATTTCCAAAGGTGCTATTGACATTACATTTTCACCAGATGTTGGTAACAACCCAAGTAATCCATACATACAAAGAAATAAAAAATAATAAGTTCAGAAATTAAGTCATGTGTAATAATTTGAAATGACACAGGGAAAAGGTATTGAACACATGAAGAAAGGGAGGTTCAAAAAGGCATGGCCCAGCCAATCACCTGACTTAAATCCCATTGAAAATCTATGGAAAGAACTGAAGATCAAGATTCATAGAAGAGGCCCACGGAACCTTCAAGATTTGAAGACTGTTTGTGTGGAAGAATGGGCCAAAATCACACCAGAGCAATGCATGTGACTAGTTTCTCCATACAGGAGGCGTCTTGAAGCTGTCATTACCAACAAAGGCTTTTGTACAAAGTATTAAATAAATATCAGTAAGTGTGTTCAATACTTTTTCCCTGTGTCATTTCACATTATTACACATAACTTAATTTCTGAACGTATTTGTTTTGGTTTCTTTGTATGTATGGATTACTTGGGTTGTTACCAACATCTGGTGTACATTTCATGTCAATAGCACCTTTGGAAATATATTTTCTGAGAAAAATGGTGACGTGTTCAATAGTTATTTCACCCGCTGTATATATACACACACACACACACACACTGGAATATTACTAATTCAAGGGTTGTTCTTTATTTGTACTAGTTTTTACATTGTAGAATAAAAGTGAAGACATCAAAACTGACATAACACATGTGGAATCATGTAGTAACCAAAAAAGTGTTAAACAAATCAAAATATATTTTATATTTGAGATTCTTCCAATAGCCACCCTTTGCCTTGATGACAGCTTTGCACACTCTTGGCATTCTCTCAACGAGCTTCACCTGGATGCTTTACCATCAGTCTTGAAGGAGTTCCCACATATGCTGAGCTCTTGTTGGCTGCTTTTCCTTCACTGCGGTCCGACTCCAGACCAAGGGACAAATTTCCACTGGTCTAATGTCCATTGTTCGTGTTTCTTGGCTCAAGCAAGTCTCTTCTTCTTATTGGTGTTCTTTAGTAGTGGTTTCTTTGCAGCAATTCAACCATGAAGGCCTGATTCACACAGTCTCCTCTGAACAGTTGATGTTGAGATGTGTCTGTGAAGCATTTATTTGGGCTTCAATCTGAGGGTGGTAACTCGTAATGAATTTATCCTCTGCAGCAGAGGTATTTCTGGGTCTTCCATTCCTGTGGTGGTCCTCGTGAAGCTGGTTGAGAGAATGCCATGAGTGTGCAAAGCTGTCATCAAGGCAAAGGGTGACAACTTTGAAGAAAACCAGAATGAAGGAAGACGTGGTTAAGCAATCTTCACCAGTAGAAGTTAGTCCTCATAAATGATGTTCCACAAACCCTTATGGTTGCATCATAAAAGACGTGCAATTTGATATGTAGATATAGCTGCAAGGGGCCACCAAAGCAAAAGCTTGGACATTTTGGGTTTCCAACATTGTAAATGTTCAAGGCTCAAAGTGACAAACGAGTAATCTCTTAGTTAGCATATATTGTTGTGTAACGGGAAATTGGGCCACCGGACTTGTACCAGTTATGAATGGTCTACGCTACACACACATTGCCTTAGCTTGTATGAAACAAGCTCTTGGAGCTCCCTGTATGCACTGTGATAGTTGCTTATTGTTAGTTGGGTAGGTCATCTGTTTGCTTTGTATCTGTGTCTGGGTTGAGTTGGCTCTGTCATTCCCAGGATGATGCTGTTATTGGGGAAAAATAGGTATGGGGTAGTAAAGGCCAGGTGCAGCAGAACTTTTAACACACTGCCAACAAGCAGTCTTCAGTCTGTTTTCATGTGCCTGCCAGCTAAGTATTAGAAATCTACATTTGTACTATAATTGTAATATGGTTTGATATGTTTTGATAACTTCAAAAGTCTGTTTCAAAGGAAGTTCATATTCAAACAAGCCTGGAATCTGGCATACCCAGAATCCGTCACAATAATATTTTCGGAGAGGTTTTAGTGTTGTCGAATACCCCCTTAGAGCACTAGCCTTGAAGAGCGGCAGGTAGCCTAGCAGTTAAGGCAAGTAACCAAAACGTAACTTGAATGCACAGAGATACCGTCATGTCATGCCAATTATCCTCCGCCATCACCTCATGTTTCAGCATGTCGCAAGGATCTGTACACAATTCTTGGAAGCTGAAAATGTCCCAGTTCTTCCATGACCTGCCTACTCACCAGACATGTCACACATTGAGCATGTTTGTGATGCTCTGGATCGAAGTGTACGACAGCGTGTTCCAGTTCCAGCCAATAAACAGCAACTTCACACAGCCATTGAAAAGGAGTGGGACAACATTCCACAGACCACAATCAACAGCCTGATCAACTCTATGTGAAGGAGATGTGTTGTGCTGCATGAGGCAAATGGTGGTCACACCAGATACTGACCACATTTCTTTCTGATCCATGCCCCTATCTTTTTGTATGGTATCTGTGAGCAACAGATGCATATCTGTATTCCCATTCATTTGAAATCCGTAGATAAGGGCCTAATTAATGTATTTCAATTGACTGATTTCCTTATATGAACTGTAAAATCTTTGAAGATGTTTATATTTTTTCAGTATAAGTGCGCTGATGAAAATTGTCAAGCTCAACGGCCCATCTAGTGTTCAAGTGAGCTACACTACGAAGGCTGTTTACTGTGGATCAATGCTTGCTTTGTTTCTTCAACAGACCAGTCCCACAATGCTCTTGTCCGTCCTACTCCTCATCCTTGCTTATTCAACCTGTGCGTATTATTGCCAACATTGAGTTATGTGTAATTTAGCATATTGCTAGATGATACAACTGTACCATACAAAACAAATAAGACACAAAACAAAGATAATAGATACAAATCTGAGGGAGTTTTGGTGCCTTAATGACTTACTCATATCAGGGGTTTCTAAGGCTTAGAAAGGAAACATTGTCTTGTGTTTTGATAGTGTCTAGTCAGAGAGGTTGAACTGGAAATGCTGTGCACTTAGTAGGCTACACCCTCACCCCCTTTCTAACAGCTAGATGTATACAAAATAGCTAGCTATGGACTGATAATTACAGTCTTCAAACTGCCTGGGGCATCTACTTTATCAGGACATCTTTAAACCGTTGCAGTACACGATGAAGGATGGCACAGTGTCTCTACCCATCCCTCTCTCCCTCCCTCCCTCCCTCCCTTCTATTTCTTTCATCGGTTATTGTGAAAGCAGCCTTCAACTACTGGAAGCAACTCTTCATTTTCTAAGACTACTCTTTCACTGGGAGGTCTTCGTTTAGCTTGACGCCACACTTGACACATACTAATGGACATGGCCCTGTTCTTCTTTTGTCTTCCTTTAGTACCATGAAATAAACCTTCAGGAGGGAAGCCATTTCTCCCGCTGCTTCTGTACATTTTATTGGATATACAGTAGTTAGAGGATTCCACCCCCGAATCCCCTCCTTTCAATTTGGTTTCATTTGGGCTATAAATAGTTTGTATTGTTTCCTTTGCACGCCGTGTTGACAATACTGTTACACTCTCATCCATTTGACAAAGTGGAGTCTTTTAAAATGGGCACCAACCGACCGCATAGTCATTTTGAATGGATCCGCTGTATCATGTTTGACCTTGTTTTTGTTTTGTTCTTGTTAAAACGAATTAAGAAGAGATTTTTGGCATTGCCATTTCTTTTAAATCCTTCCCTGCATCCCCCAACCTCTGGAGCATTTCCCATCTAGTGGCAAGAAATATTTAAAATGAATGGCAATCAAAATATCTTGGTGCAATATTAAGCTACGCCCCTAGTTCAAGCTTTTAAAATAAATTATTATATATTCTCACTTCCACCCCCTCCCAGAGACAGCAGGCATGACTAACATCCGTTCCGTACCTCAAAGCTATGGCTTGGATTCAGCCTACTCATCAGATTTCACTCTCGTTAGACTTTCTTTTTTTTCTTCAAATCAACACTTCCTTCAGTCGAGTGATGTCTGCGTACATTTGTCAACACACTTTTTTTCACATTTGTATTTTTTATCTACATTATTTGATGATGCTGAGGGTGATGATGCTGAGGATGATGGTGATGATGCTGAGGGTGATGATGCTGAGGATAATATAAATGAGTAAGTCAAATTTATTTGGAAATAAGCTGAAGTGGTGCTCGGTGAATAACTCACCTACAGGGCAAAATCAGTCTAGAATTCCAGGTATGGGGTGATGACTCATGCACACACTTAGAAGAGTTTGCTCCTTCTCCCTCACCTGCAATATTCAAAATAACTCATTATCTGCTGTCATTCAATGCCTCCAGGCTAGATTGCCACCATATTGGACGTTTACCTGCAAAACATTTTGGCTCTGTAGTTGATGCGGCTTGTTTTCGACAGAGGAAAAAAATACTTCACATTAGATATCGCTCAGCAATGTTTTTTCCTGACAAGTTAAGTACGTGATTCATTGCAGACTATTTTAATGGTAGAATTAAGTGCTTCGTATACAAGCTCCTCCTTACTTTTCCGTCCACCACCGTATCTGTTAAGACAGTCTCAGGGCACCTGCCGTGGGAGGCAGGGTTGACGGGCTTTATGAAGAGGAGGCTCGGACAGGATTTGTCGATGGCATTACTAACATCTAAAAACATCTTTGGGGGTGTTGATGGAGAGCGAAATCTTATCTCCCAATTCCCTCTGTCCTCCTCCACTCAGTGTGGCTTGGGGACATGGCGTGGAAGCCTCATGATCTGTAAAGCAGCAAGCAGCATTGTAGAGTCATTAAATAGTTGATCACCCCAATGAGACAATTAACAAGCCATGAATTTAAGACAGAATTGGTTGCCATAAAAAAAACAAATCCTTTCTTGGTTTCTTCTCAACCTATGTCCTGTGATTCTGAGGATGATATAGTAGGCCTATGTGGTTTGATATTAGGCTAGATATAAGAGCAATGCCAATTAGTTTTAAAGGCACTATATCCCTCACCCTAAGCCCTAAAGGAATTAATATTGATTTATCAAATAAAATTTCATTGGTCACATACACGTGGTCAGCAGATGTTATTGCGGGTGTAGAGAAATGCTTGTGCTTCTAGATCCGTCAGTGCAGTAATATCTAACAGTTTCACAGAATATATACATAAACGTCAGGGCGGCATTGGACTGAGATACAGTGGCATAGTAAGCTTTATAGTATACAGTATACACATAAGAGATTGGTGATGCAGTATCTAAACACGATTAAGTGACTAAGATAACAAAGAAGAGTATAGTGTACAGTTTAAACATATGAGATGAGTAGTGCAAGATACAGAAAAAAATATTAAAGTGACTAGTGTTTCATTTCCTTAAAGTGGCCAGTGAATTCTGATCTATGTCCATAGGCAGCAGAGATGGCTGTTTATCTGTCAGTGGCGCGGTATAGAGTACTATACCGTATATACATATGAGATCGGTGATGCAATATGTACACATAATTAGAGTGACTAATATACAGTAGAATAGTGTAGAGTGCAGTTTATACATAGAGATGAGTGATGCAGATACGGATACATTATTGAAGTGGCTAGTGTTCTATTCCCTAAAGTGATCAGTGATTTCTAATCAATGTCTATAGGCAGCCACCTCTGGTGTGTTAGTGATGACTGTTTAGCAGTCTGATGGCCTTGAGATAGAAGCAGTTTTTCAGTCTCTCGGTCCCAGCTTTGATGCACCTGTACTGACCTTGCCTTCTGAATGATAGCGGGGTGAACCGGTAGTGGCTCGGGTGGTTGATGTCATTGATCTTTTTGGCCTTCCTGTGGCATCAGGTGCTGTAGGTGTCTAGGAGGGCTGGAAGTTTGCCCCCAGTAATGCGTTGGGCAGAACGCACCACCCTCTGGAGAGCTTTTCTATTATGGGTGGTGCAGTTGATGTACCAGGCGGTGATGAGGCCCAACGGGATGCTCTCAATTGTGCATCTGTAGAAGTTTTTGAGGGTTTTAGATGATAAGCCAAATTTCTTTAGCCTCCTGTCTGTGTGGGTGGACCATTTCAGTTTGTCAGTGATGTGTACGCCGAGGAACTTGAAGCTTTCCACCTTCTCCACTGCGTTCCCATCAATGTGGATCTGGGGGGTGCTCCCTCTGCTGTTTCCTGAAGTCCACGATCATCCTTAGTTTTGTTGACGTTGAGTGAGAGGTTATTTTCCTGGCACCACACTCCCAGAGTCATCACCTCCTCCCTGTGGGCTGTCTCATCGTTGTTGGTAATTAAGCTTACTACTGTTGTCGTCTCCAAACTTGATGATTGAGTTGGAGGCGTGCTTGGCCACGCAGTCATGGGTGAACAGGAGGGGGCTGAGCACACACCCTTGTGGGGCCCCAGTGTTGAGGAGGTGGCAGGTAAGGTCGAGGTAATATGATCCTTGACTAGTCTCTTGTCGTAACTTTGTCTATCATTAAAATGGTTACTACTATTTATTGAATAATTACCTACGTCTAATTATGGGATTTAAATTAATCCTGCAATAATTAGCTCATTAGAATCCAGGGGCACCACGGAGAGAAATCTTCCAATATATAGCAGCCCTTATTGAATGAATGTTGCCTCATCAGTCTCGTCCTGGAACGGTTATGAGTCCGTCAATCTGCACAAACCCCAGCGCAAACTGATCCTTCCGTATACACAAATTGGTTCAAATGATTTATTTATATAGCACAGGATACACAGTAATGGTTATAGAAAAATGGTTCTAATACAATGTACTTAATAGGATAACAGGTCCCTAGCGGATCTGTTAAATATTACACGGGCTACACCCTATGGAGATTTAGAGAGAGAGAGTGGTAGAGAAATAGACAGAGCAACAAAATTCAGTACATTTGGAAACTATGCTGAGGCTAACCTTAAAACCTTTCCCACACTGCCGCGCTCATGGGTCAGAATATAATGCATGTATTTACTTGTGCGCTGATTCCCTCTGTTCGGTGCTGGCTTGCACCACCTCTGATGGGTACCGGTCTGTGAAAGTTTATTCACGTCTCAAAGGTTTTATACCTTTTCGGGCAGGAGAGGGCGTTTCTGTCGTTTATAACCTCCTTATCTGATTTCCCTGAGCGTAGCTTGGGCAAGCAAGGCATTAGAATTAACTATGATCTTGTGTAAACAGCTAAAATGCCATGTTTTATCGTCACAAAAACATTGTCTTTAATCTGTATATTTCTTACCAAACGTAACGTGGACATCATATAGACAGTTAGGAAACCGTTAAAGTTACAATGTTTTCGTAATCACACCTTCATTTAGACTTTAATGACATCACAGAATTTTGAACACACATAATACAATTAATCATGTTCCCAATGTCTTGATTCATGGGCATAAAGTGATAGTCTTAGGACAAAGAGCCATAAATTGGGCATTTTCCCTCCTCCTCTCTTTTCCTGTGAGAGGGAAAGTGAGAGAAAGTCTGGTTGGTGCCAAAGCTCCCCCTTTCACCACTCCAATCCACTCAACCCCCCTCCCCCTCCTTTGGGGGGAGAGGACCTTGGCAGAGATGGCTCCATCAAACGACCTGTGACCTTAAGTCATGACACTCTCAAAGCACTTCATGATGACAGAAGTGAGTGCTACGGGGCGATAGTCATTTAGTTCAGTTACCTTTGCTTTCTTAGGTACAGGGACAATGGTGGCCATCTTGAAGCATGTGGAGACAACAGACCGCTATAGGGAGAGATTGAATATATCTGTAAACACAATAGCCAGCTGGTCTGCGCATGCTCTGAGGACGCGGCTAGGGATAGCATCTGGGCCAGCAGCCTTGCGAGGGTTAACACGCCTAAATGTCTTACTCACTTCGGCCACTGAGAAGGAGAGCCCACAGTCCTTGGTAGCGGGCCGTGTCGGTGGCACTGTATTATTCTCAAAGCGAGCGAAGAAGGTGTTCAGCCTGTCCGGAAGTGAGACATCGGTGTCCGCGGCATGGCTGGTTTTCCTTTTATATTCCGTGATTATCTGTAGACCCTGCCAAATGCATCTTGTGTCTGAGCCATTGAACTGTGACTCAACTTTATCCCTATACCTACATTTAGCCTCCTTGATTGCGTTGCGGAGGAAATAACTGCACTGTTTGTACGCTTTCAGTTTTCCGCGAATGCTCCCATCTATCCACGGTTTCTGGTTGGGGTATGTTTTAATAGTTACAGTGGGTACAACATCTCCTATGCATTTCCATATAAACTCATTCACAGTGTCTGCGTATGTGTGATATTATTATCTGAAGCTACCCTGAACATGTCCCAGTCCACGTGATCAAAACAATCTTCAAGTGTGGATTCTGATTGGTCAGACCAGCGTTGAAGTTTACATACACTTAGGTTGAAGTCATTAAAACTCATTTTTCAACCACTCCACAGATTTCATGTTAACAAACTATAGTTTTGGCAAGTCGGTTCGGACATCTACTTTGTGCGGGACACAAGTCATTCTTCTAACAATTGTTTAAAGACAGATTATTTCACTTATAATTCACTATATCACAATTCCAGTGGTCCAGAAAATTGATGTCATGGCTTTAGACGTTTCTGATAGGCTAATTGACATCATTTGAGTCAATTGGAGGTGTACCTGTGGATGTATTTCAAGGCCTACCTTCAAACTCAGTGCCTCTTTGCTCGACATCATGAAAAAATCAAAAGAAATCAGCCAAGACCTCAGAAAAAAATGGTAGACCTCCACAAGTCTGGTTCATCCTTGGGAGCAATTTCCAAACGCCTGAAGGTACCACGTTCATCTGTACAAACAATAGTACGCAAGTGTAAACACCACGCAGCCGTCATACCTCTCAGGATGGAGACGCGTTCTGTCTCCTAGAAATGAACGTACTTTGGTGCGAAAAGTGCAAATCAATCCCAGAACAACAGCAAAGGACCTTGTGAAGATGCTGGGTACAGAAGTATCTATATCCACAGTAAAACGAGCCTTATATCGACATAACCTGAAAGGCCGCTCAGCAAGGAAGAAGCCACTTCTCCAAAACTGCCATAAAAAAGCCAGACTACGGTTTGCAACTGCACATGGGGACAAAGATCATACTTTTTGGAGAAATGTCCTCTGGTCTGATGAAACAAAAATAGAACTGTTTGGCCATAATGACCATCGTTATGTTTGGAGGAAAAAGGGGGAGGCTTGCAAGCTTAAGAACACCACCCCAACCGTGAAACACGAGGGTGGCAGCATCATGTTGTGGGGGTGCTTTGCTGCAGGAGGGACTGGTTTACTTCACAAAATAGATGGCATCATGAGGAAGGAAAATTATGTGGATAAATTGAAGCAACATCTCAAGACATCAGTCAGGAAGTTAAAGCTTGTCGCAAATGGGTCTTCCAAATGGACAAAATCTATTAATGAGAATGCAAATAAATTATATATTTTTTGCAGCTTGAATAGCTTATGTGTTGTAGTACAATTCAGTTATTTTCCTTGCTAGCAAAGTGCGAAAGAAGGTAGAGCTCCTCCACTGAATGTGTGTGCTAGGTAGAACTCACTGACTGAAATGTTATTTTATAGCTAATTTCACATCCGGGTCCTGGGGACAGTTCGGGTCCTCGAACTTGTTCTGCAAATTTATTTTTTACATTGTAGTACGTCAGTTTTTCAATTGATTTGCAAGTAATTTATTTTTTAAATGCTGACTTTTTTCGGACTGAAAAATCTGACTGATTTTGTGAAGATCGTGATGGGTTTAATCTCTCGTAACAGACATTTATATAAATATGAAGATGGAGTTAGCTAGCTACCTGGCGAGAGATGTGCTAATGGGTTCCGAGGTTAGGATGGGTCAGATCTCTAGTATGGCAGCCAGTGTCCGGATTTTCCGTAGAGGGGTTATATTAGGGTCCCAAAAAGTGTGTGCTCTGGGCCTCTTTATCCTGATGGAATTCAGCTGCTAAGGTATTCATTTCTTTGGGAAATATTCCCTAAACCTACTCAGACGGGGTGGTTATAGTAACAAATGTTTTGGCACATGCAGTTCCCTCTTGTCCTCGCTATCTTAAAAGCTTTCTCCTAAAGAAATCTTTACCTAAAATCTCAGTAGAGGTTTGAATTGACAAAGAATGTGTGTATTTGTTGTAACTCTATGGCATTCCATTAACAAAAGGGAGATTACCTCTACATACAGCAAGGTAGTAGAAGACAGCCCTCTTGCCATCTCGTTTTTTTTGTCAGGCGGCACACACCACACACACACACACACACACACACACACACACAGTGACGTTTTTCAGGTAGGTCTACTCAAAGCCTGTTGAAACAGTTGAGGCAAGAGACCACGTGTCTTGGCTACGAACAGCAATGATCCCAATCATCATAATAACCTCAGTCTTGACAGAGTAATTGCTTGAAGTTTTTCTCCATTATATATTCACCTCTCATTTGCCTTCTGCGTTGCTGCTGTTCAAGCTTTGGTGTATTTCATCTTTCTTTTCTTTTTTTTCCTTTATTTAACTAGGCTAGTCAGTTAAGAACAAATTGTTATTTACAATGACAGCCTAGGAACATTGGATTAACTGCCTTGTTCAAGGGCAGAAATACTTTTTTTTTTTTTACCTTGTCAGCCTGGGAATTCGATTCGATCCAGCAAACTTTCGGTTACGGGCCCAACGCCCATAACCACTCGATTACCTGGAGTTGATGCTCAGACAATTATTTGTTTTCTGAGGTAGCTTGCACATTTTTTTTTTTGGCAATATTTTAAACTTTGGACACCGTTGTGGTACAATAGTACTTGTGGTACAAAGGTCCAATATTGTATATTAGTGCAAGTTCTTCAGCGTGGCACTGGCTTGCCTGTTCTGAAGCAGACCTATTTTAAATGAAGTGTGAACTCTGTGTGCTGGGTTGTAATTTATATGTGCACTTGGAGCAACAGCTTGGTTTTAAAGTAAAGGGAAAGAGGGGATACTAGTCAGTTGTACAACTGAATGCGTTCAACTGAAATGTCTTCCACATTTAACCCAACCCCTCTGAAACAGAGCGGTGCGGAGTGATGCCTTAATCCACATCATCGGCGCCCAGGGAGCAGTTGTTGTTGGGGGTTAACTACCTTGCTCACGGGCAGAACTTACCTTGTTTGCTCTGGGATTCGATCCAGCAACCTTTTGGTTACTGGCCCAACGCTCCTACCCGCCAGGCTACCTGCCTATTGGCTCGTTTTAATTCCTGAACATGTGTACGATTTAAGCACTAAGATGTTTTTTCTTTGTCAGATCTGCACGTGTCTGTGATGAGGGAAATGTTGACCCTAAGAAACAAAACATCTCCTTCTGCAAAGCACATTGACCTTATTCCAAGATTGTATCTCCAGTCTTCAAGATTCAGTGTAAATGTAGATGTTTAACAGTACTTTACAGCTTCTTAATAGCCATAACCAGTGAGTTAATCCATGGGCAACGACTATACAGGAGACACTTCTGATACTCCACCGTAAAGCCATCTAGTCGATGACATCTGCCCTCACCCCCATCACGTTCTGCACCTTTATTAGCGATCGAAGACACTGAGTACCCTACATAAAATTCACGCACTCCACCTCACGATTGACACATTTCTGTATACTTAATCTGGCTCTGAACTTTGAGTGACGGGGGAAATGCAAACCCACTCCCCCATCCCTGTCATGGCAACAGATGCGACAAGGAAAGCGATCCTGTACCACTGGATCGGTCTCCCTAATGGTCTGTCTGTTAGTGTAACAAGATAGTTAAAAACTCCCCTCAATGACATTTTAGATCCCTCACTGTAACTGACCCGGGCTGGGGAGTCACAAGTAGGATTTCCGTGAGTCCTCTGCCATCTCTCAGGTTCCTGTCCCCTTTTACTAATGAACTGCTGAGGAAGACTATGGAGATGTGGCCTTTTTTTCCCTTATAGCCAGAGACGTCATATGTCTGCATGAACTAAATCACTAATGAACTCGATACATTTTGCTACACCCGCAATAACATCTGCTAAATATGTGTATGTGACCAATAAATTTGATTTGAATATGTAAAAACATTTGATAAAATGCAAGGGCATCCCTGAAGGATTTTCATATAGGCTAGTGTGTAACTTTACCTTTCAGTGGTGTCTAACTTCTCCTCTGTCAGGATGTTGAGCATAGAAGGTGTTTAGAGGAATGCAGTGAGGTGACTGTGCCCAACTGCCCTGCAAGCTACCACTGCCCTACCACTGCCTTGCAGTTTCAATGCCCAGCTGCGACACTTGGGGCACTCCTGACTCTCCTGTTCCCTCTGCTGGAAAAGGCAGATATTACATGCCTTAATTAGTGGACATGCATGCAACTCTGTATATTGACGATAATTAATTCACAAGGCTAAGGTTCAAGATACGTCTCACCTGTTATGATTGCTTTACCTTTTCTCCTGCCTTGTCAAATCAGATTACAACCTCATCATGTGCATGTCTCATCACTGAGTATGTTAATCTAAGAGAGGGGTGTCAAACAAATCCACCTTCGATCTTCAATGAGGTCCTGGGTGAAAATGTGTTTCCTTTTTTTTCCGTTTTTTTGAAAATGAAGTAAATTCATTATTCATGGATTTCACATGACTGGGAACACAGATATTCATCTGTTGATCACAGATACCTTAAAAAAAGGTTAGGGGCATGGATCAGAAAACCAGTCAGTATCTGGTGTGACCACCATTTGCCTCATGCAGTGCAACACATCTCCTTCGCAAAGAGTTGATCAGGCTGTTGATTGTGCCCTGTGGAATGTTGTCCCACTCCTCTTCAATGGCTGTGCAAAGTTGCTGGATATTGGCGGGAACTGGAACACGCTGTCGTACACGTTGATCCACAGCATCCCAAACATGCTCAATGGGTGACATGTCTGGTGAGTATGCAGGCCAAGGAAGAACTGGGACATTTTCAGCTTCCAAGAATTGTGTACAGATCCTGTAGAAACAGCTCTGGTAGAAATTCCTGCAGTCAACATGCCAATTGCACACTCCCTCAACCTGAGGCATCTGTGGCATTGTGTTGTGTGACAAAACTGCCCATTTTAGTGGCCTTTTATTGTCCGCAGCACAAGGTGCACCTGTGTAATGATCATGCTGTTTAATCAGCTTCTTGATATGCCACACCTGTCAGGTGGATGGATTATCTTGGCAAAGGAGAAATGCTCACTAATGGATGTAAACAAATATGTTTTTTGTGCGTATGGAACATTTCTGGAATCTTTTATTTCAGCTCTTGGAACACTTTACATGTTGCGTTTTATATTTTTGAGTTTGTTTCCCCAACCAACCGCAGGCCGGGTTGGACCCCTTCGTGGGCCGGATCGGACCCTCTGGCAGTATGTTTGACACCCGTGATCTAAGAAGAACACCACCAGCAGCATTGTTACTAGGACAGAGTTACTCCCCTGGCTTCACCTGGAGAGATTGTATGACCTGGCTTTGTTATGTTTTATTCTGTCTGTATCCCTCTCATGCCTGATCCAGGATGTCTTGGTCCAGGCAGACTTGGCTAGAGCACTACAGACACCCCTCTGTATGTATGCGAATGACTCCCTCCGACTTCAGTGTCAATCATCATTGCAAATGCCAAGCCCATTATAGCCAAATCCTTCAGGGAGTTGTTTGGTCCGTCAGGTTGCCGAGATGGCAGTTTGCTTAAAGGGGAAGGATCACACAAAATGATGGCCTCTGTAGATGTTACACAAGGCATTCATATTTTAGGCTTTTTCTTGTCTTCTTTTTCAAAACGGACGTCATGCTCTGAAAATATATCACAGGAGGAGAGTTGTGGATTAACAAATGAAAATACACTCCGATGATACTGCTGGATCTGGTAGACTTGTTAGTAGCATAGCATGATATATCTCCTTGGGTCACATGAGGTTCAACACACAGGCAGGGTTTTTTCTGGATCAAAATGGGGCTTAGGTTGTGGGCCGGGCGGGCAGTGGGCGTGGCCAATGGTACGGCCGCCGACCAGACATTTTTGCTGCCCTTCTCTTGGCCACAGAGACGAAATGTTGCTGTTTTGAAGCTAACTTCTGCAATTCAGCACATTTTGCCATGGGACAGAAAAAGTCTCCTTTTCAGCTCCTTTATCACCTGATTTACTTTACAAAAGGCACATCGCAATAGGTGGTCCAGGTATCCTCATTATATGGAACAAGTGGGGGGGCTTTCCTGCAATTCTACACATTTTGGCATGGCTTATGCAGTGTTCTTATGTTATCTTAGTGATTAAAATGTAACAAAATCATGCCATGACAAAAATACTCCTGAATGCATACATTTTTTATTCTCCCTGACTACCTTTTTTTTATTTTGGTGATTGTTAGTTCTCAAAGATTATCTTATTTAAAAAATATATAGGTCCATTTTCTTTTCTACGTAGTTAATATCTGGTTTTAGTTGATTTAGTTTACACTGAAAACGTTTTACACCGTTAAGTGTATTTGGTGCCTGAAGCTTGAAAGGTCCCATGTGTTCACACGCCTAATCCACAATGAGCAGTCATGGTGGTGATCTTCCCATCATACATCTAAATCATGGATAAAAAATTTAACAGATTATCTGTTCATGCCCAGAGGCAGTCCTTGTTATCCTAGACTGGGCTAGGAGACATCATGAGGATTG
The DNA here is from genome assembly GCA_023634145.1 of Thymallus thymallus. Taxonomy (NCBI): domain Eukaryota; kingdom Metazoa; phylum Chordata; class Actinopteri; order Salmoniformes; family Salmonidae; genus Thymallus; species Thymallus thymallus. The sequence continues at coordinate 29,110,719 of CM042381.1, forward strand.
GTGTCTAGACAGGAGTGGGTTGTGCTGTGACAACATGAACAGGTTTACTAGCTTCACATTAGTACTGTATTAGAAGGCATTCTAACTTTGATTCCAATACTGGAACATAGACTGGTAAACTTACACTGTTTATTATCATATTCAATTTACTTATTTAGCAATCCACATCGCCTAGGCATGATCAGTATTGTTGCTCCTATGGCCACAGCTCTAAAGATTTAGGAGGCTTGAGCTTGTTTTTCTCCGTCGCCCACACACTTAACACTTTTTAGACATTAAAGCATTTTACCTTTCCATTGTGTTAACGATGGAGGATTGGTTGATTTCCAGTTTTTAAGTATACGTTTTTTCAAGATAATTGACGAGAAACTTATCGCACAACCCATCGGGTATCTTACGGCACCCTCATATGCCATGTCTTGAAATATGCAGACAAACAGAAACGGATTAAATGTACATTTATATTGTAATTTTTCTGACAGCCAACTTTCTAACTCCGCCCAAAACTTTTGGATTTTATAGCATTCCCTTTGTCATTTAAGCAGTAAGGCCCGAGGGGGTGTGGTATATGACCAATACATATGAGCAACACAGGGGACCCCCAGGGAACGGTCCTGTCCCCCTTCCTGTTCACCCTCTACACCTCAGACTTCATATATAACTCTGAAACATGCCACCTACAGAAGTTCTCAGATGACTCCGCAATTGTAGGGTGCATCAGGGGTGGGCAGGAGGAGGAGTACAGGTGCAAAATCAATGACTTTGTGGTGTGGTGTGAGCAGAACCACCTTCAGCTCAACATCAGCAAAACAAAGGAGATGGTGGTGGACTTCAGGAGAACCAAGGGCCCAACCGACTGCAGTCCCTATACAGGGGATGGATGTGGAAATGGTTGGGTCATACAAGTTCCTGGGAGTCCATTTGGACAACAAGCTGGAATGGGAGCATGAGTGAAGGAGGCTTTGTTGGGAAATAGGAAGCTGATTCTAGATTTGATTTTGGATTGGAGATGCTTATTGTGAGTCGTTATTTATAGGTGTCCACATATTCTAAGTCAGACCCGACGAGAGTAGTGATGATAGTCCGGCTGGCGGGTGCGGGAAGCGTTCGATTGAAGAGCATGCATTTAGTTTTACTAGCATTTAAGAGCAGTTGGAAGCCACTGAAGGAGTGTTGTATGGCATTGAAGCTCGTTTGGAGGTTTGTTAACACAGTGTCCAAAAAGGTAGATGTATACAGAATGGTGTCGTCTGCGTAGAGGTGGATCAGAGAATCACCAGCAGCAAGAGCGACATCATTGATATATACAGAGAATAGAGTAGGTCCAATAATTGAACCCTGTGGCACCCCCATTGAGACTGCCAGAGGTCCGGACAACAGGCCCTCCGATTTGACCAACTGACTTTTGCCAGACAACACCTGGGTAAAGTCAGTTGTGTCTTGATATTATTTTTTGAAAGCAGAGGCTACTTCCTTCCTGACCTCCCATGTAGGCCAAGTTTTTGCAGTCTCTTTCTGACAGTGTACCCGTGCAATTCAACATTGATTGTGGCAAGAGAGGCCTGTAGATCGCTTGATGTTACCCTGGGGTTATTAGAGACTTCTATGAGCATCTTTCGGTCAGCTTTGGCTGACTTTGGTGGGACGACCTGTCCTAGGTAGTTTGCCAGTGGTCTGGAATTTTCGTCGGCTAGTGGAATGATATACTTCGGATTGCTTGGAAATGGAATGATATACTTTGAATTGCTTGGAAATAGATTTGTATCCCCTCCCAGACTCATGGGCATCAATAATCTTTCCTCTTGAGGGCATCGGGTAGGTCTTTTGATCTTTGAATGATGTGTTACCACACACCCATATAGTTAAGACCAAACCAGACCCAATTTTCTAATCTTTATGGAAGGCTGGAAGTTTCTCTCTAATGTATTCTAATCATTTGTACTTGTTTTGGTACACCTAATTCTAATTTTAGCAATTTTATGTGATGGTAAAGGTAGGGGTATACTAACTTTTTCCCCATAAGGAAAAGGCATTTTTGTTTATTTTAATTGCATAACATTTTCAAAGTTTTTTTTTTTTTGTGTGTGACTTGTTAAATTGGGTAACCTTTATCTGTCAATAGTGTTGAAGTGAAGATTACATATCTGTCCAAATATGTAAAATAAAAGGGAACTTTCCAGGGGGTGAACTTACTTTATCACATGACTGTATCTGTTCTTAGTTCTACATTTTTTGAATGGGGCATGTTTATTTAAGGTGAGGAAAGCACTTTTAAAAAACAACCAGGCATCCTCTACTGACGGGATGAGGTCAATATCCTTCCAGGATACCCGGGCCAGATCGATTAGAAAGGCCTGCTCGCTGAAGTGTTTTAGAGAGCGTTTAACAGTGATAAGGGGTGGTCGTTTGACCGCGGACCCATTACGCAAAGAGGCAGTGATCGCTGAGATCCTGGTTGAAGACAGCAGAGGTGTATTTGGAGGGCAAGTTAGTCAGAATGATATCTATGAGGGTGCCCGTGTTTACATATTTAGGGTTGTACCTGGTAGGTTCCTTGATAATTTGTGTGAGATTGAGGGCATCTAGCTTAGATTGTACGACAGCCGGGGTGTTAAGCATATCCCAGTTTAGGTCACCTAACAGTATGAACTCTGAAGATAGATTGGGGGCAATCAATTCACATATGGTGTCCAGGGCACAGCTGGGGGCTGAGGGGGGTTTGTAACAAGCGGCAAGAGTGAGAGACTTATTTCTGGAAAGGTGGATTTTTAGAAGTAGAAGCTCAAACTCTTTGGGCACTGACCTGGATAGTATGACAGAACTCTGCAGGCTATCTCTGCAGTAGATTGCAACTCTGCCTCCTTTGGCAGTTCTATCTTGACAGAAAATGTTTTAGAATTCTGGGTGGCCTTCCTAAGCCAGGATTCAGACACGGCAAGGACATCAGGGTTGGCGAAGTGTGCTAAAGCAGTAAATAAATCAAACTTAGGGAGGAGGCTTCTGATGTTAACATGCATGATACCAAGGCTTTTACAGTTACAGAAGTCAACAAATGAGAGCGCCTGGGGAATAGGTGTAGTACTGGGGGCTATAGGGCCAGGGTTTACCTCTACATCACCAGAGGAACAGAGGAGGAGTAGGATAAGGGTACGCTAAAGGCTTGTGCGTTGGGTACAGAGAATAAAAGGAGCAGATTTCTGGACGCGGTAGAATAGATTGAGGGCATAATGTACAGACAAGGATATGGTAGGATGTGAATTCAGTAAACCTAGGCGTTGGGTAACGATGACAGGGGTTGCATCTCTGGAGGCACCAGTTAAGCCAGGTGAGGTCTCCGCGTGTGTGGGGGGTGGGACAAAGGAGCTATCTGAGGCATGTTAAGCGGGACTGGGGGCTCTACTGTGAAATAGAACAATAAGAAATAACCTAATCAGCAACAAACAAGGCATATTGACATAAGAGAGAGGCATAAAACAATCACAGGAGTTAAACAAGAGAGCTAAAACAACAACGGGTACTGGTGATGAATGGACAGAGGTTCAGTTAGAGAAAATGAGTTCGGAGCTGAGGCTTAACAGATAAACAGAATGAGGTACCGTGTAAGGGAACAGTCCAGCAGGCATCAGCTGTGCAGCCGAGTGATCATAAGGTCCGGTGAGCAGCAAAGAGGTGAGCCAGGAAGCAGTTCCATGGCCGTTACTGCGCTAGGTGTGCGGGAGGCACGGCGTTCAGAATGCTAGCTGGCCGGGGCTAGCAGATGGGTTGACAATAGAAGGTCCAGGCCGGTTGACAATGAGTTACTGTAGCCCGGGAATTAGCTAATACACCACTGCGATGATCCGGTGTGATGGTACTTTGATTTCAGCAGAAATCCGGTTATGTGGTAGAGAAAGCAATCCGATATCCGCTGGGTTGGTAGCGTGCTGTGCAGACTGGCCGGTATTGTCCGAACTAAAGCAGGCTGGTGCAGGTAGAGCATTGGTGGAGACCGCTAGCAGTGGCTAACAATGGCTAGTAGCTAGTTAGCAGGTTAGCTAAAAGGATAGGTTCAGTTAAATGGGAAAGAAATAAAGAAATATTAGATCCACGTTGGGTGAGGCGGGTTTCAGGAAAAGTATATGAGAATAATAAGAATAATATATATATATATATACATATATATACGGAAAAACAGAAAACAAATTGATTATTTACACGGGTCTTGGGAACCTGTGGTATACGGTTTGATATACCACGGCAGTCAGCCAATCAGCATTAAGGGCTCAAACCACAGTTTATAATGTTAGTTTTACACTTAAGACATGACTCTGCTGTTGTGCTGTGGAATTTGTGAATTTTGTCTCTTGTGTAATAACTAGTTGCCTTTCAGTAGCATATGCTTACCATTTTGGTTTTGAAACGTTTGGTTTATTCGGATCCCCATTTTTAGCTTTTGCCGAATCACCAACTATTATTCCTGGGGTCCACACAAAAACAAAACATGACAGGTAACAAAATACTGATGGACAAGAACAGTAACACAAATGTTAAATACAACAATATACAAACAATACAACTAAAGAATGCGTGTGTAGATTGTGTTTGATTGTGTCTGTGTTTTGTGTTTCCCTATTGTGCCATGAGATGTTGTCTTCTAAAAAAATGTTGGTTAAAGGCCAGCAGACTTTGCAGTTTGTATTTTTATTCATTTTTTGTTTTGTTTTTTGTGTTGAATGGCACAACAGGCGAGTTCATTATGCGCGTGACTCATCCCACTAGCCCACACCTCCTCCCCATCTGCTGCTGTGCTTTAGATGGGAGAGGGAAACGCCATTGATCACCTCTTTTCTCTCACACATGCACACGCACACACCCAACCTCCAACGTCACTATCGATCGGCATGTTTAATGTTTTTGTGGGGAACGGAAGACATTTCCCATTGTCATTTTCCATCTGTTGGTCACCAAAAAGCAATTTTTGCAATGTGACAAAAGGCAGAAGTCATAAAAGCCACAGACAACTTGACTGCAATGTTTTCCTTTCACTTAAATAAAAAAATGCAGTGGTCAGGGAGCATCCGTTGTTGACAGTTGACACACTGAGAACAATTTCCCTTGCACCCCAAAATAAATAGACTTATAGTTGTAAAGGCACAACAATATATTGAAAGTACAAAAAATAAACCAATATATTGAAAGTACAGTATGGCTAAACTTAGGGTTTACTGAACACTTGTGATTATGTACATGTGACCGACTGAGTTTGAACTCGGGTTTCCCGCGCATCACAAGACTGTGTTAGCTAACTGAGCTGAATCCTAGGCGTTAGCTCGGGGATATATCACAAGTCTTCAACTCTCAGGAAATGCACAAGCATGAGTTGCTAAACCATCTTCGTTAAACTTTTCCCCCTTTGACGATCTTCTTGCAAAGACCGTTCTGGCACCAATGTCAGCGAATAGGTTCAAGCCTGGCTGTCTTGAAAGCCACAAGACTAAGCCCGCTGAGCTAAAGCCTAGGCATTCACTCTGGGAGTTAACACAAGTCTTCAGACAAAGTTACTCATCACACAACCATCAAGAACCACCTCATACAGATGAACTGAATACGTTGGTATTGATCTACACATTCCTGTTATCAAAACAAATTCTATTCAAAAGGATTTTCTGGTTTAATCAGAAAATGTGATGCTTGCTGTTTTTTTTCTACCTTCATAATTGTTTTCAAGGCCATGCCCCATTTATATTGGAAGCATAACAATATGACCACAACTGCTGTAATTGGATGCAAGTGTAGCGTAGATAATTGTACTGTAGGCCGCTCTGTAATTGGGCATGTTTACATAGCATTTTTTATAGTAGAAAAATAAAATGAATTGGAAGGCAGTAAAATAACCTTTTTTCACAGAGTTTTTTGTGGACAGTTTGGCCCCCACCTTCTGTTTGACAGTCACACACAAAAAAAAGGCAAGCATGTCCTGACAGGGGAAAGCCCTGTTCAAGCCCTTCCCCCATGTTCTTCCTTATGGCAGTAGAGCGGATCATGTCTGAAAGTTAGAGGAGACAAGACTAGAATTGGACAGTCGCTCACCCAGACTTTGCCAACAACCTTTGTCTTCTGTGCCAAACAATTTGTTTCCTTTCCAAAATGTAGAGATGTATTTTTTGGGGGGTGTAAAACATTTACATATATTATTTAACTTGGTTTGGCGTCCTGTTTATCCTTTTCTGTTTTCTAAACCTCCTAACGTTCTGTAAATGTGCTACACAAAAACATTACTGCTGCTATCGGTAACATCATTCAATAGGCTACTCAACTGAACTTGGAATTCATTTTGGACTTGAAGCGAGCAGTTCATGCTTGAAAACCCACAGATGTTACTGAGTTAAAGCAGTTCTGCATTCCTCCACAGCGATGTGAGAGACTTGTCAACAACTACAGGGAGAATTTGGTTGCAGTCGTTGCAGCTAAAGTTGGCCCAACCAGTTATTGAGTGTAAGGGGGAAATTACTTTTTCACACAGGGGAATTGGGTATGCATAACTTTGTTAATTAAATAAAAAAGTATCACTTTTTTTTGTTGGTAATCTCATGTTCCATGTATCTAATATTAGGTTTTGGTTTAAGATATGTTAGCATTCAGTTACATTTTACATTTACATTTGAGTAATTAAGCAGACACTCTTATCCAGAGCAACTTACAGTAGTGAGTGCATACAATTTCATACAATTTTCATACATTTTTCATACAAATATGCAAAAATAGAGAAAATCAGAGAGGGCAAATAATTTTTCACAGCACTGTATGTGGTAGTTGTTTACAAGAGAGCTTTATCAATTGTGCTATGTTGTAAATTAGCTTGAAAACTAAACCAATAAGCATTTGGCTAATGATGTAGGTTACCGGTAGACTGGTTCCAACCTGGAAGTAAGTGTATATTGGTTCGCCGCCATTCATTTCCTGCCAGTCGACGTTCCAATGCTATGTCGCATTTTGCGCAGTTGTGTAAATTACTTAAGTAAAAATACGTTAAAGTACTACTTAAGTAGTTTTTTGGGGTATCGGTATTTCACTATTTATATTTTTGACAAATTTTACTTTTACTTCACCACATTCCTAAAGAAAAGAATGTACTTTTTACTCCATACATTTTCCCTGACACCCTAAAGTACTTACATTTTCAATGGCTAGCAGGACAGGAAAATTGTCAAATTCATGCACTTAAATAAAAAAACAAGAAAACGGTTCCTTTTGGTTTGCTTAATATAGAGAATGTTTTATTATTTATACTTTTAGTTTTACTCTCAATACTCAATATTTTAGCAATTACATTACTTTTAATTCTTAAGTAGATTTAAAACTAAATACTTTTAGACTTTTACTCAAGTAGTATTTTACTGGGTGACTTTCACTTTTACTTGAGTAATTTTCTATTAAGGTATCCTTTACTTAAAACCGTTGAAAATGGAAAAGGATGCCGAGGACTAATTCTTGTACCTGTATTGCTATGCCCCAAAAAAAAATTATCTTCCTGAGGGCCATGAACAGTACCTAGTAATGCTGTATACTGTTGGAAAGCTCTGATCTTCAGCTTTCAGGTGGTCTTTATTTAAGCAATAAGGCACAAGATGCAGTGCTGTATCATGAATACAGTCACAGGTAAATGTCGTTGTTCCGCCCTACACTAAAGAAATGAGGGACGGCCTCGCGTGCCTTATTGCTTTTATACAATGTTTACCAACATATTAAAACAACAATAATATACACATTTTCATTAAAAAAATATATGAATACAGAGTTATGTCAGTCTTGTTGCTACAGACGCTCTCCAGTCGTAAATTATTTTTGCATAGCATATGTAAAAGGACTGGTCGTCTGTTCTCATTTCTAGCTAGCTAGCCAACTTCTGCTAACTCGGTCACGTCAAACATTGCACCTGTAATGATTGTACTCTAGATGCATTTTCATGTGTTTTAGCTTCTTTTCGATTGGCAGTTACTTGGATATTGGAGATCCATAATAATGATGTTGATGTGTGAAATCGCCTGGCTTAAAAAAAAGTTGAGACCCGTCTGGACACCCGTTCGCTCTTTATTTAGGCTCCAGGGGAGTTTGCATTTCAAAAGTGCAACAAATCTTCAGAGGCTGGACAGGCAGACAGCTAGGCTTATGTTAACCCCTGCTGTACCAAACTAAATGAAAACAAACTCGTTTTTTTTTGTCTTAATTTAAGGTTAGGGTTACGCTAACCTAACATAGCAGGCATAAAATAAACACCTGAAACTAGATCCCCTACATGCTGGTCTTGACGAGAAGAAAACAAAAGTTGGGAGGTTCTCTTGTACACTGTTCAACCAATCCCGTATATGTGGAGGAGGAGTTAAGATGCAGTGTCACCTTGTTAATGTCCAAAAGCGGAAGTCGTGTCACAGGCTCTCTTTCCCTTTCCCCTGAAAAGGCAAGGGTTAGGCATAAGGTTAGCACTGTGGTTAATGTTAAGGTTAGGTTTACTTTTCAAATACAATTTTAAGAAGATAAATTGTAGAAATTGGTGGGGTTTAGCCATAATTATAACTTTGTGGCTATAGGTCGTTATCAATAAAACGTCAAAATAAGGTTTCGACTTGCCTGCTGTGGGGCTAGGAAACCTTCAGCTCCGCTAAAACATCCAAATGTAATGCATTTTGTAAGTGATTCCAAAAATTTGAAGTGGGAATACTAAACGCGGATTTACCTAATTCCGTGGAGACCCTAGGAATATGAAGAGTTAACCAACCCTGTGAACGGGTTTATCACATTCTTTTATATGTTAGCATCAAAGTTAGTTAAGTTGGAAGCTTGTGTAGTAGGGCTTTGTAAACCAAAAAGATGATCAATAATGAATTGATGTACGTGACTTTTGATGAGGACCAGCCAACCTTTTGATACAGGATGCAGTGGTGAGGATTAAAACGGTCACCAGTGATAAAACGAATGGCGTGTCTGCTGCATTTTGATAAATTGTGTCACCGTAGTCCAAAACGGGCATGAAAGTTGATTGTACAATCTGCTTCCTGCTGTTTAGAGTGAGCAAAGATCTATTTCTAAAAAAAGAAGCCCACTTTTAAAATCTTAGCTTTATAACTATCTCTTCCGTTTAAAAAAATAAATAAAATCTATCCAAACGCCCAGATATTTAGAGGCTGGAACCCACTCGATGAGAACCATCCAATGAGTAAATATGTAGTCCATCTGTGACATTTTTTATAGAACATATATTTAGTTTTGCCCGCGTAAGTACAAGTTTTAAATCAATCAACAAGGGCTTTCTGTAATGTAACAAAATCACATTGCAGCTTTAACATAGCTTGGTCAACAATTGGTGCAATGGCATGCATAACCGTATCATCTGCATACAGATAAATATAACATGTTTTAATAAACCAATATTATTTATATAAATAGTAAAGCGAACCCCTGCGGTACAACTATCATAATAGAGGAAATGTTACGATGTCATATGATTGGAACAACCTATTCAACAACCTATTCGTGAAAAATGGGTGAATAGGGCCTGAATAATAAATAAAATCGACATATTTACTATCAACAACAAAAAAAAAAAGACATCCTATAAGATTTCATTGCTGTAATAATTAATCATATAACTAGTGGATTGGGAAGGTATTCTTATTTCTTGCAGCACTGCCTTGATTCATTCTTTCCTCCTCTCCTGTACATCACACAGAGTTGGTTAGTGACTCTACCAATGTGTTACGATCTCAGCTTTCGTCTCCTATAAATGTTGTCCTGCTGTAATGAATTACAAATTATGGCTGTCTACATATTGTTAATTAAAAAAAAATATATAATTTGTCATAAAACCATTTTGTGTTTGTCGTAGAACAACTACATGCTATCTATGTGGAAGGTTCTTAGCTTTCCAACGCTGTGCTGCGTATGAGGGTGTGACGTATCCTTCCACCAAAAATGTACGGACAGTCCGTCCCAGCGAATTAAAGTTTAGGCGGGACTTCCCAGCCTCCAATGGTTGTGGATATGTAACCCAATAACCCTGAGTCTTCAATTCAAGCAGAAAACCGTGGCTGTTAGCCAAAACAGTTGGTAAGTGAATAGACTTTACGTAGACTGATCTATAAGCGAATTACCTTAATAACGTGTTTAATCTCTTAACTGGTTCATGCGCATTGTGTTTTGTTCTCAGGAAGAGAACAACTCTGTAGTTATTTTAAAAAGAGTTGTCTGGATGACTCAATTATTTTACAAAACACTGAGAAGTAAAAGAGAGAACCAGCTAGGTAGTGATTTTCTCAGAAAATAATCAATGGGTAATTTCTACAAAACTAGGTAGTGATTTCTCTGACAATCAATGGGTAATTTCTACAGGCACGAATACTTTTGACAAATGTCATAATTTTTATTTACTCAGCGTTGTTCAACCATTTTACCATTTGAGTTAAATGCTCCTGGACAGACAACTGTTTCCCGCAACCCCCATCCCCAGTGATGATGCAGAGAGTGATGGTGCAGTGATAAAGTTTGTGCAGGGGCTGAGTTTATAACTCCAGAAGGAGACTGGCAGTAGAACTAATTGTAAATATTTACACAAGGTAATATTGGGTATAAGTCTTTATTGTTCAGTGGCATTTTTATTTATCAGAACACATTTTGTGTGATGTGTGGGCGTAGCTTAGATCGTCCAGGGAATTTGGGGCTGGGGCGTAGATTGGACTGCAGGCTGAGTTGAGAAAGATCTTTCAAGAGGGGCAAGGATGACTCACACATTGACTTTTTGGGTGCGAATGAAGAACTGTCTAGCTGGTGTGTGTTTTATGACTAAACGTTCTTCAAATGTTCACTGTGTATGATAACAATTAATACAGTGGAAATAATATATAATATAATTGCAATTATATGATTGGACATTTCATGATTAAAGTAGAGCATTAGAAATTAGCACTATTTATAGGCTAACTGGTAGTGGGTTGTCATTATAAGGCCTCTGAAATCACTGTCCTTGACATCAGCCTACCTATAGCCTATTGTCTGTGTCCATAGGTTTTTCTGGACATGACCTTTGGAAGTGGAGGTCACACCAAAGCCATCCTGTGGGCCATTCCTGAGGTGACAGTACTGGCCCTAGCTCAACAGCTGGCCAAGGAACATAGGTGATTTTTATAATAATTACAGTGGTATGTATAATATGGGTACAAATTGTACTTAAAAGTTACATATTTCACAGATTTGCATGTCGAATATAAATATATTTGTTTGCAAATGTAATCCGCTTGTAGAAATTTCAATGAACATCAAAGGGATACTTCGGATTTTGTCAATAAGGCCCTTTCTTCTTCCCCAGAGTCAATTAACTAATGGATACCATTTTTATGTCTGCGTGCAGTTTGAAGGAAGTTGCTAACTAGAGTTCATCTGACTCTGGGAAAGTAGATAAAGTGCCTCATTGCCATAATCCCAAAGGGATTACATAAAACTAATTGTAAAATGTGTAGGTTACCTACGATGCAATTAATTACACTGTACCTGCTTACATAATTTTATATATATACAGTGGGGAGAACAAGTATTTGATACACTGCCGATTTTGCAGGTTTTCCCACTTACAAAGCATGTAGTCTGTAATTTTGATCATAGCTACTCTTCAACTGTGAGTGACGGAATCTAAAACAAAAATCCAGAAAATCACATTGTATGATTTTTAAGTAATTAATTTGCATTTTATTGCATGACATAAGTATTTGATACATCAGAAAAGCAGAACTTAATATTTGGTACAGAAACCTTTGTTTGCAATTACAGAGATCATACGTTTCCTGTAGTTCTTGACCAGGTTTGCACACACTGCAGCAGGGATTTTGGCCCACTCCTCCATACAGACCTTCTCCAGATCCTTCAGGTTTCGGGGCTGTCGCTGGGCAATACAGACTTTCAGCTCCCTCCAAAGATTTTCTATTGGGTTCAGGTCTGGAGACTGGCTAGGCCACTCCAGGACCTTGAGATGCTTCTTATGGAGCCACTCCTTAGTTGCCCTGGCTGTGTGTTTCGGGTCGTTGTCATGCTGGAAGACCCAGCCACGACCCATCTTCAATGCTCTTACTGAGGGAAAGAGGTTGTTGGCCAAGATCTCGCGATACATGGCCCCATCCATCCTCCCCTCAATACGGCGCAGTCGTCCTGTCCCCTTTGCAGAAAAGCATCCCCAAAGAATGATGTTTCCACCTCCATGCTTCACGGTTGGGATGGTGTTCTTGGGGTTGTACTCATCCTTCTTCTTCCTCCAAACACGGCGAGTGGAGTTTAGACCAAAAAGCTCTACTTTTGTCTCATCAGACCACATGACCTTCTCCCATTCCTCCTCTGGATCATCCAGATGGTCATTGGCAAACTTCAGACGGGCCTGGACATGCGCTGGCTTGAGCAGGGGGACCTTGCGTGCGCTGCAGGATTTTAATCCATGACGGCGTAGTGTGTTACTAATGGTTTTCTTTGAGACTGTGGTCCCAGCTCTCTTCAGGTCATTGACCAGGTCCTGCTGTGTAGTTCTGGGCTGATCCCTCACCTTCCTCATGATCATTGATGCCCCACGAGGTGAGATCTTGCATGGTGCCCCAGACCGAGGGAGATTGACCGTCATCTTGAACTTCTTCCATTTTCTAATAATTGCGCCAACAGTTGTTGCCTTCTCACCAAGCTGCTTGCCTATTGTCCTGTAGCCCATCCCAGCCTTGTGCAAGTCTACAATTTTATCCCTGATGTCCTTACACAGCTCTCTGGTCTTGGCCATTGTGGAGAGGTTGGAGTCTGTTTGATTGAGTGTGTGGACAGGTGTCTTTTATATAGGTAATGAGTTCAAACAGGTGCAGTTAATACAGGTAATGAATGGAGAACAGGAGGGCTTCTTAAAGAAAAACTAACAGGTCTGTGAGAGCCGGAATTCTTACTGGTTGGTAGGTGATCAAATACTTATGTCATGCAATAAAATGCAAATGCATTATTTAAAAATCATACAATGTGATTTTCTGGATTTTTGTTTTATATTCCGTCTCTTACAGTTGAAGTGTACCTATGATAAAAATTACAGACCTCTACATGCTTTGTAAGTAGGAAAACCTGCAAAATCGTATCAAATACTTGTTCTCCCCACTGTATATATACATGTTTTAGAGACACTTATTTGAAGTGAGACTACAAAATAGAAGAGAGACACTAATAAAGTCTGATCCCCAATAGCTATACTGCCGAATGTGATTGGTATGTGCTTGCGTTTTTAATGCTGTTATTTTACGTCAAAGTTATACAGTCAACAATTTATAGATCATAGTTTAGACTGAAGGTTAGCTAGATCACGATACAGCCTTTTGCATACATCCCACCTCCCAACCCTCAAACCTAGAAAGAAACCTCATCACTGAGTAACTGCTGCTAAAGCCCCTCGTTTCACAATCCATCCACATCCATTGTGTCAGGGAGTCTTAAACCCAGTCCCCCCCACGCTTAGCTGGTGGGCATGGCGTCTCATTTGTCAGAACAGGGGCCCACGGCCCCAGTGTGAGGGAGATGCAGCCTCCCACTGAGGTTCCGTCAGTGGTGAGTGGGAGGTAAAGGGAGAGGAGAGCCCAGCAAACTTAGAAGAGAGAGGAGGGAGACACCGGGCCACTGTGTTTAATAATGAGGGAGAGAGGAAATGTGTGCGTGAGCGAGCGAGAGCGCATGATGGAGGATGAAAATTAGATGTTCCTAAGACCATGGCGTGGGTAGGAATCCTTTTACGTAGATTCTGGGGAAACCTCTCAGAGGGGTGGGGGGGATGTCTGCTACAGCAACGAGCCTATGAGAGGGGGATGAGAGAGAAGAGAGAAAATCAGAGTACGGCATTCTGTCCGCAGCAATATACCCCGACTATAAACCCTTCCACACCCACTCACGATGTGAGTTGAGAGAAGCCAGAGAAATCTAGCAATTAGCCAATATTATTGGAAGCCTGTATAAAAGAGCCTTGCAGCCCACGCCATGCCTCCACACAACAGGGCTGGAGAGCGTTCTCTTCCTTCTCTCCCTTATTTCTAGCCCCCCGTCACTGATTTAATTTCTCTTTTGCCTTGCAAAAAGTACAGCCTTGACGCAAACTATTGAAGAGCGATGGGAATCTGCATTTATCTAATTGCTTAGATTAGAGCCCAGAGGAAGAGTTAGACAAGGGATTTTCTAGCGTCGTAGACGCCCTGACAACTTTCCCATTGGTTGCAGTGGTCCGAGGGGTATCCTACTCAGGGTTTTCTAAAGCTAAACAGCTTCAATTAGCTTCACATTCCAGCTCAGGAATGTAACAAAGCCCGTTAACTCTAACAGGCTTGTTACTGCATGTGCATGTCACACATGGCTAGTTGAATTCCGTACTCTTCATTGAGATAATGCTGAAACATCCATCCACGGTCGAGTCAGTACCACATTTTAATTTGTGCCGAAATCAACATGAAAGAAGGCCTGGGACGAAGCAGATCAAACTCTTTGGTCCTTTTCAAAAACCTGCTGTATGTAAAATATTGTGTGCTTTAGCTTGAAAAATCAATACATGTGACTCTGAATGACATCATAATGATGTTTTGTTTTTAACATTAGGGCTGTTTTCCTAAAGAAGTTAAATCCACTTTGTGTTTTGTTTCCGTGCCACGACACTTAACGAGTATCGTGATACTGGTATTGTCCCGGCCCAAATGTTGAGACGCAATCCTCTTCTGAGTGTGACTATATTGTGGAGATTCTACGCACTAGTCTACAACCTTTACGTAGCAAATTAATAAAAGCCACATCTGCGGGGAAAAAAGAGAAAGTCAATTACTAGTGATTGGTGTCTGCATGTCATTGATTTGCAGGGGTGATTAGGATTTAGCAAGAAACCTGATGTATCGTGTTTAATATAGACACCATTCCACTCTCCTAAGGCGACAATCCATAAGAAATCTGGTGAACAGGCCTGCCAGGGAGAAGATGGAGGCAGAGACATTAGTTGTGGCACTCTACTGAGAATCTACATAGTTCTTACTCTCTTTAGTCTTAAGCTTACATCTTAAACACATCATACTACATTTATTTATTTTTTAAGTTCAGTTTAAACTTCTAGAGTTGAGGTTGCTTAAGTTCACATTCCAAACCAAACACAAGCGTCTTTCGCCGGTGGTACTTTGTGTGTGTGTTCTTTTTTCATGTCCTGTAGATATTTTCATCACTGCTCCCCTGCTGAAAGCAATCAATCAGCATCTTGTCTTAGGCGCAGTGACGCAGGTAGAGGAACTGAGCAGGTCAGCACTGGGGAATATTTCAGACTTGATTTGTGGAGAGGCAGCGCGTCACGTTGGACACACACACACACACACACACACACACTTGCACTCAACGGCGAGGACTCCTGGCACTTTTACCTCAAGATGGGGCGTTGGAAGGAGAATAGCATCTGAGGATGTGAGTTTTCAAGTGCTACTGAAAATAGTGCATTTTTTGTGTAACGTGTATAGTTCAAGTTACAGTCATGAAAATGGAAAACTGAGGAAATAATCTTACACAGTAGATCCATACTGTAAATCTGTGTCAGTGTTAGAGGATTCAATCCCCGGGCTGTGTCGCATCTGGCCGTGACTGGGAGACCCATGAGGCGGCGCACAATTGGCCCAGTGTCGTCCGGGTTAGGGGAGGGTTTGGCCGGCCGGGATGTCCTTGTCCCATCGCGCTCTAGCGTCACCTGTGGAGGGCCGGGCGCATGCAACTGACACGGTCACCAGTTGTACAGTGTCTTCTCCGACACATTGGTGCGGCTGGTTTCCGGGTTAAGCGAGCATTGTGTCAAGAAGCAGTGCGGCTTGGCAGGGCCGTGTTTCAGAGGACGCACGGCTCTCAACCTTCGCCTCTCCCGAGTCCGTATGGGAGTTGCAGCGATGGGACAAGACTGTAACTACCAATTTGGATCTCACAAAATTGGGGAGAAAAAGGGGTAAAATCTACAAAAATAAAAAGATGAAACAAACCAACAAAGGGATATGTGTAGGCTAAAATGCTCTATTTCAAATCCAGATAAACAAGTGACAAGACGTTCATCTGAAGAGGACTGCAGCAGCTCAAAGCTCTCTTCTTCTATCAAGGTCCTGCTCCATTGCACCAATACTTACTTCCAGGATGGGCCTTAACTACCCAGACAGGGTAAGGGCTCTCTTTTTAAAGTTGCAAAAATAGATGCAGGCTGAGCAATATTAGATTGGAGCATGGTGTTGATTTGGAATAACGGAAGTTTCGCAGTTTTAATGGCCTATCTTCACCCTTCCTGAAAACCCTAATGGAACTTACATGGAAGCAGTTCCCAAAACCCCTTTTAATGTGATAAGTGACATGAAAGTTGCAGTGAGTACAGACAGTCAGGACCTTAGTCTAACATCTCATCTGAAGAATAGTACTCTTTGAAGGACAGTATCCCCAGTCACCACCCTGGGGCATTGGGGTCTACCTTGTCCAGAGGGAAGAGTGCCCCTATTGGCCCTAGTTTGACACATGCGCGTGAAGGAGCGTGGTTGTAACAATAACCAGTTCATTTAAAAAATATATATGTTTTTTTAAAGGTTGACCTGTCTGGAACACTCTTATCTTACTCAGCAGGGCAGTGCATCCTCCAGCATTACTTAAGGTCATTCAATCCACCATATGCCCTGAAGTGGGCTTCTCTTCAATAATATATCATGTTGTAGGTGGGCCAGGGGAGATGGTATAAAAAATAAAAAGAAAGTAAACTTTATTCAGTTATAAGTTAAGAATGATGTCAATGTTGTGGGTTGCACAACTATATATAGATCAGTTCTCTAAAGCAATTATAAGCCCGTACTTCGACCACACACACACTACTGAAACTGGTCCTGTTAAATAATACAACACCTTACATAAGGCATTTATATATCCAACCCTGTGTCTAAGCCACATAAAGAAGTTAATAATTAAAAAAACGTTGTAACTGTTTTGCGTATTCTTAAATCCTTCTGTGGCTCACAGAAACAGAGCATTGGAGCCTCCTCGGTGTGCAGGGGAAGGTGAGTTCAACCGGCATAGCTGAGGGTGTTGAGCTCCACAACTGTTATGGCCATGTAGAAAAAAAGTACCATGAATTGCCCACTTGGCCAGTGTCTCATCTCTTGCAATTATCAATTAATGAAGTCCATAGATTAAAATCCTGTACTAAGAAAGATCCATCATAATATTTTGTAGTTCAACACATTTTTGCCAAAACTACTATAAGAACAGTTTGTTAGTGTCTTTGTTTCTACATTACTTAATCCACCTCCTCTCCTGCCTGCCTGCCTGCCTGCCTGCCTGCCTGCCTGCCTGCCTGCCTGCCTGCCTGCCTGCCTGCCTGCCTGCCTGCCTGCCTGCCTGCCTGCCTGCCTGCCTGCCTGCCTGCCTGCCTGCCTGCCTGCCTGCCTTAATGCTGAGGACAATATAAGATTTGTGGAGGAGGCTAGAAGCATTGACACAACACCATCCATACCAAACCAAGTTTCTCATTTAAACCTTACAATGCATTTAAACATGTCAACTACCTGGATGAAATTAAATGCATCTCCACGTACAGTTTAGTTTAGCATGGTAACCAAGGGGGATAACAAAGGTTTGTAAATGTTGCTTTTATGACCATGAAACAATGTATGGATAATATGACAGTCCTCCATTGGATATGATATCCCTTCAGTTTTCCTTACACTTTATCACATTCTATACTCAGTGTTACTTTTTAAGGGCACTGCTCTGTTGAGATGGGACCGGGAGGGGGTGGACGGTTCTGTGAAGCACGTGGGTGTGGAGGATGCCTCGCTATAGATTTTACAGCAAATTAACAACTGCAGCGAAGAATGAAAAACTTCTAGAGCATGATAAGGAAAAGCCCTGGCCTGACAGCGAGGGCGAGATGCTCCCCTCAACCCCTGGAGCGTCAGTGGGTGTATGAACACATTGACCCCAAGGCCTGCTTGATAACGCCCCTTGCTAAACCGTTAGTGGGTGAGACCTTATTGAGTTGGCCACTGCTATTATATCTCTATTGCAGCAATGGGGGTCTTTTATTTCACTTTAATAAGACTTTTGAGAGGAGGCTAGATTAGGTTAGATGAGGAGGAATCACAATTGTCTGCTGTGCTGAGATGCGGAAGACGTTATAAGTCAGGTTGGTGTGGTGTCTAAGACCCTGCCTCTCAGTCCCTTTCTGTCTGCCAGTGTTGGGTGGCCCTGTTGGCCCCTCAGGCTGATTTATGGCTGCCCCTCTAGCTCACACCAGCCATCATCTCTGTGCTCACTGTCTGAAAAGGTCATATGAAAAATGCATGACCGTGACGGGAGGATCCCACCACCTGTGTGTGCTGCAGGAGGCTGTGTCTTGAACAGGAAGGATTTGCATGGCGATGGGGTTCAGACGAGACGGGTGTTGAACAGCAAGGAAAGGGTGACTTTTTCTGTCAACCACTTTCGCTTGAAAGGTTACTCTTCTAGTGCTTTTTATTTTTCTCATTAGCATTCATAACAAACAGGAAGTGTCAACAGGAGTTCTTGTACAAATACTTGTACTTTTATTTCTGACCTGTGTTGAATGTGTTTACATAATCTGTACCCATTTCTCCATGCCTCTTTCCTGACATTTAATTATCTGGTTAAAGGTGTTCTCCCTCCCTCCCTCCCCCAGTGGCGTTTCAGTGAGCTGGGAGCCCAGCTGTCTAGACTGAGGTTGCAGCCAGGTAGTGTGGATGCTGTTCTTCTGGATGCTAGATGCTCCTCCATGCAGATGGACTGTCCCGAGAGAGGCTTCTCCCTCAGTAAGGATGGCCCGCTGGACATGAGGATGGATGCAGACAGGTGGGACCACTCATAATCATCCCTACACAGTCGCACAAAGCATTACTGTCATTTTATGTCCATCACTATGTATTATAGGGTAGCATCAGTGAATAGTAATATTTTATATATTATATTTATATATATATATATATATGCGCACATTGAGCACTCATAAGGCCTGGAATTTATTGTCTATCAATCTATCCATGCCTCCGAGGACTTTTGACAGTTATTTGACATGAGCTTTCAAATTGACAGGCATTATCTTTCTGCGGAAAGGAATGGCAATTGTTATTGTATAATCAGTAGGATTCCGCCACGTCAGCCAACCCTTGCAGCAGCAAGAATAAAATGATCGATACATGTCACAGTAGCAAAGCAGAGTGGTTCATATACGAGTGTATCATGTTAGTGTAAGATGAAGGAATGAGTCACTCTTGCTGTGGTAGATGAACAACGTATTAGGGCTTGGATCTGTTTCTCCCATTTACACTGTAAAACCCCATCTCAGTCAATTATGTGTTTTTATTTTTGCCCCATTTGAGGCACCTCGTAGGCAATGTATTTAAAAAAATATATATATATTTGAAGCTGTGTATTTTAAAGTCTCTTATGACAACGAAAACAGACATGGATCAAAATGTCCTTAGTTTTTAGGTGATGATGAGGAATTTTACATTTTATTGTAATTCCTATTCCTTAAAAAAATATTTTGTATTTCTATTATTTGACCCTCGTTCTGTTACCCTAGTTGAAATGACCAATTAACCCCTTTTAAATAATTGTTCATACGTCAGATGTCAAGTTCAGAGATGGAAGTTTACACTGTCTATTTCAGGGTCTACTGTACAGGTGATGTTTGTATGTCTGTTCCTTTTCTTTGGATTCAAATCTGTTGAGGCGTATGTGGGATTTTAATATAGATTTTTCCTGTGACATAACCTTTTGTACTTGTTTTCCAGCACCAACTAATACAACATGATCTTAATGATCATTGGTACGTTATTCATCTAAAGCGTTAAATGTCTTGCCCTCCCAACAGTTCCTTGTAGTTATATTTATGTATTTTTATCCACACTAATTATGTTTCTCTAACGAGATGTACCGAGAACCTGTCGATGAGTAAATGGAGATAAATGAACTGGCAAATATAGACATATGGCTCTGCAACTGGCTACATCTCTCTTGTTAGCCACAGAGGTTTTCAGCTGTGTCTGAGAGTTGTCAGGCTTCGCCGCTGTCAGCAAGGACGTGACGTCAAGCAGCCTAATTGGGCTCTTCTTTGTGCGTAGGTACCCCGACATGCCCTGCGCCGCTGACGTTGTAAACGCTTTAGATCAACAGGCTCTTGCGTCCATCCTCACTGCCTATGGGGAAGAGAGGCAAGCCAGGAAAATCGCCTCGGCCATGGTGGAGACACGCAGTGTCTACCCCATCGCCCGGACACAGCAGCTGGTCATTAATTCCCTACATTGTCTTAGAGGCTCAGGGCAGAAAAGGTAGGGAAATATGAAGCCCCCGTCTCCCTGTGGGACCTATTTGTCTGGGGAAAATCACGATGGCTCTAATCTCAAGCATCATCCTCCCGTCTGGGTTTTGGACGTCTCTCACCCCCCTTCCTGATGAGATTACTATTAATAAGGAGGAGAGAGATGCGTCTGGCGTAGGGTGCGGCTCTGACAAGAGAGAGTGACTACTTCTCTTTTTCACACAAGCCCCCCCCCCGTTCTCGCTCCCTCCCGACTTCCTCCTCCCCTTTGTTGCTTTTGATGTCGTTTCCCCACCCTACCTCGTTTTATGCCCATCCCCGCACCCTGTCTCGTTCGCACACACACATGCACAGATTGAGGATGTATCATCATTTTTTTATGCATTTTTGTAAAAAAATAAAAAATAAATGTTGCCTCCCTCTGAGAGCTAGAAAGAGAGGTCTTCTCAATGGCTGTTACGGCGCTGGGCGCTACGTGCGTCACACAGGGAGAACAGGTGTGAGGGAGGACAGTTGTTTGATCTCTTTTGAAGAGCAGAGCGAGTCACAGGCAATCTTTATTCCAATCAATCCAAGAGGTCCTGACTCGTGTGGGTCCCAGGGGGTCAGCTAGGCTGCTGGTGACACTGTTGCCTAGGGAAGAATGCTATGTGGGCGGAGGGGAGGAGGAGGAGGGGAGGTTGTATTTGTGTGTGTAAGGGGGCACATTTGTAGCGCGATGGTTGGGGGTGTTCAGCACCATAATGATAGTGTGCTATAGGTTTATTGGACAGTTCTTTGTTTTTCTCTCTCCATCTTCTGTCTACCTTTTTGCAGGCACACTTAGATCAGGGTGCAGATCTCTTAAGCCCCATAGACTACAGTGGCAGGAAGCCTTCCAGGCTGCTTGGCTGTGTTGGGGTGCAGGGCTTATTTTGAGCCAGGGCTCAACACTGTCTGCGTTTGCTACCCACAGCCCTGCAGCTTTTCTATAAGAAATAGTAGCCCTGCCTCCTCCATATCTTTTCCATATCGCCTGTATTATGAAAATGGAGAGACATACTAAATCAAATAGTTCCTGCCTCAATTGAGTTGAATGTACAGATTCTTTATAATGTTTTTAATTTAACCTTTATATAACTAGGCAAGTCAGTTAAGAACAAATTCTTATTTACAATGATGGCCTACCTACAGGGTCAGCCCCTGGCGCAATTGAGGGTTAAGTGCCTTGCTCAAGGACACATCGACAGGTTTTTTTTTCTTCTTCACCTTGTCGGCTCGGGTATTCGAACCGGCGACCTTTCAGTTACTGGCCCAACGCTCTAACCGCTAGGCCGCCCAAAAATGTGCTTAATTCCGAAATGTTTCTAAATGTGATTAATCTGTTTATAAACCTCTTTAGCAAAGCTAGCTAAAGGACATGGGTCTGATTTCATTAGGAGAAAAACACTACAAAAATAAGCAAACCAGTCAAATAAATATGAATTTACCAACCCATAGTTTATATAAATTGAATGTTTGGGGTGTGATGAACAATAACAACAATCCACTAATAGATCAAATATTAGATTATTTGAATTAATTTTGTGTGTTTAGCTTACATACATTAGCATGTTTTGCTTCAGTTATGGCTCAAATATATTCATTCTAATCTGATTGTCCCCCTTCCCTGCCAGAGTCAACAGTAATGCCTAATGAGCCCTCCCTACCCCCTCTCGCTTGCACCCCAGCATCTATTTTGTTACAAATTAAGCAGTGGTGGTTGGGTTGTTGAAGGTGTTGAGACACCATAATGACAGGTGCCTTGGGAGCCTTTCACTCCCCCCTCACTCACTCCCTCCCTCCATCCATCCCCTTCTCTCGCTTCCTTCCTTTGTGTACACCCACACAGCTGTGGCTGACTGAGGCCCCCAAAATGTAAAGATTTTTGGGTTGACTGTCACATCGTTCCTACCATGGAATTGCTCATTTTCTCTCATTTAAATATACAATAATTTAAAGAACTCCTAACATATTATTATGGAGAGCAAGACATTTAGCCCATAGTGGTATTTGTTTGTAAATAAGACCGTAAAATCACCAGGAATTCAGCTAAAAATATGTTTAATTCACACAAAATTATTAGAATTATGATCCGGCCCCCTGACCATCCCCTTCGACAAAAATAGGTCTGCAGATTAATCTAGTTGCCTGCCCCTGCCATATACGCTCTGTTATTCAGTGGGTCAGAGTCTAACCACTAAACATTGAGAGTGCATGGGTCCCACTGGCTGCCTTTTGGGAAATGCATCTCAAATGGACTCTAAGTTGTTGAGAGTTAACACAGCAGAGTGAACAGGCACGTGCTTGATATGGTGATGGACGCAGCTAGTGAGGATAACATGATTGACTGTTGTAGGAGAGTGTGGCCTTTCACCCCCCCCCCCAACCCAACATTTACCCCTGTGATGGATGCAGTTAGTAATGGTTGTTTGCCTCGCAATAAGTGCAGTGTGTCAGTGTGAAGTTTGCCCAGCAAAATGGACACCCTAGTTTTCTTCAATTCTAAATGAACAGCCCTTGGCATTGCAACGCTGTGTTGATTTCTAAATCACACTTTCCAGTGTTAAACAGCCTCAGAAGAATAACATTATAATTTGAATTCTGATTCAAGTTGAGAGAATGCTTTCTATCTCCATCTGCACGTGACGATTGAGCCTTCCTTCCTAGCGATGTTGGTGTCTGCTACTTGGTGACATTTGGCGTTGGTGTTTCACTAACCACAGACTGTGAATGAGGCGCTGGTTTCAGCTCACAGAAACTAATAATCACCACGGCCCAAGCTCCATGGAGAGTTCGCGAGCAGTCAGTTGCACTCATGCCTCAAGCTCTGACAATATTCATGATGTAATACGTCCTCAACTGCCTCACTACTTTATAGAACACAGGATTTATGAACTAATAATCAAGCATCACTCTGAAATACTCCTGTGCGTGAACATGCAGCGTATGGTTGCCTAGGAATGGTTCTTCCAGGACTCCAAATGAAGCCATGTAATTTGGATCCATCATATCTTTATTGGTGTATTGTTCCACAGTGCAATACTGTCCTTATTGAGAATTAATTGCTGTAATATGATTGTGAACTGAATCAAAAAAAAAAAACTCAAATCAAAAAAAATCTTGAGTCTAAACAGCTCAACAGCAGTGAGCCAGCAGCGATACCCTTTCATTTTGTTGCAAGACATAGAGTCCATCACGTCAGCCTTTGGACCAGACAATCACTAAAGGTAACATCACCTGGAGAAATGTTTTAATTTTAAACAAGGGCATTCTTATGTTTTTTTTTAGACGTAATAATGACCTGTGCTACAGTTGTTGGAGCAGGATATCCCGGTGTGCATCCAGTTACCTGCTATTTTAGTGTGTTGCCATCCTTTCTCAGTCCTTAGCTAAGGGTCAGTGGAATGATAGGTTAGGTGATGGCACAGACTATGGCGATGGTTTTCCTTGGAGAGCTGAGTCACCGAGACCACCAGTGGTTGGGTGCAACTCACTCCAGCCTGCGTCCTTTTAACTTGTCTCCTCTCACTCTATATAACCTTGCAACTCAGCATGTGAAAATTCATCTATTTTAAACCAATTCTGTTCGATTTCTGAAATCTTGCCAATGCCCTTTTTTTTTTGGCATTCTTCCAGATGTTATGTCATGGTTGTAGCGAATAACATTAGACAAAAGTATTTTTAGAAAATGATTTATCCATTTAGCAATGAGGACAAAGTCTTCTAAAAAGGGAATAACCACTACATCCCAGAGGGGTTTTAGAACTCCGCTGCCTCCGACAGGTGTGGAGGATTTGGTGTCTGTTTGGCAATGCTATTTGTTCAGCCTGTTCAGTTGATCAATGAGATTGTTTGGATATAGCTAGATTTGTGTTAGCTTTCCCATGCTTTGTGGCATCTTTGCTTCTTTTTTTCTCATGCGCTTTAGCTGTGGGACCCTTGAAAGATGAATTAGAGAGAGAGCATAACTTGGTGAGGCTTGGCCACGGCCGGGGTGCAGGTTTTTTATTGATTGCTGGGTGACTCACACTCTGTGCTGTTGAGTGCGGGAGGAGAGAAATGCCACACTGCTCTCTCTCCCTTGCCACCTCTCTCTCTTTCTCTCTCTCTCGCTCTCTCGGTTTCTTTCCCTCTGCTCTCCTCTCCTCTCCTCTCCTCTCACGTACACACATGTGCTGGGTCCTAAGTCAAAGCTGGCATTACTCTGGACAGGGGACACCAAAGCTCCAGATAGGAAACAGAGCAGCGCTTCAGCAGCCAGGAAGGCACTGCAGTCTGGACCCCTTCCTGTCAATCAGATAGGAAACAGAGCAGTGCTTCAGCAGACAGGAAGGCACTGCAGTCTGGACCCCTTCCCTGTCAATCAGTGCCAGGGAGCAGGGGAGGAGTGGTCGTGCTCTTTACCCAGCACAGATTGTTTTGTCGCACTTCAAACAGTACAAAATGTAAACATGACCATCTGAGCTTGTTTGAACACAGTCTGTCTGAACTCCACGTCATCAAACAGCACAAGCAAAGGCAACCATTATAGGCTATTTGCTAGCAATGGGGGGGATAAAGAGAGAGTCATCTGAAAGAGAACCACAACTTTATTTTCAAGTATTATCACAAGCACCTGTTTATTTACAGGCTTTACTTACTGTCATTGTCAATCACATATTAAAGCTGCAGCCTGGGCAGGATATGGGAAAATGTGGCTATGATTGTGGCTTATTCAGACTGGGAGTGGGGTTAAAAACTAAGAGTTATTACACAGCTGTGAGACTTCTGTTCTGGTCTGTTGCTGAGAACCATGAGTCTCCTGGATAGAATGTGAAACATTCCAGGTATGCTGCTCTCCAGATGAATAACATGCTTCCTGCTCTGTATAAATGCTTAATGGCATGTCATTTGTTGGATTTATTTTAAATAAAAGCATTTCTTTGTCTCTAGGATCTTTCCCAGCCAGCGCTCTTTATGTCCGCAAAGATCGGCTTCAGCGGCCCTCGCACGTTGCCACCAAGACATTTCAGGCGCTGCGTATGTTTGTCAACGATGAGCTGAATGAGCTGCATGCTGGACTCTGCACTGCTCAGACAATGCTTAAAGCAGGCAGCCGACTCTGTGTGCTGACCTTCCATTCACTAGAGGACCGCTTGGTAAAGAGAGTCAGAGAGTCCAGTGATGGGAGGAAGAGGAGGAAGAAGAGAAGGATGGGCAAAGGGACGGTGGTCACTGGGTTAACCTGCAGAGAGGGGTGCTGACGCCACAGACAGAAGACGTACTGGAGAACCCGCGGGTACGCTCAGCCAAACTCAGGGCAGCTTTCTAACATAACCCTCTGGAAGTTGGCCTCAACCTGCACCAATTAAAGCCTCCTGGTTTTGACTAGACTACAGAACCACCAGGCAGACATGTCAGACATGACCATACTGATCATATCTAGGCACAGTCTCACTGGTGTCAGTCAGGTGACATACAGAGCAAGTGCCTTATTAATGGTGGAACGCTGAGGCTGGCTGGAATTCAACTGCCATGCATTAACAGTCAATAATCCATGTGTGTATGTGTATATATATATATATACAGTGGGGAGAACAAGTATTTGATACACTGCCAATTTTGCAGGTTTTCCCACTTACAAAGCATGTAGAAGTCTGTAATTTTTATCATAGGTACTCTTCAACTGTGAGTGACGGAATGTAAAACAAAAATCCAGAAAATCACATTGTATGATTTTTAAGTAATTAATTTGCATTTTATTGCATGACATAAGTATTTGATACATCAGAAAAGCAGAACTTAATATTTGGTACAGAAACCATTTTTTCCAATTACAGAGGTCATACGTTTCCTGTAGTTCTTGACCAGGTTTGCACACACTGCAGCAGGGATTTTGGCCCACTCCTCCATACAGATCCTTCAGGTTTCGGGGCTGTCGCTGGGCAATACGGACTTTCAGCTCCCTCCAAAGATTTTCTATTGGGTTCAGGTCTGGAGACTGGCTAGGCCACTCCAGGACCTTGAGATGCTTCTTACGGAGCCACTCCTTAGTTGCCCTGGCTGTGTGTTTCGGGTCGTTGTCATGCTGGAAGACCCAGCCACGACCCATCTTCAATGGTCTTACTGAGGGAAGGAGGTTGTTGGCCAAGATCTCGCGATACATGGCCCCATCCATCCTCCCCTCAATACGGTGCAGTCATCCTGTCCCCTTTGCAGAAAAGCATCCCCGAAGAATGATGTTTCCACCTCCATGCTTCACGTTTGGGATTTTTTATTTTTTTATTTTTTTATTTTTTCACCTTTATTTAACCAGGTAGGTCAGTTGAGAACAAGTTCTCATTTGCAACTGCGACCTGGCCAAGACAAAGCAAAGCAGTGCGACAAAAACAACACAGAGTTACACAGTAAACAAACATGGTAAAAACACAATAGAAAATGGATGGTGGGAAAATGGGATGGTGTTCTTGGGGTTGTACTCATCCTTCTTCTTCCTCCAAACACGGCGAGTGGAGTTTAGACCAAAAAGCTATATTTTTGTCTCATCAGACCACATGACCTTCTCCCATTCCTCCTCTGGATCATCCAGATGGTCATTGGCAAACTTCAGACGGGCCTGGACATGCGCTGGCTTGAGCAGGGGGACCTTGCGTGCGCTGCAGGATTTTAATCCATGACGGCGTAGTGTGTTACTAAAGGTTTTCTTTGAGACTGTGGTCCCAGCTCTCTTCAGGTCATTGACCAGGTCCTGGCGTGTAGTTCTGGGCTGATCCCTCACCTTCCTCATGATCATTGATGCCCCACGAGGTGAGATCTTGCATGGTGCCCCAGACCGAGGGAGATTGACCGTCATCTTGAACTTCTTCCATTTTCTAATAATTGCGCCAACAGTTGTTGCCTTCTCATCAAGCTGCTTGCCTATTGTCCTGTAGCCCATCCCAGCCTTGTGCAGGTCTACAATTTTATCCCTGATGTCCTTACACAGCTCTCTGGTCTTGGCCATTGTGGAGAGGTTGGAGTCTGTTTGATTGAGTGTGTGGACAGGTGTCTTTTATACAGGTAACGAGTTCAAACAGGTGCAGTCAATACAGGTAATGAGTGGAGAACAGGAGGGCTCCTTAAAGAAAAACTAACAGGTCTGTGAGAGCCGGAATTCTTACTGGTTGGTAGGTGATCAAATACTTATGTCATGCAATAAATTGCTAATTAATTATTTAAAAATCATACAATGTGATTTTCTGGATTTTTGTTTTAGATTCCGTCTCTCACAGTTGAAGTGTACCTATGATAAAAATTACAGACCTCTACATGCTTTGTAAGTAGGAAAACCTGCAAAATCGTCAGTGTATCAAGTACTTGTTCTCCCCACTATATATATATATACACATGGAGTATTGACTGTTAATGCGTTGCAGTTGAATATATATACAGTGTGTTGGTACTGAGTATTTATTTAATTTAGTTTAAGTGACTTGTGTACACTACTGAAGTATAGGAAACACAATTGTGCTGAAGCCTAAGTTTAAGATAACAACAAAGGTTAAGACGAGGATTCTAATATCCCATAACTCTTTGCATAAATGAGAAAGAATTTGAAAAACAAGAGGGCCGGCTATGCTAGTTAGCAACGGCGCTGGTCCCATGAATCTGTTTATATTTCGAAAGTTTCTTATCAGGGTTTCTTCAACCTAGGCTGAAGCCAGAGACACGGAAGACAAAACAAGGTTCTCTCTCTCTATCTCTCCTCTCTCTCTCTCTCTCTCTCTCTCGCTCGCTCGCTCGCATACAGTAACAGTTCTTTATTGTATTCTGAGTTTCCTCAGTTCTCCCCATTGGCTGAACCCATAATGTCTTTGCTCTTTTGACTAATGAATTAATCACAAAGTTGCCTCCAACCGACTGATGAGTAGCCAGATCAACGGATGTAGGAACTATCCTCCCTCACTGATGTCTGTATTCCCCAGTAATGAGATGACAACTTCCTAGGTAGTTTTGGCCGAATGTGTACTGTATTGCACTGCATGAATCAGTAATGTCTTTAAATACCAAGTGACTCAAGTGTCACAAGTGGCGGTGAATGAGCAGATGACTGTTTCGTTCATGAGCCTTCTCCTCCAACTGTTAACAGATAAGGTGTTTTGATCTGTACTATTGGACTTTGTCTATTTGTAATTGCTCCATCAAGAAGATCAACACATTTCTTCCCCTGTGCCTCGTTCTTTACACTCTAAATATACACTTCTTGTTACCTTGGAAACTAAACAGCACAAGTAACATTTAACTGTGTCTAAATGTGTTTGCTGTTTTAATCTTCTGTGAAACGATGGCTTATGTCAGTTGACGTCACACAGTCGTCATGGTTATTTGAATTAAATTTGAAATAAGAATGGTAATCCTGTTTTGATCTGTTCTTTAATGGATGGTCCAAGGGTTCTAAGCCCCTTAATCTGTAGACCCCTACTCTCCAATCTGGAACTTAGTCTGAGCTTCTTCTGATTTTCATTCCTCCTCTCTAATCAGGAATGATTCAGACGTGGAACACCTGGTGTGTGGAATCTGAATTCAAAAAAACAAAACTCAAAATGTGACTTTCCCTTTGATGACAACAATATAACTGTGACTCCTAATCGTGCAACTGGTGACAATTCCAACCATACATTATTCTATAGATATCCATCCACCAGCACCTGTACACATCATCATGCCATCATCCGCCGCCTCATTCCTCTACACCCTCTGCCACCTGACCAAATTAAAGCTTTCTTCAGTACTCCAAGTTTGTCCAACTTTAACCAATTGAACAAACTTTGTTTGTTTCTCCCCACTTCTCGAAACCTGTCACCTTTTGTATTTTACTAGTGAGGAATGACCCCTCCTAAACACGTTGCAAATTCCACTTTCTTCTTTATACTCAAATCTAACAAGTCTCTTGTTTTACCTATAGCTGTCAACAATTGTTGTCAGTTTTCTCTGTTTTATACAACATGCTCTTGTTCATGGATCCTGATTTGGCAACATTAAGACTTGTAACGTACATTGTGAACATCAGTTGAGTTAATCTTGTGTGGATGGGGATGAGCATAAGGGAGATATATCAGTGGTTGTAAATGAGACTAACCTGTGCCTTTATGTTCTCAATTACCATGGAAACAGTGGCTTTAGTAAACAGTTGTTGGGATAACTTGCTCTTATTAACAGCCATGTATCAATCCATGGATTGAATTACTACCAAGTAATAAGTAATACCTACCAGGAAGATGTTAATCAATTCTCGGAAGCCCGTTTCTGGCTAAGTCTTTCAGTGTGCAGACGAGTTACACACGTCCGTCCCCATGTACTAACAAAATGTTTGTATTGGGTAAGTTGCCATAGGAACAAACTCACAAAACCGAGTTTTCTGAGAAAGGTATTACAGATGAAAATTGTGACTGAATGCAAATAAAAAATTAAATCCATTTATTTTCTCTGTGAATGCTTCAGATATTTGGATTAAGTCTGTGTCAGGAGACAAGGGATAAGGCTATGAATGGATCTTGATGCTTTCTACATTAACAACTATTTGACACTTTTCCAGATGTTCCACAAATTTGGCTACATTTACAATGGGAGGGGCAATGAAAGAAGGTTTTGTCACGTGAGCCTAGTAACACTTCCTGATCTGTGTATTAGCTTTGGGCGGCTCATTCTAGACAAGTGTATACATTAATGGCCTAACCACCCTGACTTTGCGTGCTGTGTTTATTTTAATGTGCCAATTAAAAATGTGAGTCAACGGAATATCTGGCCAAGTAATGAGATACATGCTTGCATTCATTCTAATTAGCCATAATTAGACACCTTTTGTCCATTATGTGAAATCCTGAGTGGAGATGGTATGATGGTGGGGCGTGCACTCTCGATCCCCACTGTCGAGTCACCTTGGAAAAGATTAATTATATTTATAACAAGTATTGGACCACTATCCATAGCTTAAAAAAAAAAAGGGAGTATAGAATTAATAAAATTTAAAGAAAGTAAATGTGAAAAAAGCATTTAATGAAAAAATGACATTCACAAGCGGGTAAAATCATGTTAAGATTCAATGAATGCCATATTCTTGAAATTGGGAAAACGTCAATGATTGAAAATATGTCCATGACCCAACCAATAGAGTCTGAGCTCTAGACTACGTGTGTGTGTGTGTGTGTGTGTGTGTGTGTGTGTGTGTGTGTGTGTGTGTGTGTGTGTGTTCTGTGTATGCTTGCTAAACTGGGAGATGAACAAAGTAGCTGAAGTATTTTTGCCTGTTTCCAAGACTAGCTCACTGTTTCACTCAACCTGTCTGCATTACTGCAGCTTGAGCCAAAAGCCTTCTCTAGCCAATCCCTAACCAGAGGGTTGCTCCAGCCAAATTTTCACTATCCGAGGCAGAAGTATCTTGGCCAATAGCTCGTCACACGAGATGAAACAGACACATGTGCCGGCCAATGGCTCCCCCTCTGAGAGATGGAGAGAAGCAGAAGCAGCGGCTCAGAGTACATTGCTAGTCAGGTAGGGACAGCACAGTCTCCAAACCCCCTCCCCCCACAACTGCCAGCCTTCTGCTCTCACTCCCCTCCCGTCTCTGTTGCTCCTGCTATAAAAAGATTTCTCAATGAAAAAGGCTTTGAGGTCAAAGCCATTTGAATGATTTTTGTGAATGACGCAGGGACGGTGGGAGGAGACAGACATATTGAAGCAGAGCTGGGGAGCACAGCTACTGAAGGAGAGGCTTTGCTGCTTTTTGCAGACTTTCAATTAAAACTTGGATATGGAAAATAAAATATTACATAAAAATAGTATTTATGAAGTCCTCCCCCTCCTGAGAATGCATAGCTAATGCACTGAAACCAACTATAAATATCCCCACTCTGACTCAGTCTGTTTGCAAATAATATTTTTTATTCACACCTGTAATAGAATGCACCCCTCTGCGTTGTCAGATGACATAGTGACCTGAGGTAGTATGGTCTCGTCTCAGGAGAGTAGATACCCTGGAGACAGGTCACGGACTCCCCAGTGGACTGTATGAATGGACTGAATTCCACCACACTCTGCTCATATAATAATGATTAACATGCTGGACAGGCTGAGAAGTCCCAGAGCTAGAGGAAAACCTTATGTACAGTCTGTAATGTAATTTACACAGAGCACGGACATTACTATAGTAATATTTCCTCATCAGTAAATTCTCCAAGCCTGATGTTACGTAAGCATAGTATGGCCATTCTCAAGGGGAAAGTATGTGGGTTAAGGCTTCACCAAAGTCAATTTCTGAATTTGGAGTTCTAAAAAAGTATATTTATTTTTGTACATGGGAATAGATAAATTGAGATGGGTTATTTTTTACCAATATCTTTTTATTGGTTGTTTGTTAAAATTGCAAAATAGTCAGGTGCTTTAGAGGAAATCACACTGTTCTGTTTCTTTGGCAAAGTGCGGAATGACAAAGCTCAGAAATCAGGAGCTATCAGTAATCAACACCAGTGAGGCAACGTATTGGATAGTGGCGGCAGAATAAAAACATCTTCCTCACAGTGGGGGCCTCGGACTCAGTCCTGCGGCCCCTCCACTTTGGCTCCGTTATCATGAACTAGGAAAATCACGTCTGCACTGCTGCCTGTAATATTCCCAGTGGCAGTCCATGGGCTGTCACCACGGCACCATTTTAAGATGACAGTGAATTGGAGGTTGCAGACAAAACAATCACCCTTAGGTAATCACAGGGTTTGTTGCAGGTGTCATTTACTTCATACCAAGTAGCACATCCTCCTGTATGGCTCAAATGGAGTCCTCCTCAGCCTGGTCTCTCCTTGGAAGCTTATCAGCAGCTACCCTGTTGGTGTGTCAGATTGCTGGAGCAGTGTACCAACAGGAGTCCCGTGGTCTGTCTGTAATGGTCACGGCATCTGTCTCTCATCGTTAGTGAACTCTAATGCAGTTAGCAGGGAGGGTGATTCCTTTTTTAATCAGGGCCAAAGAGACTGTTAATGATCCCTGGTGTTGGATTTGTGAGCTGTGATGGAGCATTTAATTAGATGATGAGAGGGAAGGTTCCTATGATTAGATGATGAGAGGGAAGGTTCCTATGATTAGATGATGAGAGGGAAGGTTCCTATGATTAGATGATGAGGGAAGGTTCCTATGATTTCTCCTTTTATGTATTTATGATGACTCCTCCCTCGTTTTCACTGTCACCTTGTCTGTTTGATTTACGGTGTTACCAGAATCAATCTGGTCCCAGATTAATTGAAACACTTGATCAGTCCTCCACTTTGGTGCATGGTGTAGCTGAAATGATTCATGGGACAACATGATCAAGTGTCAGACAAAAATAAAAGAATGTGTTCGCAATGGGTCAAAATCACAGGAGGTTGGTGGCACCTTAATTGGGGGGACGGGCTTGTGGTAATGGCTGGAGTGGAATAGTATTAAACACATGGTTTCCATGTGTTTCATGCCATTTGATTCACACCATTCCAGACATTATTGTGAGCCGTCCTCCCCTCAGCAGCCTCCACTGGTCAAAATGTGGAGGACAAATAAACATGACCAATGATGACCCTCTTGGCCAGATGGTCATCGACTCCTTGGCCGCCACATGCCTGAGTCACAGCACAAACCAACAGCTGCCCCATGTGAAATTAAGCTCCACTTTAACAGCTCTCCGCTTTGTAACCGACACAGAGAGATGGGGGATCCTGATTGGTCCAAAAAATAAGGATCTCCAGTGGAGTCGGGAACATAAAAAAAATCATGTTTTATCCTTAACTGAGTATGTTTTTAATGGGTTTGTTGAACTGCAGCTCTGTCAATGGTTCATTGAGGGGCTACGGTCTTTGATGCATTTGAAGTACAGTACAGTATGTACAACACAGATACTGAATCCAGCGGTGGCTGGTGGGAAGAGCTATAGGAGTATAGGCTCATTGTAATGGCTGGAATGGAATGAATGGAACGATATAAATATATCAAACATATGGAAACCACGTTTTATTCCATGGAAACCCCCATTTATTCTATTCCAGCCA
Source organism: Thymallus thymallus (assembly GCA_023634145.1). NCBI lineage: Eukaryota > Metazoa > Chordata > Actinopteri > Salmoniformes > Salmonidae > Thymallus > Thymallus thymallus. Next base: position 29,144,112 of record CM042381.1, read on the forward strand.
TTACAATGAGCCTGTCCTCCTATAGCTCCTCCCACCAGCCTCCTCTGACTGAATTATATCACATGCACACACTCGTACACACACACTGCTACAACTACTGTATCTTCTCTCTCAGTTTTAATACAATGATTTTTTTGTCTAATATTCCACATCAATACATTCTCTCTTGCAGCCCAGCAGCATGACTAAGACTGTCCTTATTATTTATTAACAGATACAATTACCATTGAATCAGGCAGTTGGTTCTTTTACCTCATGCTTTACATTTTACCAGAGAGACAGAAAGAGGGAGCAAGAGGAGGTGGGGCAAAAAGAGTGAGTGGAATAGTCGTTGGTATTTCTGGTTTCTACCAGGCAAATTATATGATTATTGCTGATTACAAGTAATTGATCAAAACAAGTCATAAGTGCCACTGCAATTACCACTGATGCATTATTTGCCAGGCGAGATAATAACATACAATTTCCACATCTGAGGAGGCCCACTTATGATTTAATTTTAATGTACCCCTGCTTCTTACTGTTCTATGCTTTGTTAACTTGTGGTGTTTGTGTGTGTTGTTCTCTTGCATAGGTTTCATTAAAAAGGAGAGGCCACCAATGTACACAAACCTGCAGCATCATGGTGCATTCACTCTCCCCTGAGTAGTAACACCAGTGATGTTCTCCCCAACTTAACTAAAGGTATAAACCAAATTGGTCAGCCCAAACCCCATTGAATCAACTATTGCATCGTGAGCCCTGTGCATAAGTGGTAAACAGACTAAAACTGTCACTAAAACAGTTGGTGATCTAGTCCAGTGTGATTGTTTTTCATTTGATTTGATCGTGTAGACATGATAAAATGGCTATATACCCAGCCATTCACATGTTTTCCAGCACTCAGCAGCCAAAAGGTTTTGGCTCAGGGTTAAGAGGGAACCATTAGGTAGACAGAAAGAGTGCATGTGTAGTAAACAGCTATATGTCAGAAGAAATGAAGAGGCTGTGAGTGAGTGAGACTGCAGGAGGGAGTGTAGACATTTGAGGCGAGGGCTCGAGTGCGCCTGCCAGCAAGTGAAGTTGAAGCAGAGAAATGCCACAGCGCGCCAAGTGACGTCAGCCAGGAGGCCTCGTGGGGATGAGGTGAGTCAGAGCCAGGGCCGTGGCCTCGCCAGCTCTCCGCAGCCATGAGCGCGTCATCACCAGTCTCACTGACACCCTCTCACATTTCTCTGCATCTGCTTCAATGTGACTCTTCCTCACGAGGATCACTTCATCTGTGGCGTACGCCAGTCCTCTCTCTCCGTTTCCTCCTCACAGGCAGGCATGCTCACAGGGGAGAGAGGTGCACATCAGCCACCCCATCCTTATTATTCAAGGCCAGCAGTCAAGCTGTTAACTTTCTGTTTGGGAGCTCAAAAAGTGAGGAGAACCAAAGAGAATATCTGGAGCTTGACAGGATGTTTCATTGTTTTCAGGTGTTAGGTAATAGCTGTTGATTGAGTGACGCGTTGTATCACACTCGAATACAGGTGTGTACTGTACCCTTTTAGCTTAAAACACTAAATGTACTGTACAAGGGCATTTGGAGGGATTATTGTTCAGAATATTAGGCTGTTACACCTCGATTAGGCTGATATAAATCCTTATTTTGTTTAATGATTTTCAATTTGAGTGTCATATCTGTATATCTTACACCTTCTCGTTCTGAACTTCTAACGCGCGTGGGATATAAGAATGGCTGTGGTTTCGTCACCATGACGCAACAGCAGCCGCTCACCGATTCCACAGCTCCAACACAGTTACACCTCTGACTTTGCCTAAACAAAAGCAATGATATGCTGTTCGTTTGTCGGTTGTCGCGGGTTAACTCTAATCTGATTGAATCCTGGCCTTAAAGAGTAATTTTCATTTTAAAAAATATATATATATTAATGGAAAACCAGATGTTTTAGGCTTAGTTATAGTGAAACACGTCAATTTTGGTCTTCATTTTGACAGTTAATTGAAAAAGCGATATATTTTGGGTTAGGGTTAGTATTTTTGTTGTAAATCGAGTTATTTTTTGCTCCTAGCGGTTAAACTCTAGAATTTAAATCGTGATGATTCTACATCTCAAGGGAGGGATTCAGTATGGTGGGACCAAGTCCCTATTATTCGAGTTACAAGCAAGTCTCAAGTCACAAGGTCTGAGTCGCAAGTCGAGTGCCGAGTAAAATGGGTAGAGTTGAGTAAAATTCCAAGTCGTGCATTCTAAGAGCAAGTCACATCGTCACAAGTTTTTTCAAGTCAAGTAAAGAAAAATCTATACATGCAATGACTTGTTCAACTACAAATCTTTGTCTATTTATTGAGGCTACAAGCCAGCCCTTTTCATTGTTGTGTCTACAGCACATTTTGATAATGTAATTGTAAAATAGGGACCTTGTAGCAGTGGTAAGGGCATGAAATCATGCTCAGAGTGTAGATTTATTTACAGGTCTTGGTAATCCAATATTGAAAGTGCCATATAAAAAAATGGGGATGGATCAACAAAAGTGAGTGTATGAAAGCGAATCCGCTAATTGGGCAGATTTGATGCCACTCAAGACCATTTTGCGTGGCTGAAGTCGATTTGTTGTAAACTGTAGCATTTTAGCTAAGCCTAACCCTATTCCTACGTTAGTTCTCTATAACGGCAATGTAAACATTAAGCTGACCAGCGGTGCACCTGACTATGGCTGGTCTAACCAGTAATGGAGAGCGGATTTTACACCCAACGCTGTTATTATTATTTTTTTTTATTTTTTTTAACTAAGCAAGTCAGTTAAGAACAAATTCTTATTTACACCGGCCAAACTCAGACGACGCTGGGCCAATTGTGCACCGCCTTATGGGACACCCAATCACGGCTGGTTGTGGTACAGTCTGGATTTGAACCAGGTTGTCTGTAGTGGCGCTGAGACCCATAGTTGGAGCCTCCGCTTGAGAAACCAAATCGAATCTGTCTAATAGGAGCTTAAACCGGTATATAAGCACTTGGCAATTACGCAATTGGCACCTATTATACACAACCAGAATGACAGAGACACATGGAACTCTAACATAACCTGGGAAATATGAACAAAAAATATAAATGCAACTTGCATTTATTTCAAAGATTTTACTAAGTTACAGTTCATATGAGGAAATCAGTAAATTGAAATACATTTATTAGGCCCTAATCTATGGATTTCATATGACTAGGAATACAAAAAATGCTACCTCACAATGGGCCACAATGGATCTCGTCACGGTATTTTTGGGCATTAAATTTGCCATCAATAATATTGAATTGTGTTCATTGTCTGTAGCTTATGCCTGCCCGTACCATAACTCCACCGCCAGCATGGAGGCACTCTTTTCACATTGTTGACATCAGCAAAACGCTCGCCCACACGTGGTCTGCTGTTGTGAGGCCACTTGGACAAATTCTCTAAAATGACGTTGGAGGCGGCTTATGCTTATAGCTACAGTTTTATCTCAATCTCTTCATTCAGAGACTCAATCATGGACACTCTTACTGACAGTTGTGTGACTGCTTTGCGTGATGTATTGTCATCTCTACCTTCTTGCCCTTTGTGCTGTTCTCTGTGACCAATAATGTTTGTATCATGTTTTGTGCTGCTACCATGTTGTGTTGCTACCATGTTGTTGTCATGTTACGTTGCTACCATGTTGTGTTGTCATGTGTTTCTGCCTTGCTATGTTGTTGTTGTCTCTTTAGGTAGTGTTGTTTTGTCTCTCTTGTCGTGATGTGTGTTTGGTCCTATATTTATATTTTATTTATATTTTATTTATTTAAGTTTTTAATCTCAGCCCCCGTCCCCGCAGGAGGTCTTTTGCCTTTTGGTAGGCCGTCATTGTAAATAAGAATTTGTTCTTAACTGACTTGTCTAGTTAAATAAATAAAATAAAAAAATGGTAGAGAAATGAACATTAAATTCTCTGGCAACAGCTCTGGTGGACATTCCTGCAGTCAGCATGCCAATTGCATGCTTCCTCAAAACATGAGACATCTGTGGTATTGTGTTGTGTGACAAAACTGCACATTTTAGAGTGGCCCTTTATTGTCCCCAGCACAAGGTGCACCTGTGTATTGATAATGCTGTTTAATCATCTTTTTGATATGCCACACCTGTCAGGTGGATGGATTATCTTGGCACCATAAACATCCCACCTACTCAGAGGGTAAGAAATGGTCAATTAAAATGCATCAAACATGAAACAGGAACGCCTAAATGTTCCAATAAACGGTATGGGGATGGAATGATGAAACGCTAGCAATTATTGTAGTATTAGATTGAATAAAGATTTACCACATATGCATTTAAATGTGAAAGCAACAAAGCGCTCTCCACTGGCAGGGGGGTTTTGAGATCACAAGTGGAGCGACACCTAGGGTGCGTCTTCCTCACAGTAATACATTTTACAACAAATTCCAAATGCAAGCTTCATAAGTAAATGTTCACTTTCAGGCAATTTTTACATACCAAAAGACCAGTAGTTATTTTTCGTTTTATAAACTACTTATTGACCAAAGTTGTTTCACTAGCCAATCTGTTGCACTTTTTTTTTTTTTGCTAGGGTGATGCTGCGGCCACTGTCTCTGGCTGCGTGGAGAGTAATCCACAAAATGAGTGGCAAAACATTACTTAACCTGGCCAGATCTTTTCAAATCGTCAGTCTCAAGTCAAAATTGAGTCGCGAGTCTTGAGGCTCCAAGTCAAGTCTCAAGTTATTTTATTTTCTATCAAGTCGAGTCTCAAATCATAAAATTTGTGACTCAAGTCAGATCGTCCAAGTCGTGTGACTTGAGTCCACGACTTTGGTACCACCTCAATTCATACTATAAAAGCAATTGACAGCGCGCCTTATTTGGCGATGTTCTTGATAAGTGAAGTGCGCCAATATATTTTGCATGATGGTTCCTTGACTAGACTACTGAAATTACACAAAATTCAAAAGGCAGTAAGGCACATTTATGCATTATGACCAAATTCAAGTTTTTGTTTACCGCTTCATACACATACAGGTGTATGCAAAAGTTTGGGCACCACTCTGAGGCTGCATAATAATTTACTCTGTCGTCACAGAAAATGATCACAGTGGCACGCCATTCATTTTCTAATAAAAGCTGAGTACTGGGGTATTGTCCAGACAAAGATTTTTTGTGTAGCAATATTAAGTTATATGAAATTAAATCAGATTTGGGCACCCTTGTCATTCTGTTGATTTGAATACCTGTAACTACTTAGCACTGATTAATTGGAACACACGATTGGTTTGGTGAGCTCACTAAGCCTTGAACTTCATAGACAAGTGCATCCAATCATGAGAAAAGGTATTTAAGGTGGCCAATTGCAAGTTGTTGTTCTCTTTGACTCTCCTCTGAAGAGTGACAACATGAGGGCCTCAAAACAACTCTAAAAATGACCTGAAAACAAAGATTGTTCAACATTATGGTTTATGGGAAGGCTACAAAAAGCTATCGCAGAGATGTAAGCTGTCAGTGTCCACTGTGAGGAACATAGTGAGGAAATGGAAGACCACAGGCACAGTTCTTGTTAAGGCCAGAAGTGGCAGGCCAAGTAAAATATCGGAGAGGCAAAGGCGAAGGATGGTGAGAACGGTCAAAAACAGCCCACAGACCACCTCCAAAGACCTACAACATCATCTTGCTGCGGATGGTGTCACTGTGCATCGTTCAACAATTCAGCGCACTCTGCACAAGGAGAAGCTGTACGGGAGAGTGATGCGGAAGAAGCCTTTTCTGCACACACACCACAAACGCACATTTGGACAAGCCAGCTTCATTTTGGAATAAGGTGCTGTGGACTGATGAAACAAAGATTGAGTTATTTGGTCATAACAAGGGGCGTTATGCATGTCGGCAAAAGAACACAGCGTTCCAAGAAAAACACTTGCTACCCACAGTAAAATTTGGTGCGGGTTCCATCATGCTGTGGGGCTGTGTGGCCAGTGCCGGTACTGGGAATCTTGTTAAAGTTGAGGGTCGCATGGATTCCACTCAATATCAGCAGATTCTTGGGAATAATGTTGAAGAATCAGTCACAAAGTTTAAGTTACGCCGGGGATGGATATTTCAACAAGACAACGACCCAAAACACTGCTCAAAATCTACCCGGACATTTATGCAGAGGAACAAGTACAATGTTCTGAAATGGCCATCCCAGTCCACAGACCTGAATATCATTGAGAATCTGTGGGATGATTTGAAGCGGACTGTCCATGCTCGGAAACCATCAAACCTAACTGAACTGGAGATGTTTTGTAAGGAGGAATGGTCCAAAATACCTTCATCCAGAATCCAGACACTCATTAAAGGCTATAGGAAGCATCTAGAGGCTGTTATTTTAGCAAAAGGAGGCTCTACTAAATATTGATGTGATTTTTCTGTTGGGGTGCCCAAATTTATGCACCTGTCTAATTTCGTTTTGATGCATATTGCACATTTTCTGTTAATCCAATAAACCTCATTTCACTACTTTTGCATACGACTGTATCTGTGCTTTTACGAAGAAAAAACAAGATGTAGGCTATGAGGATTATACGTTTATATTCGTAGCTACATCCATCGAGGTCGTTTTATTTTTTCCCGACCGCTAGACTAATTGGTGGCGTAGTCCTCAAATAGTTGGCTCATAGATCAATGGTTCTGTTCTAATCCCTCATGGGGGCAGATATACATATTCTTTCAAATCCTTTATTTACAATATTCATCCCATGCCCAGCCAGTTCTAATTCTGAAAATTGAAAGCATACCTCTGAGAGGAGTCGCCGCACCAAAGACCAATCTGTGAGTGAATTTGACCATTGGAAAAAGAGCTACCTTGAGGGTTGGATTGAATTGAGCCCCTATTCTTAATTTTCAAGGTGATGATTGCACTTTTATTCCCAACACAATACCGCAATAAATGTGAGTCCACATCAAATATTTTTTGGGTACCCCATGGAGGATTAGAGTTTACTCCGCAAATGGCAAGAGCTCTCAGGAACTCGGCACCTTACCACTCACTGTGAAGCCGTATTTTCTTGCAATGCACAGAATTGTATTATCAGAGCATGCCAGTGGACTTCTGGTAAGTATGCTTTAGTGAGAAAGTGTTGGGATCAGGTATAACTACATTTATCCACACCCAAAATGTAAATTTATGAGCATTTCCCCCAACCCACAACTTCTCACCTGAATGCATTTATTTTTTTATTTGAAGGGGTTGAGCAAAGGCTGCAATTAATTTTGGTAATGTTCTAGGAACGTTCCCTAACTGGTTTGACATTGGGAATGTTCTCATAGTTCATAGAATGTTAAGAAACAACATACTTCTGTGGGATTTTCAGTACTTCAGTATAACGTTTCCTAGAGGTTTTCTCATGGTTCTATTTAGTAATGTTCTCAAATTGTTCAGAGAATTTTATGAAAACTTTCCATAAAAACCACAAGAAAACTTGAGTAATGCTCAGAGAATGTTATTTAAAAACGTATACATTCCGTTCTCAGCATCAACAAAACTTTCTATCCTCTAGATTGTTCAGGTGGGTTGGCCCGCCGCATAGCACTAATTGGCCACACCTGATCATAAAGCTGCAATATCTAACTTTTTGGGCGACCTGACCAAATTCACATAGAAATGTGAGTTATAGATCTGTAATTCTCATTGAAAGCAAGTCTAAGAAACTGTAGATATGTTCTATGTGTGCTATTTCTATGCTTCCTGTTCTTACGTTTAGTTTTTGCATCTTTTACTTTCGGTTTTGTACACCAGCTTCAAACAGCTGAAAATACAATATTTTTGGTTATTGAAAATATATTTTACAGCGGTTTGAATGGTACAATGATTCTCAGCACTATCCATTGCTTGTTTTGTCACATAAACTGAAATTAGGCAAACTATTAGAATTTTTAATGAGTGTTTGTTTCTTTTGAAATGGGGTCTGTTTGAATAGACTAAAATGAACAGCTTTGTATGCGTGAAGAAACATGGCATTCTAGCTCCATTCTGGTTAATGCCTAAGGAAATGCATTTCCATTAGTACTATCTGTGCTTGGAGTTCAAAAACGTTAACCCAAAATAAGCTAACAGTGTTATTAAAAGTCTTATTGACAAATTCTGTAAAGGTTTTAAAGAAGTTATTTAAAAACCTCAAAATAACCTATAATTTCCATTATAACCTCCCAGGAAAACATTCAAGGAACCAAAGTAAAACATTCTCAGAACCTCCCTGCAACCTAAAAATAAACGCTCCCAGAACAAGCAACATTTTCTCTTCTGTTCTCAGAAAATTTTAAAAACGTTCAGTTTTACAGTCAGGAAACGTATGGCTTCATTCCCACAATCAGTGTATAACCAAAAACATACATTCCCACAACTTAAGAAGAACCAAATGTGCTAGCTGGGACACCCTTCATGTTGCTGCTGATGGCTCGATGTTAATAAATACAGCAACAGCCAACATATTTTTCTCCAGTCAGAATTTCTATGGATTTACCAGGTTAGAAAGCAAATCCACATTTATATGTGACCAGAGGGTAACTTGATGTTGATAAGGAGCTCGTTAGTAGCTTGTATGGTGCTAGTGGTGGACAAGGGGCGGGAAGGGGCGGGATGATTCACCCATCATTAACAGAGATAGGCTCTTTTAAAACCAGCACAGACACATAACCCTCCCTCCTCACCCCCACCGCCCCTTAGAACAGTTTTCCCTGAGCCGGCCATTGATTGTCAATAATGAATATAAAAGGATGAAAATATGAGTGACTCCAGGATTACTTATCATCAGCATCAGTAGCTTGTCATATGTCCTTCAGCCTGTTGAGCATCATTTTGATGAGCTCTCCTCAACAGTGATTTAAGCACTTGAGTCTCCTTCATCACTTATTTCAGAGAACCCATCTCTATCTTGAGTGTGTAAAATGTCATCTATTTGGTGTTTATTTTCGTTATGTTTAATGGAGGGCCTTGCAGTCCTCATTACAGAAAGGCCATCGAAAAAGATGCAGCTTTCTGCCATTGTTTATTAAAACACTAAAAAGTGATGATATGCAGCTATTATCCTTAGACAACACTCCCCTAGACAACTGAAATATCTGACTTCTTTTCCCTGTGGCAAATGTGACAAAGTGATGATGGAGGAGGACCTTAGTCTTCCAAAAGCAAATTAATCTATTATCAAAGCTAAGCACCTCTTTCACAAGCTCAGATTTTTATATTTTTTTATTTGTGTTACATTTCCGAAATGATATAATAAAGAGTGTGTTTATCGCTGTATTGCTACAGTAACAACATAGTTAAACACATATAAACAATTCAAACACATTCGAGTTTCATTATGCGATCAAGTTATTTATAGAAAGTGTCGGCCGGGGCAACACTTCTTACTGGTAGTCAGGCGTATGGATCACACCTTTATTCTGTGAAATAGTGAACATACGTAGTTGCGTACTTATGCGGTAACTCAAACTTTAGCTCACTCCCACTTTCCTCTCCCTTTTTCTTAACTTTCTAATTCACGAGACCTTGGAACAACTTTCTCTAGTTCACAAGACCTTGGAACTACTTTCTCTAATTCACGAGACCTTGGAACAACTTTCTCTAATTCACGAGACCGTGGAACTACTTTCTCTAATTCACGAGACCTTGGAACAACTTTCTCTAATTCACGAGACCGTGGAACTACTTTCTCTAATTCACGAGACCTTGGAACAACTTTCTCTAATTCACGAGACCTTGGAACAACTTTCTCTAATTCACAAGACCTTGGAACTACTTTCTCTAATTCACGAGACCTTGGAACAACTTTCTCTAATTCACGAGACCGTGGAACTACTTTCTCTAATTCACGAGACCTTGGAACAACTTTCTCTAATTCACGAGACCTTGGAACAACTTTCTCTAATTCACGAGACCTTGGAACAACTTTCTCTAGTTCACGAGACCTTGGAACAACTTTCTCTAGTTCACGAGACCTTGGAACAACTTTCTCTAATTCACGAGACCTTGGAACAACTTTCTCTAGTTCACGAGACCTTGGAACAACTTTCTCTAGTTCACGAGACCTTGGAACAACTTTCTCTAATTCACGAGACCTTGGAACTACTTTCCAGTCGTTTCTCCAATCCTTGGGAAGCAGAATGAAATAAGTCTGGCTTGACTATGAGCTCTGAATAGGCTCTTCAAAACCTATTAAAAGCAACAACTGTAAACTTCTACCTTCCTTCTATCTGTAGTGGATGGGGTTGTCAATCTCTCTCTCTCTCTCTCTCTCTCATGTCATTAATTGAAAAGAAGGTAGTATGTGCAGATCACTGTATACTATTTCCTATCAAAACCAGCTAGTAGATAACATTCTTTATTCTTTTTAAAGAACACAACGTCAAAATGATTTTCTGAATATCAATCTTACAGAGGTATGTGTTAAGAGTGTATTTTTGTGAGTTTACTCCACCTAAAGTTAGTACAAGGAACGCTGACCGAGCAAGAACCAGGCCTAATATTTCACCCAGTCAATTATTCACGCGCACCCTATTGGCCGAATGCCACCCATTGATCCCGTTGACAGATTTGGTATTCATCATTTGTCCCCCAATTTCTACACTGGTGGATGTATTGTTAAGCTGGCCATTCAACACTAACATCCCTCAGAATGGAATCTATATTTCAGATATTCAAAGGGAGTAACAAAAAGCACATTTTGATATTAGCATTTTGTAGTGAAGGGAAATACAACTGTTTCTGCCAATTGCCTCATTATGTTAGGATTGCGTAACATAATGAGGCAATGTATTGACCAAAGGTAAAATGTATGTGAATAAAAAAGGAACAGATAGATTGTGTTCTTTATTTTATTCATTGTGCCATATCCACTTTTTTATTTCTAAAAAACAGAGGGAAAATAAGTATCCCAGAGAATATGATGCTCTGATCTGAGATACAGTTTACCATAGGAGCCAGCTGCTCCATCGAGTTACACTACTCTGATGGCACAGACACGCCTCTAGCGGAGAGGAATGCAGCATTGTATTATTATTCAACGCTTGTGAATGCCCCGACCTCCTCGTGCCTGGCGCCGCCTTCTCATTGGTTGACGCCTCTCTGCAAGCTGCCTACAACGTAAGCGCTGAGAGTTCCATTAATGCCAGGTAGGGGTGTCAGATAGGAGGGAGTCAGATAGTGGGGAGTATGTGAGGGGAGGGGAAGTAGCCAGCCCGGAGAAAGAGGTCTGCACCACATACAACATTCAAACGGACGTCTGACGTCAGCACATCAATAATTAAAGCATTTTATTCATAGCCTGGGGAGGAAAAAAATCAATTGACAAATCACATATTCACTTTGAGTTACTTCAAACAGCGAGACAATTAAAATGCAGAAGATGGCAAAGGATGCGTATGTATGTGTGTGAGGGTTGATGCTACGTACTCCTTATCTATTTATCTGCCTCTGTGATTTAGGATGTATTCCTTTAATGTAACAGAATGCAAAACATTCCAAATACTAGTGCCTCAGTCATTTTCATAAATGTCTTTCCATGCATAGTCGCTCTGTTACAAATGACTTGTGTCCTTCATTTATTAGTAGGGGAGTCACTAAAATTGGAATGCCCTAAACAACTATGTAACACTTTAAGGACTGTGTAAGTGTAAAATGCACATTCATTTGTCATGTAAAAACTGGCGCTCTGGCATTGTCCAGCCCTAACGCCAGGTTCAGCAATTTACCAACATCAGCTTGCTTGCGCTGAGGTGGGAGGGCTGGCAATATTTGAGGTGTGTCCTTGACAAGCCAAAAGTGCAAATTTCATGCAGAGCTAATGGGAAATTTTAAGACCCACAAAAAGCAGGTAATAATGGTAGTTTATAATAGGATGGAGTATGAGAGGTGGAAGCTCAGCCTATCCAGCCATGACGCACAGTGCCCATGGAAGGAAAGATGTGCCTTTTGTGTCAGTGAATATGGTATTTAGAAACATAAAAAACAATTGGTTTCCCTCCATTTAATTTAATTTGATTAAAAACCAGTATAGCTGTAAGGTATATGCAGGGAGTCTGGGAAAAGGTGCAGTAGGTGAGTTTAAGAATAATAAACATGAAGATAATACAAAACAAGAGAAGCATACTGAACGTAACCAAAACCAATACTGCCTGATGACTGAGGCAACTGAACGTAACCAAAACCAATACTGCCTGATGACTGAGGCAACTGAACGTAACCAAAACCAATACTGCCTGATGACTGAGGCAACTGAACGTAACCAAAACCAATACTGCCTGATGACTGAGGCAACTGAACGTAACCAAAACCAATACTGCCTGATGACTGAGGCAACTGAACGTAACCAAAACCAATACTGCCTGATGACTGAGGCAACTGAACGTAACCAAAAACAATACTGCCTGATGACTGAGGCAACTGAACGTAACCAAAAACAATACTGCCTGATGACTGAGGCAACTGAACGTAACCAAAACCAATACTGCCTGATGACTGAGGCAACTGAACGTAACCAAAACCAATACTGCCTGATGACTGAGGCAACTGAACGTAACCAAAACCAATACTGCCTGATGACTGAGGCAACTGAACGTAACCAAAACCAATACTGCCTGATGACTGAGGCAACTGAACGTAACCAAAACCAATACTGCCTGATGACTGAGGCAACTGAACGTAACCAAAACCAATACTGCCTGATGACTGAGGCAACTGAACGTAACCAAAACCAATACTGCCTGATGACTGAGGCAACTGAACGTAACCAAAACCAATACTGCCTTATGACAGAGGCAACTGAACATAACCAAAACCAATACTGCCTGATGACAGTCAACTGTCATCAGGATGATGTTGGGGTCCAGGATGTCCCCCACTGGGACCCAAGAGCGCTCCTCAGGACCGTACCCCTTCCGGTCCACCAGGTACTGGAGCCGTCCCCTACGACGTCGGGAATCCAGGAGGAACCTAACAGCATAGGTGGGGATCCCCTCGATGTCTAGGGGAGGCGAAGAGATGTCGCGGGGGACGGCATCAGCCAGGGGACCAGGAACCACCGGCCTGAGGACGGAAACATGAAAGGAGGGTGAGATCCGGTAGTTGGCCTGGGTTCTTGTTAGGCACTTTGGATGACTAACACATTTGCTAGCAATTAAGTCTCCATAGCGCACACAGGTGTGCAACAGCCCAGGAGAGGTAAAACAATGCTTCTAATACAAATGTCAATTTTATAGTAGCCACTCAGCCAGAGAGCCAGAGATGCAATACTGATGAAAAAAAACATAGAAGTTACAAAATATCTTCAAATGGTGTATGGAAAATAAATTGTATCTTTGACTAATACAAATAACTCTCTTGAGACTGAACAGGAGTAGTTTGTCAGGAGGCCCTTATGAAAACATACATCGAAATGAATGAGTGTCAGAGATGAATCAACCATAGTCCTCATGTTCCCAGACCACATCATAATTCCTTCTATAAACTTTGCAAGTGAGTGTAATGCTGAGGGAGTCAATTAGGCTAAGAGCTAATGTGTTTGGGTCACAGTTAAACAGGTTGGAGAGGAGAAGAAAATATGGGGCTTTGGCTAGATGAGGAGTTTCAAAGCGAAAGATAATTACACCCATCATGATCAATCATCTCAGGTAGTGGGGTGACTACTCCATCCATACTTCATCAGTCGTTAGCTGGATGAGCACATTGATTTCATCATGTACAGTATGTAGGCAAGGAAACGACTTCCTCATCTTAGACAAGACCAGAATGGGTTAACGTTTTGAGTTAACACACCTAAGACCCTGCCTTTATAGCGGAAACAAAACTCCATAGTGACTGACTTAAAAACAGTTGCATGTGTAACAGAGATGTGTAACGGAGGCACTGTGAAATATAGATGGACCAATCAGCAGTGTGTTGGTTGGTGGCGAACATACACGTAGTGTGTTCAGAGGCACACCATTATTGTGTTGAGCGTGTGTGTTAGACAATCACTAAGATAATTTTAAGTTCCTCTTGGAACCCACCAGATCAGTTCTCAGAGGTGCAAAATGGAACGCTCAAAACACAACCATTGTCAGCGAAGATTCTCATTTATTATTAATGTGAGGGATAGCAAGCATGTTTTTAGCACATACACACTCTGAGTCTGCCTGTGAGGCTAGCCATGCCACTTGTGAAAACACACATTTTCCTGACTCATGGTGTTGCCTACTGTGGTGTGGAGAGAATGAAGATGGGAGAGAGACACAGGAGGAGGTGCTTGGCGTTTGAGATGTGGGTGAAGTGTTTTCTCCCTCTACTGACTGAAATGCATTCTGGTATACTATTTCATTTCGGTGAGGTGCACACATGCACACACAAAGACTCAGACACGCAGGGAGTTTACAATTACACACACTGATGAGCTGTCACACAAACAAGTACTGTATATGGCTGAGGAATGGTTCTTTGAAAAGTGTCGGGGGAGTTTCTCATTTGGACTGTTGATCAGGGAAGTGAAAAGTGTTACCGAGGTATGAATAGTGTATCAGGAGTAGAGAAAGGAGGAGAGGAAAAGGAGAGAGAGAGTAGAGGAAAGTATGACTGACATTCTGAGACCTGGAAAACCTCCCTCTCTCTGGAAGTGAACATTTCATTTCCGAAAAGGGCAAAGGGGCTTTTTGAGCACACCGCATTAGAATAGTCTACAATACAGTTGCTATTTTAGTCAGATTATTGGTGCAGTAGGGCTTCCAAGGGCTGTTTTGTGTTGTCGATGTATGCCCCCTATGCTAATCAAAGCCCAGACCCACACATGGAGCAGGGTGTCAGTGTGGTGAAGGAAGATTCTGCCCGCTAAATTCGGAAGCAGTAGGCCTACTTACTATAATATGATGAATTATACAAAGGGAACATCTAATAGAAACATTATGATTTTGTTCCAGTAAAGTGCTACTCAAAAATAATGTTCTTTGTCATTCCGTGTGTGTTTAGTTTTGAGTAATATTATGTGTGTCTGTTGTTGAGTGGCGTCATGTCATTTTATGTCCGCTAAACAGCACTCACATTGATTGGAATACAGTAAGTGTAACGTTTAAATAGATGGAATAGCACTGTGTATATACAGTCAGTAATAACGGTATTGAGCCTTTTTCTAAAACAATTTATGAGATTGGAGAACACGTTGGGAGGGATTATATCATTCCACCATTCTACCAAACCACAGGGTTTCAATGGGGTTCAAGTATGGAGACTGAGATGGCCAATGGAACATTTTGATTTGTGGTCAATTTACCATTTCTTTGTAGATTTTGATGTGTGCTTAGGGTTATTGTCTTGCTGGAAGATCCACTTGCGGCCAAGCTTCAGCCTACTGGCAGAGGCAACCAGGTTTTTGACTAAAATATCCTTGTACTTGGTAAAGTTCATTATGCCGTTGACCTTAAAAAGGGCCCCAGGTCCAAAGGAAGCAAAATAGCCCCAAAGATCCACCACCATATTTTAAAGTAGGTATGGGGTTATTTTCTTTTATCAAGAAGAAACCTTCAACCTTAGCCTAGCCTAGAGCCTAGAACCTTCAACCTTAGCCTTAGCCTGAGCCTAGAAAGGGTCCCTGTGCTGTGGAAAACATCCTGCCTCGTCCCAGTGCCCAAGAAGGCACACCCCACTGTCCT
Organism: Thymallus thymallus; assembly: GCA_023634145.1. Lineage (NCBI taxonomy): Eukaryota > Metazoa > Chordata > Actinopteri > Salmoniformes > Salmonidae > Thymallus > Thymallus thymallus. The sequence continues at coordinate 29,159,776 of CM042381.1, forward strand.
GAATGACTTCAGACCTGTAGCGCTAACATCCCACATCATGAAGACCCTGGAAAGGTTAGTCCTCGCTCACCTCAGACCCCTGGTGTGTACATCACTGGACCCCCTGCAGTTCGCATACCAGCGCAACAACAATTTTTTTTTTTACATAAGTGTTTTTCTGCTCATACAAGAGTAATAAAGGCCTAGCATCCGCACCCTCAGCACCCCTACTTCCTGCGGCTATGACAATGCCATTTAGCAATCTCCAGGCATTTACATTTTTTGGATGACATGAAAATTGATCTCTTTGGCCACGCACACCAGTGGTGGATCTTCCAGCAAGACAATAACCCCAGGCACACATCAAAATCCACAAAGAAATGGTTAAATCAACATTTTTCATGGCCATCTCAGTCTCCAGACTTGAACCCCATTGAAAACCTGCGGTTTAAATTGTAAAGAGCAGTCCATAAGCGCAGACTAAGGATATCAAGGATCTGGAAAGATGATATATGGAGGAATGGTCTAAGATCCCTCCTAATGTGTTCTCCAAACGTATACAAGTCTCAGTGCCATTATCCTCGCAAGGTGAGGTATTAAAAGGTATTGAAAACAGAAGTAGCAATCATTTTTATCCATATCTTTTTGAGAAATAAATTATTACTTGTTAAACAAAATATTTATTTTAGCAATTGTATTAGTATATTAGTATATAGTATTCTCCGGGCATACAATAAGTATTTTTTATTATTAATTTTATACAGTCTTTTTTGCCAATCATTTTGACCTGTGTTTTTGTGAGGTTGTGTGTGTGATTGTTTGTCTGTCTGTGTGTGTGTGAGTCAGAGAGTGAAAGATGTGTGCATCTGAGTGTGTATGTTGTGCATTTGTACTGACATGAAAAGGCACTTCCACGCCCAAATATTACTGTCTAAAAATAAAGTAGTGACGTCAAACAACAGTTATTTCAGTTGGTCAGTTTCATCCTCAAGAGATACACAGAAACACCAAAATAGTGTTCACTTTTAGGTTCAACTGGAGGAAATATAGAATAAGCATTGCTTTTAAAATGAGTCACAGACTGCTTTGATACTTTGGGTATGTAGACTATTTGTAGACTTTTTGTCTGGTGATGAATCATGTGCTGTAAATATACTGAGCCATAAATATAAAGTTAAAACATTGGTCAGATTTAGATCATGTAGGTACCAAATATTCTACGTTTTTGTGAGGATTGTATCAGATTGGTCACCTTTCAATTTGATGTAAATACATTTGATGTAAATAAATTCCACAATCCAGTATATAGATTCAACTTTGTTGCAAGCAACAAAAACATTTACATATCGATCCTATATAAAAACAATTCTACGTCACCCACATAAATCTTAAATAGGTGTCACAATCTCTTATACAGTAATGTGCAGGTACAAATAAACACAAACTAAATTGTTCCATAAACAAATGCTTATAAGCAGGGTTTGGTTCAGAAGAGCTAAAATAAATGTCTATTGGTGTTGCTTGCTTACGCAAGCAGACAGTGCTGCTGAAGATGCAATGATAAGAGGACCAACGCTAGACATGAGTGACTTTTAGGAATTGTTCACTTGATAAATATTCATATCACATCCAACACTCTGCAGTGGGGCTTAGATATGAGTCATACAGCACACTAGACACCATCTATGTGACTGGAAGGAGAAGCTCTGGTAGGGTGTATTACCATTCAACTGCAAACAAACATCCCCAGTGAGAGAAAAACAACTTTTATAACACAAATTAAACATCAATAGAAAATAGAAATGACCATGAAATGGAAGATTATGAAATGATCAAATACGGTCATTTTGCTGACCCCAACGTGTATATCTAATTGAGAGAACAAAGATAGAAAACATAGAGGGTCCATGCATGACCCTTCGTACGTCAGCCATTGAGGAAGCTGCTGGTGTTGTGCTATGCACGCTACACTACCCACGCTACACAGCGTCTCCGCTCTTCATTATGTCAAGTTCCTCACACCCAGCTGGACTCGAATCTGCAACCCTGCATCTCTCAGTCCAACACCTACAGTAAGCCATTATGCCAAGAGGTCAAAACCTAGTGATGACCTCTGGCGGAATACTAATAACTTTCAAATGCACTCAAGTTACCATAGATGCTCTCAAGACACAATTAGACTTCAAACTATAGAACCCCAGAGAACATTGGATTTTGTCCACAATGCTATAACAATTGAATAATAAATTATTGTTATTTATCTTATGCATTCAGTTCACATTGAAAGACTAGCTGTGTCCTGTAGGATGTTCTTATAGTTCTCAATAATAGTTTGAATATAAGGCACATCATAGTGGGGATTGAACTGATGCTCTTAATACTCTTACGGAAAAGTTACCAATTTTGGGGACAAATCCACCACCTCAAATCATTATGACTGTAAGTGTTTAGTAAGCTATCATCAAGGTCTGTCAGAGTGCAAACTCCTTTCTGTTAAAGAAAGGAAAGATCAGCAAAAAAGTGTATAAAGTTTTAAGAGGGCACACTAGCGAAGTGGTTCCAGAATCCCTACAGTTTGTAGAAGCTGTGTGAACATCCTGAGCAGGAGGCCTTGGACTTATTACAAACCTAAGGCAGATCTCTCATTTTTTACCTTTTCTCCATTGGCTGACTTCACAATCTGCACTCTAAGGCCCCCCCATGTTCCTGATGCCTCCTGCTCCAGTTTCCCAGCAGTCTATGGTTGGCAGAAACTACCTAGAACTCTAGGGTTTTGCCATGCTATGCTATACTTTGCACAAGCTAGCCATCTGCTGTGAGAAGAATAACTGCTTCAGAAGTTTTCAATTTTTTTAACCCTCTGCGTGTGTGAATGCAGATCCATGCAAATACAGTACAAACAGGACAGATTTGGGGTAAGGCAATATTAAAGTGCAGGTAATATAGCCGATTGATGATGAAAAAACATACAGTGCCTTCAGAAAGTATCACACCCCTTGACTGTTACAGCCTGAATATAAAATTGATTAAATTTAGATTTTTTTTGTCACTAGCCTACACACAATACCCCATAATCTCAAAGCGTAATTATGTTTTTCAATTTGTTTTCAAATTAATTAAAAATTAAAAGCATGAAATGTCTTGAGTCAATAAGTATACAACCTCTTTGTTGTGGTAAGCTTAAATCAGTTATGGAGTAAAAATGTGCTTTATAAGTCACATAATAAGTTGCATAGACTCACTCTGTGTGCAATAATAGTGTTTAACATGATTTGTGAATGACTACCTCATCTCTGTACCCCACACATACAATGATCTGTTAGGTCCCTCAGTCAAGCAGTGAATTTAAAACACAGATTCAACCACAAAGACCAGGGAGGTTTTCCAAATGCCTTGCAAAGAAGGGCACCTATTGGTAGATGGGTAAAAATACAAACAAAAAGCAGACATTGAATATCCCTTTGAGCATAGTGAAGTTATTAATTACATTAATTACATTAGGATGGTGTATCTACAGTTGAAGTCGGAAGTTTACATACACCTTAGCCAAATACATTTCAACTCAGTTTTTCACAATTCTTGACATTTAATCCTAATAAAAATTTCCTGTCTTAGGTCAGTTAGGATCACCACTTTATTTTAAGAATGTGAAATCTCAGAATAATAGTAGAGAGAATTATTTATTTCAGCTTTTATTTATTTCAACACATTCTCAGTGGGTCAGAAGTTTACATACACTCAATTAGTATTTGGTAGCATTGCTTTTAAATTGTTTAACTTGGGTCAAACAATTCGGGTAGCCTTCCACAAGCTCCCCACAATAAGTTGGGTGAATTTTGGCCCATTCCTCCTGACAGAACTGGTGTAACTGAGTCAGGTTTGTAGGCCTACTTGCTCGCACACGCTTTTTCAGTTCTGCCCACAAATTGTCTATAGGATTGAGGTCAGGGCTTTGTGATGGCCACTCCAATACCTTGACTTTGTTGTCCTTAAGCCATTTTGCCACAACTTTGGAAGTATGCTTGGGGTCATTGTCCATTTGGAAGACCCATTTGCGACCAAGCTTTAACTTCCTGACTGATGTCTTGAGATGTTGCTTCAATACATCCACATCATTTTCCTTCCTCATGATGCCATCTATTTTGTGAAGTGCACCAGACCCTACTGCAGCAAAGCACTCCCACAACTTGATGCTGCCACCCCCGTGCTTCACGGTTGGGATGGTGTTCTTCGGCTTGCAAGCCTACCCCTTTTTCCCTCCAAACATAACGATGGTCGTTATGGCCAAACAGTTCTATTTTTGTTTCATCAGACCAGAGGACAAAAAGTACAATCTTTGTCCCCATGTGTAGTTGCAAACCGTAGTCTGGCTTTTTTATGGCGGTTTTGGAGCAGTGGCTTCTTCTTTGCTGAGCGGCCTTTCAGGTTATGTCGATATAGGACTCGTTTCACTGAGGATATAGATACTTTTGTACCTGTTTCCTCCAGCATCTTCACAAGGTCCTTTGCTGTTGTTCTGGGATTGATTTGCACTTTTTGCACCAAAGTACGTTCATCTCTTGGAGACAGAACGCGTCTTCTTCCTGGGCGGTATGACGGCTGCGTGGTCCCATGGTGTTTATACTTGCGTACTATTGTTTGTACAGATGAACGTGGTACCTTCAGGCGTTTGGAAAATGCTCCCAAGGATGAACCAGACTTGTGGAGCTCTACAATTTCTTTTCTGAGGTCTTGGCTGAATTCTTTTGATTTTCCCATGATGTCGAGCAAAGAGGCACTGAGTTTGAAGGTAGGCCTTGAAATACATCCACAGCTACACCTCCAATTGACTCAAATTATTTAACTTAGCCCATCAGAAGCTTCTAAAGGCATGACATCATTTTCTGGAATTTTCCAAGCTGTTTAAAGGCACAGTCAACTTAGTGTATGTAAACTTCTGACCCACTGGAATTGTGATATAGTGAATTATAAGTGAAATAATCTGTCTGTAAATAATTGTTGGAAGAATTACTAGTAGATGTCCTAACCGACTTGCCAAAACTATAGTTAGTTAACATGAAATCTGTGGAGTGGTTGAAAAATGAGTTTTAATGACTTCAGCCTAACTGTATGTAAATTTCCGACTTCAACTGTATACACTCAGTCACTACAAAGATAAAGGTGTCCTTCCTAACTCAGTTGCGGGAGAAGAAGGAAACCGCTCAGGGATTTCACCATGAGGCCAATGGTGACTTTAAAACAATTAGTTTAATGGCTGTGAAAGGAGAAAACTGAGGATGGATCAACGACACTGTAGTTACTCCACAATACTAACCTAATTGACAGAGTGAAATGAAGGAACCTGGACAGAATTATTTTTTTCCAAAACATTTGTCCTGTTTGCAATAAAGCACTAAATTAATACTGAATAGAATATGGCAAAACAATTCCCTTTTTGTCCAGAATACAAAGTGTTGTTTTTGGGCCAAATCCAATACAATATATTACTGAGTACCACCATCCATATTTTCAAGCATAGACTAGTGGTGGCTGCATCATGTTATGGGTATGCTTGTAATCGTTAAGGACGGGAGTTTTTCAGGATAAAAAAGAAACGGAATGGAACTAAGTACAGGCAAAATCCTAAAGGAAAACCTGATTCAGTCTGCTTTCCACCAGACACTGGGAGATGAATTCACCTTTCCTAAGTACAATAACCTGAAACACAAAGCCAAATCTACACTGGAGTTGCTTACCAAGAAGACAGTGAATGTTCCTCAGTGACCGAGTTACAGTTTTCAGTTAACTCTGCTTGAAAATCTATGGCAAGATGGTTGCCTAGTAATGATCAACAACCAATTTGACAGAGTTTGAAGAATTTTGATAATAATATTGTACAATCGAGGTGTGCATAGCTCTTAGAGGCTTACCCAAAGAGACTCACAACTCAGGGGTGTGAATACTTATGTAAATGAGATATTTCTGTATTTCATTTTCAATAAATGTTCAAACATTTCTAAAAACATGTTTTCACTTTGTCATTATGGTGTATTGTGTGTAGATGGGTGCAATGTTATTTTTATTTAATCCATTTTGAATTCAGGCTTTAACACAAAAAATGAGGAATAAGTCAAGGCGTGTGTATACTTTCTGAACATGTAGCATTGGACAATAAAATAACTTGTATTTATTGTAAATCATAAAGAAATGTTGATCTATCATCACTTTTGCAGTTTAACTCTACAATGGATTCCATGTGTTCCCGAGTGGTGCAGCGGTCTAAGGCACTGCATCTCAATGCTAGAGGTGTCACTGCAGACCCTGGTTCAATCCCGGGCTGTATCACAACCGGCCGTGATCGGGAGTCCCATGGGGCTGTGCACAGTTGGCCCAGGGTCGTCCGGGTTAGGGGAGGACGGGGTAGGCCATAATTGTAAATAATAATTTGTTCGTAACTGACTTGCCTAGTTAAATAAAGGTTAAATAAAAAAAAAATGTATGGACCTATAACAGAGTATTTCTGTAGAACTGCCAACTACAGCACAAAAATAGTCTGACCAGGCTGTCCCGATTTTAGGGGACAGTCCCAGTTGTAAATAGTCTGTCCCTTGTGATATTCTGTTTCTGGGAACGTCCTAGTTTTGCAAGCCAAATGTCAGTCAAAAAGCACTACAGTATATACAACAGATCATCTTTGCTTATATATGTGTGAAAATATACCTCAGCCTAATGTGTTCGGAATTAATGGAAAAACACAATTAACGTGTTTGATTTATTTATTACCATTAGGGTTTACATACTAAACCTTTTCTCTGGTCAATTTATCTCAGGAGATTACCTCAGAAGATAATTAAAGAAACTGAGATAAGTATTCTCAGAATTAATAAGGCATTCAGCACTGACCAAAGACACTGAAGTGGTTACAAGACAGAGATTGATCATTCCTGGTTTCCTTGGGCTCCTCAAGGTGACATCATAACATTCTCCACATTCAGAAGATGACTGCCTGGAAAGAACAGTTTCCTTTTTAAGAACATAGCCAGAGCTCCACACAATGTACTCTTCATTTTGTTGAGTCTGGGGCATTTTTTATGACAAGAAGGAATGTAAATATTTAAACTTGTCATGCTATGTAGTGGGATCTGGCAAGGCATACTGAGTTGTGTACAGCAAGCCAAGGCCAGCTAATGGCAGTTTACATTTTTCAGGACTGAGAAATATATTTCTGAATGAGTCTTATGTAAATACCCTCAGATCAACTCGGTCAAGGGAAATATGTCATGCCAGCATTGGAGTGTGTCACCCACACTGAGAGCTAACACAGAGGAGAGGGATTTCCATTGAATATTTTTTTTTTAATGCAAGCCTGAGCACTTAAATATTTTAGTTTTTTTTTTACATTCTCCCGCCAACAATATTTCCATGCATCTGGCCTTAGGAATGGTGTTTCGGTTTGTATTGCTAAGGCAACTTAATTACAGGAACGGAACCTTTAGTCTCCAAGTTTTCATACACAAGTAATGAGAGAGGTTGGAAATTACTTTCCCTTAATTAAGATGATAAAAATGTAACCAAAGTTATGTTCGTAATGCGTGCAGTTGTGCAGAGTGTACCGACTTGATTTAAAGGTAATTTAATTAATTTACATTAAATTTAGCATATTGATCTTAAGAGACAAGCAGCTTCGTAGTTTAAAAAAATTTTGTAGGCTTTTTGTATGTTCTTCAACACAAAAACGTCATAAAAGGCATCTAGCAGAAGTAAATTCATCCACACAAACATGAATTTAATTATATATATATATATATATCTTATACACTGAGTGTACAAAACATTAAGAACTCTTTCCATGAAATAGACTGACCAGGTGAATCCAGGTGAAAGCTATGATCCCTTATCCCTTGTTAAATCCACTTCAATCAGTGTAGATGAAGTGGAGGAGACAGGTTCAAGAAGGATGTTTAAGCCTTGAGAGAGACATGGATTGTGTGTGTGCCATTCAGAGGGTGAATGGGCAAGACATGTGTCAAGAACTGCAACGCTGCTGGCTTTGTAACGCTCAACCGTTTCCCGTGCATATCAAGAATGGTCCACCACCCAAAGGATATCCAGGAAACTTGACAAAACTGTGAAAAGCATTGGAGTCAACATGGGCCAGCAACCCTGTGGAACGCTTTCGACACCTTGTAGAGTCCATGCCCCAATGAATTGAGGATGTTCTGTTCAGTTCCATTTCAATTCCAGTCAATTCAGGAAGTATACTGAAATTCTTGGATTTGGAATTGGAATTTGGTTTACTGTCTGAATTGACTGGAATGGAAATGGAATTGACCCCAACCCTGGTAGGAATGCGTCACTTGCATGACATATTAAATAGTAGGAGTTAAATTAGGGCTATTAACCCCTACAGCGACTGGCTACCAAATAAAGAATAAACAACTATGGTGTGCAGTGCAGTTCTATGAAAAGAAAATCAGTCTGGGATGGAATGATGTGGTAAAAAGCAATACAAGATAATTCTATCCATTTTCATGATATTGACAATGCAGGCCATACAATCCCCACTAGCTATTCCAGTATTTAGTCTGGTAATTGTTGTCATCCACAGGAAGTCTGTTTTATTTAACTAGGCAAGTCAGTTAAGAACAAATTCTTATTTACAATGATGACCTACAACGGCCAAACTCGGACGACGCTGGGCCAATTGTGCACCTCCCAATCACGGACGGTTGTGATGCAGTCTGGTTTTGAACCAGGTTGTCTGTAGTGACACCTCTAGCACTGAGATGCAGTGTCTTAGACCACTGCTCCACTTGAGAGCCCCTAGTTACAGGAGGCAGGAAAATAAAGGGCCATTTAATGGGTTTTACAAGGAAGAAAATTACAATAATTTGTGCAAACTGAGCATCTCTGCCCAATCACAAATATGAATGTGAGAGGCAGGGCATGCAGCTATTATTAAGAATATGGCCATGTGCTTAAACTGCAGACACAGCAATGGAAACTCACAAGTTTATCATTCCCCGCAGGCCCTGAGGACTAGTACTGGAGGCTGGATCTTTATAGATCAGGTGTTAATGTATACGTACATTTAGAGTCTGACTATGTCTTGGGGTGAGCTGCAGAGTGTCATCCATTGGATTTTAGAGATCCAGTGATATCAGAGGAGGGAGGGAGGAAGGGAGGGAGGGAGGGAGGGAGAGAGAGAGAGGGAGAGAGAGAGAGGGAGAGGGAGAGGGAGAGGGAGAGAGAGAGAGAGAGAGAGAGAGAGAGAGAGAGAGAGAGAGAGAGAGAGAGAGAGAGAGAGAGAGAGAGAGAGAGAGAGCAGGGAATGGATGAATGTGAGCTGTATTTTTAGCCTTTCATTCATAAAATACGATGTGTATTTTTAGCTTTTCATTCAGAAAATAAATAGAGAAATGCAGCAGCTCACCCTGCCTCTGGGACCTGGGAAGGCGTCATCCTAGAACTAACAAGACCTAAATTGAATGCAGAACAGCTTTACACTTTTTTTCTTTTAATAAATGCATTGCTACAGCAGCTCATCAGAAATATGATAATGAGTGTTGAAATGATGGAACAGTTTTTTTTGCCTGTATTTTTTGTTTAACAAGTGTAGAACTAGTAAGTTAGCTAAAGCTAAAAATTCATGAAATGTGCCTGAGCTTGTTCTTTAACTTTATAAGCATGTTATGAAAGCCATGCGTCCAAATTGTCTGAAGTGAGACACAACAATGTCTCTAGTCTTGAAAAAGAATACATTATTCACTCCAAATAGTCTACCAATACAGTATCATTAAGTCACTAGGTACATTTTGGAGAACATTGCAGTATTAATGAGCAATATGACAATGTACAGCATATGATTTCACCTGCAGCTGCCACAAATGGTATGATATACATGGTTAAGAAATCAAGTGATACTTTATGTAGAGAATCACTTCATGTAATGTACACAGTAGCTGGTATTCAGTATATACAGTATTCTATACAGTAGATGCTATTCTTAGACTGGCAACGACCGAGGTAATCTAATGTTGCATGTTAGAATAACGCCTTGAATAATGTGTTATTTCCTGATTATGTTTAAGTATTGTGTTGTTCCTCAGTATGAGTGTGTTTCTGTCCCTTGTTGAATCACCGTGGCAGATGTAGACTTCACCCTGAGTGCATCACAAGGCTATGGTTTTGGTATAATAAGTATGAGATTTAAATTCATTTTCCAGACCACGTTCCATAATGCTGTAGCAGAGCATTTTATAAATGAAGATGACTCATCCTCTGATTCATGGGCACAGGGGATCTGCATGGTCCAAAGGTAACTAAGTAGATTAATCATTTTTCCCTCATTAAATAATGTTGCCAAAAATGTATAATTTCTGACTATAATTGCCATAAAGAAACAGTTTTCAATGTCCATGTATGGCATTTTAACCTAGCATTGAACTACAACCCTAACCCTAACCACAACCCTAACCCTAACATAACATGTTCCTTGGTCTTAGTTGAGCAGTGTTTGTGGCACTGTGTAAGCTCCTTTAATGGCCCTCTGTGTTTCCACACGTGCACTATACTGTAGGTGGTCTGTCACTTACAGTATGCTGGGTCAGTCACTTGCTGTGCTAACCTCTGCACAATGTGTTCTTCTGCACACCAGCACACAGAGACTTTGAAGGTCATTTTCCAATACACCATAAACCTTCATTTCACCTCAATGGGTGTGTTGAGCTTGCCCTGAGGTTCTTGTCCATCCAATTGTTGCCCTGTATGTAGAACACATGTTTTATGACTAAGTACTTGGGGAAAAAAGAAAACATCTGAAACTGATGATAACCTTCACAAGGAAAAACAACATTCACAAAAAAGAACTACTGAATCAGTAGTAATCAAAACAGTTGAAAATTAAATGCAGTGTCTATTTTAGGACATCCTCAGCCTCATACCTCACTGTTTCTTAAGTCAGCCCTCCTTGAGTTAATTCTTAACCCTTCCTGGGTCAAGTGTCACTGGGGCTAACCTTTTACTGCAGTGGGCTAAATCAGGGTCACACAGAGTATTTATTGTTAGTCTTGAACAAATCTACTTTGAAACAAAAGTATGCACTTCACACACATGGTTATGGTCTTTAAAAAATATAAGACACCTGTAGCATGTCTGATATAGAGTTAAAATGTATAAAATGGACGGAAACTAGCTGTCCTCCGTCTACACCATGATGCTAACCTACAGAGTGCTGTTGAGGCTACTGTAGACATTCATTGCAAAACAGTGTGTTTTAATAAATTATTTGGTGACGTGAATATATTTAGTATAGTTTTATCTAAAAAGGATAACCTGTCACTATTTTTATTTTTATGAAATTCACTGAAGAGGATGGTCCTCCCCTTCCTCCTCTGAGGAGCCTCCACTGGTGAGGGTCACTCAAGGTTTTGAGTTCTTCTTCAAAACAACTTCATTGATCCAAACATGATGGAGATTCATCCAAGAATAAGGATGCACATCCATGGCATCCATTATTTCCTATGGTATTCTCATTGGCATTTGTTCAGGGCCATTGTAATGTATTCAGAAATTCCATACATGCATGCATATTCACATACAGTGAGTGAGTCAACATGATTCCAATGTGCGTACCAAACATCTACCATGACCTCAGGAAACAGGTTTCGGTACACACCTTGTGTTTTTTTTGTTTTTTTGTGTATGTAGCTACATACCACAGTGTGAATGTGGGAGTGAGCTGTTGTGTTGTGAGGCTACACATGAAACAAGGTGCTTGGAGCCTCAATATGTGAGGAAGTAATAACTCTTAATGTTGGGCACTTGGGAGCTGCACGGGGCCTCATTATCTCCCTAAACCCTTTAGGCTTTCGGATGTTCTCACCTTCCGCCCACCGCTGACCTATGACTCACCAGCCTCTCTATCCTCACGCTAGACCTTTATTAGATTACCTTAAATCACAAAGCCTCATGTAAGAGGCAAAGACACTTTTTTGTGTCTGTGTCTCTCTCTCTCTATGTTCTCTTCTCACTCTGTTCTGATGAAAACGGCGCATGCCCGGCTGTGTCTGTCTACGCGTACAGAGACGTTTGCATTCATTACCCCACCACTCAATGTGAACCACTGCAGGGTGAATCAAACATGTTCACATCAGTACTGTGCTAGAGTCTGTGCTGTTTAGAACTTGAATTCCAGGCAATAACATGGAGGGCAGCGAATAGAATCACCTGAGAAGCAGTGAGAGCTAAGAAATGGCTACCTATTTTACAGGGAAGTTAATGTCAGAAACTATACCTTCCACACTCAGCAGACGGAAGGCAGGCTACATAGGACAACCCCTTTTTCAAAGATTGAAAAGTGTTATACCTGGGATGCACAACTCAGGACTACCTAATTAGATACTGATATAGCTAGGTAAAATAGACGTGTGGACTAATGATTGACGTTAATGGATTAGCACCAAGTCAATAAAATAGCCTGGTGGGTGAAGCCTTTGGTTCTGGACTGAGCAAGTGACCCACAAATCAGCCAAGATAGAATCTTCTGGAACTCTATCATACTGGTAGTCATGTGAAGGGGTGAATTTACACAATGAGTCATTTCCCCTGATCCTCTCTGATTTATGTGATAGTCACTGAGTGGGGCTTAATTACTTTTTTAATATTTTATACTACGCAACAAGGGAAGTGACAAAAAGAGTAATATGATCCAAAAGTCTGTTTCTAAATATGTGAAACAATTTCCTGGAGAGATGAGACTTTAAAGAGGGAAGTGCTCCAAAATAATGATATTTAACTGTGATTTATTTAATAAAATTGACTATTGACCTATTGGGTGAACGTTAACAAAGTACTCAACTACTGCCAATGCTGATTTGGGCCGCTGATAAGAACCTTTATGCACTTGCAAATTGAAAAGACATCAGAGACAGAATGTCACGGTTGCAAATAGACAGGACCCGAGGCGCAGAGCTGGATTTGAAAGACATTCCTTTTATTCAGCAAAAACAACAAACAAAAGGCAAGACCGTGACCATGAACTGGTGTGCACAAACACACAAACACCCACAACACAGGTGGGAAATGAATGAACTTAAATAGGATCCCCAATTAGAGACAATGAGGCACAGCTGCCTTTAATTGGGGACCAAACCCAAACTAAACATAGAGTTATCCAGAGAGGTCTCTGGACACTAAACCTCAACACCATAAAGGTTTCCAGAGACCTCTCTGAACATAGATCATTACACGGAAGAACAGAGGCCTTCAAATTATCTTTTGTTTGTTGCAGTGGGCAGATGGATACATTTTGTAATTAAATACCATGTTTTAGGATAAATTCATACATTTTTTGCAAACTGACTGACTTTTCTCCCTTCTTACAACAAAATACTAATGCTTTTTATAGTGATTTAAAAGACTTTTGATAGAGCCCCTGATATTTTTAGAAAGGCGATAAATTATGCGCCACGGATGTGTCTGGCTTAATTACCACTTCCATCTAACACTTGCCTTGGATGTTTCAACATGTGACTTTGCACTCCATGAACCTCTCTTTCATTCATTAAACAAACACAGGAATAGAAGTACAACACAGCTCTGAAATAGAGCAGGGGTTGTTACTCATGGCTCATTTGACCAGGGGTTGTAGCTGACCGAGGCTCTGTAGTGAGAAGATAACTACATTTATCTGTGGGAAACCCTGACATTCACCCTCTCTCCCCGACATGATTCCCCCTCAACATTAAGGAGCTCGTAAAGATAAAACATGATAGCCCTTAAAGGGCAAATCCGCCACTTTTCAACCTCATATTATTATCTCCAACACCAACACAAGTGTCTACCTGGAAACGGCATGTTTCTATGATCTGTGGTTAAAAATACATGAACTGGATAGGATTAAAAGTATGAAAAACAGTGATTTTCTTATAGTGTTTGAAACTTTTGATGATATCATCGGGTTATTTTATTGTGCTGGAGATAATGCAAATTAGATTGACAAATGGTGGTATTGTCCTTTAACATTGATCACGACAAGTGGGAGCCTGTTGCCAACGCTACAAGGATGACAATAGCTAACAACAGGCCCCCTTTCTTTAATACCAAGGCAAATCCACAGAACATCATGTTACTGCATGTGTATGGACTCATGTAGAAGATCAAAGCTATTTTGAATGTGTAACCTGAAATTCTCCCCCTGTTGTATTGTAAAACACAACCAATATAAATCAATGAAGAGTGTGTATCGACACTTCATTGCAGCAATCACTCCGTCTCTGTTCTGCAGGATCGTGTCTAATGCTCAGTCTCATGTTTTCATTTCAGCGAGAGGCCACATAGTCTCCAGATTCCTTATTTCCTTGCTTCGTTCCTGTGGATGACTCATCCCCCTACACCCCCTGCCTTATTCCACACATAGAGGAGAACTCCGTCTCCATTGCCGGACTACAGGATGCTAATTATTTTATTGCACATGCCTCATAACGAAATAGGGAAAAGAAGAGAGAAAGAGGGGGAACAAAATCAATGACAAATTGCTTTTGAAATGCTTCAAACATAGTTATGATAATGAGTTTCAGATATGAAGAGGTGAATTCCTATCTCTGAGATAGGAAGGCGATGAGGAAGAAGGATGCTGCTGATGGAGGTGGTTGACTCAATGTGCTATAAATTCCTCTGAAGCTACATAGAAAGATGTTATTTTAGTGCATTCGATTTCCTCTCCAGTGGAGTGCACTGTTCTTCATTCAAATCAAGCAGCAAATATAAGCAATATCAAAATCCCTAAGACTAGCAATGAGTGGCAATTCATTTAGGTATCGTCGTCCAAACATCTGGAGTCTGTTGCAGTCCTTTACCTACACACTAGATACAGGAGGATGTTTGAGAATATTGTATTGATTTGTGCCCCCAAAGTGTCAATATGGGCCACTTGAAGCCATAGGTCATGCAGGGAGACAGACCACTGATCTGAATTAGATCATTGAGCTGAAAGACACAGCCATCAATGCACTTCAGCATGCAGTACACGACATCACATGCAACAAACCAACAATCCATAAGAACACAATTATATCTCATTGGAAGACATTCAGGAGATGTAAGTGTTTCATATAAGGTGCAGTGATTCGTTAGCTACTGTACATGTAAATAATTAGCCAGTGATGAGCGTTTGCATGTGATACCTTAATATCGATGGATAGAAGATAATTCACTGTGGAAGTCATCATCTCCATGGTTACTGATACTGATGCAGGTGTTAGCTTCACAGCCTGGTTAACTCCCCCTCCAAAAGTTTCACTCCTTATGACATGGATGAAACGTCACGTGATGTCTGAATTTGGAGGTGGAGAAAAGGAGGAGGGTGGCATGAGAACTAATGAAACTTAGCTTTGATGTAAGCTGTTGTTCCCTAACACACTCACTGACGACCACACCAACTCCCTAGCTCCCCACGCACCAATCTACCTCTTAGCTCCTAGCTTTAAATAGCCCCAGCTTTGAGAAATGTGAGCGAAGCTTTAGAAATACACCTTTATGTTTTATGGCCACCTGTGTGGCCTCCAGCGGCTCATATTTGCCTCCAGTTCGTCCCAAAACGTGCGGGAGGCCAGGGGTGCTCGACAACACTCATTATTTTCATCCTTTACTATTTAATCAGGGCGATTTGGCAAGAGCTTAATGATGGGGCCGATGAGTCAGCCAGGCTGCGGTTGCAGGAGCTGGAGGTGAGAATTACACTAAGAGTAGGGGGGGAACAGGGAGAAACCAACGGAGAGAAAAACAAATAGACAGAGTGGGTTGGGAGCAATGCTAAGAACATAAATATCTGCATTGATTTAACAGACACTTTTCTATTGCTGGCACAACCCCAATTTATTGGTATAAATATATGACATGGTCCCTATCTCCTGAATCCTTTCATTAACATTGTTTCCTTGCAATGTAAATGTTATCATTGGAAAGGCAACAGCCTTTGGAATGGGTGACTGTACTCATTACTTACAACCGTAGAATTGTCACCACTAAAACTATTATGAGGTAAAGCCTTATTAGGAATGTTCATGAATAAGCCAAAAAGTTGGTCATACGAAAACTATGGTCATACAACGGGGGGAAAAGGTCATTCAATGAAGATCATCAAAATACTGTATGTTGTAGGGATTACTGTAAATGATGATTATTGTAAACAATGTTCATTATCTTACCATAATAAGACATGCATGCATCCCAAAACCTGTCCACGTATTGATGAGATAATAGACTTAGGCATTCCAACTATGCCATCCAAATTATAGCCAATGACACAACTTTCCATGCCTGTGTTTGGTTACCAAACACTAAAAGGGATGTGATTTCTGTGTCTTTTGGGGTTTGACATTTAGGTTCAAGAATTAAGTCCATGATCGCTACCTGACTAATAAACTACTCTGCATAAAAGTTTTTACCTTTACCTTCAATTTCATTTTTTGTAATCCTAAACATGACTGGTGCATTGTAGTGACAAACCACAGAAGGCAAGAATGTAGTTAGAGAAAGATGGATGCAAGGTGCTGCCTAATGCTGTAGCCCACTGAGCCAGGCCTCAGCAGGACAGAGAAGAGAGGAGAGACACAGAGCATCAACCTCTCAGTCATGGAGGGAGGAACTGGGTTTCACTTCCAGGCAATACCTCGAGCAAGGCCTGGATGAGGCAGACAATGTCAGAGTATCCTACAGTATGACACTAGAGACAGACAGAGATAAGGTAAGGTAAGACATACACATATATAATTCCTTCCTTATAGTGTTACACACCTGTGAAAATCTAAAATATTGATAGAGCCCATTCAATGAGACAATATGAAAACAAAATGAAGGGACGTCACATCATGTAAACAAACCTCACATTGATAAAAGAATCACACATCATAGGACAGCGGAGACACAGTGTTGGAGAGGGGTAAGGTAATTATGTGCAGGGAGCAGGCTGGTGTCTTAAGGGTCACAGAGGAGCACTCAAAACAAGCAGCAGCTGCTAGCTGATTTTATTGTCATCTGGAAACCCTCTATCCCTCACTCTATTGCCTCTCCCCTCACTCTCCTCTCTCTCCGCCGGCTGTCAAATCAAAGATGCTGAGCCTTTGAAGGAATAACGTCAAAACAGTGCATCAATCATGATCCCTCAGATTTTTTTAGGTATAAAAATGATGCATTGGCAGGTCTCTGGCTCCCGCTGAATGGTAACCCTCTGTGGGATAAAGACACAATCCTTTGAATACAGAGGAACCAAGGATAAGGTTATGAATGAAAATACAGTACATCTATTATTTGTATCTTGACGAAACTAAGTAACATTTGTATGAAAATTATAGGAGAAGCTGATGATGATTGTAGACCATCTTATCTCTGTGAGAAAAAATACATTCATAAAGCACAGGATGATTGTAATAACCGAGGCCTTTCCAAATGTAATTAAATTAAATAAACACCTCTCTGGTAACATGACCTTGTTGACATTACAAGAAACATGTGCCACTTCAGGATAGGTATCTGAGGAATCGGACTGTGACTCACTGTTATGATCATCTCTCCTAGACTTCCTGGTCTGTGTTCAGCGGCTGCCATGCCATAGGCTGTCACACTCTCCTGACCTCACAGTGACCCTCTGTGAATATGACAGTGGCACCTGCTCCACGCTCTACTACTGGGCTTCCTGTTTGGTGTGAGGCGTGGAACAGAGAAGTTTAATTGTACCTTATTTCTATTGACAACCTGAGCCAGTGGCTTAATGAGTTTCAGGTTTAGGGCCCTAGGCAAAGCTATTCAATAGAGTGATTAATCATGCAACTGGAATTGATCCAAGACGTACCCCCTACCATGGCAGGGAAAGGCTGATGAAAGTCCTGGGAGAATTAATAAGGGTTCAGGCAGGCCAACTCTTAAACAAAACAGAGCTAGACATTTGAAAGGGAGCATAGTAGAGCTGGTTAAATAGTACGTGAACACAAACACCACTCCTTCTAAAATGTGTGTTGAAAGCATTTGTGACGGTAGTTGCTTCAAGCCATTAATGAGATAGTGAAAAAACGATTTCCTAATTAGATGATAGTGATCATTTAGCAATCCAAAGTGCTGGATATTAGTGTCAGGTGGAATCAGGCATTTCCCTCTCTTGGTTTCATGACATAAGCTCATCTTTTGCTCTGAGGTCGGCCAGTCCTGGTGGAATTCACATTGGTTAAATCATAATAAGCCAATTTTGTACAAATTCCCTCAAGTTACTTTACTTCGTCTCATTGGTGTTGTGTCAGGCTCTGGCCATAGAGAGGCCTATTTGCTTCTCTATGTAGCCATGGTCAGAGTCTGACAGTTCTATTCTTTCTGTTTCTGGTGGTGGTTTGTGTGGGATCCCTAATTAGAGGCAGCTGTAGCGCATCGTCTCTAATTAGAGATCCTACATAGGTTTGTATGTTTCACAATGGGTTTGTGGGTCATTGTATATGTCATTGTCGATTATTTCGCAAGTCACGGTGAAAGTATGTGTGCAACTTTTTGTTACGTTCGTTCATTCGTGTGTGTTTTGGTGAACGTGACGTTTTGTCTATCGTGTTTGTTTTGTATAGTTTGTTCATTTGGTGATCTTATTACATAGTAAATAAATAAAACAATGTGGAACTATAATCCCTGCGCTGCGTCTTGGTCGCTCCATGCACCCAACCGTGACAGACCACTGCCACGTTTATTCATAACGTGACTACTGTAGCTACATGTTCTTTGCTTCCAGGTGCTGCTCTGGCAGTGAACTGAATGCCTTCAGAAATTCCTTTTTGAACATGAGAACTTCCATGTACCTTAATTACAAAGTTGTATAGGATCCGTCTAATTTAATAAAAATGTTCAATTATGGGCCTAGTTGAGCCAAGGAGAAAGCACTGAGCTATATAGGGAGAAAGACAGGATCCTTCCTGGCTAGCCATGATTGGCTGAGATAAAAAAAATATACTTTTTTAAAATTTAACCTTTATTTAACTAGGCAAGTCAGTTAAGAACAAATTCTTATTTACAATGATGGCCTACCCTGGCCAAACCCGGACGACGTTGGGCCAATTGTGCACCGCCCTATGGGACTCCCAATCACGGCCGGATGTGACACAGCCTGGATAATGGAGGGGTTGGCGAGTCCTGATTGGTCTGTCATATCACAGGCTTCTGTCTATAACAGAATGGGGGCTTAGATAATCTTTGCTACCGCAGATGTTTGGAAAGATATAGCTATCGATAACTGCAAAAGTGTTGCTACAGCTCTGAAAAAACAGCTCTGAAAAAAGATGGAGCTATCGACAAAGCTCAGTGGGAGAAAGTTTAAGTAGAGAGACTACTTTCTGAAGGACAATGCCATGCTGGCTCACATGCGTTTACATGTGAATCTTTAAAGAGATGGGTGGGGCTAAGGCTTAATAGGGTGTGAATGATGTTGTATGGGCGTGAACAAAGAACAGCTCTCTTACAAGTGTGAAAATCTCAGCAAGGGCATTTACCTCTACTTGTCTCCTAAGTGCAGTGGTGGAAATAGTATTAAAATGTCATACTTAGTAAAACTAAAGATAACGTAAAAGTGAAAGTCACCCAGTAAAATACTACTTGAGTAAAAGTCTAAAAGTATTTGGTTTTAAATATACTCAAGTATCAAAAGTAAAAGTATTAACAATTTCAAATTACTTATATTATGCAACAATTGATTTGATTTGATCAGATTTGATCAGATATGAATTTACAAACAAAGCATTTGTGTTTAGAGAGTCAGTAGGGACGACCAGGGATGTTCTCTTGATTGGTGCGTGAATTGGACCATTTCCTGTCAAACTGTAACGAGTACATTTGGGTGTCAGGGAAAATGTATGAAGTAAAAAGTATATGATTTTCTTAAGGAATGTAGTGAAAGTAAAAGTAAAAGTAGTCAAAAATATAAATAGTAAAGTAAAGTACAGATACCCCAAAAAGTGACATAAGTAGTATTTTAAAGTATTTTATACCTAAGTACTTTACACCACAGCCTAAGTGGGATAAGAGGGCTATCAGCAGATTAACTTTCCCATGTTTACTCCAACTACAGTGTGTGATATATCATTTTTAAGCTCAGAGTCTATACTTTTATAAAATTAAAAAATACATACTGTAGAAATATATGTATTTACGCTCACATAGAGAAATCCCAGTATTTACTTGAGCTCAGGATGTGAGATGTCATCGCAACATAGATTCAATGAGCCAATGAAAGCTTAAGTGAGCTGCCCTTGAGAGGAGAAGGAGGATGACGCAGACGGAGAGATACAGAGCGATTCAAACATAAGAAAAAAACAGTGACAAACAGAGAACGACAGTGAAGAGGGAGATGTATGGCATACTTTTAAATGGCTGATCATTCTAAGTATCATTCTATAAATATACCCTTTACATATGAGACTGGGATATTGTATAAGCTTTGAAGACACTCTGCCAAAAAACGATTTGTCTGTTATTCACAAAAAAAAAAAGGATTCCTGGTGTGTCATACAACGAGAAACACACGTCTCGTTCCTTCTTGGCTCTGCACTAAATATCGCCACCTGCTAGTTTATAGCCAGAGCTTGTTTTTTAATTAGATACACAGAGAAATTAACAACAAATTGTCTGTGTTGATCTTTGCAATAACGCACCTGCATCTCTGGGAGTCCGATGCAATCATTATTTTATTGATGATAGTATAAGGCAGGATTGCAGGATTTCTTACACTAATTGTCTTGTCATGGCATCCCAGTGTGATACTGTAAAGGCCTAAGAGTCACCTAAACGTTTCTAAACTGCTCCAAATATTCAAAAAGACATAATCAAGGGCTAAGATGTCATATAATTAAAATATGGACAGGGCTAACTTCGTTCGGGAGGTTAAGCAGTAATAGGAGGAATATACTGTACATTGCAACAATGCAGCAGAATATTGCATCCCCAATACATATCTGTATGTGTTTTTCAACTATAGTATGTAGTATTATAATGTATTGAATGTTTAAAATTAGAAGCATTCTGCAGTGCTCTTTTGTGATCCCCTTTCCTCATTAAGTTCACGTCAGTCATGTCTAGTGACAAGAATTCCAAATCCTCAATGGGAAAACCTGATTAGTGATATTGTGTAGAAGTGTGTGGGTGTGGTGGGGTGAGATAGTAGAGTAATAATCAGCTTTAAAGTCAAGGATATTACATTTCCCTGAGTGAATGGTAAGTTACAGCATGTATTCAAATAATTGTGCAAAGGTGGCTGTGCAGACAATTCACTAAAGGTGCTTTTTACCTGGAACTAATATTTCTATTAGAAATTGTACACCAATATTGCATTTTAAAATGCCTGTTATATTAAATGAATTGCTCTTTAATATAGACCACATGGAGAATTCAAAAATCTGCATTTTTACACGATTCTCAGACTTCTAGGAACATATTAACCCACTTAACCCAAAAATGGCCCCAAGTTTTCACTATCATTGTAAAGGCCTAGTTATACTTTGTTGCTTTGAGTCATTTCTGAAGATTATTATTTAGTGATTTAGTGATTCATTTTTGTTTGTTCCATCATTTTAAGGTCAACCCTATTATGTGAACTGAACTCTCATTTTAATACGGTGAAACTATTCCCTTTTAAATTAAATGAATAGTCAAATCTTAGTGTAAAAATAGGTGAGCTGGTTCTACACTTTTTGGCCATTTTCTTGTGTTTTCTGTGGTGTAAAACTGAGCGGATCGAGCATAACATGTCAACCCATAAATAAATAAGCTAGAAATGTTGTAACAATTTAATATTTTGAGAAGCTTCCATTCAATTGCCCCTCTCTGATGCACACATCAAGCTTCCATTTACCCAGTCGGAAGGAGATTTATGACTGATTTAAGATGAAAAACTCAACCCTGTTACGTCAACCCTGTTACTTTAATTGGCACTTACTACAGTAACTTTTCTTAATTTAACCTCATATAAGATTGAACATGTGCTCTTTATGACAGAATGTTACAATTAGGTTAAATAAATACTTTTTGGGGATCAAATGACCTTACCCAAAAGGCACTCTATTGATAGATAGATAGATAGATAGATAGATAGATAGATAGATAGATAGATAGATAGATAGATAGATAGATAGATAGATAGATAGATAGATAGATAGATAGATAGATAGATAGATAGATAGATAGATAGATAGATAGATAGATAGATAGATAGATAGATAGATAGATAGATAGATAGATAGATAGATAGATAGATAGATAGATAGATAGATAGATAGATAGATAGATAGATAGAGAGATAGAGAGATAGATAGATAGATAGATAGATAGATAGATAGATAGATAGATAGATAGATAGATAGATAGATAGATAGATAGATAGATAGATAGATAGATAGATAGATAGATAGATAGATAGATAGATAGATAGATAGATAGATAGATAGATAGATAGATAGATAGATAGATAGATAGATAGATAGATCCCCCGGGGGGGGGAAATTTCATTGTCAGGCAGCTACAACAAAACACAGGGCAGGTGCAAAATGCCACAACGAAAGTACACAAAAGACAGATACACGGTACATGATACATAGAGCGGCAGTATAACATAGAGCGGCAGTATAAACATAGAGCGGCAGTATGGAAGGATGGATGGAATGGCCCTCTTGTTGTCTGACATAACGAATGGGCCCATGACTCTAAATGACCCTCCTGCCATCTGAGTGACTCATAACGAATGTGTCCATGACTCAATTGTGTGTGTGTGTGTGTGTGTGTGTGTGTGTGTGTGTGTGTGTGTGTGTGTGTGTGTGTGTGTGTGTGTGTGTGTGTGTGTGTGTGTGTGTGTGTGTGTGTGTGTGTGTGTGTGTGTGTGTGTGTGTGTGTGTGTGTGTGTGTGTGTGTGTGTGTGTGTGTGTGTGTGTGTGTGTGAAAGAGAGATGAGAGACGACAGGTCAGAGGAAGAGATTGCACTAAAGGGAAAATTACAAATATTTAAATGACATGGAATAATACAGAATTTCTGCACACATTGGCACAGAGCCTCTCCAGTTTCCAGGTGAAGGTGGGTGAGGGAGAGGGATTGTGTGTGACATTGGCACAGAGCCTCTCCAGTTTCCAGGTGAAGGTGGGTGAGGGAGAGGGATTGTGTGTGACATTGGCAAAGAGCCTCTCCAGTTTCCAGGTGAAGTTGGGTGAGGGAGAGGGATGTGTGTGACATTGGCACAGAGCCTCCCCAGTTTCCAGGTGAAGGTGGGTGAGGGAGAGGGATTGTGTGTGACATTGGCACAGAGCCTCCCCAGTTTCCAGGTGAAGGTGGGTGAGGGAGAGGGATTGTGTGTGACATTGGCACAGAGCCTCCACAGTTTCCAGGTGAAGGTGGGTGAGGGAGAGGGATTGTGTGTGATATTGGCACAGAGCCTCTGTCAGTTTCCAGGTGAAGGTAGGTGAGGGAGAGGGATTGTGTGTGACATTGGCACAGAGCCTCCACAGTTTCCAGGTGAAGGTGGGTGAGGGAGAGGGATTGTGTGTGACATTGGCACAGAGCCTCCCCAGTTTCCAGGTGAAGGTGGGTGAGGGAGAGGGATTGTGTGTGACATTGGCACAGAGCCTCCCCAGTTCCCAGGTGAAGTGTGTGTGTGCGCATGCGCTTGGGTACTTGTGTGTGTGCACGTGTGTGCACGTGTGTGCGTGTAGTGTGTGCGCGTGTGCGTGTAGTGTGTGTGTGCGCATGTGCATGAAGGCACAGCTCCTCAGCTGGGAGAGATTCTTAATTACTCCATGCGGGGTTCTCAGCCACAGAAAGGACAGAGCAGAGAAGCTCCTCCTACGCCAACAGCTGCTAATGCTGGTGCTGCCTTCCTTACAACACGGTGCATATAGTGAGTTGGGAGAGAGATAGCTCTGTGTTTGTTATAGATCTCTGTCTTTGTGAGTGTAAGAATATGTGTGTAAGGCTTTGAATAATAGAGGTCTCGGATAGATTCAGATTTGATTTAATCAAAAGCCACAATATGTTTTCTTATTGCAGATCATTTCCCAGAACAGATATATTTATCTCTTTTAGTCCCTCGCTCTGCACTTCACGGCAAACTAATAACACCAGCCATTACACCGAAACAAAAACAACTCCCAGAGCTCTATGGGAAAAGCCTTGCTTAGCTGCATTGGCATCGATGTGCGTAAGAGAGGTCCAGTGACGTGATCTGGCCCTCTGATGTGTTCTGGCGGGGGCACATTGGCTGAGAAATTATTCATTAGTTGGAGACAAGAAGGGTAGGCTGGATATATAGGCTGTGCTTGAGGCTACGATGAGCAAGGAGTTCTGACTGAACAGGATGGTTCCTCTTACTGACTAAACTGGCCGAGAGGGGAAGATGTGTTTATTACAAAACATCTGATGCTGTATGTGAATCTGTATGTATGCTTAGCCTATGTGTGTGTACGTGTGCGTGCATTCATATCTTCAATCATGTTAATACAAAACAATGTGGCCATGAAAGAAATTGGACAAGTATGAACATATGTGAAGATGAGTGGAATGTACTGGTCTGCCTGACGAACAGTCATTAAGCAGCAGTCGTCCGGTTGGTCTCACAATGGCCAGCCTTGTTGCAGACACCCAGCGGCTGATTAGGGAGGTTGCTCTGTTTAATCAGAGAGCTGTGGGGCAGCCAAAGGCTTCCGCTGCCCTGGGAGACACTTCTGCAGA
Organism: Thymallus thymallus; assembly: GCA_023634145.1. Classification (NCBI taxonomy): domain Eukaryota; kingdom Metazoa; phylum Chordata; class Actinopteri; order Salmoniformes; family Salmonidae; genus Thymallus; species Thymallus thymallus. Next base: position 29,184,467 of record CM042381.1, read on the forward strand.
TTGCAAACCATGGAAGCTGGACATAAACAAAGAATTATGGATAACACCCTGTAGCTTCAAACCAAAACTGTCAGCACTACTGAAAGAAAAGTTGTATCTTTTCTCTTTTCTTTGCACTGGTAACGTTCTGGTCATGATGGTGAATGTAAACGGGGGACCAAATCCCTCAGCTACCATTATATTTTCTTCTCGGCTGTCGACTTATAAAGTTAACCTATTCTCTCACGCTCTTCCCCCTGAGCTGTCTGCCATTACATGAGTCACTAACATGACTGTGCTGCACACGACGACAAACGCAATGGCAGTAGGATGAAACACCCCTTTTGACAAAAGCAGCCTATGAATATAGCTTTCTTTTGTTTCATACCCAAAAGCCCTTTCGGTGTCAAAGTAATTCAATGCGAAGAGCTATTTTATTTCTCCAAAAAGTGCAGAAATTGTTGAAGAAATATGGATGAGCTGAGGTGTTGCCTTTGAAAATAGGTTTCTAGGTGTGTTGAAACTCAGGGGAGAAGCCCACCCAAAATGACTCTCTAAAGCAGCCAGCACACACCTTCACATTAACATACACTATCAACTGTACATCCTGATAATATTATTAGTAACAACAATACTGCTTTAAAATAGTTATAAGACAATTGTTCTACAGTATGCATATGGAGGTGTTGTGCATATTGGGATTGTAAGATAATGAGCCAGAAAAATGGGTGCTGTATAGTGATACATTTCAGGGAGAGTGTCCATTAAACAGGTGTTTTTTTGCATGGTGACTCACATCTTGTTGACATGGAGACCAAAATAGCAGCCGAATGGAAGAGGACATTCAGTCTACCCTTGAGACTCGGCACCATAGAGGAAGAGAGAGAGAGGCAGAAGGGAAGAGAGCTGAGAAAGCTTGAAGAACCATGAGCCTTGTGTTGCATAAGGCAATGAGTCACACTCACCGTTTGGATCTTGGGAACCGATAGGAAATCGTTCCGTTGTCTCTCAGTGGGGAGTGGGCTTTTTTCTCTGTAAGAAAAAGGAATCCTGGTGGTGATATGGGAGGGATGCAAGAGATGTCTTATTGGGTAAATGTGTGTGTGTGAGAGAGAGAGAGAGAGAGAGAGAGAGAGAGATGGGTTAGGGGTGTTGAGTGATACAAAGTAAGGTACCCCATATACAGGTAGTTCTCAGGAACATGCTGTAGTTTACATTTGGAGAGAGTTGGACAAATATGCATGAATGTTCTGTAAGCTGTCAGGGGAGCAGTGAGGTTCTAATGATGTACTTGATCCAACAGCATTTATAAGCTGTGATCATCATTAATAACAGAGGGAAAGCTATTGAGTAGCACATGTAACCGGCAGGGACAGTATGTCTCTGTATGTGTACGTAAGTTTTGGACAGCCCACTGGTTTCCGTCAATCCTAGCAGTGGTAATAGTCCTATAGACCATTACAATGGTGCTCTGATTCCACTCCCCATTCAAGGGTCTGGCTTCTTTTCTCTAGAGGCATCTGGTCCAGAGAAGTATTTCTATATAGCAGTCCTCAGATATATCTTTGAAATCTCACATAATGTACGTATGTCAGAGAGAACATGTTTATTTGATTTTGTTAGAACCATCACTTTCTCCAAATGGCATCACAATACAGTCTAATAGGCCATTGTGAGTCATTCTAAAACTCAATAGTCCCATAGAACGCTTTATACAGCTCCAGGAGATGACGTCAATCTGCAGGCACTGTTATTTCATTTCTGCAGGGTCTGTGACCATGAAAATAACATTACAAAGCATCTGACTCACCTGATCTGTGGCCCTTAGAAGATTCACACCTCTTAGTGATGAATTGTAGTGTGAAGATTAAAACATTTCTTTCTCTTTGTTGGGCCTAAAAAGGCTGCCATACCCCCGCCAACGCTTCTCATAGAAATACATATTTTTACAGCTGACAAAAAGTACGCTTGGGCATTTACGTTGTGCACCAGGGCCTCCCACTCCTCTTTCTATTCTGGTTAGAGCCAGTTTGCGCTGTTCTGTGAAGGGAGTAGTACACAGCGTTGTATGAGATATTCCGTTTCTTGGCAATTTCTCGCCTTAATTTCTCAGAACAAGAATAGACTGATGAGTTTCAGAAGAAAGTTCTTTGTTTCTGGCCATTTTGAGCCTGTAATCGAACCCACAAATGCTGATGCTCCAGATACTCAACTAATCTAAAGATGGCCAGTTTTATTGCTTCTTTAATCAGCACAACAGTTTTCAGCTGTGCTAACATAATTGCAAAAGGGTTTTCTAATGATCAATTAGCCTTTTGAAATGATAAACTTGGATTAGCTAACACAACGTGCCAATGGAACACAGTAGTGATGGTTGCTGATAATGGGCCTCTGTACGTCTATGTAGATATTCAATAACAAATCAGCCATTTCCAGCTAAAATAGTAATTTACAACATTAACAATGTCTACACTGTATTTCTGAACAATTTGCTGTAATTTTAATAGCAAAAAATTTGCTTTTCTTTCAAAAACAAGGACATTTCTAATTGACCCCAAACTTTTGAACGGTAGTGTATGGCAACACAGAAAAATTTAAAAATGATCGGTGCAACATTTTTTGCGCCAGGGCTTTTCTTTTTAGGCCAAGCATTTACCGTCTTCCATCTAGGGGGTAGGCATTTAAGTGAACTAGCATCCACCGCACTGATTCCACCTCCCTGCTCATTGCCATGTTAAAATTACACCAATGTTTCAGTTCATTGTCTACGGCCAGTGCACTTTGAGGGTACACAAAGGGGGAACAGCATGGTTTTCTGGTGCTTCATAATTTCCAATGCTGTTTCACAATGAGCCGAAAGGATTACCCAAACCTGCCTGCCCATCAGCACTTCCACCAGATTGAGAGGTTGGAAATTAATCTGACAGTTTGCTTTCAAAAAAATACCCTGGAGCTAAAGGGCTTTGATATGTGTTTCTGCATCTCCTTGGTTTGTTTGCCTGTTTCAATTATTATTCAATGAATTATGGTTCAGACTATTGGGGGTAAGTTTGAACACATTAACTCAGACACATTGTGGTTGCTGGGACCAACGTTTGTATTTAGCATGAATCTGGTATGTTTTTCACACTCCTTTGCCATTTGAGCTGAAGCTGTAGTAAAACAATAGCTCACCAAGTTTATGTTCAATTGCATCTCAGTTGTCAATTCAGGAAGTGGTTGGAATTTTCATTTTCATAACATAAAATGTTCATTATTTTCAAAGGATTACATTATTTGAATGGTAGAAAGGCATGGCTGAATGGTACATGAATGGACAATTTCCACTAAGGACTAAGGACCCCAGTGTTTTACCAAAAAGGCTCAGACCTAGCCTCAGTGTCAGCCCTAGCTATGGAAACACATTTCCCAAAAAATAACACTAGATCATTAACATAAATCACTGGTGACACACTGGTGCTGTATAATGGAAAAATCCAAGAATCGTGATGGAATATGGATATAGTGCTAGTATGAGTCAGACATATTTTCAATACTACCCTCTGCTGTGTGTAACCTTTATTTATGTAGGCAAGTCAGTTAAGAACAAATTATTATTTACAATTACGGCCTACACCGGCCAAACCCAGATGAACCCTATCAGAAAATGTCCTCTGTCAAATAAACTTTGCTTAATCAAACAAAAATATATAATTATCTGTTGTTCCATTGTATTGTTTACTGAACTGCCAGTTTCCCACAAAAAAGTTTGACAAATAGACAACTAATTTGACATTTCTATCAAGTCCTGTAGTCATTTCTATCAAGTCCTCTAGCCAGGAGTTCAAATTAATAGAGTATGTCAGGAATTTATGATTTTGGCCAAATTCCTGTGTATTTTGCAATTCCATAAATGTTTTATAGAGAATAATTCTCACAACATTATGTTATAACTGTAAACAAGTTAGTAACTCCACTGCACATTCTTGTTGCGGATGACAATCTGCACCATACATCCCATTACAACACAGACAGTTGAAGAGACAGACCAGGCTTATAGCTGAGGTCATCAACTCATGTTAAGCAACAGTGTTTATTGTGTTGATGGTGTGAATGTCTGAGGATATAAATCACTTGAGGCGAGCAACACATCAGCCAGTCATACCCAGTCATACCAGGCTAAGAGAATGAATGACAAGACCACACTAGTTGGACATCATATGCATGTAAAATGGACCCTCAAGCCTCTTTGAACTACATGGCGACAATGACAGATATTCGCTTTGTAAAAGTTGCGGTTTCACTACCATTGCTATCCAAACCACAAGCCCCATTCCATTTCTATCTCGGGCCAATCAAATTCATCCTCTGTTTTGTTCCCTGACAACAGGTTCTCAGTCAATACAGCTCTCTGAGGGGCCAGTGGATGATGTAATTGGTCCAGCAGACACACATTGTGATGTAATTGGTCCAGCAGACACACATCATGTGAGCAGCAACGCATTGGCAACAACCATACCCTCAATGCCTCCATTGACTGGTTACAAAAACGGACAATGCCCCAAGGTTATTTATGTAACGTTGCCTGAGCAATACGACAAATATCTGTGGTTTCTCAAAGAAATTCATTTCCTCGTAAGTGAATAATAGTTGTGAATTTATTAGCAAATTTGTGTCTGTTTTGTTCTCTCATCCTGTTTGTCTGTGATGGCCTTCTTCTGCCAGCTGTATTCTACAGACAACCACTGCTCTATGATGGCCTGACAGTGATCATTGACCATCCACAGGCCTTTCATCAGGTGATAATTATGGACACATCTCTGAGGACAGACTGACAGCGTCATCTGGTGTTAATGCCTTCCTTTGCTCCCTGATGCCAATACATTAGGTCTTACACTCCATAGGGCCCCTAAGGGGACTGGCTTCCTGTTGAAAACTATGGCTGAAGGAAGAAAAGAGAAAATGGTTGTCGGTGACACATTTTCTGCCACACAAAGAATCCTATTGGAGTTGACTGTGAGGACTGGACGTCTGTAGAGCAGATTGGAGATAACATGACTGGGGCACGGCTCATTAGTGTAAACTGGATCCTCACAGTGAGGATAAAGGGACATTTTGGCCTGTCCACCTCCAATATGGAGAGCAAGTGGAGCATTTGGAATGAGACCAATTTAGCAGCTTAAGATGTTAACCAGCATACACAGATGCAATAATCCACGACCTTCCTCAAAATAACATATTTATTTCACTCAGTTTAATGAATCATTTGACATGAAATACATTTGAGTGTTGTGCAATAACAATGTATTTCTGCAGTGCAGTTGCGATTCCCAGCCTGTCTTTTCTTCTTCTGTAGGCCTACATGGGCGACAAAGAAACAATCTTAGGAGCACTTTGAAATACTCACCACTAAGTGGTACTATTTCTCTACAGAAGAGTTGAGTCTTCTGTTTCCCTCACATCGGGACAAGATCTGGTGATATGAGAAAACAAGTGTCTTTCTAAATGTGAGAAAGTTGTCAGGACATCTTGTGTCACTGAATAGCATGTAACAATGCAGTGTCATTTTCCATGTAGTGGAAATAGTTATGATAGGTGTATGACATATGTTGACAAAACAGTCAATGTCGCCTGTTCACTTCTACTAAAATTAGGCTACAGTAAAAAGTGTTAGGAGGACATCTGTCAAAACTACATAACTACTACATAACCATGAGAAGTGTCTTTGTGACATTCTTTACAGTAAACACATCACTTTAAGGGAGTATAATGCATTCATAACACCTTCATGAAACCAGTCATGACACCTTAATGAATGTTGTAGTATTATACAGATCAACCTTCATAAAGAACACACCTCGGTTGAACCTATAGCCTCAACCACAACCCTAACCTTAACCTCAACCACAACCCTATAGCGTCATGTCCACATCCCAGTTCAACCCTCACCCCCAACCACAACCCTATGTGTAAGATGGCTGTGTGTAAGAGGGTGGCGCTGGGTGGGGCGAGTGTCTTGCTGTTTTCGATAATTATTACTTTGTTTGCTCAGAATGTTTGTGCAATAATTTCCCAGGACCGACAAACACCCTCTGGACATTAGATGGGAAGCTACAAACGTATAGTATCTTTCAGAAGGCAACACAGGAAACCAAGGGGGAGGAAAGGGGGACTCCAAGCTAGGCTGAAAAGACAGCCAACACGGCGTCCTCTTCCTAGTATTGTGATGGCTAACGTCCAATATCTGGATCTTTTTTTTTTTTACATTTAATTTATTAATGATTAACATGTTCAAAGACTCATCCACCCAGGACTCATCCATCAACATTGAGGAATATACATAGTTAGTCACAGGCTTCATCAGGAAATGTGTTGATGATGTTGTACCATACACAATGGATCCACTCCAATTTGCCTACTGCTCCAACAGATCTACAGAATGCCATTTCCATTGCAATTCACACGGCCGTAACACACCTGCACAAGAAGAACACCTATGTGTATGTGAGAATGCTGTTCACTGACTGCAGTTCAGCATTCAACACTATTGTTCCCTCCAAACTCGTTACCAAGCTCAGGGCATTGGGCCTGGACACCACCCTCTGCAACTGAATCCTGGACTTCCTGACGGGCAGACCACAGGTTGTGAGAATTCGCAACAACACCTTCTCCACACTGACTCTTAACCAAGGGGCCCCACAGGGATGTGTCCTCAGCCCTCTGCTGTACTCCCTGTTCACGCACGACTGCGTGGCTAAGCACAACACCAACTCCATCATCAAGTTTGCTGATGACACCACTGTTGTATGCCTGATCACTAACAATGACGAGTCATCCCATAGGGAGGAGGTAGGTGAACTGGCATTGTGGTGTCAGGACAACAACCTCTGCCTCAATGTCAGCCAAACAAAGGAGTTGACTGTCGACTTCAGGAAGCAGAGAAGAGGCATGGACCAACAACACCACCAATTTTGTCAAGAGGTAGCAACTTCCTAAGGCGGCTGAAGAAATTTGGCATGCCACCCTCTCCAAATAGTACCACTGCATAGTTGAGAGCGTCCTGACTGGTTGTATCACGTCCTAGACCAGGAACTGCTCCACCCACGACCGCAAGGCCCTCTAACGGGTGGTGAACATCACTGAGGCCGTTCTCCCAGTCAGTATCTGAGGTGAACGTGAGGTGATGGCAGCGGGTGAATGGCATGACAATGGGCCTCAGGATCTCATTCATTTTTGTATTTTTATTTCACCTTTATTTAACTAGGCAAGTCAGTTAACAACAAATTCTTATTTACAATTACGGCCTACACCGGCCAAACTCGGACAACGCTGGGCCAATTGTGCGCCGCTCTATGGGATTCCCAATCACGGATGGTTGTGATACAGCCAGGATTCGAACCAGGGTGTCTGTAGTGACGCCTCTAGCACTGAGATAAAGTGCCTTAGACTGTTTATCACGCTATCTCTGTGCATTCAAATTGCTATCAATAAAATGCAATTGTGTTCGTTGTCCGTAGCTTATGCCTGCCCATACCATGACCCCACCGCCACCATTGGGCACTCTGTTCACAACGTTGACATCAGCAAACCGGTCGCCCACACAGTGCCATACACGTGGTCTGCGGTTGTGAGGCCGGTTGGACATACTGACAAATTCTCTAAAACGTTGGAGGTGGCTTATGGTAGAGAAATTAACATTCAATTCTCTGGCAACAGCTCTGGTGGGTATTCCTGCGGTCAGCATGCCAATAGCACGTTCCCTCAAAACTTGAAACATCTGTGGCATTGTGTGACAAAACTGCACATGTTAGAGTGGCCTTTTATTTTTCCCAGCACAAGGGGCAGCTGTGTAATGATCATGCTGTTTAATAAGCTTCTTGACATGCCACACCTGTCAGGTGGATGGATTATCTTGGCAAAGGAGAAATGCTCACTAACAGGGATGGAAACAAATTTGTGCACCCAATTTGAGAGAAATAAGGTTTTTGTGCACACTTTACATGTGTTTATATTTTTGTTCAGTTTATATACCCAGTGAAGGCAAAGAACCTTGAGAGTTCTATCCCTACCGCAGAATGTAATGAGGAATTTAGAAAACAACAGCTAACAAAAGCTAACCCAGTCACATCAAACTCTGAAATGACAGCTAACGCTCCCTTTTAATTTGTTTCAGCTGTTTTGCATTGATATTTATATCCATATTAATGATGTTGCTGCATGATTTTGCCTGGTAAGAAAAATGGCTAGCTGACGTCCGACCCTTTAGCTCTTTATGGCAAGGGGAAGATCTAATTCATATTTTGCAACATATTCATACAAACCTTTGCTGTTGCAAACTAAATTCTAGCTAGAAGCAAGAGGAAATAATGTGTTTAATAAAATAATACACTCTTAGCTAAATAAAGGGGTTCTATATATTGTTTAATTCAAAATGTAACTGCCATTCTGATTCAAAAACCAACTGCCATTCCAGCATGACAACACAAGAGGACAGTGGTTAAACCAACTAGCAAGTAGCCTACCAATAAGCACATTTTTTTCAATGTATTAAGGTAAGCAACGTTAATTATTTAATTTGAATATATGAAGCCAACGTCATATGATAAACTATAGGCTAGATAAATAAAGTTGAAACGTTATTTGAATTTGAGCACGTTTGTAAGCTAGCTAAACAGAAAAGGCTAGGCTACTTTAATTCAACACTTTACAAGCTAGCCAGCTAACTCTTTTAAATATTTTTTTTATTATTATGGGAAATGCCAAATAGAGCTACAGACCCAGCCTGACAGCCAGGCAATTAGCTAATTGTTACGTATATTTCAGTATTTCAGTGTGGAGTCAATTGAGGGGACTATGTTTAGAAAATTGTTGCTGACTGAGAGGAGGTATGTATACATTTATAATACATTATGTATAATACGTTTTGGTAATTCAATTGCCTAGTTAATCATTACATGGCTTTTAACATAATATACAGTGGGGAGAACAAGTATTTGATACACTGCCGATTTTGCAGGTTTTCCCACTTACAAAGCATGTAGAAGTCTGTAATTTTTATCATAGGTACTCTTCAACTGTGAGTGATGGAATCTAAAACAAAAATCCAGAAAATCACATTGTATGATTTTTAAGTAATGAATTTGTATTTTATTGCATGACATAAGTATTTGATACATCAGAAAAGCAGAACTTAATATTTGGTACAGAAACCTTTGTTTGCAATTACAGAGATCTTACGTTTCCTGTAGTTCTTGACCAGGTTTGCACACACTGCAGCAGGGATTTTGGCCCACTCCTCCATACAGACCATCTCCAGATCCTTCAGGTTTCGGGGCTGTTGCTGGGCAATACGGACTTTCACCTCCCTCCAAAGATTTTCTATTGGGTTCAGGTCTGGAGACTGGCTAGGCCACTCCAGGACCTTGAGATGCTTCTTACGGAGCCACTCCTTAGTTGCCCTGGCTGTGTGTTTCGGGTCGTTGTCATGCTGGAAGACCCAGCCACGACCCATCTTCAATGCTCTTACAGAGGGAAGGAGGTTGTTGGCCAAGATCTCGCGATACATGGCCCCATCCATCCTCCCCTCAATACGGTGCAGTCGTCCTGTCCCCTTTGCAGAAAAGCATCCCCAAAGAATGATGTTTCCACCTCCATGCTTCACGGTTGGGATGGTGTTCTTGGGGTTGTACTCATCCTTCTTCTTCCTCCAAACACGGCGAGTGGAGTTTAGACCAAAAAGCTCTATTTTTGTCTCATCAGACCACATGACCTTCTCCCATTCCTCCTCTGGATCATCCAGATGGTCATTGGCAAACTTCAGACGGGCCTGGACATGCGCTGGCTTGAGCAGGGGGACCTTGCGTGCGCTGCAGGATTTTAATCCATGACGGCGTAGTGTGTTACTAATGGTTTTCTTTGAGACTGTGGTCCCAGCTCTATTCAGGTCATTGACCAGGTCCTGCCGTGTAGTTCTGGGCTGATCCCTCACATTCCTCATGATCATTGATGCCCCACGAGGTGAGATCTTGCATGGTGCCCCAGACCGAGGGAGATTGACCGTCATCTTGAACTTCTTCCATTTTCTAATAATTACGCCAACAGTTGTTGCCTTCTCACCAAGCTGCTTGCCTATTGTCCTGTAGCCCATCCCAGCCTTGTGCAGGTCTACAATTTTATCCCTGATGTCCTTACACAGCTCTCTGGTCTTGGCCATTGTGGAGGTTGGAGTCTGTTTGATTGAGTGTGTGGACAGGTGTCTTTTATACAGGTAACGAGTTCAAACAGGTGCAGTTAATACAGGTAATGAGTGGAGAACAGGAGGGCTTCTTAAAGAAAAACTAACAGGTCTGTGAGAGCCGGATTTCTTAATGGTTGGTAGGTGATCAAATACTTATGTCATGCAATAAAATGCAAATTAATTATTTAAAAATCATACAATGTGATTTTCTGGATTTTAGATTCTGTCTCTCACAGTTGAAGTGTACCTATGATAAAAATTACAGACCTCTACATGCTTTGTAAGTAGGAAAACCTGCAAAATCGGCAGTGTATCAAATACTTGTTCTCCCCACTGTATATGTTTAGCTCAGTCTGGCAGTAACCCAAAACTATCAGGCAGAGGATTTATATTGGCTGCTGCTGACAACAACTGCATGTAAGTTGTTCTTTTACATCACAATAATTATGTCTACATAGCATTTTGCCTTCATTTTGGCAGATTAACTCATGCTTATTTCTGATGATTAACTCATGCTTATTTCTGATGATTAACCCATGCTTATTTCTGATGATTAACCCATGCTTATTTCTGATGATTAACCCATGCTTATTTCTGATGATTAACCCATGCTTATTTCTGATGATTAACCCATGCTTATTTCTGATGATTAACCCATGCATATTTCTGATGATTAACCCATGCTTATTTCTGATGATTAACCCATGCTTATTTCTGATGATTAACTCTTGCTTATTTCTGATGATTAACCCATGCTTATTTCTGATGATTAACCCATGCTTATTTCTGATGATTAACCCATGCTTATTTCTGATGATTAACCCATGCTTATTTCTGATGATTAACCCATGCTTATTTCTGATGATTAACTCATGCTTATTTCTGATGATTAACTCTTTTTTATTTCTGATGATTAACCCATGCTTATTTCTGATGATTAACCCATGCTTATTTCTGATGATTAACTCATGCTTATTTCTGATGATTAACTCATAATTATTTCTGATGATTAACCCATGCTTATTTCTGATGATTAACTCATAATTATCTCTGATGATTAACCCATGCTTATTTCTGATGATTAACTCATAATTCTTTCTGATGATTAACTCATGCTTATTTCTGATGATTAACTCATAATTATTTCTGATGATTAACCCATGCTTATTTCTGATGATTAACTCATAATTATTTCTGATGATTAACCCATGCTTATTTCTGATGATTAACTCATAATTATTTCTGATGATTAACCCATGCTTATTTCTGATGATTAACTCATAATTATTTCTGATGATTAACTCATGTTTTTGCTCCTTTTTTCTTCATCTCTGGAACCAATTAGGCAACAACCCATACTGTTCTGGCAGTAGGTACAGTACCTTCAGAAAGTATTCATGACATATTCCATATTTTGTTGTGTTGCAGCCTGATTTTAAAATTGATTAAATGTATTTCTTTTTCTCACCCATCTACACACAATACCCCATCAGACAAAGTGAAAACATGTGTTTCGGAATTTATGCACATTGAAAATGAAATACAAAACCATCTAATTTACATAAGTATTCACACCCCTGAGTCAATACATGTCTCTAAGAGCTTTGCACAACTGGATTGTACAATATTTGCCCATCATTCTTTTCAAAATTCTCAAGCTCAAGCTGTTGATCATTGCTAGACAAACATTTTCAAGTCTTGCCATAGATTTTCAAGCAGATTTAAGTCAAAACTGTAACTCGGCCACTCAGGAACATTCAATGTTGTCTTGGTAACCAACTGATCACATCTCTGACAAGAAATTGGAAGTCAATTACTTAAAGAAGAAATGTAAGAATTAGTCTGTCTGCCACTCATTCAAAACCAGAAATGGCTTAAAATGATTAGTATATATAGATAACAAATTCAGTTCCACTTAAAGTCAACAGGTTTGACAGCTATGCTGCATAAAATTCAAGTCAGTTGGGAACAGGTCTTTGATGTCCCAATACCTTGACATTGGGTCTATGAACTGACATATAAAGCAACAATTGACATATCAATCTCTTAATTTCAATTTAATCTATTATATAAGTCACTTGCTACAAAAATGATGCTCAATATATGGGACATTGACCAGTCAGCCCTGTGCAGACTGCCACAAGGAAACAGAATCAATTGAACATATTTTCTGGTACTCTCCATCGGTGGCTCACTTTTGTAGAACTGTTTGGCCATAATGACCATCGTTATGTTGGGAGGAAAAAGGGGGAGGCTTGCAAGCCGAAGAACACCACCCCAACCGTGAAACACGAGGGTGGCAGAATCATGTTGTGGTGGTGCTTTGCTGCAGGAGGGACTGGTGCACTTCACAAAATAGATGGCAAAATTGAAAATTATGTGGATATATTGAAGCAACATCTCAAGACATCAGCCAGGAAGTTAAAGCTTGGTAGCAAATGTGTCTTCCAAATGGACAATGACCCCAGGCATACTTCCAAAGTTGTGGCAAAATGGCTTAAGGACAACAAAGTCAAGGTATTGGAGTGGCCATCACAAAGCCCTGACCTCAATCCTATAGAACATTTGTGGGCAGAACTGAAAAAGCATGTGCGAGCAAGGAGGCCTACAAACCTGACTCAGTTACCACAGTTCTGTCAGGAGGAATGGGCCAAAGTTCACCCAACTTATTGTGGGAAGCTTTTGGAAGGCTACCCCAAACGTTTGACCCAAGTTAAACAATTTTAAGGCAATGCTACCAAATACTAATTAAGTGTATGTCAACTTCTGACCCACTGAGAATGTGTTGAAATAAATAAAAGCTGAAATAAATCATTCTCTCTACTATTATTCTGACATTTCACAGTCTTAAAATAAAGTGGTGATCCTAATGTATTTGGCTAAGGTGTATGTAAACTTCGGACTTCAACTGTATGTATAATTAGTTAACTACATGTACTGTATACAGTATATGAGTGAAAATCAATGTAAATAGCAGTAGAAGTCGTATTGTTAGTTTACTCCAATTACTCCAATCAGGGGAGGGGTGGTAAGGATGGGGGGGTGGGAGGGGATTCACTTGATTAAAGGCTTTATATATATATATAATCTTCAAACTTATGGCATACTCTATAAAGGTTGTATAAAAGGTTATATAACAGGTCCATTGCTAAATGTGACATAATCCAATATTCTCCATTTAACATGGGATCCAAAACTAAAATCTAAAATGTGTCACTTAAAAGCACATGTGTAAGCTCAGCCCATTATGTACGTCCACCAATGCTTTGATAAACCTGCTATGTTACATAGATATTTGCTATGTTAATATGCTTCTGCTTGGACAATTTCCTTCTCAAACAATCTATCATAACAAGTGCCTTTACACCTTTCACTTGCAAAATTATGCAAATGTAATTTACATGAAAACTGACAGCCTTCCTCTCCATCTGAACTAACTTGGCTGCTGTTGCTTTCACACACAGTGGCGGTATGTATGTTGATTGTTATGTTATATGTACACTACCGTTCAAAGGTTTGGGGTCACTTAGAAATGTCATTGTTTTTTAAAGAAAAGCTATTTTTTTGTCCATTAAAATAACATCAAATTTATCAGAAATACAGTGTAGACATTGTTAATGTTGTAAATGACTATTGTAGCTGGAAACGGCAGATTTTTAATGGAATGTCTACATAGGCGTACAGAGGCCCATTATCAGCAACCATCACTCCTGTGTTCCAATGGCACATTGTGTCAGCTAATCCAAGTTTATCATTTTAAAAGGCTAATTGATCATTAGAAAACCCTTTTGCAATTACACTACCGTTCAAAAGTTTGAGGTCACTTAGAAATGTCCTTGATTTTTAAAGAAAAGCACATTTTCTGTCCATTAAAATAACATCAAATTGATCAGAAATACAGTGTAGACATTGCTAATGTTGTAAATGACTATTGTAGCCGGAAATGGCTTATTATTTTAGGGAATATCTACATAGGCGTACAGAGGCCCATTAGCAGCAACCATCACTCCTGTGTTCCAATGGCACGTTGTGTCAGCTAATCCAACTTTATCATTTTAAAAGGCTAATTGATCATTAGAAAATCCTTTTGCAATTATGTTAGCACAGCTGAAAACTGTTGTGCTGATTAAAGAAGCAATAAAACTGGCCATCTTTAGACTAGTTGTGTATATGGAGCATCAGCATTTGTGGGTTTGATTACAGGCTCAAAATGACTCGAAACGAAGCATTTTCTTCTGAAACTCGTCAGTCTATTCTTGTTCTGAGAAATGAAGGCTCTTCCATGCGAGAACAGCACAAACTTTTTCCCTGTGTCATTTCACATTATTACACATAACTTATATGTTCTGGTTTCTTTGTATGTATGAATTATTTGGGTTGTTACCAACATCTGGTGAAAATTTCATGTCAATAGCACCTTTGGAAATATATTTACTGAGAAAAATGGTGACGTGTTCAATACTTATTTCACCCGCTGTAAGGGGTCGCTTAGGGCCCCCAGACGCTACTGGGCCCCCAACACCCCCCCCCCCCCCCCCCCCAATTTGCTTTAAAACCACAACATTTTCTCTATGCCTCATGGCAAAATGGAGAGAATTACAGTAAATGTACAAAACAAATCTCTACCATCAAGAGGGGGACCACCAAAAATTTTACCCGCAAATAGCTAGGGCCGGCACTACACAGGACCCACACAAATAAGTATTATGTTATCAAACAAATAACATTTGACCTGAGAAGGCTACCTAACAAGTTTCATCTGGCATGCAGTTGTTGAAGAAACTGTTTAGTACATTTTATTTTAGACCTACAGTATTATTGGCATACGGTAAAATGATAACCTGACAAACTCTACATTTCGGTCAGTTGGAATTCACTACAATAAGAATGGTAAGCCTAACATTATATCAGATATTGACCAATTACTAAAGGACTAACCTAAGATGCTACCACAATCAAAGAAAGGACTGAGGTGACAATTCATTTATAATTTCAATGAATTGTTACACAATTACAAAGTTATTAATTGTAGTACGTTGCCTACTAAAGCAAAAGTGTGACGTTGTCAAATCATTAATATGTAGGTCAGTATTAACATACTGTATTCAGCAGATCGTGTGGCAGGTTGTCCGGCAGGGTGCTTATGGAGTGAACAAGAAAAAGCGGGCTGCTGGTGGCAGGGAGAAAAGGAAGGAAACGTGAGGAATGGCTGAAAGCTGACCGTGTTTTTCTACAGGAAACAAATCAGGAGTGGGAAACAATAGCAAAAATAAGGCACCAAATGTTTCCAATTTCTTTTGGAGAATTGTACTGAGGCTTCTTATTTTGACCACGCATGGATCCGCCTGATTTGCTGATTTAATGGGACAACGAAAACGGAAAAAAGCTAAAGGTGCCGATTTTGTCGTCTGTGTGGACTGGTGCTACTTATTTTTATGGGACCAACACTCCACACGGGATGAATAAGAGGACACTTTTCTAGTGCAAGGTAAACCGTATTGTTTGAGTAAATAAATCGGCCGGGTTTGACGGGTAGGTAAGGATATATTTTCGGTGGGACTGATGCATGAACATGTTATATCCTTGAAGTGGTCGACTACCTATCAACAATAATACGTATTCAGGCATCTTGGGACAAGCCACCACAACAGAGCGGTCACATGAAAAGTAGCCTACATGTCCTTATAAGAGAACAACGTAAAGCCATTTTCTCAGTCTGAACAGAATAAGAACATGCGCGTGTTTGTCATCTGGATCTTTTTGCGGTTGTGTTCACTGCGGGATGGTAGGGCTGGTCAAGGACAATCCACTCCGGCTATTTGTTCGTCCTCATGCAGCTGCGACGAGGACGGAGGCGCCGATTGCTCTGGGAAGGGTCTGACCACTGTCCCAACTGGTCTAAGCGCCTTCACCTACTATCTGTAAGTATCAACACACATATTGAAACTGTAATACAACACGACTAAAGCTACAATCAATCGCTCTCCCTCGTTAGGACATGTTTGCAACGGTAAGGTTCGCCACTACTTACTCGAGAGGGGACACCTCTCCACGTCACTACTGGAGCAAACTTTTGCACGATGGCTGTCAATGAAGCGAAATAATAGATTGCGTTTTTACAACCTTGGGTTGTGGTTCAGTTATTAAACTAATAACAAACACGTTATTGTGGTTGGTATGAGAGGGCAAGCACAAAGAATGAAGAACAAACAGCCAGAGGAAAAAAAAGGCCTTAAAACAAAATGTTGATACAGTATTGGCTAGGAAATGTTATGTTGTGCAATGGTTGCCAAAATTGTTGATGCTGGTCCAAACTCATTAACTTGCAGACCTTTCCTTAAAATGATGCCTCTTATACCCTCGTTTTTTACTCTACTGAAAAGCATACAAGCTATAGCATATTCCTTGGCCTGGGACCTGAACCTTCACTTTCTTAGACGGGCCATGATCGTTTCCACTCATATTCAGGGACATGTGGAATAGTAGCCCATCATCCGTGTAAAGCAAGAAGGTGGATTTGTATTCATTTGCTGATTCTTCGGCCTGTCTTGGCTCTGTAGTCTGGACTGACTCCTTTGTGAGATGTGAAGGAATACAACTGAGACTGTTTATCCTGAATGCTGCTTCACTCACAAACTCACATCATACCCATAGTCTCAAAGACAGTTGTTGTGGTTGGTATTCTGATATCTGCACGACATATCCTTTACATATGCATTACATGTCCTTTACAAAGTGATGCAGGAGAACCTTTCAAATTCGTCTTACAGGGATACCCCAGAATTCACCCCAGGATTAGTCAGTTGGGTAACACTTTACTGTAATAATTAAGTCTTCTTTACTTTTCTTCCAAAGCGTCCTAAATTGCAAAATTGTGGCTAAAGAAACTTATCAACATGGGGAAAATGTGCAATGTTAAATTATTTGTAGACTGTATATTTAAAAAAGAAAAAGAAAACAACATTTTCTGAATCTTGGTCAGGAACCGCCGAAAGGAAAAAGCTGTTGTGATCAACAACTAAACCAAAAGCCCTGTGACGTGGATCTTTTAGTTAGACAATAGTTGATTTTAAGGAATGGGCAGTTTCTTTTATTTACATTTTTTTAAATTTTTTAGTAATTTAGCAGATGCTTTTATCCAGAGCGACTTACATGTTCATATTTTTTTTCTGTATTCCCTGTGATTCCGCCGTTATATCTGTCTTTGTCTCTGTCCCAAGAGTTGCTCTGCCCTACCTTACTAGAGAGAAAGAGGAAGAGCATTACTAACTGAGGAGAAACTGGGACTACATAGTTAATACATTCCTGGTTAACTAGCCTTAAAAGTTTCACAATGTCTTAGTTAATGATCAACTGAGCAGCCGCCCAAGGGCGTTAAAGGGGCTATGTGTTATTCATTGAAGGTGGACCAAGGAAATGTGCTTCCTAATGTAGAAAGAAGGAAGGATCTGACCTTGAGAAGACTACCCTCTGGGCATACACTGGTTGAATCAAGGTTGTTTCCATGTCATTTCAATGAAATTACGTTGAACCAACGTGAAATAGACGTCTGGGCCCGGTGGGTATTGATACAGAACAGTTTCATATCCAAGACTGAATGAGAAATTGAAATGTATACAATATCACCTTTATTTACTTAACATAAAAGCAGAGGGGTTGGTTTTTACGTTTATTTCCTCAGACGAACCTGAACATTACACCACATGGACTGTAAGTCCATTTTTTTGACTTCTTGATATCCAGCAGAATTGGAGAAATCCACAAGCTCTAGAGTTGACCCAATAAACCGCCAATGTAGGGATGTTTTGTGTCAGGTAAACTGAAGAGAAACAGTGGTATTTCTTGTAGTGTTTGCTTTTATCAAACACCATTTGATCTTTTCAGACTTGCATGTAAGTTACCAACGTGTCCCCAAATATTGTATTACAATTGCCAAGTCTACTTATTACGATTGGAAATATGGGCGAGGTGGCTTCTTGCGCACCTAAACTGAGCAAGGTTAACCAAATGCTTTGTGACAGCTTTTTAGCTCATAACTATGTGATATATTCATTTCAAGCCCTCAGAGTATTTGTCGGGTTGCCTTAGGGCAATTCCACACC
Source organism: Thymallus thymallus (assembly GCA_023634145.1). Taxonomy (NCBI): domain Eukaryota; kingdom Metazoa; phylum Chordata; class Actinopteri; order Salmoniformes; family Salmonidae; genus Thymallus; species Thymallus thymallus. The sequence continues at coordinate 29,202,764 of CM042381.1, forward strand.
AACAGAGTGATTTCTCACTTTTTAAAATGTATGTTAAACAAAAACCAATGATTGCAAAACAGTGCAGATGCTAAGTTTGTGGAAAGAATGATGGCACAAACAGTACAAAACATAATTCTGTTAACAAACTGCATCTGCACTGTTCTTCAAGTAAATGTGTTTTTGTAAAATGTTCAGTGGAAATTGTTACAAGTGGCCAATCATTGGTTTTTGTTTGAAATACATCTTGAAGTATTTTTTGTTGTTGTCTGTTACTGTGGAGTTGACCCTTTAGTGCAGCTGTCTCTCTGATTCTAATTCTCTCTCTCTCTGTATTTCTCTCCCTCTCTCCATTCAATGTCTCTTCTCCGTCTCTTAAACTTCTTTCCATTCCTTCTGTGTTTTGGTGAGCAGAGAGGGCAGGGGTCATGATGGATTAGGGCGACACATCACAGCTGTAGAAAGACTCTTTTTTTCAGCTCTAATGCACAGGGAGGCTGTGCTGGGCTGGTAATGCTCCTTACCGGAAGTGAGCTAATGTTTGTTTTAAAGAACTAAACAAAATATTCACCTCCATAATTTAATCCCAGTTATCACTCATCAAAAGTGGAATTACATACCTTAGTACTCTTCTAGAACCATATTTTGGTAAAACTTTACATTAAGTTGCTTGTTGGCTGACACACTAGTCTGTTAATTGGGGTACACCTCATCTGCTGTGACATTTAGTGGCAATTATAAGCTTTTTTGCTCAAACAGCAGAATCAGACAGAGATCAACAAGACAGGCAAGTAGTGAAGAGCTTGATACATTGAGATGTGGAAAATTACTGAAGGAAGAGATTCATGGACAGAAAGAGACAGGGAAATTGACACACACACACACACACACAGAGAGAGATAACGACAGAAGCAGACAGGTCCAGCAGTCTTACAGGAGGAACATCGCAGGCCCTGCTGTCCCCAGAGGTGGGAGAATGGTTTCCCAGAAGGTTGGCTTTGTTTGTGGTTTTTCTCCTGTTGTGATACCATCCAGTACAATCTGCCACCCCATGAATGTACTGAAACTGTTGGACATAGAAGCAGAGAGGAGAATGGAGGGCAGCAGTTCTGTTATGAAGACAACTAAAAGAAATAGGAACAAAACCGTCTTTTCAACGTTTTTTTGTTGGATTTGTATCCTTGGAATTCTGGAATGTCCTTCAGACAGAGGTACGACTAGACCTGCTGTTGTCCTGCATTTGTAGTTATTAAAAGAGCGTTACTTCAAGTTTTTATTTCATGTGTCGTCCTTCGTCAAAATCCTACAATACTTTAGCATTTATGCATCTGTTGATTTGCATAATCCTGTGGAATTTTACACAGATAGGAAGTGGCCTGTGCCCTTTGTTTTATCAGTCCATAAATCAGTGTGTTGGGTTAGCACCAGCCAGCAGCCCAGAGGAAGGCTGGAGAGGAAGGCTGGAGAGGAAGGCTGGAGAGGAAGGCTGGAGAGGAAGGCTGGAGAGGAAGGCTGGAGAGGAAGGCTGGAGAGGAAGGCTGGAGAGGAAGGCTGGAGAGGAAGGCTGGAGAGGAAGGCTGGAGAGGCGGAGCTGGAGAGGCAGGCTGGAGAGGCGGAGCTGGAGAGGCAGGCTGGGGGGTGGAGCTGGAGAGGCAGGCTGGGGGGTGGAGCTGGAGAGGCAGGCTGGGGGGTGGAGCTGGAGAGGCAGGCTGGGGGGTGGAGCTGGGGGGTGGAGCTGCCTGCAGCATGTTGGAGTGTACATTACATTTTTAATTGGCTACTGAAATGGAGACTCTCCTGTCTGAGGAAAACAGGTGAGGAGAGAGAGAAATAAGTTATGCAACCCCCCCCAACCTGTATAGTAATTTCCCCTCTGACAGTGCATGCCTGCTGCATCTCTGCTGGATACGAGTGACAAAAGTCACATCTCAGCCTCTTGAGGGCTTGGTGACTGTGTGTGTGTGTGTGTGTACTCGCTCTCGTGTGCGTGCTGGGGGCATGAGGGTTTGGGATAGGAGGGGGTCACTTCTCACATCTCATCTCAATTGAAGTCCTTTCATAGTGTGAACAAGCACAAGTTTAGGGGAGGGAGGGGATAGGGGGACTAAGGCCCTTTCAGTCCACTGGTCCAGCTAACTCACTCACCATTGGTGCCCTCTTTCCATCTTAAGCTGAATGATACTTTTTGTTCGTGGTCAGCAGAGGTGAAAGGAGCCAGTCACTGGTTCCAGCTCCCAAACAGGATGACTGCTAGATGGTTGAATGTTTACCTCTCTCTTCTCCCCTCTTTCTCCCCTCTCCCCCCCCCCCCCCCCCTTGCTCTGTCTGTCTGTCTGTCTGTCTGTCTGTCTGTCTGTCTGTCTGTCTGTCTGTCTGTCTGTCTGTCTGTCTGTCTGTCTCCCTCGTACACAACTCTCACTCTTTTCCTTCTAATCACTTACACATCTTCCCAACTTTCATCCTCTTTTTCCATAATTCTCTCCAACTCTCTCATCATCACGTTCTCTGTCAATCTCTCTCTCTTGGTTCAATTCAATGTTGTAATTTGGTATAAAAGGCATACATTTGAATAGCAAAATAACATTTAATGAAAGCCAATGACAACATCTACCAACATCTTGGTGCCCTGTTATAAATCACTTCTCTCCCCTCCTGTCTCTCACTGCTTTAGGACTGACATGTTTGCCTTGCAGGCTGGTTGTTGCACTCTAGCTACAGTGAATCAGTGTCCCCTTGTACCCATGTGGTAAATGCTTGACCTTCTCTGCACTTCCGTGGTGAAACACTCTGCCCGTCTGTGTATACAAAGTGCCCTTGTTCCTTTCCAGCATGGCACCCAGGGAACCTCAGCCATCTTCCTCAATTCTCATCACCTTCACCTCCTCTCTAGTCAATAAGAAACCGCCAGCTGAGAAAATAGTTACCCATTACCTGCAACTTTGCCACAACTTTGCTGTCATGAGACCAGGGGGCTAAAAAGCCAAAGCATTACTGAGTTTGCTTTACGTCTGAGGTAGTCAATGGTAGCAAGTGGTTGGGTTGGTGCCCTCTTTGGCTTCTCTACCTCAACAAATGATCTACTGGCAGGATATCGATTTTCATTCAGATGACGTTAGCCAGCTAAATAAACACTGCCAAAGTGGAGTTGTCCTCCTTTTGAAGATCACCTTGGTATTCATGGTGCACCTGAACTAAGCCTATGCCACCTTGAAGCAAGGCCCTTGCAGACACTACATCAGATACTTTTTACATTTGCTATCTTCAACGCCCTCCAACTCATCACCCAGAGATCTTCAAAGGAAGGACATAGTAACCCTTTCCCCAAATCTCTATCTTATCTGCCGTTGTCCCGTCTGTTAGCCCTTACTGTTCTTATCTGCCGTTGTCCTGTCTGTCAACCCTTACTGTTCTTATCTGCCGTTGTCCTGTCTGTCAGCCCTTACTGTTCTTATCTGCGTTGTCCTGTCTGTCAACCCTTACTGTTCTTATCTGCCGTTGTCCTGTCTGTCAGCCCTTACTGTTCTTATCTGCCGTTGTCCTGTCTGTCAACCCTTACTGTTCTTATCTGCCGTTGTCCTGTCTGTCAGTCCTTACTGTTCTTATCTGCGTTGTCCTGTCTGTCAACCCTTACTGTTCTTATCTGCTGTTGTCCTGTCTGTCAACCCTTACTGTTCTTATCTGCCGTTGTCCTGTCTGTCAACCCTTACTGTTCTTGTCTGTCTGTCTGTCTGTCTGTCTGTCTGTCAATCCTTACTGTTCTTGGCACGGTAGTTTCCACTCCCTCTCATGGTTCCCTGCCAGCCAGAGTGTCCTCCCACACACATACCACATATACACGCCTTGGTTTTGAAGTCACTTTAATTTGAATCTCTTTCTGGTCTGCTTTTGCACTGCTTGGCACTCTTTCCATGTATATTTCTCTGTCTGTAATGTGGTTTTTGTGTGGCTTTGGTGAGGTCCTTGTCTGGTCTGTGGACAGACACCAGTGGCCTGTGTAATTATGAGGGGGAAGCTTACCGTGAGCTCAGGTTAAAACCATGCTGACCAAGATCCGTTTAGGATCGAAACGTTGTCTATAAATCAGAGAATTGGGTGCATAAACAGTGTGCAGGCCGTCTTTATTAGCCCAGCACCTAAGTCTTTAAGGATGTGCTTATGACCACAAACCTTTCTAAACCCATGCTCCAACCATCAGAGACCACACAAATAAGTATAATGTCTCACTTGCCAGGGACTTGAAGAGGGTTGAGTTCCTTTTTGACCCTCTTTACCATGGAGAGGTTGTGGTTGGCTTTGAGTTAATATTTTAATGCTCTTCTTGCATCATAGCAGAGATGATAAATTATTGCTTATTTTTTAATTGTTTGAAAGGTATAGATTTAGTTTTTGACATTGACCCCAAAAGTGACTTTGGAAAGATATCGTGTCTTTTAGCAGACATTTTCTTTTCTGAGCCAAGAGGATCTATGCGTCTGTATTTACTTGGATTGGCAGTGAAATCCCAGGGAGTTTTAAAGGTGTTCTGTTGAGACTCCCCATACTTTCCTCTGTTGGATGTGATTAGTGTTTTGAAGGATTTCTTTGTCACTGATATCTTTTTTTTCTTTCTGTAGGGCAATCTGGCTTGAGAAGTGAAACTTTTGGCAAGTCTTGCTAGAAATGTGATTCTTTCCGTTTCTCACCAACTGCTATGAGCCCAAACGGACACCTTTTGCATTATTTGATGTCATGTTGACTTTTCATACCCTCAAACCAGTGGGCATATCACTTTTTTTTCTTCAGGAAAAAGTGAAGTTTTTTTTTTTTCTACGTGTATCACAGCTATGATCCTATGTAGGATAGGTAGGCCCCCTGATGACTAAAGCAGCCGGGGAGGGATGGTGACCGCATTCACAGGCCTCCCTTTCATCCTGTTTCTGTAGCTGCCTGCACTCTTGACCATGGCAGCCAACAGCCTGTGAAAGATGGTTACAGGGTGCGGGTGTAGGGGTACTGTCAGCAAGACAGAATGTATCCAAAGGAGGGACCACCGGGAAAGCCTTCCAAATAGTGGCTCCACAACGCCCCCAAGAGAGTCCGAAAGGGGGGGGGGGTAAAGAGGAGGGGTGGATCAAGGTGGAAGCTCCATTGTACCGAGCCTAGAAGGCAATTGGATAAGCTAGGTAAACTAGAGCTGGGAAAGAGAGATGGAAGAGACGATCAGGGCTTCTGTTGGGGGCCTTTGTAGCTCGGAACGTGGGGGGTTGGAGTGTGGCGGGCGATATTATCCTTTAAAGATCCAAAGTTCTACATGCACACACATGCAAGACTTTGGGGAGGCCTGGTAGTGAAATTCAAGATGGACCCTTTTTGGGGGGTTTTGTTTCATTAACAAATGCAGGATGTTTTTTCAGTCCTGTTGTGCTCCAACTCTAACAGCTGGTGTCTATGGGCTCTTCTTTGAAACCAATGATTGGATTCCTAATCAAGATGAGTGGCCCACAGTTAAAAGCTACTCTCTGAGTTGTGGAACACAAGGGAATGGCTACGGCGTCATACCATTTTGCAGTCTTTTTATACTAGAGCCTGTGTCATTTTTGTTGGATGTGCACTAATCTGTAGGCTGCTTTAGGATTCTTCTAAAATCAGTTTACAGTCTTTACTAAACCTGCCTAGATAACAATCTCTCATCAGTTCCTAGAACTTCATTCGGATTCGATGACAATTTTTGCCCATGGTTACTCTCTATGTATTACATATCTAAGTCACATAGTGAATTAGTCAGGTGGGGAAGAAACGTGAGTGCTGTCTGCATAGTTGTCGTGCTGCTACATGCCTGTCTTTCTCTGCAGTGAGTTGGAAAAGTGAACATCCCCTGGGCAATATGAGGAGGGTTTCTTCAAGCGTTTACAGTATTGCTGGGGACCTGTTTTGACCCAAATGAATCATTATGCTCCTGGGGAAGATAACAGTACTTTCCCTCTACCAATTTACAGGGAAACCATTGTAACAGTGTCGGAAGCATGCTTCCGGGCAATTACTTAATAGTTAGGCCTCCAAAAATATTAATTTGTTACACACTACCATGACATCATACATTATGTACTATTCATTTAATTCCTTTAAATTAAGCTTGATTGTTTGAGATTTTGAATCGGAATCATGGCTGTATATACTGATCCACTCATGACACTTGTTTGGTTCCACAGTGACATCAGCATGAATAACATCACAGAGCTCCCGGCATTCGTCTTCAAGAACCTCCCCTACCTAGAAGAACTGTGAGTATTCAGATTTTCTTGTACATTACTCACTACAGTTTTGGTCACATGCATATGATAATCAGTGGTGTTGAACCCCAACAGACCAGTTGTAGTACGTGTTTGATCAACAAGTTGCTCAACCCTGTAGTTTCTCTTACATCGTACAGTCATGCCATTGTAGAGCCTAAGTTGCAGTGTTTTCAGAAAGGGCAGGTTATACCTCGATAGCTCTCAAAACGTACCATGACTATGGGCTACGTATGATTCCAGAGAACGTGTATGTGAGATGCATCACATTTCTTTCTTTGCATGTCTCAGTTCTGCGACCCATTCAACAAGCATATCTAATCTTGGAGTGTTTGTCATTTCTTTACTCTTTAAATACCCCTCTGTCTGGTTCAGAGTTGGAACTAAAGATAAGATCTGTCTTCCTGATATCAGGTAACATGCAACCCTGAGAATGCAAAATTACCAGCTAACATTATTCTGCTCCCAGTGCTGCTTTTGTGCCCATGTTATTTTAGCCTTTGCGTCTTTTATCTCGAACCAGTCTTCTCTCCCTTCTTTTCCAAACACTAGGCCTACTTCATCTGCTTTGTCAAAGGGCAATTTACTTTTCATCGCATTGTAAGTGGAGGAATGCAAGGCAGGAAGGAAGAAGGCAAAAACAATGGTTTCCTGACAACCAGGCTAAAAACGCACCCTCGCTGCACTCTACCACTCAACGTTACCTTTCAGGTCTCTAGTCTCGCGGCAGGTAGCCGAGTGGTTAGAGCGTTGGGCCCGTAACTGAAAGTTTGCTGGATCGAATCCCCAAGCTAACAAGGTAAAAATCTGTCATTCTGCCCCTGAACAAGGCAGTTAACCCACTGTTCCTAGGCTGTCATTGTAAATAAGAATTTGTTCTTAACTGACTTTCCTAGTTGAATAAAGGTTAAATAGAATAAAACATTTAAATAAATATACAGTATATACATAGTGAAACCTGTTATCTGGGTTCCACCCTGCTCTGGAGCAACGCAGTAGGCTTGGGAGACACCCCGGTATATAACTATAAGAAATCTAAGACGTGTCAAATAAATTATATCTGGCTGAGCTATGAATTTGGTTTGTAAGTGGCTAGATGTCAAGATCAAGCTACTTGGTTACAGCAGAGACATTCAATCCCCTCCTGGATCAAGATCCCTGTTGCCTATATTGTTATGTGCCACAAAAAAAGAAAAAAGAAATGAAAATGTTTTGAAATAGCGCCCCTTGTGTGCACAGCAGGTAATACCGTATGGTACAGGAACAATATTTATTTATCTTATTTTATTTAACTAGGCAAGTCAGTTAAGAACATATTCTTATTTACAATAACAGCCTACCTACAGGGTCAGCCACTGGAGAAAATTAGGGTTAAGTGCCTTACTCAACCACATCAACAGGTTTTTTCACCTTGTCGGCTCTGGTATTTGAACCAGCGACCTCTCGGTTACTGGCCCAACGCTCTAACCACTAGGCTACCTGCCACCCGGTATGAAGGTATGGAAATCAGGACACTGTAGGGCCTAGCGATTAAATTCGTGCTTCGGAACGCTGTTTTTCTGACAGGTGTCTAGTGTTTTTAAATTTGTGTTTGTTTAGCCTTTTCCTTGAACAAATCATAAGGGTTTATTGAGTGAACTGAGCGGATGGCTCTGTAGCCCGGGGTGTTGAAGTGTCACTGAACCACAGCTCCAGCCCTGAGGGCTGACAGAGAGAGGGGGGACATGCCCAGAGAGGAGCACTCCCTCTCTGATAGTCACGCAACCCTCCTTCATACACGCCTCCCATCCTGAACAAAGCACAACACAGCCCAGCCACCATGCTGACAGATCAAGAGATGTATGGGAGTCATTCCCCTCAATTTGTGTTTGTGTGCCTAAGGTTGTGTGTGTCTGTGTGTCTCTGCACACATTTGTCTCCATGAGCGTGTGCTCCTAATCTCTTTACCTTCTGATGTTGTTAAAGTGTATGTTGTCTAGCAGTGAATTTATTAGGGAAATAGAATGGCTGTAGGAGTGGTGCTACAGAAGGGGAGGATTTAGTCTTTCCTCAACAAGGCTTAGCACATTCTCCTGCCGTCATCAAAGCCTAGGGGGACGTGTTCTGAATTTGTTGAGAGAAAGGGAATGGGTGGGGAGGTTCTTCACCCTGAAACGTGAAGGATGTCATAGCAATTTGTTAGCAGGCCTGCGTGTGGTGGCTGGGCCGTAGACATGTGGGCGTTGACCAGCTCCAAGGCTGTGGACGTAAAGTTTACAGTATCTAATAAATCTGGCAGACACACTAACCACATACAATTTGCACATAAATGAATTGGGTGAATTTAGTCAAATGATTCCTAGTTCATTTTGTTTGAATTTCCTCAATTATCTTGTAAATTTTGTAAATCAAGATTGTTAAAAGTTATTTTTGTGAAAAAAATTGTCAGTAGTTGGGATTACAATTGCAGCAAATTTAGAGCAATAGAGTCACTGAGTAGGCTTGATCTATGTTTTACATTTTACATTTTCTTTAATTTAACCTTTATTTAACTAGGCAAGTAATTTGAGAACAAATTCTTATTTACAATGACGGCCTACCTACAGGCTCAGCCATAGTAGTACAGCGCCCATGTACTACTATGCTTAAGGAAACATCAACAGGTTTTTCACCTTGTTGGCTCAGGGATTCGATACAGCAACCTTTTCGGTTACTGGCCCAACGCTCTAACTAATAGGCTACCTACTGGCCCCTTTCACTACAAGTGCTTCAAGAGTTCATTTACTGCTGGGAAACAATGAAAATGCTGTCAAAAGGCAACAATTCAGTCAATGAATAGTTGACAAAGACACATGAGAAGCCTAATTGATTTGGGTGTTTGATGGTGAAGCGTGTCCTGTGGAATCCACCACTGGAAGGCAATCATTTGGTTTGAGCCAGAGCCAAGTCAAGTTGGAGAGCATGAACCATATATAGCCTTCCAAATCCTAACCATGTCGGTCAACCACAACAAATATGTTATTGTAAACATGGTCTGCCATTGGATCACAGTAGACATCTGCCACTAGCATTTGTGTGTTTAGACTAGAGACCCTGTCATATGATGCTGTCTGGTTGTTATATAATGGACCAACAGTGTTCGACATCCCTGGAAGTGTGTCCCCCAGTAGGCCCCAGTAAGGGGGTGCGTTATGGGGTTGTATTAGGGCATGGTGGGAGTTGTTACTCAGATTCCCTAGTCTCTGAGGCTCACACCCAGCAGCTATTGGCTGCAGGGGAATCTAACGCCACCCGACTCAAGTTGCAGAGGGTGATAAATCTGGTGCTAATCTCCCAGGCCAGATTTGGTGGAGCTATGAGTCCCTGACAGCCCGCCCCCACATGATTATTCACACTGCCAGTTCCTCCTGATATCCTGGCTGGAAGGGCAGGGGAGGTAGACCAGTCCCAGGAGAGGAAACCCAGGCCCGGTCTTAATGTGTCCACTCTCTCCCCAGAGTGCCTGGTGAAGTGACAACATGCCGTCGCACTGACATGTCTCTCTGGCACCACAGGCGTTATGTTATGTTATGATTGATAACACAAACAGGAGCCTGTGAGGTGTTTTCATTAGTTATTTTGGTTGATGACTTCCAATCTTGTATGTATTAACATTTTGAAGTGAAGCTGTTTTAATTGAGAGCTTTAAAAGATTACTAAAAGGAATCATGCAATTAGGAATTTATCAACGTATTTTTCCTCTCCCTCTTCTCTCTACCTCAGACGACTGGCAGGAAATGACCTCTCATTCATCCACCCTGACGCTCTGTCTGGACTGCATCAGCTCAAAGTCCTGTAAGTAGGCTGCTCATTGGTCCTACACACACACACACACTCACAGCACGCACACACAGACAAACACTCATATAATACCTGTATGTTCTGTGATTGTACATTGAGCCAAGTACAAAGTCCAGTACACGGGCACAACCCACACAAAAGCAAACACATAGACATTCACACGCACGCACACCTGTAAATAAAGCTGGTGAATTAAATACAGGTGAATGAAATAAAACAGAGGTGTTCACTTCCTTCCCAACGAGTGGTGGCCATGTGACGTATGTCTGTGAGTGGAGGCAGGAAGGGGCCTGTTCCTCTGGGCCCTAGCCTGCTTTGACAACAGAGACTACTGATAGTAGAGTGGAAGGTAGATAGTCACCATAACCACATCTGTGTCCCGTAGAGACTAGCATCCACAGACGGATACTAATCACTACATGGTCAAGTACTCACATCCCACACAAAAAGAATACTACAGTTTACTATAGAATACTAACAGTACTTACTATAGATTTCTGTAGTATACTGTAGAATACTATACTACACACTGTAGTATCCCTCGATCATGGGTAGTATATAATTGTGTGGAATACTATAGTAAATACTACAGTATTATCCACAAGACAACACTGTAGTGAATACTGCAAAAAATGTCAGTCTGCAATAAAACTAAAAATAAAACTATAGTGAACACTACAGTATTTAATTTGCATATACCCTGCCCATTCCCCTCCCATATCCCAGTTTGTGCCACCAGTAAGTGAGAAACCATATACACTGATTGGTCAAAACATGTCTTTCCATGACATAGACTGTTCAGATAAATCCAGGTAAAAGCTATGATCCCTTATAGATGTCACTTGTTAAATCCACTTCAATCAGTGTAGATGAAGGGGAGGAGACAGGTTAAAGAAGGATTTTTAAACCTTGAGACAATTGAGACATGGATTGTGGATGTGTGCCATTCAGAGGGTGAATGGGGAAGACAAAAGATTGAAGTGCCCTTTGAACTTGGTATGGTAGTAGGTGCAAGGCGCAGACGTTTTTCTCAAGAACTGCAACACTGCTGGGTTTTTCACTCTCAACAGTTTCCTGTGTGTATCAAGAATTGTCCACCACTCAAAGGACATTCAGCCAACTTGACACAACTGTGGGAAGCATTGGAGTCAGCATCCCTGTAGAAAGCTTTCGACACCTTGTAGAGTTCAGGCCTTGTGAAATTGAGTCTGTTCTGAGGTCAAAAGGGGGTGCAACTCAATATTAGGAAGGTGTTCTTAATGCTTTGTACACAAAGGGTATTGTGTTCGCTATGGTTAGAGAAAAGAGCAGAAGCTCTGAACTTTCCGTTCAGACCCCTGTCCTACCTGCCTACAGGTTATGTAGATTTTGTCAAAGAGAAAGCCCCCCACTTCTATGTCAAAGATAATAAAACAAAAACACTTTAGTAAATACTACAGTAATGTCCGCAAAAAGAATACAGTAAATACTACAGTGTACTACAGTCCGCATAAACACTAATTACTATACTCTTTTTTTGTATTTATACTATATAGTAAACTGTAAATACTACAGTATACACTAAAGTATTTTTTCATGTGGGATATGCTTGCAGAAACACACATCCTCCCCACAGCCAAGTATCCTGTAATGCATGTTGTACACACTACTTCCCGCCGAAACCATACACAAGCTTATGAAACAAAGCCTGAGGCGCTAGTTAGAGTCAATGACTTTACAGAGATGGCGGTTAAGAGGCTGCAACACTTTGTGTTCATTTTACATTTTAGTAATTTACCCAACGCTCTTATCCGGAGCGACTTACAGTAGTAGTGAGTGCGTACATGTTCATACTGTGTTCTCACTTTACCTCGGTACAGAGCTGATCATTCTCGCACGCACCACGTGATTGCTGGTTGCGCAGAAATTGTAATGAGGAGGCATGTTGGTGCGACCGCAGTTCAGGTTATAAAACTGTGTTCTCTCCCTCAGGATGTTGCAGAATAACCAGCTGAAGACTGTTCCAAGTACAGCTCTAAAGAACCTCTACTCTCTACAGTCTCTGTGAGTCCCATTATCTCTTCATCCATCTGGAATTACGCGACTGTGGCACAAATACACAAACTCACACACCTTTTAGAGACTTGAAATGGCAAAACTCCTCAAATGGACATCGCAAGCATAATCATTACATTTACAATTGGAAGCATTCACGCTACGATCCAACTGACATAATAGCTTCCACTGGCCTGCATCACTGCACTAACCTTCACACAGCTCACACATAACCATCTGGTTACCATGCTGTCTTTACCCCCCACCACACTGCATTCACCGAAAGTTAGACATCATGTATTTATGTGGTTGGTTTTTGCCTGTATGGGTTTGAAAGAGATGTGTGTGGGTTGTTATGCTTCCTAGACATTGCAGGGCTCTACACTGCCACCATTTTACTCTCATACGCGGCAAAATATTTTGCTGTGCAACCTGGAATTGTTATTTGGGAGCACCAGTGTGCCTAGAAAGATGAAGGACCTCAAATATTTTTAATTGTGCTCCTAAATGTCTTTGTGTCCGCCTACATTTCTGAACTTGGGCGCTCCTTGTAAAAAGGTTCCCCGTAGAGCCCTGCGCTGGTTTCCAAATCCCCAGCTCCTTAGCATCTCTCTGTGACTACTACATGTCTGAGGGACTATGACTGAGCAATCTTTGTTTCCCTTTGACCATGACTGTGAATAGTGTAAGATGAGATCCAGCTGGATGCCTGGTCTGGGATGTGCTGAAAATCCAGCTTTCTGCCATTATCACCTCTCCAGGTCATTTCCCTCAGTCCCATGTTTTCCCTCTCTTTTTGTCCTTTTTTTCCCTTTTCTCTCTTAGGGTTTAAGGTCTGTAGCTGAAGTAATATGTTTTGGCAGAGCCTAGCTGGGTTTGTAAAATGCCTTTGACAGTTAGATGTCAGTCATCGTGCCTTTCTGCTTCCAACACAGACTCATAGGGAATTTCGAGGTAGAGAGAGAGGGAGGGAGGGAGGGAGGGAGGGAGGGAGGGAGGGAGGGAGGGAGGGAGGGAGTGAGAGAGAGAGAGAGAGTCTGTGAAGGGAAGAGCAGAATTACAAAGGGATGAAGCTTTTGTTGCGAGGAAGAGAGCGAACGTTGTGATACCAGCATTAAGGAGCAGGTTTCATGATTGAGGAACAGAATGTGCAGCACCAGCCAAATACAAAACTAGAAAGGTTCAGATCTAGTAGAAACCTTGATTGTAGAACAAAGCTATTCAACACCTTTTATTGTAGTCCTCACCAGAACGGTCTAAATAGTTAGAAGTAAATGCACAATATTTAGAAGAATGACATTCAAATTTGTATAGTAACACCATACTTACTATACATACATTATAATGTAGTAGGCTATCCAATGGCTCATTCAAATATTTGCAGTTGATAAGGGTAAAGGAAATGGAAAGACCGTAGTGTAATGTTTTTCTACTGAGGCGATAGAAATACCTCATAAATACTATTCCTTACTTGGCCCTTCATTCTCGCTCTCTCCATGTTACGTGCTGTATCAATATGAAATGTGAGAATGTTAATGGTGGTGAATGTATGACAGGATTCACACGTTGGTGTGACATGACTAGTAAGATAAAGGTTTCTAAAATCTATTTCCTGCAGACGTCTGGATGCCAATCACATCACGACGGTGCCTGAGGATAGCTTTGAGGGCCTGCAGCAGCTCCGCCACCTCTGGCTGGATGACAACAGCCTGACGGAGGTCCCAGTGGGCCCCATGAGACACCAGGCTAACCTGCAGGCTCTCACCCTGGCACTCAACCGCATCACCCACATCCCCAACAACGCCTTTGCCAACCTCTCTAGTCTGGTGGTGCTGTGAGTACTACAAATCTATCTATTCCAGACCTGCGTTCAAATACTATTTGAACTCTTTCAAATACATTTGGCGTTTGCTCTAGTCTGCCTGGTGTGAGAGAGGCAGGGTTCGGACTCCTTGTGATGATTCTATTGGTTCAATTGTGCCAGGCAAGCGCAGTGAACTCAAGATAGTATTTGAACCCATGTCTGATCTATTCAAGTCAAATCTGAGGATCTGTTCAGTGCTCCATCCCTTAGGGGAGAGTTTGGGGGGTTTCAACTCATTGATTAGTATACTGTAGATTCAGATGTAGCACAGATATTAGCTATTTTTGGTGGAGATTTACATCTGTGTGGTAGCAATTGGAAGAAGAAAATGTAGGAACATGGAATCATGGGTAATATAACAATCTCCACTTTATTATGAAAGACAGTTACGTGTAAGATTATTTTAATATTTTTTAACCAAGCGTCAAAGGAACAAACCATCAGATTACACTTCTCTACCATTCAAACATTGCAGATGTTCAAATCCATTCCACTCCAAGTCAAATGAAATTCTCAGTTAAATATATCAACGTACTGCATGAAGCCATCACTTACTGTGGAATGCCCCTACAAACACAAATGCACACATGTGCACGCACTCACTCACTCACACACACACAAACGCACACACTCACAAGAAAAATGCGATTGCTGCAGGGCCCAGTTGGAGGGAAATAGGACAGAGCTGTGTCCCTAGTGGCTGGCAAGAATAAACAGGAAGAAAAGACCTTGAGTCATCAGGCTTTGACACCAATCACTATGGTCTCTGGTGATGGCTGCAGAGGACATTTACCATGACCTTGTGAATACATTGAATTGGGTCTTACTATCAAGCAGGAAGTGTGGGAGATGTGAAAAGTGCTGCATTGTTCATCCACAAAGGATGGGATGCCATGTGGCGAATTGAGCATTTTGTTTTATGTGCGTTGTATGTCACTCAGAATAGCTATATTATATCCAACTTAAAAAAACCAGACAGAGCCCAATGAAACCTCCCTGCATGGTCAATCACATAGACTAGATATCCTATACATGTTCCTTCTGTTATTCAATGTACATTTTGGCTCGTCTGCAACAGTGAAATCTATTTTGCGCCGGGAATGGAATATAAATATATCCTTTATTTTCCAGACATCTGCATAATAACAGAATAAAGGAGATTGGGGAGAGCTGCTTCACGGGGCTAGAGAACCTAGAGACGCTGTAAGTACATTTTTAAATACAAACTCATTAAAAGTGTGTGTGAGCCACCAACCCGCCCCCTCTCCACCCCCCCGCTCCCAGAGCGGCCGGGACGTCAGTGTGTCCACTTCCTCCTGTAATTGCTCCAGGATAAATGGAGCGGAGTCCATGATAGCTATCTGCACTACCCTCCCATTGTTCGCTTCCTCCTGCGTCGCCAGCCTGAACAGTGACACAACATCTTTAGTCCGGAGAGGACAGAGACATTCTGACCAAGGGTTTAACTGCAGCCATATTAGTCGTACCATGGCTGTTCCAATTATTTTTGCAGTGTCACACTCACTCACAACGTTCATACTGCTAAAACGTAAAGAGAATTGTCTGACCTACTGTAGGAGCCTACCTTCAATGTGAGCACTCAAGTCTTTCATGGGAAATACAGTACACTTCTCTATTCGTGAACACTGGATATCCCTTCAACATAACATTTTATAGTGTAGTGCCTGAAGCTGGAAGATCAGTATTTTAGTATCGTTAAGGTGACCATATGTTTGCTCAGCACTTCTAGTGATTGGTTACAGTATGATTGAGTGTGCTGTGGTGTGGTGTAATGATTATGGAACTCCCAGCTCTTTTTGGCCCCTCAGGGATCTTAACTTCAACAACCTGATGACCTTCCCAGAAGCAATCCAGGCACTGCCCAAACTGAAGGAGCTGTGAGTACTGTCCCATGACAAACGCATGCACACACACACAGTCACAAATGGAAGCACACACCGACACACACACCGACACACACACCGACACACAAACCGACACACGCACCGACACACGCACCGACGCACACACACACACACACACACACACAAACACACACACAGTGTGCGTACACAGATTCCCTTTGTGGGATTTTTTGAATCTGAAACGTCAACTTTGAGTGATTAGGTTGTTCAGTCAGTTAGTGGCATGTGGCCTAGAGGTGATATAATTTTCTGAAATAAAGAGGAGACCCCTAGTCTGTAACTGTGGTTGCGTGCAGGCTGCAGTGTTTTTGTAGAAATGGGAGCTGTTGATGTGTCTCGGTGGAACTGTGAACCTTGGCAGGGGGAGCTGAGAGATTAATGATGGGGTCTGAATAGTGCCCCCAAGAATACACTCCTGTCTGTTTTTCCTTTCCTTTGTTGCTGTCCTCTCCTGTCTGTCAGAGGTGTTGTAAAGAGAGGCTCTTAATGTTCCTGTACAATGGTTTCTCGATCCCTTTAACTTTTTGATGGATGTAAGGGACATGTCTACTAGACAAAAGATGCAGGCACCTTAGGTACATTACCTGGCCTTGGCTTTCACAGTATCACTGGGACATCTTGAGCAATAGATCATGACTTCACAACTGTTCTCCAGATGGTGTTCTTTCATATTAATGGAAAAACAATAATTAACAGATATGGAATTGACCATGTGTTCTGACATTTATACAGCAGTATAGATCAATTAACAATAAAACCTTCAATCAAATAATTGTCACGCACTAGATTTTCTAATGGTGATAACTGGAATTAGTCACATTAAGTGCAGAAATCAGGAAGCTATAGCAGAACATGCATGCATAATTAGTGGTCATTTACATATTGGTAACTATAAAAGTTTACTTAATTTGGACTCATCTGTTTTCCTAATCACAACTATAACAGTTTACTTAATTTGGACCCATCTGATGTCCTAATCACAATTAGAATATTGTTCTTCTCGTTCAGTTCCTTCATTGCACTTTTAATATTCCACCTTCATCCCAAAGACATGTGTATTCAAACACAGTGGTTAGAATAATTGTTTCACTTTTCCTCCAGTGGATTTCACAGCAACGACATAGCAGCCATACCTGAGGGAGCCTTCCACAAGAACCCTTTGCTCCGCACCATGTAAGGCCATACTTCAAAACCAGTCCTACTGTCAACAAATACTATTGAATATAAAATACACATTCATGTACTAGCACAGCGTACCCCAACAGCACACATTTTTGTTTTAGCTCCAGACAAACTCACCTGATTCAACTCATTAACTGCTTGATGATTAGTTGACAAGTTGAATCAGCTCTGCTTATCCGGGGCTACAAAATGTGTACTGTTGGGTGTAGTCCAGAACTGGAGTTGGGAAACACTGTACTAGCATGTACACTGACTGACAGCAGCAAGCTGGTAAAATAGTGACTGACTGACAGCACCAAGCTGGTAATATAGTGACTGACTGACAGCACCAAGCTGGTAATATAGTGACTGACTGACAGCAGCAAGCTGGTAAAATAGTGACTGACTGACAGCAGCAAGCTGGTAAAATAGTGACTGACTGACAGCACCAAGCTGGTAATATAGTGACTGACTGACAGCAGCAAGCTGGTAAAATAGTGACTGACTGACAGCATCAAGCTGGTAAAATAGTGACTGACTGACAGCACCAAGATAGTAATATAGTGACTGACTGACAGCACCAAGCTGGTAAAATAGTGACTGACTGACAGCAGCAAGCTGGTAAAATAGTGACTGACTGACAGCACCAAGCTGTTAAAATAGTGACTGACTGACAGCACCAAGCTGGTAAAATAGTGACTGACTGACAGCACCAAGCTGGTAAAATAGTGACTGACCATGGGCCCTAGAAGATACTTGTCCAGAAGATGGTGCCATTCTCGCATAGTGAATTAGTTTACTGTTAGTCCTCTTATCTTCCCCAGACACCTGTATGATAACCCCCTGTCCTTTGTGGAAACTTCAGCCTTCCAGAACCTGTCTGACCTGCACTCCCTGTAAGTCCCTGTCCATATCTGTTAGAAAACCAAGTCTGGTACTCTGAACATTGTATTCATAGTGTGGTAATGATCTCTGCATTGACTGATATACAATAACAGTGTATGAAATCACCATGTGATACAATACACTGAATATCGCTGGAGCTCAGGTGCTTATTTCATACCATGATCTAATGTTACGCGTGGACAGTTATTCAGACTAAAGTTACTGTCTCTGGTCTGTCATACCTGTTTTTATTCTAACCCTGTGAGGTATGCGTTTCAGGATGCTACGTGGAGCCAGTATGATGCAGGAGTTTCCCTGTCTCACTGGTACTAACAACCTGGAGAGTCTGTGAGTGCACAATACAGGAGACGCTTTACACAACATACACAACTGACCCTGTCTGACAATGTTAGAATGATTGTGAGTGATTTACTTTCTTGGTTCTGCCTCGTTTCAGGTCAAGTGAGACAGTGTGTCAGTGGGAATTAACTCTGTTTCTTTCTCAGCACTTTGACAGGCACAAAGATTGCTGCCATACCAGTTGAGCTCTGTGAGGATCTCAAGGTGCTGCGGACTCTGTAAGTATCCCCAACCTCACCTCTCACCTCTATCCTATCTTATTAATCTATTTCACATAAATGCTGGTGACATTTCAGATGACATTATTTCATCCTTTTGCCTCACCAGCGACCTGTCCTACAATGAGATTGAGGAGCTGCCTTCCTTCCAGGGCTGTCTAAAGCTGCAGGAAATGTGAGTATGGTATATTGTTGGGAATGTGAGCAAGAGCACAAACCCAATTCTAAACATTCAAAAACTCAAAATGACCTTCTTCACCTTTTCTCAGTGTATATTGTTCCGTTCTAATTCTAGAAGCCTCCAACACAACCACATCCAGCAAATCGACAGGGACACCTTCCAGGTTCTGTCTGCCCTGCGCTTGCTGTGAGTACACATACACACACACACACACACACACACAGTCTTGTACAAACAAACACACACATACACACACACACACACACTTGCAGCCTATAGTACCTTGAGGCTTAAAGTTGAAGGGCCTAAGTAGATCTCAATGGAAATTAACTCAGTTCTGCTTTCACTAGCTCATGCCAAAGGCTAATTTAAAAAAGCATGCTTAATTTGCTGCCCTGATTCTGAAGTCATTTTCTTTCCTGCAGGGACCTGAGTAGAAATGAAATTAAAACCATCCACAGAGATGCTTTCCTCTATTTGACGGCTCTTACAAACCTGTGAGTATGACACTGTACTGTGGTAAAAACTACATCTGTTCTCATACAAGTCATGATAACAAATACATTACTGTTTAAACATATCTGTGTACATATGCTAGTGTGTTCCAGGAATGTATGTATGCAAATTTGTCTTGTTTGTTTCAGAGACCTGAGTTTAAACTCCCTGACCAGCATTCCAACAATTGGACTGAGTTCCCTGAACCAACTGAAACTATCAGGAAACCTGCAGATGAAAAATGTTTTTACTGCAAAGAGCCTCCCAAAACTTAGGTTAGAATCCAAGTAATTCATCTAAATTACCTCTCTGTCCTGAACTAGGTGTGAACTCACTGTTGGTCCAAACCCAATTCACTTACAGTAACTAATCTTAAAGGTTGGGGTCACGTAACACTTTGAATGATAATGGTCCTATTGTGGTCTACAGGTCAGTATCAGTCCCCTATGCTTACCAGTGCTGTGCTTTTGTGGGATGTGATTCTTCAACAACTTCCACTGATGAGGAGGACATCAAGAAGGTTACAGGTAAAATATACTCAGCAAAAAACGAAACGTACTCTCACTGTCAACTGCGTTTATTTTTCAGCAAACTTAACATATTTGCATGAACATAACAAGATTCAAGAACTGAGACATAAACTGAACAAGTTCCACAGACACGTGATGAACAGAAATTGAATAATGTGTCCCTAAACAAGGACGGGGGTCAAAATCAAAAGTAACAGTCAGTATCTGGTGTGGCCAGCAGCTGCATTAAGTACTGCAGTCCTTCTCATGGACTGCACCAGATTTGCCAGTTCTTGCTATGAGCACTGATGGAGGGATTGTGCGTTCCTGGTGTAACTCGGGCAGTTGTTGTTGCCATCCTGTACCTGTCCCGCAGGTGTGATGTATGGATGTACCGATTCCGTGCAGGTGTTGTTACACGTGGTCTGCCACTGCGAGGACGATCAGCTGTCCGTTAGCACTTTCTTAGGCGTCTCACAGTGCTGGCCACATCTGCAGTCCTCATGCCTCCTTGCAGCATGCCTAAGGCACGTTCACGCAGATGAGCAGGGACCCTGGGCATCTTTCTTTTGGTGTTTTTCAGAGTCAGTAGAAAGGCTTCTTTAGTGTCCTAAGTTTTCATAACTGTGACCTTAACTGCCTTCCGTCTGTAAGCTGTTAGTGTCTTAATGACCGTTCCAGATGTGCATGCTCATTAATTGTTTATGGTTCATTGAACACGCATGGGAAACCCCTTTACAATGAAGATCTGTGCAGTTATTTGGATTTTTACGAATTATCTTTGAAAGACAGGGTCCTTAAAAAGGGACGTTTCTTTTTTTGCTGAGTATATATCAGTCATAACTGGTCATTAGAGGAGGGATACAAAGTATATAGAAATTGGTTAGCTAAATAATCTTTGTGTTCCAGGTGGAGAAGAAGTGGAGAGGATATCAATGGTAATTCACTGCTCTCCCTCTCCAGGTAAACCACAGTCGCTTTATTGTCATCTACAGCATGTGTACATTATCACATCTCTTACTAACTTAAGGCTGACTGTCTCTCCCCCCCAGGAGCCTTCAAGCCCTGTGAGCACCTCCTGGGCAGCTGGATGATCCGTCTGACCGTGTGGTTCATCTGCCTGGTGGCCCTGATCTTCAACACCCTAGTGCTGGCAGCCACCTTCTCTCGCCGGGCCTTGGCCCTCTCCCCTGCCAGGCTGCTAGTCGGCCTCCTGGCCCTCACCAACCTGCTCACTGGGGTCTATGTGGGGGTGCTCACTGTCCTGGATGCTGCCACCTGGGGCTCCTTCGCTGAGTTTGGGGTCTGGTGGGAGACGGGGGTGGGCTGCCGGGCGACAGGGGCCCTGGCTGTGTTCTCCTCAGAGTGGGCGGTGCTGCTGTTGCCCCTGGCGGCTGTGGAGCGCAGCGTGGCGGTGAGGGGGCTGCTAGGGAAGGCCATCTCACCCAGGAGGAGCAGCGAGAGGGGGGTCTGGGACAGACGCTTCGCCCTGGCGGCTGCTCTCCTGGGGCTCCCGGCGGCTGCAGCAGCCTGCCTGCCCCTCTTCAGTACCAGCGACCCTTCAGCCTCCCCTCTCTGTTTACCCTTCTCTGGAGGTGAAGGCCCTGCGCTGGGGGTCACTGTGGCCCTGGTGCTACTCAACGCTCTGGCCTACCTATTCACAGCAGCAGTATACACCCAGCTGTACTGTGGCTTGGGCAGGGTGGAGCTGGCAGACCAGGAGCAGGCAGGGGCCGTACGCCACGTGGCATGGCTCATATTCACAAACTGCATCTTCTTCTGCCCTGTGGCAGCCTTCTCCTTTGCACCTCTGCTGGCCAGGTCTGGCACCGCGGGCGGCCCTGAGATCGCCAAGTCCGTCACGCTCATCTTCTTCCCTCTACCGGCATGCCTTAACCCCGTGCTCTACGTGTTCTTCAGCCCCGCCTTCCGGGAGGACTGGCTGCGGCTGTGGGTCCATGGAACTGTGGCCCGGGGGGTGAAGGCTGGGCAGTGTGCAGGGGTCTCTGGGGCTGTGGACAGGGACTCCTCCACACGGCTGGGCTATGACTGTGGGGTGTACTCCCAGCTCTGTGGGGAAACAGGCGTGTGTGAGCGCTGCAAGGCGGCTCTACAAGCCAGGACCTCTTCCTCCTCATCATCAGTCTGCAGACACTTGGTGAAGTCCCACAGCTGCCCTACCCTTTCGGCTGGTGCGGCAGCGTGCCAGCGTACGGAGGGCTACTGGGCAGACAGCGACACCCCCTCAACCCAGTCAGAGTACGCTGACGAGGGGGACTCGTTTGTGTCTGACAGTTCAGACCAGGTGCAGGCCTGTGGACGAGCCTGCTTCTGCCAAAGCAGAGGGCTACCTCTGGTCCACTACGCATACAACATACCTCGCATCAAAGACTGAGAAACTCTTCAGCTGTGTGTGTGCATCTGTGTTTGTGTGTGTGTGTCTGTGTGTGTGTTGGACACTATAACAAAAACAAAAAATGTTTGTGATACACAACAAAACATGTGCAGGGTCACTGCACACAAATCATTCAGGAAGCACTTCTTTAATCACTGTGTGAAACAGACTCAACCATCACAAAAAGGGAATCTGGCATTGAATTAGACTTCTTTGAGCCCAGAGACCTTTTGGCCTACATTTTATTTTGCCCTTCAGGATTTAGAACTGATTTCTGTGTCTGATAACACCAAACTGGCTGTCAAATATGTAACAAAAGTGGAAGCCTTGCCACCAGTGCCTGCTTCCTGGTTTAGAGCAAACTTATTATCAAGATGTTACAAGCCTGAATTCATCTGTCACATCTCTTGCTAAGGCAAGGATCTATGTGCCATCCTTTTGTAGGTTCTACCTACAATTTGTATATGTAGCAAACGTAATCATAATCCTCATTCTAGGGTTGTTTTTCACACGAGAATGTAACGTGACTGAAAGGAAAATTGTATGGCAGGGGTTTTAAATTAAGGGGTACTGACAATGTGTTAAATATGATTTTAAAGATGCATTTTCAGCCCTCCCAATCTGTTTATGTATGTTAGATTTTTTATTTTATGCCCTGTTTTCATTCCTCAAGAGTACAATACAATGACTTAAATGTTTATTATCTTTAACAATAAGTGTCAACAATTCTTCCTTGCCATGAGTGATAATGTCTTGAATGTCACGTGGGAATGGAAGAGAGCACTGTTTTAACAATAGTCTTCCCAAAGTTGTTGTGGAGAGTTTTATGACTTTGTTTGTTTTGTCTCTTGGACTGAAAATTGTTTTCGGTGAACTGTACCCCACATCGTTCTAATTTATTGCTTAAAGTTGAATGTGTGGGCCAGGGACAGGGTTATTTCAGGTGTCAGGAAGTTGGTTTTTGAAAGGTGAATGCAGAATGTACCAAGTGCAAGCTAAGCCTCTGGCGCTGAATGTTGATGCCACACAAAGGCCTTCATTTCTGGATTGTTCTCTGAGACAGATTGCATTGTAGTAAAAGCTCACTTTTTTTCTCTTAAATTTGACATAATTGGTTCTCACAACCCATTCGTTATGATCAAGACGCTCACAATCCCACAGCTCACCAGTGTAGCTAAAGTGCAATGTATATCATGGTATATATTATGATATAGTAACAACATGTAATGTACATACTGTTTCACTAAGAAACATTATATTGGGTCAGGTGTGACTGTAGGGGAATGTCTGTTTTGATGTGCATGAGCATGACTTTGCGTATGGGGCCTGCACCACGCCCTAGGAGCCTGTATCCACATGTGTAATTGATGTGAGCGCTCAGGAATTAGGGAAGCCTAGACTCCTCCAAAAACAAAATGTAATGTGTCCATATTATGGAGCTCATTGGCTTTTGAAATTATTTCCCAAAGTTTCTTATTTTTGTATGGATTTGTCAATGTTTTGACTGAGTGTAATTTTAACCCCAACAAACTGTCCAGATTGTATTAGAGATGTTTGAAGCCCGTACGTGCAAATTCCAAATCGGTGTGTACTGTTGTCTGATTATCCATATGTAAAATATTTTTGATAGAAAAACCAATAATCAAGAATGGGATGCGTTGTCTAACCTCGGAAGCTACCTCTTCAAATTTAGTGGCTACCAGCGGTGCTTTGTAAGAATGTGTGTGTTCTTATGCTATTGATATTTTGTTATTTTTTTTGTTTGAACTGTAAGCTTTGTTTGTAAATACATCTGGTTGTACAGCGTCACTGAATTTAAGTCACGCTTTTAGTTGATGCCAATTGTGGGAGGAATGCATAGTACGTACTGTATACTGTGATTTTTGTAAACCTATAAACTATATAAACCCAGTTGCTTAAACGATTTCAGACACATACACTCTCTCACTCATTCATATAATCGATTTTGCCCCACAGTGACACACAGTTGAGTTGGCCTGATTTAGACCTTGTCAGGACTGTCGGTGTTTTTCTTCGCCTACGGTGTTCGGTTCTGTCTGACTGACTGACCATAGTGCCACTCAAGGGTGCTGTTGAAATCTTCAGGGCTATAAAAGGCACCAGGGCACTGGCACTTCTCCCAATTGGCTCCGCTAGCCGATGTGTGGAGAGATTTTTTTTTGACTGCATTTATGAGATTTTTTTTGACTGCATTATGGACACCCTGTTGATGGTGTCCATTTCACCTAATTCCCAGTGGGTGCCCCTGTTCCTTTAACACGGCCAAACCTCAGCATCACGATGAATGCTTTACTGGAAGCGGACAAGTGCACGTGTACTATGGTTTTGAATGTGACGTTAAATCTGCGCCAAGTTGGACAATATGTGTTTGCGTTTAGAAAATGTGTTGTGTGAATGTATGCTAGTGGATGAAGATAGGTGGTTGGCAGTGGACCTCAGAAACAAACAGGAGCAGCCTTACATCAGACACCCTGTTTGGCAATGGACGTGGCTTGACCAAACATTTCACCTCCCAGCGATGCCGCCGCAGGGGGAATGGGACATTCCAGCTATTCCAACCCTCTCCACACCTCCCGCTGCGCCAAGCACATTGCTGTATCCTCTTTGGCCTTAGTCAGGCTTTGTTACGTTAATACCCAGCTTTTGTTCATTCGAGCGTCACAGCGTCAACTGTTTGTTGACCCCATAGTGATCATGCTCTGGGTAGGGCAGCATGAGGCACACGAGTGCTGCTCCACCTGTGTACCCATCTCAGCGTTAACCCCTGTCCACCGTCTGTTTCCCATGTTAAACAATGGTGAGGTTTTATAAGGCCTCACTAGCAAAGAGGCCCCACAAGGGATAGTGGTTTACTTAACTTGCATTATAACCAGTTTACAGCTAGGAATATGAGTATGATTGGGCACCCTAGAAACCTGGGATAGACTTGCATTTGAATAGGTAAGAAAAAGCGGTGCCCACTGCCCGATGACAAAGCTTTGTATTTATTTTTCATACATAAAACAAGTACTCATTGTCACTAAAACTCAACCTTTTTCTACAAAGGATGCCAGAGTGAATCAAACAAAGCCAGTCCTCTACTCCTCCTCAAATGATTACATTAAATAAATAAAGGTTAAATAAACCAATGTGGATGAATGTAATGTCTTGGATGACCTATGTAAGATGATTTGACATGTGCACATAACGGGTTGGAAATGGGACACAGGGAAATGAAAGCTAATTGATTATCTCTGGTCTCTTCACATTGAGCTGTAGTCTGGCCAGGGTCCCAGTGGAGGTCCGTGTAGGATGAGACGGGACATCCACCCTATCTTCAACCGGCTTCTTTAAATCTAATCGGCCTTGTTCATCTGCTTCTCCCTCTCCTCTTTGGTGATTTGAGCTGCAAGGCAATAAGTCTAAGTCGTGAATCATATTTCCAATTTTAAAATAAAACATACTAGATCTTATGGTTGGAAATCAATGTAGAACTGATAATACTTTCACTATTTTAGACTTTATTCAATCTAATTATTGTCTTTTTACATTTTATTTCCTATTTAATATCCATGCCGTTTGATAAATACTTACCACTGAGGAAATGATGTAACTTCAATAACATTGGGATTAGAATAACATCTCCAGTTCAGTTTGTTAATATCAAGATTGTTCCAAAAATATCTATAGTGTATAGATGAGGTAAAACGTCTTATCCTTTCACATTATCCAATATTTTGTAACATATTTTACCTTCTTGTACCATTAAATGAAGTGAGATGACCATGCACATTGTTAAATACTGTAATGTACAGTACATTTACATATGAGTCATTTATCTAGAGCGACTTACAGGAGCAATTAGGGTTTAGTATTTTGGCACGCCTTTTATTCTTCTACAATTAACACAAATCAAACAATTCTATAATAATGGGATTGACCTCAGTTATTACTGAGTGTGGGGCCTTACCTTGGGGGAAAGTGCCAGGTGCTGGGAATTAAAAGGTAGAAGCGTGACAGGACACAGCATGGTGGGGTTACAGACAGAAGGAGAGACACACGTCAGAGGAGATGGATCATGTAATGGTGTCAGGATCCATTTAGAACCTTTAGATGTATTCCAGTGTACATTCTAAAGGTCCGTCAGTGAGTTAATAAACTATTATGAAGACACAATGATATGTCTGTATATGTTAACATGAAATCTGAAATAGGTAGAATAGATTTACTGTATTTGCCCTCTAGAATGTTCTAGATTTGTGTACATGCCATTTAACACGTACAAGTATAATTCTTCCATCTCAGATTTGATGTCCAAATGTATTATTTCATAAGGAAACCCCAAAACATGTTTCAAATATGAGTTGGGGAGCATTCATATATGATGACATCTTCAGACATTCATATATGACTTCATATTTGTTGGACACGTATGTACTAAGGGTACCTGTTCCAGACAGGAAACAGAGTGAAGTACACAGGAAGTTGGAAACCTTGACAATTTCATCCCTATTTACGGTGGTCATAACTGTAACAATCACCATGTACTCTCAGTTGCCAGTTTATTAGTTACATCTAGTACCACCTAGTTGCCTGAATTTTTTGGGATATGGAAACATTGCTGAATTGGTATCACGGGAGCTAACGTGGGCCGGGAAAACATTCCACACACCATTACACCACCGCCACCAGCCTGTACCATTGACACCAGGCAGGATGGGGCCATGGACTCATGCTGCTTACGCCAAATCCTGACTCTACCATCAGCATGACGCAACAGGAACCAGGATTCGTCGGACCAGGCAATGTTTTTCCATGCCTCAATTGTCCAGTGTTGGTGATCACGTGCCCACTGTAGCCACCTTTTGTTTTTAGCTGATAGGAGTGGAACCGGGTCATCTGCTGCAATAGCCCATCCGTGACAAGGACCAACGAGTTGTGTGTTCCTAGATGCCGTTCTGCACACCACTGTTGTTATCTGTCTGTTTGTGGCCCGACTGTTAGCTGGTACCCTTCTTGCCATTCTCCTTCAACCTCTCATCAATGAGCTGTTTTCACCCACAGGACCGCCGCTGACTGGATGTTTCTTGTTTGTTCCACTATTCTTGGTAAACCCTGGACACTGTCATGCGTGAAAAGCCCAGGAGGCCGGCCGTTTCTGAGATTCTGGAACCGGCGAGCCTGGCACCGACGATCATATCACGCTCAAAGTCCCTTAGGTCACTCGAACATTAACTGGATGCCTCGATGCCTGTCTGTCTGCTTTATATAGCAAGCCACGGCCCCGTGACTAATTGTCTGTAGGAGCGAACCATTTTCGTGAACAGGGTGGTATACCTAATAAACTGGCCACTGAGCATACAACAATGACAATGGATTTGGCAGTTGGTCTGCAGGACTGTGGAGGGCTGGTGTGTTAAGGAGCTCACCAGCAGAGAGAAAGTGAGTAGTGTTAGGGATACTTACGGCGAATCTCCAGCTTGCACTCCACTACGTCTTCTCCGCTGGCGTTGACTGCTTTGCACATGTACACTCCCCCGTCAAATGAGCAGGGCTTGCGGATCTCCAGGGTGAGTACGCCCTGCTTACTGAACATACGGTACTTGGCCTCGTTGGAGATGTCCATCTTGTTTTTGTACCATGTCACTTTTGGCTGAGAGAGAGAGGTTACAATGTGAACTAGATTTGACTAGAGTAATACATATGGCAGAAATAACGAAATAATGTCTATCTGCCATAACTAAGGGTCCTAGTTTTTACTGGTCAGAACATGCTTGTCATTCCTCTACAGTACTAGTAGCATACACTCTTATAATGTAATAGTACTGGTGATTCTGATGGTGATAAATCACTATATCATTCATGGTTAGCAGCATAGCCTTTATTCTCGCATGTATATAGGGATACCTCACCTTGGGGATGCCTCTGACAGAGCAGCTGAGGGTGGCGTTGTAGCCTGCTATGACTGAACGGCTCACTAAAGGGTGTGTGAACTTAGGCGCCTCGGAAAAGTCATGCTCCTTGTAGGTTGGAGGCTTGTACTGGATACCTAATGAACAGGTGCAGTGCTTATGTTCAGAAAGTTTATGGGTTTTACACAGGTGGCAGTAGGGGATGTTTTTTATGCTCCCACATACTGTACATACACAATGACCATATATATATATATGTATAACTATTGTTTGTTTATAGTGATGATGTCAGGTTGGTATTACTGTCATGAACGGTGCACCAGGTACGGGAGCCCACCTGTTTTCTGGATGTAGGCGCTGTCTGCTGAGAAGCAGGGCTCTAGGCTGAGGCCTACCATGTTCACAGCGTAGATACGGAAGATGTATTCATTCCCCATGATGAGGTCAGCCACCACACAGTTAGTTCGCCTATATAGCTCGTAGACAGTGTACCATTCCTGAAAACCAACCACATTTTTAAGTGAGACCATATTTTAGGGCTACCAAAATACTACAGAACAGCTAAAACACAATGTCAAAGTAACGTGTCTCTTGAGAGAATGAGTATGCATGCCCACTCCTATGAATGTTTGCCAAACAAAGGGGCCCAACCGTTTTATATTTAGCAATGGGGCATCTCATATCCAATTGAGATATTGTGCTTTGTAATATGATAACCTCATATCTCACAGCCTGCCATTGTGAGATGGAAGACAATTAATTGGGTCTAATAATGACTTGTGAGAAACCTGAACAGGGAGCTTTTTATTTAGCCACTAACCTTGCAGCTCAGAAGTACAACGGGTTTGCATCACTACACAGACAAGCCATGTCCGGTAGGAGGACAAGGATGGGGCCTAAAAACAGGTCGTGCTTGGCTTGCTGTGCTCTCGGTGGCTGCCTGGGGTGGTGGTAGGTGGCAGTTGGAGCTCAAACAAACAGGCCCAGAATGCAGCTCTCCTAGCTATGGCTGACTGTGTGTCACAAGGGAGGGTAAAATACCCCTCGGTGACCGTGACGCATTCTTCCCCTCACATAGTGTACATACATTAGTCAATTATGGCCATGTGTCAGAGAGCTTAGCTACCTTGCCTTGACAATGGCATGGTTATTAAACCCAACGTTCTAACACTCAGAGCTTGGCATAGTTCACTCTGAGCCCAGCCAGAGAAGTAACAGATAATTATCA
Source organism: Thymallus thymallus (assembly GCA_023634145.1). Classification (NCBI taxonomy): domain Eukaryota; kingdom Metazoa; phylum Chordata; class Actinopteri; order Salmoniformes; family Salmonidae; genus Thymallus; species Thymallus thymallus. The sequence goes on from CM042381.1 coordinate 29,231,998, forward strand.
GGCAGCTGCACCCCCCCCCCCTCTCACTCACACACACACACTGGGATGACTTCTGTGTGTCAGTTATAAAATAAATATTAGCCTGGTCATCATTTACGATGTAGATCATGCTTTCCTGAACCTGCCATGGGTGGGGCAGTGTATCATCTTCGCATAACCTTACTCATTCAATATTGTCTGACCAATATCAATTGCTAGTTTTCTTTCGTATATGAACCTCTTGCACAAATTGATGAAAGGAACATTTTGTTAGACACTGTCCAGCACATTGACTCTCACCATGGTCTTTTTGTCAGCCTTCTGAACCATGTAGCCGGTTATTTCACTGTTTCCATTGTCCTTGGGTGGCTTCCACTCCAGAGCCACGTTGAAGCCCCAAACATCCATGATCTTCAGTTTTTCTGGAGACCCTGGCAAATCTAAAGATAAGAAATTATAATTATTGAGTCAACATACTGTAACATAACTTTTCCTTAAACTCCAATTCAATCAATCACAGATAAAGGTAAATGACACGGTAACTTATATATTGTTTAAACTGTATTTTAGGGGCAGGTGTGTTTTGTTTCGCTATCCAATGATAATGTCGGCAGAGGGACCAGCGAGCGAGATGTGTCGGTTTCAATGTAGTTATCAACAGATACAGCATAAATCCATTCTGAGAGAACCGATAGTGCCACCACAGGATCAATCAAAAATATTTCCATTCTATTCAAAACCATTCGAGTTGTAAGGAGTCCTCACCGACTATTTGAATTGAGATGATGGCTGTGTCCTCAACATTCTCAATCTGCAGCTTGACTTCGTACTTCCCAGAATCCTTCCTCTCTGACTTGCGGATGAAGAAGATTGTGTCGGTGTCGCTGTTCCGGACACTGACCTGCTTTGGGTTCAGAGGCTCCCCATCTTTAGTCCAGGTGATCACAGGCCTAGGCTTGCCCTAAAATAAAAATAAATAAGATTTATTGTAATGTTTTTGCAGTCTGCAATATTTACAGTAGTGTTTTTGTGGACTGTAGTACTTACTATAGTGTTGTTTTATTATCTTTGACATACAAATGGGGGCTGGACAAATACTAAAGCACATTTTCCATAACCTGTAGATAGGTAGGACTGGGGTCTGAATGGCCTCTGTTCTTTTCTATAACCTGTAGTGAACACAGTATGGTCTATACTTGGCATGTAGGTTTCTCACTTATGGGTGGCACAAATTGGTATATGGGGGAGGGGAATGGGAATATGAACATGAAATACTGTAGTATTACCATACATAAAAAACTGTAGTGTTTTTGTGGACTGTAGTGTTTTTGAGGACTTCACTGTAGTATTTACTACAGTATTTTTGGGGTACGGATAATACTGTCGTATTTACTATAGTTTTCTACACTATACTACAAAATGCTATAGTAAATACAGATGTAGGATCCTAATTTGAGCCTATTTGCTACAGCAGGAAAATAATCCTGCAGTAACAGGAAATGTGAATTATTATGTGGATTTTAATTAATGGACATTTTTGTAGAAGTTTTCAATTTCCTGCATTGTAGAAAAGTTATCCTGCAACAGGGTGATCAAATTAAGATCCTACACCTGTAGTTGTCAGTTTATTAGGTACACCCATCTAGTACCATCTAGTTGCCTGAATTTTTTGGGATATGGAAACATTGCTGAATTGGTATCACGGGAGCTAACGTGTGCCGGGAAAACATTCCACACACCATTACACCGTGCTTCTACATCTGCATTGCTTGCTGTTTGGGGTTTTAGGCTGGGTTTCTGTATAGCACTTTGCTTTATAAATACATTTGATTGATTGATTGGTTGATTGATTGATGTGGGTAGCACCATTCCATAACTCAATGTGCACCAAAAAAAAGGAAATAGCAATTTCTAGTTCCTGTGTCATTCAACATATTTGTCTTATGGGCAAGGGCACCAGCATATATACAGTACATTCATCCTATAGAGTGTGAAGGGTGTATTCTACCCCATACCTGGAAAGGGATCACAAGGTTTATTGTCTCCTCCACTTTCTTGATGAGGGTCTGGCGGAGATGTCTAGGAATCCATATTTTGGGTTTCTCTGTGAGCAAAAATATCATAAGATGTCAATGAATAAAAGTGTTTGGGTAAAGTTTTGTCGTGTGCTGTGTGTGCGTGTGTGGGGAAAGTGTTAGGCTTGGGCGGTATACCGTGTTTTCAATACTGTCAATCAGAGGTATCTATTTGGTCTTGCTTTAGGACCATGCAGACACCTCAGAGTTGGCAGGAAGGCTGTTTGTCTGGCTGCAGTGAACAGCCCGACTTTCCTCTCAAAACAGTGCAGAGGTGGAAGATGGCTGTAGTTGACTATGTACCTGCTGTTTGACTTGACATGAAACTAAACAGCAAACTGATTAACCTTTTGAGATATTGTAGTTATATAACTTTATGAGAATGAGGGTTTGTGCTACCTTTCTGTTACCAAACTTTGCATCTGCACTGTTCTACAAGTAAATGTGTTTTTGTAACACTTTCAACGAAAAATGTTAAACGTACTCCTTGTGCATAGAGCTGTATGGTTTGTTTAACTTGGCAATCATTGGTTTTTGTATGACATACATTTTAAAGTGAAAAACCTGAGTCTCAGTGTTACCGTGGAATTGCCTTACTGCCAATCAGCATTTAGTGATACTATCATCCTGTCAGCAAGCGGAAAGGTCAGTGTGCATCGGAGACCTCAAAATACACCTCGCAGCTAATCTGTTAGGTGCTGAGAGCAAAATAGCTGATGACCTTGGCAATGTATGTGTGTTCCCAAACATGATCTGTGAGCCCTGAGATCCATGTAGGGTAGTGGAGGCTAACTTCAAGCCTCATCAGCTAAATATCTCAAACTGTAGAGAAATAGGAGAGAGGAGACCACAGCAGGATAACTCACTTACTTCCCATTTCAACCTTTGGGTTTTGAACAAACTGATGATGTGCTACTCTTACAATGTATGTAAGAGTGTTTCAGGAACTTCCCTGGTAACAACATATATTTATGTCTTGTACATGTTTGGACTTTATGCTCATTTTATGGAAGGGAGGTAGAAATGGGAAGAATTGGTATTTGTTTTAGGCAGTCATGGGGGAATGCTTACGCATGATCTCGCGGATAGTGACGGCCTGTGCTAGGGAGGTTGGTGCACTGGGCCCTGCCATGTTGTAGGCTCTGACGCGGAACTGCATCTTCTCCCCGGTCGGCAGGTCACGGATGATCACAGATGTCCTCTCTGTCAGTCCCTCGAAGGCTGGCACCCATTCATCAGCTGTGGGCAGAAGACGGCCAGACAGACGTGTCAAAAAGCAACATCAGAAATCGTCTCAGTGCCCCATCCCTAAATATCATCACAACTAGGCCTGCCTGCATGGATTGAGTTAGAACATTGACGTGCAGCTGGCCACCACAGCCAGCCCTGGAGGGATTGCTTTAATTACATAAGCATTGTGCTAATGGTCCCTGGCTCAAACCACTCTTGACAACTTAGGCCCTTGGTGTTGTCAGACTAAAACCTAAGCTTTTAGATAATGGCTTGTCATGGAATGTGTGATACAGCTAGCAAGATAGAGGATGTAGTTTTATGTAAAGGGTTCAAGATAAAAACAAAAAACAGACAATGTTCTCTGAAATGTTGAAATACTCTCTTCAACAGCTTTCATAACATCCTCCTCCTTATCTACCCAGATACTGAGTGTGTTTCAGTAATCAAAATATTTCATGCCAGACCCTCCAGCACTCACAGCCCTCCTTGCAGTACTCGACCCCATAGCCATCCAGCTCAGACGAGCCCAGATTCTCTGGGGTTCTCCACTTCAGTGAGATGGTGGTGTCACTGATGTCATCCACGCACAGCCCGACGGGCTCACTGGTTGGGGCTTAGAGAGAGAGAGAGGGAGATCAGCAACATTAGTCTAATCTAAATAAGAAATCAATGTCATGAAAAAAGACATCAATAGTTCCATATGGCATATCACGGATGTCACAGTACGTGACTGTAAAGAAGACATACTGCAATACAGAGGAGGAAACATATCAGTGTCAGCAGGTGTCAAGGCAGGATATTTTTATTGTGGATTCACTGCTACCTGTCCCTGATGCCTCAGCATCAAGGCAGCTTTATTTAGCTGCAGATAAAGTGTAGTGTTGCTACAGGTAACAGCCATGTAAACTACGGCCCTCTAATAAAAGCACGAGTCACTTCCTGAAATACAGTATCTAAAACCTTTCCACAATCCATGTGTTAAGCTCCCCTGTAGGCTAGCTGTCATGGAGCTAGCACATTGGAGATTTAGTATGGACCTTGCAGGAAACAGCTTTCATCAATACTCAAGTGTGACATGTTATGTTTTGTATGGTATGTATTAATTTGTGGATGTCCATTACCCATTTTGTATGACATGTTTACGAATTACAATTTGTATAATATGTTACGAATTTGTGACACGTACAATATGTTCTGAATTTGCAACACGTACAATATGTTACGAATTTGCAAAACGTGTAATATGTTAGGAATTCTAGCTAGGTGGCTAGGGGGTTAACGTTAGCTAGCTGGCTAATATTAGCTAGGTTAGGGGTTATGGTTAGGGGTTAAGTTTCTGACATAGGTTAGAGGGTTAAAGTTAGGGGAAGGGTTAGCTTAAAGGGTTAAGTTTGGGGTTAGGGTTATCTAACATGCCAAGTAGTTAAAAAGTAGCTCAAAAGTAGTAAGTAGTTGAAAAGTTGCCAATTAGCTAAAATGCTAAAGTTGTCCATGATGAGATTTGACCTAGCAACCTTTGGGTCGCTACAAGTTTGCGATGTATGCCTACCCACCCTCCCCGACCAACGTTTTCCCTTAAGTATCTGTCTTATGTAAGCATCAGTGGAGGCTGCTGAGGGGAGGCCAGCTCATAATAATGGCCGGAACAGAGTAAATGGAATGGCATCAAACACATGGAAACCATGTTTGATTTATTTGATTCCAAATTCACTTATTAACATATCATACTAATTTGAGTGTTCTGGATTTACCTTTACTATGTTACGTCTAGTCTATGAGACCAGGCTGCAATACTGGGCTAGCTGCATCACTGCTACTATGACCACCATTCAGTTCCCTATAAAGCTTAATGTCATGTTCAAGTCACCATTTTTCTTACAAAATGATAAATAACAACGGAGAAACAAATGGAGAGTATCTCACCCATTTTATATCCGAGAGTCTTTCATGAATAATCCTACAAATATCAACAGCGAGAACTGAAGTCATTTGTAATTTGTCTTGTCATAGCTGATTTGTATCACATAAAGAGTTTGTATGGAACAACACATCAGCACATAGAGACATCATGCAAAAAAAGCCTAAAATAAGCTCAAGCTGACAGCCTTCAGAGGTTGAGTTACAGAGTGGCCATGCCCCCGGGCCCCGGGCCCCGAGCCCATGGTCCCATGTCACAGGTTAACCAGACAGGGGGGCCATGTAGGCACGTTCTAGAGGTCAGAGGTCAGTGTTTTTAAAGTGTCAGACTGAATGGGAAAGTAACCGAAACCGACGGCTTCCGGCAGTACAGGAACACAGCAAACATACTCTGATAAAGATCCTTTTCATCTTACTAGCCAATAGACAAACAACAACACAGGAAAGTCTGTTAGTAAAAAACGTTTCTTCTCTTTTGCACTTGTGAGTTTTAATAGAGAGACAAAACATACAACAAACATCTCTGATCTACCAACGAAGGTGGCTCTGTCTATTCCTACTTCTATTGCCGCTCACAATAACAGTAAAAAGGAGAACAGAACCACAGCCAGGGTTTCATCATTATCATCATCCTTAAAGAAAAGACAGTATATATTACAGCACAGACCCTGCCCCTAATAGCTGAGCCTAGCTTAGAGGAAAATAAATCAGTGCCTACTCCTAGGAGGTTCCGGCTCTGGTACGGGCTCTGGTGCCGGGGCAGGCTCTGCAGTGGCACCCTCTGCAGGGGGAGCGCCATCAGCTGGTGGGGCTCCTTCTGCCGGAGGTGCTCCTTCTGCCGGAGGGGCCTCGTCCTCAGCTGGGGGTGCCGGAGCTGGGGCTCCTTCTGCTGGGGCTGGCTCTTCTGCGGGTGCTGCTGGCTCAACGGGGGCCTCTGGTGCTGGGGATGGTTCCTCTGGAGGAGGTGCTGCTGCCTCTGTCGGTGCCATTGCTGCACCGTCCACTGGAACCTCCTCCGCCGCCGGCTTCTTCTCGGCCGTCTTTGGCAGAATTGGCTTGGTCATCCTTGAATAAGTTTAAGATAGTCCTGTTCGAAGTGAGCTTGTCGTACTCCCCCTGTTCCTTGTCTCCCACACACCTCAATCTCCTCTGCTGCTCCTCTCTCTCTCTCTCTCTCTCTCTCTCTCTCTCTCTCTCTCTCTGTTCTGCCTCAGTGATAGCACTCGACAGCAGCAGTTCAGCTGGGTCAACGTCCTCCCAGAGCAGCCTCAACAGTAGCAGCTAGCCTCTGTGTTCTTAGCAGCTGGTCCTAGCCCCGTCGCGTGCTTACATGCCATTATTTATAGAGGGGGATGCCATGGATAGTTTCCTAATCAGCTGTCTTACAAGAGATGGGTCCGTCCGTATACCTCAGTGTTCACACTCACATCCTGGAGAAGGATGAGGAGGTAGAGAAGGTAAAAGCAGGTAGAGAAGGTAAAAGCAGTTAGAGAGGGAAAAAGGCAGGTAGAGAAGGTAAAAGCAGGTAGAGAGGATAAAAGCAGGTAGAGAGGGTAAAAACAGGTAGAGAGGGTAAAAACAGGTACAGAGGACAGAGAGGGTAAAAGCAGGTAGAGAGGGTAAAAGCAGGTAGAGAGGGTAAAAGCAGGTAGAGAGGGTAAAAACAGGTAGAGAGGGTAAAAGCAGGTAGAGAGGGTAAAAGCAGGTAGAGAGGGTAAAAGCAGGTAGAGAGGGTAAAAGCAGGTAGAGAGGGTAAAAGAATAAGAGACGCAGCTAAACAGAGCCTCTTAATTCCACCGACTCTGGTTTCTGTCCTGAAGACACCTCCAGTCTTATTTTAGTCAGCGTCTACCCAAACATGTTTTCCTTACAAGCACTGCCATGGGAACCAAATGTCAAGATGAGCATGTGTGGTTGAGTGGTTACAGGTGCCCGTTGTGATTGCATAGCAGACCTTACATGGCTTGAGGGATATGTAAACTTAAACTCTCAGTAGCCAAACCTCCAAGACAATTCACTGTAGTGATAGCACTGAAGTCAATCAAATACACTCCAACTGAAAATATGTATACGGGTAATCCAAATACTTTAAGATGAAAACAGTTTTGCACATTTTCATTTAAAATTATGTAAATAATAAGTTGATATGTCAAACTGTAAATTTTGTGACATTAGTGCAACTGTATTATCAAGGAAAGTTGTGTTTATGTGACAGTGTGACAAAACATGCACACAATAATACGATTATTGTGAATAGTCAGATTAATATAATAGTTTGATTTAAACATTTGCAGGCTTTGTAAGAATAATTATTTTCCTAATAATACTGTTTACATGGACACATCTGAAATCAGGCTACCTGATGGCACTTTAATAAATGCAGAAAATCACCAATCAAAATTAACGTTCTACCACAGTGACCATGTTATTTTTGGGAAGCCTATTTGATTCTGAGTTTGGACATATACAGTTTGTATGTGAAAACTATTACTAAGATGCATACTTTCAGTTTTTTTTAACTCACTTCCCTCGCACATAAGAGGGAAGCTTGCGTTGCTGGTGCTGGGACAGTTCAAATACAGGTCAAATACACTGTTGGAACTCCGATCAAGCTGCTTACACATGTCCTAATAATTCAAAAGATTGCTCAAAAAACCATGTGCTTTAATTGGTAATGTTTACTTAAATTTTGACCTTTAGATAACAAAAGTAAGGTGTTTACATGACTATTGCCATACTGGTCCTACTGCCATAATCAGTTCTGCCGCTCTATGTATCATGTACCGTGTATCTGTCTTTTGTGTACTTTCGTTGTGGCATTTTGCACCTGCCCTGTGTTTTTGTTGTAGCTGCTTGACAATGAAATTTCCCCCCCGGGGGATAAATAAAGTACCTATCTATCTATCTATCTATCTATCTATCTATCTATCTATCTATCTATCTATCTATCTATCTATCTATCTATCTATCTATCTATCTATCTATCTATCTATCTATCTATCTATCTATCTATCTATCTATCTATCTATCTATCTATCTATCTATCTATCTATCTATCTATCTATCTATCTATCTAATATCGAACTATTTGTGTGCATGTAAACATACTCATATGACTGGGGAGTGACTGATACCTTTAGCTGACCTGGCCCTTAGTCTGACTGTCCCCCAGTCTGACTGTAACCAGGTCAACAGGTCAAGCATGACTACCTCCAGTGTGACCGCCCCACCAGAGCACGTGCCTATTGGATGACCATCCATCCAATTAATCATTCTCCACCAACAAAGTTAACACCCACAAGTTTTGAAAGCTGACACCTATCTGTTTGCATTTTGAATGACCTGAACGAGGCGCTACATAGGACAAAGTTATTTTCCCATCCCTCACACAGGCAAGTTCAATTACATAGAAAATCACACAGTAAAAACCATAGAAGGGTAACTCACCCACTGGGATAAAGGGTTGTGAGGCAGCGCTGTGACGTGACATGCCGATGGCGTTCACTGCATAGACACGCATCTCATATTCCACACCTTCTGCCATCCTCTTGGCCTCATAGGTAGTATCAGTGTAGGGGTCAAAGTTCAGCCTCATCCATCTGTAGCTCTTCTTCTTCTTCCTCTCCAGCACATAGCCTGGGAAGAAAAAGTCAAACATTGTTACTATATACATTACAGGAGGTTTGGTGGCACCTTAATTAGTGGAATGGTGTCAAATACCGTTCCACCCATTATCCATTGGTACCATTCGAGCCATTATCCATTGGTACCATTCCAGCCATTATCTATTAGTACCATTCCAGCCATTATTATGAGCCGTCCTACCAGCAGCCTCAAGTGATAGACGTGACTGTACCTATTAGTATACTACAGACAAACTACTAATTTCTTTCTCTGTACATGTTTGCTGTAAACAAGTGAACACTGTGTATGCCTGAACATATGGTGAACCATTATGCACGCTACTGTACATCCTCACCAATGATCGGGTTGCCACCATCTGACTTAGGCGGGTCCCACTGGACAACGCAGGAGTCCTCTCCAACACTGAGAATCCTTGGGGCCGAGGGAGGGTCTGGCGCATCTGAGGAAAAGAAAAGGCCATAAAATAAACATGAATAAGCAGACTTGGGACTATAAGGTTCTATCTGCAAAAAGATTATTCTGAGATAATTGGCTTTAAAGTTCCAAACCCTCATTGGTTTGGATGTTGTCCGCAATTTTGATCTAGTATTCTTTTGAACATAACAGCATGAATTGCGGTATTTAGAGCGGTACTGTATATAGGTAGAGGACATTGAACAGACCAAGACTAAAGGACAAGGAAGGTCTGATTAAACGAATGTGTCTAATCTCTTTGACTAGCGACAAACAATCCTTGTGGACAGTGGTTGTATCTTACCAACAACTTTGACATTAATGTCAGCTTTGTCCTCCCCAGCAGGGTTCCGCACAATCACAGAGTAGAGGCCCTCGTCCTGTTTGTCCGCTCCCTCAATAGTGAAGACACAGTGTCCCTTGGTGCTCTCCACATGGACCCTTCCCTCTCCCTCTGTCATCACCTGACTCATCAGGACAGTAGATCATTAGTGGAGTCATTCTCATTCAGCTGAACTAAAGGGATCAATTCCAATTCGTATGCAACCGTTTTTAATCATCTGATCTGGGGTGTATTCATTAGTGCAGACCGTTGCAAACGAGGGTTTCTTAATGGACAAAGTCAGGTACGTAGGTCCCTCCTTGTTTTGGCCTGCTTGCTTCCGGTCTGTTCTAGTGAACATACCCTTGATGATACTGTTTATTGTCAATGCCAAAAAAGGATGAAATACACTTTCCAAGACACATTGGCTGGAAAGTATTTACCTGGTCATGCTTCTTGGCATGAAAACCAATCACACTGGAAGGTTTGCTCAAAGACTCAGCTGAAAAGGCCATGCAAAAGCAACTGTAATACTTACTGTTCTGCCCTGGTGTCACCCCTTAATTTCAGCAGAAGATTTCGAACATGCTCTTACCTGATCGTAATGGAAGTATGAAACTGCCTGTATTGTTTTCTTAGCATCGAATGGTGTCTTTTAAGTTATCAGGTAATTAACTGGTGTGGGACAGAATGCAACATGCTGCCACCCAGGCCTCTATTGGCACAGACAAAATGAACAGTGTGTGACAGAATGAGGAAGAGGAAGCAACAGGGATGTTAGCAGAGAAAGAAGGACAGCACGAGACTGACACACAAACGCACAAACACAAATATACAGGGGAAAGAGGATCCCAGGTGTTATGGAGAGAAGTAGTAACAGAAAAGAGACATGCACAGGCCTCAGCGTTTAGGGCCACACTCACATCCCCATCCTTGATGCTCCATGTTTCTGCCGCCACCTCAGAGCCAGCCTACATGAGCAGAGCAAAGCAGTAACTAACCTCCCATTCCCTGCAATCAACCAGTGTCCTGTGGACATTTAGGTCATGTGATCATATGCAGACCTCCTACCTGTTGGGATGGGTGAGGAAAGGACCCTCTCACAATGAAAGTGAAACAATTTGAGTTAAGACAATTCATTAAAATGTTTGACAATAGAGAACATGGAAAACCACATAGTTGATAGTGAAAAAACATGGAAAGAAACATAAATAATTAAGCTAGTCAACAGTACGTGGCCACTGGTAGTGGAAGAGTTAATTGTATGAGAGAACATACTAAGTATCAGACAGCTTAGGACTTACTAATGGGTCAGACAAACAACATGGTTGAGTCTTCTCACAGCAAGCCTTACCTTGTAGACCTGATCATCTGGACAGTCATTGGAATTGAGGTAGTCTCTCCTAAACATCCACTGGCCAGTGTCCAGTGTTCACACAAGATTGGGTTCTAGGCAACCAAGATTGGAATAGAGGCTATGTGCTAGCCTGATTGGAATAGAGGCTATGTGCTAGCCTGATTGGAATAGAGGCTATGTGCTAGCCTGATTGGAATAGAGGCTATGTGCTAGCCTGATTGGAATAGAGGCTATGTGCTAGCCTGCGTGGCTGATGAGGAAAACCAGCTACTTTACCTTTTCTCCCTTTGTCCAGACCACAGTAGGCGCTGGGTCTCCAGTGATGGGAACATCCAGTCGCAGCTTGTTCCCAGCCACAACCACTATGGTGGAGTCAGCCGTGTGACCCTTGCAGTCCAGGTGGATCTTTGGAGGATCTTCAGGAATAAAGAATGATGGACATGCAACATATGTAAATGTATCTTAATCCAGCAATCCAAGATATATCATCTTTGAAATAGAATAAGAGGCTGTGAGGATGAAGAATAAACCATGGTATACCTTGCCGAGGCACATAATCGATCTTGACCTCTGAAAAACAGACAATGCAATGAATTCATTAGATGAAAATTTGGATGATGAAATACACAGGCACATGACATGATGTAATTGTAAAAGTACCCAGGAAGTTGAGTTTGGCTGAGAGGTTGAACGCGTATCCCTCTGGAACAAAGGTGTAGTCACCCTCGTCCTCAGGTTTGACATCATCGATAGTGAGTTTGTGGATCCTTCAGTGAGAGAACATAATTTTCACTAGTATTTGTCCAACTACCCAACAAACCTTCTTAACCTACCCAATACAACAGTATGGATATCATTCTCACCTGCCAATGTGTGTAACATGGGTCCTGGCATCATCCTTCACTTCCACTCCGTTCTTGTACCAGATACCCTTCACAGTCTCATCTGAGACCTCACACTTAAACACAGCCTCATCCTTTGCCTTCACTGTGAGGTCAGCAATGCTCTGGTACACCTCCAGTTCCTTCTCTAAATGGTCAGAAGTCAGAGGTCAGAGATGTATGTCATAGCTGGCCCTAATATGATTCACAATGTATGTAGTATATGAAGTATTTCAGAGTATGGTGTGTGTTCATTATGATCCTATGTTTTTCTGGTGTACTTTTTCTAGGGGATCCTAGATGACATGGATATACTGTATAACTTAAACAGTATATGACAACACCAGATGCATAGAGGATAGGGCATCTGATCCACACAGGAAGCAATGGAGAATGCAAGCTCAAAGTCTATCAAAATCAGAGAGAGTAGGGGACAGTTAAGGGTAGTGGATAGGTAGTGTCCACAATGATCAATGTAAACTACACTCCTAGTGAAGGTTACAGCAGAATGAAGTTAGCTGACAGGGGCAATGCGAAGTTGCTACAGTGAGCATAATGGGATTGGCAGCTGGTAATTCTTGGCAATGGATAATTTTGATTAGAGGCCCAGATAAACTATAGTTGTGAGCTGGGCCAGATATCATCTTTAAATCCAACTACGCGCAACAACCCCTGAGCGACACACAACAAAATAATGCACACAAGATACTTGTGTATTCAGGGGTACGTGCTTAGTGCCCTCCTGTACTCCCTGTTCACCCACGACAGTGTGGCCACGCACAACTCCAACACCATCATTAAGTTTGCCGACGACACAACAGTAGTAGGCCTGATCACCAACGATGAAACAGCCTACAGGGATGAGGTCAGCGACCTGGCAGTGTCGTGCCAGGACAAAACAACCTCTCACTCAACGTGAGCAAGACATGGCCCAGTACATCACTGGGGCCGAAACTTCCTGCCGTCCAAGACCTCTAACGTGTCAAAGACTCCAGCTACTCAAGGTTCTGTTCTCTCTGCTGCCGCATGGGAAACGGTACCGGAGCGCGAAGTCTAAGAACAAAAGGCTCCTTAACAGCTTCCTGGACTATTTGCATTGATCTCCTTATTTTATTCTTATTTATTCTTGCACAGGTTCAATGTACACTCTGGACTCTAACCACAGACCCGCACATACTACACTGACACTGCAACACACACACATGGACACACACACAAAACATGCACACACATGAATATTGACACAGCACACATACATTCACATTCCCTCACACTCCTCGCATACGCTGCTACTACTGTCTTGTTATATCTACTGAAAGTCCCTTTACCCCTACCTACATGTACAGTACATATTACCTAAGTTACGCGACTAACGCGTACCCCTGCACATTGACTCTGTAATGGTACCCCTTGTATATAGCCTCAATATTGTTATTTTATTGTGTGGTTAAGGGCTCGTCAGTAACCATTTCAAGGTAAGGTCTACACCTGTTGTATTTGGCGCATGTGACACATAAAATGTGATTTGATTTCGATTTGATTTGATAACTGTATATACAAACATACATGTCTGTATATACTGTATATATCTATGTCAACAAAATATTGCAGGCTAACTTTAGGACAGCAAAACCAATGTCTGCACTCTGCAGCTCTTGACATCAATGACTGGGCATTTATGGTCATGTTAGGGTTGGACAACGGTCATAAACTGATGTTTAGTTAAGAGATGGTGGAGAATGGGTGTTTTTTTGATGTCATAGTGACATGGCTAAGGTTCTGTCACAGTTGAAAATGCTGAAGTGAAGTTGTTAATTGATGGTTGTTGTTCATTCACGTAATGGTTTAAATTAATTTTGTTATTTAATTGTTGTCCTACGTTCGTTTAGATTTTCTCCTACGTTCGATTCCATTGAATGGTCATCATCCAACGTCTCTACCTCGCCGCCTGTGGGTTGATTCTCTATACTCGCTGGAATAGGACAACATTTTCAGTTTGCTGTATTTCCTGAATATATTTTTGGAATATCCCTTTAAATATACCGCTATTGGCACAAATTAGATATACAGAACAAAGGAAACATGCAGTACAACAAAACAGAACCGAATAGAGAGACAGAAAGAGAGAGAGAGAGACACACAGAGAAAGAGAGAGAGAGAGAGAGAGAGAGAGAGAGAGAGAGAGAGAGAGAGAGAGAGACCGACAGACAGACAAAGAGACATATAGACAATTGAGGGTCACCCGCGCCAGCCTGCACCCTTCAGATAGAATATATGTCTTCTAACTTTAGCCGGCATTTGGACAGACTTGTGTCTGTGCTGTAACCTTGGCATAGTGGCGTGGTTGATGGCCTGCTTGGAGTGACAGGAACATAAGAGTAGGCTGGGTATCGGTGGAGGGTGATTCACAATGTTTTCTGGATCTTCAGTCTAGTACTGTAGTTCAAAGATGACTTTGTCTGCCCTTAAACTGGACATGCTTTATGGACTGCAGGTGGTTGGACCACCGGATGCTAGCTATCATGTTAAACATTGTTGAGCAGAGATGTATTTCATTCTGTTGTGTTGTCTGACTTGAGCACCTACCCGACACCATGAGTTCAGCCATAGATTCACCGCCATTGGTTTTAACCGTGTAGTGGCCACAGTCCTCCTTAGTTGCCTCATTAATAATGAGGACGTGCTTGCGGCCATCTTTCTTGAAGCGATACTTGAAGGACTCATTCCTTGTCAGCTCCACACCATCTTTCTCCCTGCATAGACAGAGCCCCACATGAGCACCAGCAGTCTCAAATTCTCCATTATTGTCTGATTAATTTTAACATATATTAAGCAACACTACATAAAGACTTTATAAACAGTCAGAGGTGTCACTATAACAGCTTTGATTTGAGGTTATGTTAGACAGTATCTAGTGAATGTGTTACAGAGTTGTCGACGTAACACTGTCAGCCATTTTGCATTACAAATCGGCACTGACAAATGTTCTCCATGTGTCACTTTTCTGAATGGCCATCACTTTACCACAACTTTCACTAATGAAGGCACAGTGAGACAGGTATTAACAGTGGTATCATGGCAATCTGATACTGTTTGTTTTCCCATAGAAACAAACTGGCAGGTAGATATTTATTTTTGTGCCCATGGTTAGGCCCAATTCCAGGAACATCACCCTCTTGTATTTTAGATGGGTGACCATAATTCATGATGACTTTTTCATTCCGCTAAAGGACAGGGGATGTTCTAACAGCCCTGTGTGACCTTTCATGTGGCTGATAATTTACTGCATGCTGTGACATACAGCCCAGCCCTCTGCCAGAGACACTGTGTCAGAAGCACTGTGACAGAGACACTGTGGCAGAAGCACTGTGACAGAGACACTGTGGCAGGCAGGTCAGCATCTGCCTGTCATTCAGGGAAGTCACAGCCTGGGGGGTGACTAACGTGTTAAAGCTATGAGCGACACAAATGCCTCTACCGGACATATGAGGAATGTGTACCATGTAGCACAGACTCAAAAACTCAAAAACAACATCTGTTTTTAATCCTTACAACTATTTTTTTATTTTACCTTTATTTTACTAGGCAAGTCAGTTAAGAACAAATTCTTATTTACAATGACGGCCTAGGAACAGTGGGTTAACTGCCTTGTTCAGGGGCAGAACGACAGATTTTTACCTTGTCAGCTCGGGTATTCGATCATGCAACCGTTCAGTTACGGGCCCAACACTCTAACCACTAGGCTACCTGCCGCCCCAACTAGAGTAATGTTATCCTCAAACCAAGATCTGATATGTGGATTTTCTAACAAGGGAAACAGAAAATACAGCTATTTCCTATATGAAACCTATTTTACCACTATGTCGCCAGATTCGTTTTTCCAGCCATCTGTTGTGTCTGTCCGAGTTGAGAGAGACAGTATGCCGGGTCAGGGACTTGGCACTTTGTAAATATTGAGACCCTGTCTGGTATGGCACCCATTGTTGACCTCCTCACACCTGCTATGGTATGGAAGTTATGGTGTTTGAGCTTGATTTGTGGGTTGATGGAATGTCTTACCATTTGACAGCAGCCCCTTCTTCTGACACCTCACACTCTATCTCCACCCTCTCACCCTTCATAACCATCTGGTCCTCCAGATTCCTTGTAATAGTGACAGGAGGCTCTGCAGACACACAGAGAAAGAAACAATTAGAACTACCATTATACCACCTTAGCAAATAATAATAATAATATTTCCCTTGTTGTGAGTTTCCCTTGTTGTCCCTTGTTATGTCATGATGCTATCTTTAACATCACACAGGCACAAATAGAATGTCAGCGTGAAATGCATTCAAACTGGTGTACAAAGGAAACATTGATGTTGGACCGTTGATTGTCCACTTTCAGTTGTCTCACATGTACCTTTGACAAAGAGCTCTGTGGTGCACTTCTCATCTCCCACCACACAGGTGTACGTGGCATCGTCTGACAGTGAGCAGTGGTTGATGGTCAGGTACCGCTTGTTGCCAACACTCTCAAAGATGTACCTGGTAGATGGACAAGAACTCAATTATTCACCAACATCTTTCATAATAAAATAAATGTCCCTTCTTTTTGACAGACATAGACAACATTCAAACCACAGTAGCCTTCTGTGTAACACTGTCTTCTCATTGATGATACATTGAATAGATAGTTGGTAAATTGGTTGATAGGATAACAGTTTTACAACAGTCATCATCATGTTTTCAGAGTAGACAACAGTGTGAGACCCCAAAAAGCTTCCATATCTACAATGGTTGACAAAGTCGTATTCCTGTGTTTCTTATTTCAGTATGGAGTGAGCCCTTTGCTACTGTCGGTACCTAGCAACAAAATCACAGATGTGCTGCCTGAAATGATGAAAGTACTTACTTGCTGTTCATGAAAGGTCAGCAAGATCAGTACAGTCCATCCACGTGTGGTGGAGGGAAGAGAAAGGAAAGCATGACATATGGAGCAATCTGAGAGATTGTATTGTTGAGTTGCTGAATAAGCATGTGTTATACACACATTTGTAAGAGGTGGTACATCAGTAATTAATTCAATTTCAATGCAAGCTCAGAAAACCCTTTCCGCTCATGGCTACCTTCCAGTTGATTGAATCTCTTGTCCATTTTTCAGCCATTTTACATCTACATCTTCATTGGCCACCTCAATGCATAGTTTCATTTTATGCCCTTTTTCTACCTGGTAGGCAGGGTCCAGCTTCTTTAGGAAAGCTGGGGTTTGGAGACAAAGACACATGGAGAGCAATTACTTTTACTATAGTTAACAATGCAGAGCACAGGAGGTTGGTGGCGCTTTAATTGGGGAGGACGTGCTCGTGGTAATTTCCTGGAGCGTAGTATCAACTACATCAAAAACATAGTTTCCATTTGTTTGACGCCATTCCATCTACTCCGTTCCGGCCATTATTATGAGCCGTCCTCCCCTCAGAGGCCTCCTGTGCTGCAGAGGTAACATTTAGCTGTAAGTACAGACACAGTAGCTAGCATCTATAATGCAGGCTTCCATGGAGGTATGACTGAAGGGATTAGTACCTGAATGGATATTTACGGTGTCCATTTTAGGACGGGTTCAGTCTCAGGATACGTCATGCATCAGCTGAAGGATAAGTGTTGGTTTCAGGAAGATAGAGATACCAACCTTCACTCTTCTTCTCCTCCTTCTTCATCTTCTTCAGCCTCTTCAACATCCCTCGCAGGTCTGTGATGCCATACTGGAAGGCAATCTTCTCATACTCACTGGCTGGAGCCTTCAGGAGGATTTCCCATACATCCTCACCAGGCTCACTTTTGACCTGGGACTTAGAGGCACTGGCACAGGAAGAGGACACAAGGGGACAAGGCAAGCCAGTGTCTGAAGCCATCACTTAGCATTATCATTAGGCTATGTTACTGACCATGCACAGTAACAGCTAGGCCTACTCATGCTCAATAGGCCTACTTCTACATTTTCTTCTTAACTTGCAATTTGACATTACAAGTCAAATTTGCATTCAGGTTTCACTCAAAAACTCATTGCAGTCTTCACATAACAATCAGATGGTGTATTATTACATCGACAACAATTGCTTCTTACCGATAACCTGGTGAACCTTTAAAAAAACTGCTGCACTCATTCCGAAGCAGAACCCAAGCGACAGGCATGACAAGACAAACCAAACACATTAATACACACATCAAATATGCATTGCAGTACCTAAAATCGATTTATAGCAGCCTAGAAGCCACCCACGAACCAGTGCAACAACTACAACAAATATATTTCTGCTGCAATGGTCTGCAGACATACAGAAAAGTGCCATAGCTATTGTAAAATATTGAACATGAATTCTGATTAATCTGAATTATAAAGAACATCAAATCAGAATAATTTATTCTGCAACAAACAAGAGACCCTAAAAAAATGTGTTTGCCAGTATAGGTCAAGACATGACATCAAGGTAAATGCCAGGGCATTGACATCCACTAGACTAGGAGATGGGTTTGACATTAAGGGATTGAGTGAGATGGTCGTGACTGGATGTGGAAGGAAGGTCTTGTGAGTCAGTGATGACTCATTGTGATGATGCAGTGACACTCATAGGGAAGAAACAGATGCAGACCACAAACTGTTGTGAAAGCTTCTAGTGCAGCCAGATGTGTGCTAAATCTTCTGCACTCTTAATAAAAAAAGGTACTATCTAGGACCTAAAAGGGTTCTTCGGCTGTCCCCATAAGAGAACCCTTTGAAGAACCCTGTTTGGTTCCAGTTAGAACCCTTTTGAGTTCCATGTATAACCCTTTACTCAGAGGGCTCTACATGGAGCCCTTTTTTAAGAGTGCACCGCTCTATGTGTTCTAGCTTGTGTGGTAGAAGCGACATAGCCTTGTACAGGGCATGAGGGGTGTGAGCGTGCTAGGCAGAAGCAGTCTGGGACCAGTGCGAGATTAGCAGGAGGACTCAATATGCATTGTAAGTAGGCAGCAAGGCTGACCTGAAATCAGTCCATTAATCCAATCTGTTAGGTAAACTAGTAGTAGTCACTTACTTTCTGTATAGTGAAATCCAGTGAAGAAAATGAAGGGGGGAGGGGGGAGGGGGACAAAGAGAGATGAACACAGTGAGATAATTTGCACCAGAGAAACAAGCTTTCTGATTTACTCAACGTTTTGGTCTGAAATAATCAGAGATAATTCACACTCACCTTTTCTTCAACAAGGCACTGAAGTCCAACTCTCCTGCTTCCTCGCTTCCGTCCACACTACTGTAAAAATATCACCACCAATAACACAATGTCAGTACCTTAACAAAGCAATGTATTCTTACAGTGTGGTTATCATCATCACCATAAGAGATGAGCAGCACCCTTGAAAACAACAGTAAACATGTCGTCCCCCAGGAATGATGCAGCAATGGGCCAATTTTCAGTGAATTACTATAGCTCCTGCCTTGGACCAATCAGTGCCGTTTTGTAAATTAGGTATCTCTATGGCAAGATTCATCATTCACCCAAGGTTTTTGAAAATCAGGCCAGTGCTGTCTGAGACATCACCTATGACTAACGTACGAAGGAACGGACGGAGATAGATCCACAGTCCCCTCCCCGATTTCATCATGGGGACAGTTAAAGACTGTAGCAGACAGGGTCTTAACATTTTTTCAAGGTGGAACGCAGGGAGCTGGTATATATTTGAAGGAGTAAGAAAGAAAGAAAACTTTGGGATGCACTGTAAATATAATATAGACGGATAGAGACAGACAGGCTGTCTTTTCTGGCAGAAAGATTGATGATGATCAACGGATGGATGGATGAGGGGTGGATAGATGACGGGTGGATGGATGAGGGGTGGATGGATGAGGGGTGGATGGATGAGGGGTGGATAGATGACGGGTGGATGGATGAGGGGTGGATAGATGAGGGGTGGATGGATGAGGGGTGGATAGATGAGGGGTGGATGGATGAGGGGTGGATAGATGACGGGTGGATGGATGAGGGGTGGATAGATGAGGGGTGGATGGATGAGGGGTGGATGGATGAGGGGTGTATGGATGAGGGGTGGATTGATGAGGGGTGGATGGATGAGGGGTGTATGGATGAGGGGTGGATTGATGAGGGGTGGATGGATGATGGGTGGTTGCATGAATGAAAATATTTAAGAATAGATGGACAGACAGTTGGTTGGTTGGAGAGATTGATGCTTTCCTGTACTAGCGTAACCATGAGAAGCAACAATTTTCCAAACAAAAAAACAAAGAGCTCAAGGTGAATGGCAGCACCTGGCCAAAATCCCCATGGAATCTGTATTCCACACTGATCAATGGGATGAGGGATCTCAGGGAGATGTTTTATATTCGGCTGGAAGGGTTTATCTACTCCCTCTGATCTTTGAAGTGATCAGGATTAAACGAGGGCCTGGTGGTTTATGTGATAGAATTACAACACACTGTGGTGACTTCCTCCAGTGATATCTCTCATCCGACAGCCCTGGAGAACCAGTGCCACAGAAAAGCCTGTGTGTCTTAACACATCCTGGCACTTTTAATACCATCAAACCAGGGGCAAGACCAAAGCTCACTCTGTCGGCTCACTGTTTGTGCAGCTGGCAACGCTGTTTTGATAAAGACCCTGTGGTAGACCAGAGAGAGAGTTTGAGTGACATATAAAGTTGGTGTGCTGTTAAGCTGCTTGTTAAGCCAGCCTATTGTACTCTCTCACCTCCAGATCAGAAGCTGGTTCTGTCAAAGTTGACACAATGACAGTGTTCAAACTGTTAAGCTAAATGATGACCCAGTGGATTTAACATCTGAGGTGGTCTCTTTAAAAGATGAGTTAGGTCAAACCCTGTCTCTTTCACACCATGGCTGTTTTCTCAAAACCCGGAGAGGAAGTTACATATTCCCAGAAACTGGTTCTGTTTGATCCAAACGGAAAGTGAAGAAAAATAGGGGCTAAAAACCTTTCCCTGAACTCTTTATGGTAATCAGAGACCCCAGTGTTTGGATATGAACCCCCAATGTTGCAGCAAACCCCCTCCCCCCACTACCTTCCTGATGGTCCACGTCTCTTCTTAGCAGCTCCACTCCTGACAAGTTGGCATTGCCAGATAGTTATTTCTCTCACATATCCAAAGGACCGTACAGATACTATTATACCCCAGTAACCTATAGTGTATTGGCACATAGTGTATACAAAAAAAGAGAAGAATTTATATAACCATCCAACAATATGCACAGACTGCTAGTTTGGGGCTGTGGAAAAATGCTTTTGTTATGTCCGTAGTACAAAGTAGATTTGTGTTGTTTTGTTGATACAGCTTGATAAATAACAACTTTATATACTTTTCCTTCAATCCTTCTCACTTTCGCACACACGCGCACGCGCACACGCACACACACACACACACACACACACACACACACACACACACACACGAACACACGCACACAAGAAATGTTTGAGCTTACGTGCGTCTGAAAGCTGCCCTGATGTCAAACCCTTCCACAGCCCTGGCCTCTGAAACATGATAGAATAATCAGTTATCTCTTCTCTATAAAAATAACTGATATTCAATTTAGTGCATGCTCTAGTAAGGAAAAGCACTAAGGAGAAAATAAGATAAAATGTTGTTTCTGTTAAGCTTGATTGTACTGTGTTTGAGGGAACCCACCATGCACAGTTAGGTCAAAGTTGCAGCTGTCAAACTTGTCCCGGGATGACACCTCACACCTGTAAGCTCCAGCAAAGCTGGGCTTGGCTGCAATAATCTGCATCTCAAAGGTGTAGACCTGAAAACAAAGGCAAAAAATTCCTGGTCATAATAATAATAATAATATAGCAAGGTGATTTCCTGAACAACTTTTAACAGCTGTCCAACCTGTTTTTGTATCATTATTTTCAGAACTGTACATTGGCAGTATGTAAAATGTATTTTTATTTATTTTTATTTAACATTTATTTAACTAGGCAAGTCAGTTAAGAACACATTCTTATTTACTTTGACGGACTACCAAAAGGCAAAATGCCTCCTGCGGGGACGGGGGCTGGTATTAAAAATAAAAATGGATGGGACAAACGTCTTACCTTAGAGTTACGATCATAAAGCTCCTTGAGCTGCAGGTACTTTCCAGACTTGCTAGCCAGGTCCATCCACTTCCCCTTAAACCACTTGATGGTGGGCTTCTTCAGCAGTGAGGCAGCATTCACTTTAGCCACAAAATTGATGTTGTCACCTGGACACAATAGTAGAGAAACATGCCTTGACATGCCCATAGCAGCTTTATGAATGGCTTGCATGAATGGCAATGATCTCTGGAGTGCTGTTCCCTAATGTTACCACGTCTGGTGTCTAACTCTGGAGGAGAGCGTCTGCTAAATGACTGAAATGTAATAGTGTCACTCACCCACGGTGACCTCCCCACTCACCCACGGTGACCTCCCCACTCACCCACGGTGACCTCCCCACTCACCCACAGTGACCTTCCCACTCACCCACGGTGACCTCCCCACTCACCCATGGTGACCTCCCCACTCTGGGGTTTCTCTGTAAACAGGCCTGTGAGGTCTGTCTTTGTGTCAGGGGCTTGACTTTCTGGGAAGGGAAAAGGAAAATGTTAAACAGGACAGAGCTAGGGAGAAGCTGGGAGCAAGCAAACTACAGAGGATTGTTATACCATCTGTTTTTTTGTGTGTGTTTTTTCAGTGAAGTGATTTCAGTGAAGTATATTATAATGTATCCATTGTCATGCATTGTGACCCTACAACACCACCACAACATGTATCCAGTAGCTCTAAGGATGGGTGGAAAGAATCTGTAAACATTGGTCTAACCATCAGATCCTGGAGTGTCATGTGCCTGTATATTGGCACCTGGCTGAAGTTCTGCTGGTGTAGTGTCCGCTGCTGCGGGGGTCTCTGCTGGGGCTGGGGCCTCCGCTGGAGCTACAGTATCCATAGCAGCTGCATCTGGAGCTGCTGGGTCCCCTGCTCCACCCTGGGCTTTGTCTGGTAACAAAGAGTTTACAATAAGAGACTCATAGAACTGAATGTTTCTCTAGTTAGTGTAACTAGGGCCATATACACTGAGTGTACTAAACATTAGGAACACCTTCCTAATATTGAGGGGCATAGACTCTAGGTGTTGAAAGCGTTCCACAGGAAGGCTAGCCCATGTTGACCACAATGCTTCCCACAGTTGTGTCGTGTTGGCTGGATGTCCTTTGGGTGGTGGACTGCCGAAAAACTAAGATTATACTTTTATTTCAAGCAGGAACCAATGAGATGATCGAGGGGGGGCATCATGCAGGAACCAATGGGATGCTCGAGATGCTGCAGATGCTGGAATGCCTACATACCGGAACCCCCCGAATTGATATAACACGTTTTAACATGGACATTGCCATTGAGGGTTCCACCATTTTAAAGTAGTCAACTGGGTGGGGATTCCTGAGTTGGGAGCAATCAGCCAATGAAGAAGAAGAAAATTGGTAAATCGACTATCTTGTCAATATAATAGACAATCTTTGGGTAGGCCCAGAGCTATATATAGATGGCTCTGAGTAGGCCTATCTGTAATGTATTTGTGCGCGGGCACGTTCTAATAGCTGTAGGTGGCCTGTAGGACGCCAATATAATGAATGACTCGACTTTGAATTGTGAATTAAATAAGTTCTTACGATTATTATGTCTGCTTTAGACTATTATTCTACATTTTAGGCCAATGAAGGATTTTGGAATGTTTATGCATTTTATATGACCAGTTATGGGTTAACTAAACCCTGGTTCGATCCCGGGCTGTATCACAACCCGGCGTGATCGGGAGTCCCATAGGGCGACACACAATTCCCCTGCGTCGTCCGGGTTAGAGGAGGCCGTCATTGTAAAATAAGAATTTGTTCTTAACTGACTTGCCTAGTTAAATAAAGGTTAAATAATTATAAAACTGTCATTTTGACAGAGGTATGTCCCGGGGCAGTTTGGGTAATTGTGAGGAGGCTGATGTGAGCCTGTTATACCCCAATCTGAGTCTGCAGTAGACAGGTTTGCCTGCCCCTAGGCATTTTCTTCTTTATGAGAAGTTTGGAAATATCTATTTTTGATTACTTTGTCAATATTGTCAATTGAAAGTCTGGATCCCCATTGACATAAATAAAAGCACAACTTCTGCACCTGAACCTGCCTGCCTCTTGCAACATTTCTGCCCTTAACGCAAGGCTCCTATTTTACACATTATTTTATGCTTATCTTGCAAATATTTCCATTTATCAACTTTGAACGGATCAAGTTTCCATGTGCACTGTGTTATCTTCTGTCAGATGCCTCTTGTGGCTATCTATCCTGAGCAGCTATGGTTACCCATGAGGACACAATCTGTTTATGTCAGGCCAGGGTGAAGGTCATCAGGGAGGGTTTGATGTGAATCATGGCAGCACTGGACATGCTGGAGCTGCAGTCTGAGCTCTCCACAGCCACTCTTTCTCTAACCCCAGACATGTTTCTATCTTATCAAACCACACACAGTACCTACTGACAGGCTAAAAGTGCACAAGTTGGTGTGTGATCAACTATGCAGGGAATGTTACATTACACACTGTGCTCTGTGCTTGATGAAATGAAACAAGCTGAGTGATTGTCTGAAATAGACTGTGATCCAAGGTGATAACAAACAGTGCTCAGTGCTCAACGAACATGGTGCTTATGGCGTTTGGTGGCCTCTGTGCTCGGTGCTCCTCACACTGTGCTCATACAGTAGGTGAGTACACAGGTCTGGACACAGGTCTGCAGCCTCATAGACTCCCACCTTTCTCCTCCTTCGCTTCCTCCTTCGCTTCCTCCTTCACTTCCTCCTTCACTTCCTCCTTCACTTCCAATTTGACTTCTTTCTCCTTCACCTTTAGGTCAAACTTGACTTTTGACCCTCCGGCAATCACTGCATAGGCAGTGCCGTCCTCTTTGGTGACTGCTTGGATGGTAAGTGAGTGCTTGTTTCCGTCTGCCTTGATCACATACTTGTCTCCAGAGATAAGGTCCTTTGTGTTGCACTGCCATCTCACCTTCGCATCAGGCTTCTCGGTCTCTGTCTCAAAAACCACTGTTGCCCCCTCCTCTGCCACCTGAGTCTTTGGTTTCTTGGCAAATGCTGAGACTGGAGAGGGAGGGATGGGTCAGAATAAAATAATTCCCTTTAAGTTGCCAAGTTTGTCATGGTAGCACATTGTGATGTAAAACCTTTGAACTGCACTGTGATGACACACCATAGTGTTTCCATTATCAAAATGGAAGCTCTTCAGAAAAATTACATTTATAAATTGATAAATGCTGAAAAGGCTGATCGTATCATTGCAATCATCTACATTGCAGGGGGTTAATATCAGAACTCTCCAATGTGTTGTTAATGAGAGGTTTGTATTGTCTAGAACATATTGTCTCCTCTCTGTGAGTCGTATCAGGTGTTTTGTTACCCTCTAACCAGGGAATGGTTTCCAATCAGCTCATTACACCACAAATGAAATGACCTCCACATGGAGCAAGATGACCCTATGGGTTTAAATATAGAATGCATATGTGCCCCACTAATACATGCACTCAGCAGGCAACCCCAGGGACAGGGCACAGGTAACACAGTAGAGGGATTAGAAAGAGTCTATTTTAGTTGCACAGCGAGCATAGAAAGAATGTTACGGCTGTGCTGGGCTTCCAAGTGAGCCTCCTTTTTATCAGGCTAGTGATGACTAGTATCTCTTCCTTAGCCTCAACCGTGTATTTATTGGGCCTATTTATATTACATTTCACTCCAATTCCTCCATATAAAGTAAAGTACTGTAAATCAGAAAGAAAGATAATATGAGGGTTGAAACAAAATTTGAACGAACAATAGTTATTGTAAAAAAGAAGAGGTAAAATAGCAAGCAAAGCAGCTAGCTAGCTAGCATTAGGGCCAGGAAGTGTTTACCCAATTCACTTATATTGTTCACCTGTATCTTCTAGTTTCTAGTTTTATTTTAGTCCAAATAGTTCACCACAAATTATTTATTAATCAGTTGGGGAATTCAAAACCCCTTTGCGGATGCAGTGCAAAGCATCTTTGTGACGGTAGAGAGACACATTCTACATTTAAAAGACACTTAAAGAAAAACCTGATTTACAGAATAATTATCGGTTATATGCTATATTACTCAAACAGCTCACAACTGTTATACTTTGGGAGATCTTGAACACTAGATGTCTTAGCAGACATACTATATCTGAGTAACTGATACTGGGAGGAGGCTGCATTGTCATGTGATCTGTTGAGTTGATCTTTCCACAGCGAATGGCAGTTCTTTCTGTCTGATCCAAAAAAGTCATTTGTCGGGTTGGAATCCTGTGTGGAATTTCTGGATCATCGGCATATGATGAGTGATGTTTACACATGAACGCAGAGGTGCATGAAATGGTGCCCTCTGACATGTAGAACTTACACTACATACACTCCCCTACGAATTTATTTGGACAGTGAAGCTACAACTTTGAGATCAAATGTCCTAAATGAGGCGACAGTAGAGAATGTCACCTTTTTAAAAATCTGTTTTACCGTTAAGAAAGGAACGCACTTTATGTACAGTATCTAGTCTCCCCCCATTTGAAGGTGTCATAAGTATTTGGACAAATTCACTTTCGTCAAAAGTTTAGTATTTGGTCCCATATTCGTAGCATGCAAGCTTGTGACTTTACAAACTTATTGGATGCATTTGCAATTTGTTTTGGTTATTTCAGATTATGTTGTGCCCAATAGCAATGAATGGTATATAATGTATTGTTTCATTTTGGAGACACTTAAATTGTAAATAAGAATCAAATATGTTTCTGCACACTTCTACGTTCATGTGGATGCTACCATGATTATGGATAATCATGAATGAATCGTGAATAATGATGAGTGAGAAAGTTACAGATGCACAAAGATCATACCCCCAAAACATGCTAAGCTCTCGCCACTTTTGGGGGGGTATGATATTTACTTTCTCACTCATCATTATTCACGATTCATTCATTATTATTCGTAATCAAGTGAATTGGGTCCAAATACTTATGACATCTTCAAATGGGACGAGTAGGCACAGAAATTGCTTTTATATATCTCATTTATATATCTCATACAGTATGAAAATACCCCCCCCCCAAAAAAGTGACATTCTGGATTGTCGCCTCATATGAAACATTTGATCTCAAATCCAAAATGCTGGAGTATAGAGCCAAATTAAAAGTTTTAGCTTCGCTGTCCAAATAAATACGTAGGGGATTGTAAATATACAACATCCATGCAGACTCATTTGGTAACAATGGGCTCCATAATGATCCAAAATAAAATGACAGTGAGCTGGATTCAATATTACCTAGCCATGTTTATACAGTAGCTCTGTTTACACAACTCCTGCCACAGAACATATGTGCATTACTCAGAAAATTAGAATTCTGTGAAAATTCTATCTACTCTTTTTGGTACCCAACACCAGGAAAAAACATGTTTTATAGGGTACTACATAAACACTGCAGTGTGAGATGATGATTGGACAACTGTCTTCATGACTTCATAGGGGTGACTATGTACTTTTACGTTACTCCTACTGTTGCTCTGATTTGTAAGCAAAACTGGGTAGGCCTCCACTGTATGTGCTTTAAACCATTGAAACAGATGCATTACTTAGCACTTGAACATAGACCCTTTTCTCATCTGCTTGAGGAGGATGGTGTGGTCAAAGAAACATAGTATGGAGACAGCGTTATTTTTCTCACACAGGGGGAAGAGAGGGGGTGTTCTCTTATTTTTAAAAGGCTTGGATGTAACCATCAGTACAGTGAGTATACACTCCCTTTACAGTTAAAATGGATCAAATAGAGAGAAAAACACCACAGAAGACATGCATAGCTAATATGAAGCTGAAGAGGCAGTCATTGGCAAAGTTGCCCCTAATAACAGCAACAATTTTCAAACGTAACCTCTCTTAAATGCAACTGTGAAGACAAGAAACTATGACAAGAGATGATCAGTGATCAACAGTCCCACCAGTCCCACAGGTTGGGAGGGATTTGTTATTATAGAGGAAAAGGTAGAAAATCCAGTGACGTCTTCAGATAGCAGCTGGAGATACAATGATCCTGCAGTAAAACGAGATGGAATCTGATTAAGCGCACTTACCTGTTTTTTTGACTGGCTCTGGCATCCTGATTGAACGTTTCTTCCAGAGAATAACCAACAATAACTAACAAACTCCTTCCCAGCTCACCCCTTCCATTTAATAGTGGGGCTCCTGAGCAACCCCCCTTCAAAACAATACCAACCCACCCTCTTTTGTCACGATGTCTAGACCCAATCCCCTCTCTGTCCGGCAATGGGATAATAGACATTCACCTCATCCCTCCCTATCCCTCCACCCCACACTCACACAACCCCAGACCCCTCTGACCTCCTGCAGGCCATATTTCAACCATCACTTTGCCCAACACCTCATCTGCATGACAGGCGAAGCGAGGGAGGGAGGGAGGGAATGGGAGGTGGGGGGTTAAATTTAGTCCAGCGAGGTCTCCTGCTCTTTCTACATTTGGGCCGCTGCCTGGCCTTGTAAAAAATAGTAGCCGCTTCAGAAAACAGCAGACAGGAGGCTAGAGTATTCCTTTTATCTGTTGGCAGGAATGGGAGTGCTTTTCCACTGGTGAACCAGGACTTCCAGGAATCCTTCCATAGCCGTGTGCACAGCTGTCCGTCATCCATCTGGTTAATTTAACATTTATTTTCTGACCAGGCAACACTGTAAACAGAAAAATACCTTTCCTTATGTTTGTAATGTAACAATACTTTTTCATGTCAAATAAGCCTTCCAAATGGCAGTTAATTATACATCAGAACCTAATGTCCCAAGGAAGTAATACACTTACAGTGCCTTCGGAAAGTATTCAGACCCCTAGACTTTTTCCACATTTCTTTACGTTTCAGCCTTATTCTAAAATGTATTAAATAAAACAATTTCCTCAGCAATCTACACACAATACCCCATAATGACAAAGCAAAAACAGGTTTTTAGAAATGTTTGCAAATGTATTAAAAACAAAAAACAGAAATACCTTATTTACATAAGTATTCAGACCCTTTGCTATGAGACTCGAAATTGAGCTCAGATGCATCCTGTTTCCATTGTTCATCCTTGAGATGTTTCTACAACTTGATTGGAGTCCGCCTGTGGTAAATTCAATTGATTGGACATGATTTGGAAAGGCACATGCCTGTCTATATAAGGTCCCACAGTTGACAGTGCATGTCAGAGCAAAAACTGGATTGTCAGAGTAAAGACTGGATTGTGTCGAGGCACAGATCTGGGGAAGGGTACCAAAACATTTCTGCAGCATTGAAGGTCCCCAAGAACACAGTGGCCTCCATCATTTTTACATGGAAGAAGTTTGGAACCACCAAGACTCTTCCTAGATCTGGCTGCCCATCCAAACTGAGCAATCGGGTGAGAAGTGCCTTGGTCAGGGAGGTGACCAAGAACCCGATGGTCACTCTGACAGAGCTCTAGAGTTCCTCTGTGGAGATGGGAGACAGACAGACAGACAGATAGACAGACAGACAGACAGACAGACAGACAGACAGACAGACAGACAGACAGACAGACAGACAGACAGACAGACAGACAGACAGACAGACAGACAGACAGACAGACAGACAGACAGACAGACAGACAGACAGACAGACAGACAGACAGACAGACAGACAGATAGATAGATAGATAGATAGATAGATAGATAGATAGATAGATAGATAGATAGATAGATAGATAGATAGATAGATAGATAGATAGATAGATAGATAGATAGATAGATAGATAGATAGATAGATAGATGGTCTGATGAAACCAAGATTGAACTCTTTGGCCTGAATGCCAAGCGTCACGTCTGGAGGAAACCTGGCACCATCCCTACGGTGAAGCATGGTGGTAGCAGCATCATACTGTGGGGATGTTTTTCAGTGGCAGGTACTGGGACACTAGTCAGGATCGAGGCAAAGATGAATGGAGCAAAGTACAGAGAGATCCTTGATGAAAACCTGCTCCTCAGACTGGGGCGAAGGTTCACCTTCCAACAGGACAACGACCCTAAGCACACAGCCAAGACAACGCAAGAGTAGCTTTGGGACAAGTCTCTGAATGTCCTTGAGTGGTCCAGCCAGAGCCCGGACTTGAACCCGATGGAACATCTCTGGAGAGACCTGAAAATAGCTGTGCAGTAACGCTCCCCATCCAACCTGACAGAGCTTGAGAGGATCTGCAGAGAAGAATGGGAGAAACTCCCCAAATACAGGTGTGCCAAGCTTGTAGCGTCATATGCAAGAAGACTTGAGGCTGTAATCGCTGCCAAAGGTTCTTCAACAAAGTACTGAGTAAAAGGTCTGAATACTTATGGAAATTCAATATTTATGTTTATTTTATATACATTAGCAAAAATGTGTAAAAAAACAGCTTTTGCTTTCTCATTATGGGGTATTATGTGTAGATTGATGAGGAAGAAAGACAAATAAATCAAGGCTGTAACGTGAAAATGTGGAAAAAGTCAAGGGGTCTGAATACTTTCCAAAGGCACTGTATATGTGTGACCTTATTCCCTCTCTAAATAAGTCCTGTTCTGGTTGAATCATATACTGTTGCCTGACACACTGGAGCTTAGCATCTTATTAGTAGCGGCCTACCGTCCGAAGGCTTGGTGGCATAGCGAGGACATGACAGACTGACAGACTGACTGGAGTAAAATATTATGGAGTGTTAACTGTGGGGGCGGGCGAGCAACCCCACCTTAGTGGGGTATTTTGGGACAATAAGGCATGCCTGACCCTGATCCTTAACCATACATCCTGACCATTTTAGGATTTTTCTTTTTGTGTTTTACCTTGGCCTTGTGTCTGCCCAGTTGTCTCAAGTGTCCTAGCTATTACGTTAACTACCTTATACCTATAAAATATAAGTTTTAATTTTCAACCTCGTTTTATTGCTCAGTCAGTAATAAATGCAGGAGTGTTCCCTTAAATCATTCCTCACTGTTTCTATGATTTTGCATTATTCAATGTAATTATTCAAACTAAAACATTGTCCTTTATGTCTCTTTTCAGCTGTATTTCTTCATTGCTTTCTCCCAGAGGTGCTGTAGGGCAAGTATGATTAATAATATTATCTAGGGCCTCTTGATGGCGCCCTCCCTGTATATCCCACTTTGCGTCACTTTTCACTGCAGACTGTGCCCTGTGCTCCCATTACATAGCTGTGTCAGCACCCAGAATTATTTACACCTCGAGGCTACGCCTGCCACATAACTGGGCAGGGGGTGGGTGGATGGTGGGTTACGGGGTGGCCTTGTATGTTGCCAGTGGGCCCAGTAAAGTCCCCATGGCTGCCCAAATGTCTATGTATTATCTGGCTTGGCCACTGGGGTTATGCGTACATGGCTGTGATTCCTAGAGGATTTGCTAAAGCCAGTCTCTGATGTGCTGGAACAATGTGATGATGAGTCGACTAAAACCACATGACGTGTGAGAAATAGAAATGCTTTCGAGTTTCATCACATGCAGATATGTAACTGAATCATGCCAACATACAAACATGCCAACATGCATTATACAGAGAGCACAGAGTACTGAAAAACAACTGGTCATATACACTATCATACAGTTCTAACCGGGGTCTATGAATGAGAGCATGGGATAAATATCCCTGTGTTGGTATTCCTAGGCTAGGAATAGACTGCACCCTTGCTCGGAGGAGGCAAGCCTAATTTAATGAATGCTAAAGATTTCTTGTCACAGTCTATTTGTTAGTTTACAGTGCATCCAATTCTAATTGATGTCAAATGTGCTTTTTACAAGAACATTGTCAATTTGTTGATTTAAACACAAACAATAGTTAATACATTGATAACCATCTTGCATACTATGCAAGTTAACTATCTCTCTCTCTCTCTCTCTCTCTTTCTCTCTACCCTTCTTCAGGACTTACACTGTGTTTCTCCCTCTACAAATGGGAATATGGCCTCCTCTCCAAGTGAGACCTCCCCCCCAGCACTTCACCACTGAACTGATAAGTCAGCTTCTTCTTGACCTTTTTGACCTCGCCTGTCTTGCCATAGTTGCGAAGAGCCCGTGCCATCTTCTGGTAGGTCATTTTCTTGCGGTTGCCCTTCTGTACGCCCCACCGATGTGCCAGTGTCTCCTTGTGTTTCGAGGAGAACTGGAAGGTGCCCTTGTCCCTGTCCACCCACCAGATA
Source organism: Thymallus thymallus (assembly GCA_023634145.1). Taxonomy (NCBI): domain Eukaryota; kingdom Metazoa; phylum Chordata; class Actinopteri; order Salmoniformes; family Salmonidae; genus Thymallus; species Thymallus thymallus. Next base: position 29,264,150 of record CM042381.1, read on the forward strand.
CTGTCCTTCATGTCCCCGTTCCTCAGCAGATCCAGCAGGAACTGGTACAGACGGATCTTCTTCTTGTTGCCTATATTAATGTTGACATAAGTACAAAATGGTTAAACATGCACTGGATCAGTTGAGGAGGTTCCCTACCTATGATCTACATGAAGTAGGCCTACACGAGTAGGATTATTGTGACCTCAAAAGCAAAAGGAAACATGTGAGATATTAGGTACTGTATGCATTTATGAATGAATTCCTTACCCAATCCTCCCCTTGTTACATGGGTGATGTGGTCCCTCAGACACTCTTCATCAGACACCTCTAGTGGAGGGCTGCGGCATCCTGGCTCCTCGTCGTCTGAGCTCCTCATCATCTGAGTAGAGGGGTACAAGTAGCCCATGGCTCGAGGGTAATTTGTCACCTTGGACACAACAAACAGCAATAACCATGTTGTCATTAGAATACAAAGCCATCATTACAATAACAATACATTATTTTCAGAGCAGTAGTCACTGAGTAATTACTACTAAACAAATTAGATACCATGCTGATCACGTTACATACACAGTGAGGCGCAAGTGTTGTTAATGATAGCAATCGTTTTTACTCCCCCAATCATCTATCCCCACCACAGGGGGCTGGTGGCACCTTAGATGGGGAGGACTAGCTCGTAGTAATGGCTGGAACAGAATTAATGGTGCTACCATTCCATTTACTCCATTCCAGCCATTATTATAAGCGTCCTCCCCTCACCAGCCTCCTGTGAATACCCACTCCCTTGAATTTATCAAGTGACAGTAGAGTTGAATGAATACTTAAAAAGATTCTCTCCCATATCTAATGTGTGAGGAAAAGAGCTTAAATGCAGATTGACTTAAAGTGTAGTCAGCAAAAATAATTAGGGTAGAACAAATCCGATTGGTTTTGAACTGAGAATCTTGTAAATAAAAAATATGTAACGTTTTAAAATCATTATTGCGTTATAGTAGTCAGACAAATGTAACAGTATCTCTAAGATACAACTGGTCTCCTGACTTGTGCACTGTATGGTTTGTTCAACTTTTAAATAAATAGTTTTTGTTTGGCATACTTTTTAAGTGAAAAATGCTCTTATCTAAATTATGTAAATTATATCATATGGTTATCTTCACCCAAATCAACATTTACTGGCATATTTGATACCTAGCTAGCTAGCTTTATTTTTGACTCAGCATTAGTAAAAGATAGCTATCTGGTAGCCAACTAGCTCTGTTTAGCTTAGCAGTTTACTTTGATGCAGCTGGAGCAGCATAAAGTCCATCCCTGTTTTTTTTTGTCATAAAGCTTATTCAACTTAACATTTTAATAAAGCAAATGTTAGTTGACTTACTTGGATATTTCACACCTAGCTAGCTACAGGAACTCTATTTATTAATTCAACATGAGTAGCTATGAGGTTGCTAAATTCTTAACTAACTAGCTTGCTCTGATTAGATTAGCATGTCGCTGCTAGCTTGCTACATTTGACTCTTTGTTTCAAGTCAGGAGACCAGTTGTATCTTAGAGGTATTGTCACATTTGTCTGACTACTGTAACAACTTGTAACTCAAAGTTTTATTTACATGATTCTCAGTTCAAACCTTTGCCATGTTTTCAAGAGTTGTATATCTGTTAAACTCTCAATATAATCATCTCAAATTAGCCCAGCACTGGCAAAGATTAAAGGGCACCGTCCCTCTGCATGAGCTGTAATGTGTGATTGCTGTTATAGCAGTTTGACTGTTTGGCCGTGCAAATTCCTGTCAAAACGTTCAGCACACAGTGCTAAAAACCCACTGTTTCTGCTCTGAGGCAATATGTCAGTTCTATTCACAAATAGAAAAGGCATCTTCAATGACATTCTCATCCACACTCATTAATTAATGCTCTCCATTTAAAGTGTAATATTGACAATGTTACAATGTAATATTTTACACTAAGAAGACTGACAATGATCCGTGTGCGTGCGTGTGTGACATAATGTTGGGGAGGCCTCTTCTGGTTAAAAAGGAATTATTTGTTCATCAGCCGTTAGTGAGTTGGCAGATTATAGTTCTGTAGCAACACCAGCAGGTTAGGAAAAGGCCACAACGTCAAACCATCTGGGTGTAGGCGCACCCTACATCCTCCACGCAACACAGCTCACCAATAACAAACAGTGGCCCAGATAAGCTTTTCATAGTCATTTCTTTATCTGAAGCCAGATCGTTGATTTTATGTTTACCTGTTATTAAGCATTTCTGAGGCATTGTTATTACCACTAGAGGGGACATGGAAATAAATTCTGCTACTTGCTTTCGGATTGATGATATGTTATGTTCTTTTTTTTCGACTGGACATTTAGAACATTTTCTATTAGTCATGTACACTCTACATCTGTTTGAAAAGAATGATCAACTCCAAAGCTCTGTCTGTGTTAGGGGAAAAGAGGGGTCAGGGGGGTTCGGCTCACCGGTGGGGATAGGGCATGGTGGTGTCCCCCAAGGCCAGGGTCCAGAGAGAGAGTGTCAACATCGCTGTAACGAGCCATGCTGGGTACATGTAGATGCTGGACACTCTGGAGCTCAGTGAAGTGGCCCTCTGGCAAGTTGTCAAAGTCCAGCGGATGAACATGATGAGTGGTGTGATATTCCCAGTGATCTGAACAGAGAGAAACATTTGAATTGTTCATAGAGTGAGAGGTAGGTCTGGAGGAAGTGTTCAGAAGGCATGGAATAGAGAAACCTAGTTTATTGCAGATTCCAAATACATGTAACACACAATGCCTGTTATTCATTTAAAGAGTGTTCAGCAAAATGTATTCGGCAGTTTCCTGTTCACACATCTTTGCTTTGGCAGTTATCTTTTTCTTTCTTTTAAGCCTGAATGTCACAAATGTATTGAAACATGTAGAAACTCTAGAAACGTTCCGCGTGTAAACATGCTTTAGTGATCTGTTATGTTCTGTCCTGACACTGCACCAAAGACTTGCCATTGTTATTATTTTCTATTATCAAGCATACTGTAATAATTTAGTTTGTTAAATGGAGCAGAGCCTATATACTTCTATAGCTCCTACTAGTAAATACCAGTTTATTCTTGGCAGTAGGATCAGTTGATTGCAGGAGAAAACACAACTGAACCTCACCATTTCAATAAAACCCCAGGGAGGAAAGTTGTTCTATGACTGTAGGTTGAGCGCCTGACAGAAATGGCATCTGTTTCCTGTACTCCATGGGGGCAACATGGTCGGCTCCAGCTGCAGTGTCTTGATACTTTTAATGTACACTGTCTTTAATATAGCTACTGTGTGTGATTTCCTCAGACCTGGTCAAACACATACAGTAGCTAGTTGGGTCGGCACTATAAACTTCCGTATAAGTGATTATCACATGTTTTATTTTGTCTACAATTATGTGACGGTAAGTTCATCAGAGAAAGGGAAATTAATTTAAAAAGTATATCATTGTATCATAGTTATCAAGATTATCAATAGATAATGCATAAGGTATTAATACTAGGACGAATGTTGTAATTGTGATTTAAAACTCACCTTCTTGACTCTCTCCATTGATGACATGCGGATATGAGTATTCTGACATCTGTTGTCTGTAGATGTCGGGTTCATACATGTCTTCTGATGGCTGTCAAAACAAAAAGGATATTCTCAACTGAAAGCATAACAAAACTTCACATCATGTCTTACTGTTGTTCCCAAGGAACTGACACTCAACATCTATTTACAAATTGCTTTCTGCCCTTGATAATGTTTGTTGATAATGACTTAGCTGAACAACATTTTGAGCTTTTTAATCTTCATTGGCATTTCCTATCATTCTTTTATTTTTTTATTTTTTATGGTCGGTCATAGCCTTACAAAATGGAATGTTGTGAATCAATACATATTGTTAGTCGTATAAAAATATTGTTCTTCTGACAGTATGTAGACCACAAAAGCACCTACACTGTGTATCAAAATGAATGACGCTACAGTAATCTATTAACATATTTTCATTAATGATCATAATTTCATAAAATAAATGTTCATTTGAAATCCAAACTTGAATCCAGTGAGCTTACAATGCTTGAGATGCATTTTTTTGTATAAGTACATCCTATATAAACAAGTAAATAAACTCAACAAACAACCATATACCTGTACATACTTGGGCCTATAACTGAATTGACACAAATTGTTTGACTCATTGTTACTTACAGGACCAGGTGAGATGAGGTACCCCTCCATTCTGTATGGATGCAACATGAAGGCTTCCTCTTGAACCAATCTACTCTCAGGCACTTAGCTTGCAATTGTTTCTCACACTCTTTCAAAACTTTTCCCGCACCATTGCACAACGTTTACCAAATTTCCTCTCACCAAACGAAACCCAAAATGTCTCCCTCTGCCTACACAACTTTATCCACTTGGGACTGAAATCTCATCTAATAAAATAAAATAAATTAGCCCTACTCAATGACTAAAAATTAAAAGGAAACCTGATATTTGTACTTCTGTATATCTTTGTGGGTGTACACATCTCAGTGTGTCTGGTGGTGGTTCCTGGTCACTGGTTATTTGTCAGGGGGCGATTCTAGCATCTCACATTTATTTAAGGCTCAATTGCATCGCCTCCCAAACCAGCCAATCATTTCAAGGCTTGCCTTAACTGTCAGTCTTTGATGATGACTCACATACATCGATGAATTCTGCTGCATTTCTATCAAAACAACTGTTTTAGCTGTGTGTAGATTAGCTGGACAGATAAAATAAGCCACTTCCTTTTTGCAAACCTGCAACAGGTCTGTGGAGACTAAGGGAGAGGAGATAGAACACCTCCTGAGACAATAGTAGTGTTGGTGGGGGGGTTCTTCAGAAATGTTTTATTCTTTTTTCTGACCAAAGGTGTTTTGGTAATAATATTCTTCATCATAATGAGTACAGTACCTCTACTACTAGACTCAGAGGACCATTTCTCCTGACCCTATGGGCTGGTTTACAGGACACACTATGAGTATGCTTTTTTTTATCCAGGACTAGGCAGTGTCCGGGAAACCAGCCCTATCTGTCTCAGTTATCTCTCCCGGACACAACATCTCTGTTTTAACTTAAAGAGAAGTGAGGACACAAGGCAAGCCTGCACTGACAGGCTTGTGTAGATTTGGACAGAGGAAGAGTGCATCAGTCTGATAATGACAAGGGACTTTAAATACCGTAGACAGTAAGATCCAAATCGCACTGAAGATAGTCAAATCAGAAGTATTATTATATTCCCTTGGTTGTTCAAAGCTTAATATAACACACAACCAAAAACCCTGTAGAGTCAAATTTGCTATATTATGGATGTCCATGTATTCAATTGGTTTTCCTCTCCTTTATCTCTATCAAGGGCTATCTTGAATTTTCTGTGAATTGTTATAACCTTGTTTTATATTATTTTGATGTGCTATGTATCACCAAATACAGTGCATTCTTTGTTTAATAATCAACATTAAGAAAGGCAAACAATCAGTTTGACTTGCTGGTTGCGGTATAACTATCTTAATTTGGAAGGCCTATGCATTTGATTTTGGTATACTTTGTTGGATTTTGGTTTACGTGGTCTTTCAGTTTGCCTTGCTTGCATGGTCTGGGGTTATAATTTGAGTCTCCTGCATCCTTTCACCACTTGTGGGGCTGTTGAAACCACACAGCCTGTCCATGGCCCTCATGTTAATCACAGCTGTCTGAGCAAAACTGATGGCATTTAGTATTAATACACTTTGTGCTTTACAGCAAGCCCAGCACGCTATTTTCACCCCGGCTATTTTCAGAGAACACAAACGACTCTCTTTTTGAATATCTTTTTTTTTTTTTTTTTATCTATCACATCAAAAAAAAAATATGCTGTTTTGTCAGAAATCATTCAGGTTTCCCAGATCTTGTAATCTGTTTGAAATGAACTATTAGGTGAAGATTGGTGGACATCTCAGTAAGAGGCCGGTCCATCAGCCTCATGGACAGTACTATAGTTAATTTGATGAGTATGATTATAGTGTCATTTCTGTTCCCCTGTACTTTGCTTTACACAGTACATCCACATGCAGGTCTACTACATTCTAGGCCTTTGACAGTTAAGGAACAAGGCTAAACCAAAACAGGCATAATTGTGCAGGTAGCTGAGTGGTTAGAGTGTTAGGCCCGTAACTGAATGGTTGCTGGATTGAATCCCTGAGCTGACAAAGTAAAAATATGTTGTTCTGACCCTGAACAAGGCATTTAGCCCACTGTTTCTAGGCTGTAATTGTAAATAAGAGTTGGTTCTTAACTGACTTACCTAGTTAAAAAGACAATAACAAACTTTCAGTTCTGTGTTTGAATGAATGGCTCATGACATGTATGTTTCTCATGATGTAAAAAGCTACAGGAAATAGGCAGATAACATTACAATGAAATCCGGCCCATCATTTGGTTTTAAATTTCTACTTTTTGTCAATTTCAGTCTTGACCACCATCATCATCATCATCATCATCACCATCATCATCACAGCAGCATCATCATCATCATACACACACACACGCACACACACACATACTATGTAAAAGAGGAACTGGGAAATTCTCTTTTAGACTCAGTTCCTTCTGGGTGTGGGGGTGGTTGTTGTGAATGACTCCATTTGTGTATCTAAACTTCAGTATGTTCTAGGCTGCAAAACTTAAAATATAAACCTACAGGGGTATTTCAGTGAGTATCTTGTCTGATTGTGTTGGGCCTTTTCATAAAGTAAGGAAACATAATACGTATCGTATCTTAGCAATTCCTGCCAGATCAGACCAGCTTCTCTCTTTAGTAAAACACAGCAGATAAAATGTCTACTTGGTGATTACTGTGTTTGGTTTCCACCAATGACAGAGATATCCTTGACAGAGATAAAGCCTTGTACTGGAATATAAATACGTAATTAATGGGAATACTTCATAAAACATGCTATTTAATTCAAGACTAGGTCTGGGAAACCAGCCTAGAAGTTCAGTGTGTAACTATGCTACTTTAATATATTAAGAGACACACTTTAAATATATTACTTTAATATATTAAGAGACACACTTTAATATATTAAGAGACACACTTTAAAGATGGTAAAATAGACCACCATCATTGTGTTGCTTGTTTGAAAAGAAACCCAAGGTTATGTGGATAAGGCACACGGAGGCTGTTGTGTTTACTGTATCGCCCTGCACCCATGGATGCTTTGTTTTAGGCTACCACAGGGTGTGATTGAGCACTCCACGTTTGAAATGTCTGAGTGAAGGTATTTTCACAAGATGCATATCTCTGATGGCTAAAGCCTCCTTACATGCAAGCAGTCACATTAACACCTTTTACTTCACATCCCCCTATGGCTTTAATACTTAATAGTTCTCAGGGCCACTGTGTGACATTAGTACAGAACATACACCGGGGGGTCAGAACATACTCAGTCGGGGTCTCAACTTACTGTTGAGAGTTAGAATTGTAGATTACACAAAGTGCAGTTTCGAAATTTGGTTGTGTATCAGCAGTTTTCCTCTTGTTATGTCAATCACTGACTGCCAGTCAATTAGCCCCTGTCAGCTAAATATTTTTTTAGAGTGCTATGTTAGTCAAGCAGCCAGCTACAGTATTTAAACTTGTAGTAATCATGGTCGAATTACTGACTGAGGGGCCCCCATTGATTTTGTTTGTCACGCTCATATTAAAAACGGCAAACATTACTATCCACCCTGTGGAAAAATGTGTAGAATTGCAGGAAATTAGCTGTTAAAACTGCAATTTGTTCTCACGGTCCCATGGCAAAATTAGTAGAATTGCATGAAATTAGTTATACAATTGCAAACATTTCTCTTTATACAATGGCAAAAATGTGTAGAATTGCAGGAAATTAGCTGTTGAAATCTTCTTTCCGCTTGTCAAGGTTCTTAGGATGGACCAGACGTGCTGAGCAGTAGAATGAAGGCATTCCTTTTATTTGTAATAAAACAAAGGAGAGAACAAATCCACCAACTGATGTTCAACATGCACAAACAAAGAACCACACACAGGTGGGAAACTAATCAACATAAATAGGATCCCCAATTAGAGACAACGTATGGCAGCTGCCTCTAATTGGGGACCAACAAAACTCAAACATAGAGTTGCCCAGACAACCCTACCGTCAGGCTCCGACAGTTAACAAAACCCAAACATAGAGATGCCACTAGGCATCCCTACCGTCAGGACCTGACACCGCTTCATGGCAAAATGTGTAAAATTTCAGCAGACATTCTTTAAAAATGCTGTATTTTCCTTATGACACATGGCAAAATGTGTAGAATTACAGGAAATGTACTCTAAAACTTAAAGATGCAGTATGCAGAAATCACACCGCCATTTCCTGGTTGCTAAAATTCTAATAGTTTGCCGAATTTCAGTTTATGTGACAAAACAAGTAATCTTTTCAATAACCAAAAAGGTTGTACTTCAGCTGTTTAAAGCTGGTGTACAAAACCGAAAGTTAAGGACATGAAACAAAACACAAGAACAGGAAGCATAGAAATAGAGCACATAGAACAGATCTACCGCTTCCTAGACTTGCGTTCAATGAGAATCTATAACTAATTTCTATGTAAATGTGTTTGTCGCCAAGAAGTTACATATTGCAGCTTTCATTTTTTTCACTCTGCTGTAAAATGTTTTGCTTGCAAAGTGAAGGCCCCCCCTCCCCCATTTAGGGCCCCCAAAAGCCTAGAGTCTTTTGCTACTGACAGCATGTGTGGGTATGGATGTTGGTACGCAGACGGGTTAACATTTCTTACGGGCTATAATAGTGGAAGAGCCTACATTTCTATTCAGGACTATATCTGGCTTTAACTGATACCTTTGATTATTCATATATCATAAACTGTCCGATTTATTCTGACAGACAGAAAGCCTTCACTAGACCTCTGAGGCCTTACACATTCGGGTCACGAGAACGTACCCACATACCCTCTCACAACAGGATGATATGTATGACCACTGACTGTGGAAAAGAGGATACAGAGACCGTCGCAACAGGAAATGTTGCACTCTTTGTCTATCTATTCTGTTTGACCAGAATTTCTCCAGATCAATGTCCACACTGTGTTGGTTTTGACAGCATTTACGTAATCATCTTCTGACAAACTCTCTTGAACAACTAGAGTAAATTCGCTTGAAAGGTTGGAAACATGTTATAGCCCAGTTTAACATTGGGTCATACTTTATTTGGATAGTACGAATTTTCAAACACACTATGTTGATAAGAAACTGCTTGCTAAAGTTATGGTTAGGGTTTAGAATAAGGGTTAGGATAATGGTTAGGGTTAGAGCTAGGGTTAGTAGATAGTTAGTTGAAATGTTACTCATAGAGCATCTACAGATGGACTATGCAAATAGTGTTACCAAACATTCTTCATTCTAGTTATTATTTAAAGAGTACTGTTATTAGTTTTGATGTGCTGAAAACATATTCTAAACCAAGTAATTACATTTAGAAGAAACACATTAAGACAAATGTGGATACAAAGTATTAGCTGTCAGTGATGACCATAGGTCTACTGCCTAGGTGTTGGCTATAGATAACTTTTAAAGGTATATTTTTTACTCTTGATGTAACCCATTGACTCTCAGTCAAAGATCAAATATACTACTAACGACCAACAAGGGTAAACTAGCATTTATTATACTGTAAGACTATAAAATCAAATAATGGATAAGGATATAATGCAAATAACTGTAACCCAGTGATCTACAAAGGTCTTAATTGCCTGTCATTGCATTAATTCTTTACTCCATTCAATAAAAATAATACCAATACTAGTAATACAGACAAATCTCTGAGCTGAAACAAGCAGAAAAACATATTTCATAACATTACATTCTGTATCAAAGGATGCTTGTGAGAAGAAACGCCTCCTGCCCCTCTCAGTCCAGTCAGCCTCACTCTTACCGTCACTCTCATAAGTCTTCAAGGAGCAGCATGTATAGTAGTACGCTCTCTGTGAATGCAGGATAATCTCATTGAGTCGGTTAAAGCAAATTGCCACAGAGGGCAAGAAATCTCAGATTTCTATAACTCACTGAATTAACTAGGGAACTAAAAACTTCCTTAATTTTACCAATTTAAGCTGGAACTCAAAAGATTTTCTTCTTCTTCTTCTCCTTCTCCTTCTTCCTTAAACCAGATGGTAACCAAACAGTTTCCCACAAAGCAAAGCTTGATTAGAGGTAGTGGTTGAGGTGGTCGTCTGTGACCTTATTTCTGCTCCCTGCCAGGCCTTATACTGCAGGTGCGATTCAGTAGTATGCCATAGACTCCATTAGATTACCATATGATGAACTGCACACCACAGGCCCTTATTGATTTGGATGTACATAAGAGAGTTGTTTATAATTGAACGGAGTGGACACACACTGCTGAGGGTGTGAGTTATCCAAATGTAAGTCGTAGTTATTTGTTTTGTCAGCTGTCTACCAAGATAATAAAGAACTGGTCGTATGCATATGTGTCGGAGGATACTCAGAATATCAGATCCCAAAAACCATTCTCGAAAAAGAGAGCAACTGTCAGGAAAATGATGGTTTTGAGGGCATGGCCTGGATAGACAGGCCGCAGAGAGGACCCTGACCCTGGTTTCCTGCCTGACTATAACAAGCAGTTTTGGTGGCTGTCATCTCTTTCACAATGACATGGAGCCGCCCCTGACAGACGTGCAAGGGGACATACAGATTTCTCACTTCTTATTCCCGATTCCTCATTTTCCCCAGTGCACTGGGCTTCACAAGATCCAACCATCAGACAAGGCTTGGATAGAAGACAAAGTTAAATCACATGGCCCATTGGCACGACACACACGCACAAATAAACACACACGCACACACTATGTTTTCCATTAAACTCTGCTTCATGGGCCCTTGTCCCACCAATCATAAGTTCCTCTTTCTATGTGCATTGCTCAAGTCAGCAAGGGATTACTCATAGTGTGGACATTATTCATGTTTTCTGTTATCTTAACCTCTCACAAACAATCTGAATGTGTTCTCAAGGCCCTCGTGTGTCCAAGAGGACATAAAAGGCACAATATGTGGGTATGTGCGTGTGTATTGTGGTGGAAGGTGGGGTGTGTGTTTTTGTGTTTGTAAAAGTATGGAGTTAAGTGAGTGAAAAAGGAAAACGGTTGCAAATGCCAGAGTTGTGACAGAGAGAGCTTTCAATTTTGTGCAGAAATGGGATATACATTTTAAAATAGATTATAAATATAGTTTATTTATTTATTGTCATATCATGATGGAAGGGTCCCCAACCGTATACCCCAGAATCCCACCAGAGCGACCCACACACTAAGAAGAAATCCTTATCTGTTTTATAGGCTTACTGCAAGTAGCCAATACGCAGCCAAGACAGAAAGATAACCATGGTCAGAGACTTACTAAAGCAGCTCCCCTGCCTGGCAGGGTTGGTCCTACAAAGCCAAAGCCCCCAGATGGGTGAGCATAATATACAAGGAATTTCTCAAAGCTGATAATGAGAACCTTGACGACCTTGTACCTAGTCGGTGGGGATTCCTGTGGGGTGCGTCCACCCAGGTAGTGGCAGTGCAGACAACACTAGCTGCAGTAACCTATGGCGAGGGGGTCACACTCAGACAATCAGAGAGGGGGTAATTATTGTGGCCCGGGTGGCACAAAATAATCAAAAGATCTGACTGCACAGAGATGCTTGGGAAAATGTTCACAACAGGGGACCAGAGCGTGTGTGTTGTGTAACCTTTATTTAACTAGGCAAGTCAGTTAAGAACAAATTCTTATTTACAATGATGTCCTACACTGGCCAAAGTGTGCACCGCTCTATGGGACTCCCAATCACAGCCGATTGTGATACAGCCTGGATTTGAACCATGGTGTCTGTAGTGACACCTCTAGCACTGAGATGCAGTGCCTTGGGAGCCCAAGTGTTTCAGGGTAGGGGGTGGTATCTGAGCGCCATAAGCTAGGACTTGACATTGGTTAATCAAATCTCCCCGTTCTTGTTAAATGTTGCATGCCTTCTCAAACAGCAACTGTATACGCATTTGCACTTCGGGGATGGAACAACTGTTGAACATCTGAGCTTGTGGTTGTTTGTGGGGGCAAGGTGGGGAGATTTTGTGTGTGTATGTGTGTGCGTGTGTATCCCACATGTATTGCTATGGGGTAATGGTGTTAGGGACAATACAGGATGAATCATAATAACTGTTTGCCAAAATAATAATTGCTTACCAAAAATGAAATGTTTGTAATGCCAATCCTGGTTATAGGTAACAATCCATTGTATGAACTGCCAACATTATTACACATATAATTTGTTAATTGAGGAAATAAATTAAGAAATGTACGATTTTTTTAAATAACTGTATACAATACAATCGAGGTGAGTGCGTTGGAAATGCTTTTGGCAGTTAATCCGCTTCTGTTCTGTGGGTGGCACTGTGTGCTCTTTTAAAAGGATGGGTCCCAATCTCTCAAAGGCCCTAGGATACAGGTGGACAGGTGTCATTCACTGGGATGATAATCCAATTTGGGATGGGGGGAGGTTTTAGCTGGTGGAATAGTGGAGAACAATTGTTGATAGGGAACAGTACGCGGTCGGACCATCAAATAATTGGCATATACATTACTATTACAGTATTTCCACGTGGGCGAGGTTATTGGAAATGTAATCAAAGCCTATTGGATGACAACTTGTTTTTAACCAGGGCAGAAGAATTTAAAACGGACTTTTTCCGACATAATATAGGTACAGCAGATCCCCTTATTGTATGGGACACTTTTGAATGTGTCACGGTGCGTAGGATATATGGGACGATATACGGAGCGCTGGTGAAGTGTCATCCTTTTTATTGAAAATGAGATGTTCTCACGAAGCATTTACAATAAACAAGGAGAGTGAAAACAAAAACACGATTACACAAAACACGGTGACTTACTTTGTTTGTTGCAGGCAGTGCAGACAGACAAACGAACAATGATCCACACACAGGTGGCTGTGTGTGGAGCCTATATACTATCCCCAATCAGAGACAACGCTATACAGCTGTCTCTGATTGGGGATGATCATCTCCCTAGATAGGGTGTGATGACTTGGTTGTGTGCCTCTCTCCTCCCCTAGGTGGGAGTAAGAGGCCTTACCACAACCAAGCCATCACAGTACCCCCCCCCCAAGGTGCGGACTCCCGATCGCACACACAACAAAAAGTCCCCCCTCTCCTGAAAAAAAAATTGTCCAAAATTCTAGGGGGGACATGGCGGAGTACTGAGGTGGTTGCTGGTGGGGGCTCCGGTTCCGGTTCCGGGCGTGGCACAGGCTGTGAGAGTAGCTTCTCTCCTACCTTTCCGTTGCACGCCCGGTCCGGTCCGGACCCCGGCGCGGTGGTTCCCCCCTCAGTACTCCCGCCAGTCACCAAGTCCTGTCTGGACCCTGGTGCGGGAGCCCTCGACCCTGGAGAGGGGCTGACAACCGGCCCCGGACTGGGCACCGGTGGAGCGGACTGCTCCGGCACTGAAGCGACGCAGATGACCGGCCCCGGACTGGGCACCGGTGGAGCGGACTGCTCCGTCTCTGGAGCGACGTAGACGACCGGCCCCGGACTGGGCACCGGTGGAGCGGATTGCTCCGGCACTGGAGCGACGTAGACGACCGGCCCCGGACTGGGCACCGGTGGAGCGGACTGCTCCGGCACTGGAGCGACGTAGATGACCGGCCCCGGACTGGGCACCGGTGGAGCGGACTGCTCCGTCACTGGAGCGACGTAGATGACCGGCCCCGGACTGGGCACCGGTGGAGCGGACTGCTCCGGCACTGGAGCGACGCGGACGACCGGCCCCGGACTGGGCACCGGTGGAGCGGACTGCTCCGGCACTGGAGCGACGCAGACGACCGGCCCCGGACTGGGCACCGGTGGAGGTTCAGGTCTGCTCACCCTCCCCGGAGCTCTCGGGCTGCTGACCCTCCCTGGGGACCTCGGGCTGCTGACCTTCGCCGGGGACCTCGGGCTGCTGACCTTCGCCGGGGACCTCGGGCTGCTGACCTTCGCCGGGGACCTCGGGCTGCTGACCGTCGCCGGGAACCTCGGGCTGCTGACCGTCGCCGGGAACCTCGGGCTGCTGACCGTCGCCGGGGACCTCGGGCTGCTGACTGTCACCGGGGACCTCGGGCTGCTGACCTTTACAGGAGACTTCAGGCTACTGACCGTCACAGGAGGCCTCGGGCTGCTGACCTTCTCCGGAGACCTCAGGCTGGATGCCGTGCCCACCCTGGGCACCGACGCAGAGGTGGTCTTCAGCCCTGCAGCTGGTCTGGCTGTCGGCCCCAGACTGGGCACCGACACGCTATGGAGCTCCTGCTCCACAGCGGGACTGAACGTCGTGCCCACCCTGGGCACCGACGCAGAGATGGTTCCCAACCCTCTGGTTGGGCTGGCTGTCGGCCCCAGACTGGGCACCGACGCGCTATGGAGCTCCTGCTCCACAGCGGGGCTGAACGTCGTGCCCACCCTGGGCATCGACGCAGAGATGGTTTCCAGCCCTCTGGTTGGGCTGGCTGTCGGCCCCAGACTGGGCACCGACGCGCTATGGAGCTCCTGCTCCACAGCGGGGCTGAACGTCGTGCCCACCCTGGGCACCGACGCAGAGATGGTTTCCAGCCCTCTGGTTGGGCTGACTGTCGGCCCCAGACTGGGCACCGACGCGCTATGGCGCTCCTGCTCCACAGCGGGACTGAACATCGTGCCCACCCTGGGCACTGACGCGGAGAGGGTTTCCAGCCCTGTGGTTGGGCTGGCTGTCGGCCCCAGACTGGGCACCGACACACTATGGAGCTCCTGCTCCACAGCGGGGCTGAACGTCGTGCCCACCCTGGGCACCGACGCAGAGAGGGTTTCCAGCCCTGTGGTGGCGACCGTCGCGGTAGCCTCCGTGCGAGGGGTAGGCACGGGGCGTACTGGACTGGGGACACGCACCATAGGTCTGGTGCGAGGAGCTGGCACGGGTCGCACCGGGCTGGAGATACGCACCATAGGTTGGGTGCGAGGAGTAGGCACAGACCGTACCGGGCTGGGGGAACGCACCACTGGTCTGGTGCGAGTAGCTGGAACGGGCTGTACCTGGCTGGGGAATTGCACCGTTGGGTCGGTGCGTTGAGCTGGCTCGGGTCGCGCCGGGCTGGGGAAACGCACCATAGGTTGGGTGCGAGGAGCAGGCACAGACCGTACCGGGCTGGGGGAACGCACCACTGGTCTGGTGCGAGTAGCTGGAACGGGCTGTACCTGGCTGGGGAAACGCACCGTTGGGTCGGTGCGTCTAGCTGGCACGGGTCGCTCCGGGCTGGAGACACGCACCATGGGGCTGGTGCGTGGAGCAGGCGCGGGCCGTACCGGGCTGGGGAAACGCACCGTTGGGTTGGTGCGTTTAGCTGGTACGGGACTCACCGGGCTAGCGTTGCGCACCGATGGTTTGGTGCGCTGAGTCGGTCTCCTCCTCCTCCGACTCTGGACCGGCGCTGGAGGCACCGGACTGGGAACTGGCGCTGGAGCACGACTGTCCCTGTCGTGCCTACTCCACCGCCAATCCCCATCCTGTGAGGGTTCCTCCGGGAACCCCCACGAGTGAGGGAACAGAAGCACATCGTCGTCGTCTTCCTCCGACTCCTCTCTGTACTCCCGTTCCCACGGCTGTAGGGGCTCCTCCTGGAACCCCCACGAGTGCAGTGGTCGGGGCTCTTCTCCCTCGATCCCCGACCACCCCCATAGCCCCCCCCCAAAATTCGTTTGAGGGGTTTTCTGGGCTCCAGGCTGGTCCTCAACCCTAGCCCGGTGACGTGTCCTCCGTCTCCGGTGCCTCGGCTGCTCCGGACCCCAGCCTTCCTCCACCGCATGATAATGGTAGACATCCTCTTTCGATAATTTCCCCATATCGTAGAGGATGTCTACCACTGTCTTCTCTCGCTGCGTCCCAGGGTGGTGGATCATTCTGTCACGGTGCGTAGGATATATGGGACGATATACGGAGCGCTGGTGAAGTGTCATCCTTTTTATTGAAAATGAGATGTTCTCACGAAGCATTTACAATAAACAAGGAGAGTGAAAACAAAAACACGATTACACAAAACACGGTGACTTACTTTGTTTGTTGCAGGCAGTGCAGACAGACAAACGAACAATGATCCACACACAGGTGGCTGTGTGTGGAGCCTATATACTATCCCCAATCAGAGACAACGCTATACAGCTGTCTCTGATTGGGGATGATCATCTCCCTAGATAGGGTGTGATGACTTGGTTGTGTGCCTCTCTCCTCCCCTAGGTGGGAGTAAGAGGCCTTACCACAACCAAGCCATCACAGAATGTGCCTTTAGAGACCATGCAATTCAATACTCTTCTTTAAAACAAAAGCAATTTAAGTCAAAATAATTCATATTAAGAAAGGAAAAAGAGGGACTAACAGTACAGACAGATAGCAATTGTCAGGTCCTGACTGCAGGGAGTCCTCTGGACAACTCTATGTTGTCCTCTGGACAACTCTGTGTGTGGTTCATTGCGTATGCTTTCTGCATAACTAGTCGTGGTTGCAGTTTCTTCTTGTTTGTTGTTTTGCAACCAAATTAAAGGAATGTCTTTATACTTCGGCTCTGCGCCTCGTGCCCTGCCTTCGTGCCATGACAGCAATAAAAACAGTACCATGACAGCAATAGAAACAGTACCATAGAGGCACAGAATACGTTATAGGAAAAACAAAAAGAAATAGAGGAACTTATTCAATAAAGATCAAGTGTAATATATTATTTAAAAAATAAAGCGAACTGTGGGGAATGTGGGGAATTTTTTAAAAATTTAAATCTTCAACATAGAAATGCTACTTGTTGCAAATGACGGAGTCACCCATGATTCACCAAACAATATTTTGAAAGAGGAAGCAAAGTACTTTAAGCATATGTTGTCGTTTCAGGCTCCTCCATCTCCTCTAACCGAAGTTTATTGTAAGGGATTTGTTTCCTGTTAATAATGTAAAATAATAGCTGTACAGAAAGACTCTTGTGAAGACCGAATTACAGAGGAGGAACTTCTTGATGCAATTAAAGACTTTAAGTCCCGGGAAACTACAGGGCTGAATGGCATGCCAGTTGAGGTCTACCAAACGTTTTTTGATGTACTCCTTTATTAGCATGGTTTAACCACTCCTATAAAAATGGTAGATTATCAGATATGCAACAAGAAGGTCTGATTTCATTATTACTGAAACAGGACCCAAGTGGTCCTGATCCACAACACCCCATAATGACAAAGGAAAAACAGGTTTTTAGAAATGCCAGAGCAAAAACCAAGCCATGAGGTTTGTCCGTAGAATTTCGAGACAGGATTGTGTCGAGGCACAGATCTGGGGAAGGGTACCAAAACATGTCTGCAGCATTGAAGGTCCCCAAGAACACAGTGGCCTCCATCATTCTTAAATGGAAGAAGTTTGGAACCACCAAGACAAACTGAGCATTTGGGGGAGAAGGGCCTTGGTTAGTGAGGTGACCAAGAACCCGATGGTCACTCTGACAGAGCTCCAATTCCTCTGTAGAGATGGGAGAACCTTCCAGAAGGACAACTATCTCTGCAGCACTCCACCAATCAGGCAGAGTGGCCAGACGGAAGCCACTCCTCAGTAAAAGGCATATGACAGCCCACTTGGATTTTGCTAAAAGCCACCTAAAGGACTCAGACCATGAGAAACAAGATTCTCTGGTCTGATGAAACCAAGATTGAACTCTTTGGCCTGAATGCCAAGTGTCGCGTCTGGAGGAAATCTGTCACCATCCCTACGGTGAAGCATGCTGGTGGCAGCATCATGCTGTGAGGATGTTTTTCAGCGGCAGGGACTGGGAGACTAGTTAGGATTGAGGAAAGATGAACGGAGCAAAGTACAGAGAGATTCTTGATGAAAACCTGCTCCAGAGTGCTCAGGACCTTCCAACAGGACAACATTTAATCATAGTACAAATTCCCTGTCTTGGGTCAGTTAGGATCACACATTTATTTTAAGAATGTGAAATGTCAGAATAATAGTAGAGAGAATGATTTATTTCACATTCCCAGTGGGTCAGAAGTTTACATACACTCAATTAGTATTTGGTAGCATTGCCTTTGTTGTCCTTAAGCCATTTTGCCACAACTTTGGAAGTATGCTTGGGGTCATTGTCTCCTGCAGCAAAGCACCCCCACAACATGATGCTGCCACCCCCATGCTTCACGGTTGGGATGGTGTTCTTCTTCGGCTTGCAGGCCTCCCCCTTTTTCCTCCAAACATAACGATGGTCATTATGGCCAAACAGTTCTATTTTTGTTTCATCAGACCAGAGGACATTTCTCCAAAAAGTACAATCTTTATCCCCATGTGCAGTTACAAACCGTAGTCTGGCATTTTTATGGCGGTTTTGGAGCAGTGGCTTTTCAGGTTATGTCAATATAGGACTTGTTTGACTTTGGATATAGATACTTTTGTACCTGTTTCCTCCAGCATCTTCACAAGGTCCTTTGCTGTTGTTCTGGGACTGATTTGCACTTTCGCACCAAAGTACGTTCACCTCTAGGAGACAGAACGCATCTCCTTCCTGAGTGGTATGACGGCTGCGTTGTCCCATGGTGTTTATACTTACGTACTATTGTTTGTATAGATGAACATGGTACCTTCAGGCATTTGGAAATTGCTCCCAAGGATGAACCAGAGGTCTTGGCTGATTTCTTTTGATTTTCCCATGATGTCGAGCAAAGAGGCACTGAGTTTGATGGTAGGCCTTGAAATACATCCACTACATCCATCTCTAAAATATTGCTATTTTTAAAACAAGCCATTGAAAGATGGTTGCAATTGTAGTTTAATCCACCAGACAAAAAATAACAAATATTAAAACAAATATTATGGTTAAACTCAAGTATACAAATTGATTAAAAATCTTTTTTTTTAATGAAAAATAATCTTTGTAAATAATATTATAAACAGGACTGGTGGAGTTATGTCACACATGCAGCTAACAAAACTATATGGAAATGTCTGCTCAAAATTTCAACCAACTAATTGCAGCATTTCTGCAAAAATGGAGGAGGCGAGTGGAAGGGGAAAAAGAAAGGAAATTGGTTGAAGAAAATTGTGATTGATAAAAAAAAGTATACCAGTTTCATTTAAGGACTAAAAAAATGACATCTATGCCATATAGATTGCAAAATATGCATGGGACATGGTTTATGAACTGATACACAAAACAATGCTGGATTGGAACCAGTTTAAATGATTATACAAAAGTGTTGCAACCAGTAGAATGTTATATATAGAGTATATGGTGGATACAACCATCCCAGCTCTGCAGATTTTGCTGCGAATCATTAGAACATTTGTTTAGCTTGTTTTTGGTCGCAGGTTCAGGAATGGCTGAAGAATTGTAACATTTACCTGGAGCTAATTCTGCAAAAAAGCACTGCTGGGTAATTTAAAGCACAATTGAATAATATATGGCAAATAGGGATTGAGTGGAGCTGAAGGATGGGACTAAAAACAAACAAAAGATAACTATTGTAAAATATAGTAAATTGTATTTAGTATGCATAACTGGAAGTAGAAACCTAAGTGATGTTGTCCATTAGTTTACTCCAATTAGGGGAGGGAAGGTAAGGTTAGGGGAAAATAAATGTCACTGTTGACATTGAGACTGGTGTTTTGTGGGTACTATTTAATGAAGCTGCCAGTTAAGAACTTGTGAGGCGCCTGTTTCTCAAACTAGACACTCTAATGTAATTGTCCTCTTGCTCAGTTGTGCACCGGGGCCTCCCACTCCTCTTTCTATTCTGGTTAGAGACAGTTTGCGCTGATGTTATTCTAATGGACAAAAAATTTGCTTTTCTTTAAAAAACAAGGACATTTCGAAGTGACCCCAAACCTTTGAACAGTGGTGTATATTTACCCCCAAAATATGGGGGATTGGAAATGATGCAGATAATTACATTGATGGAAACCACAATCTATCTGCAATATTAAAGCTGATCTACCCCTAAAAAATGTTTTAGAAATAAATTAATAATTTACATTTTACTTTTTAACCATGTAATAGAATAAAAGAGTACAAACAGTGTTATAGATTAATGTCATACTTTTTTCTTGATACAAATGTTTATTCTGAACACATACTCAGGCAGGTGTTTGAAAGAGGCCTCTGAGCACTATTCCCCCATCCTTATTCAGGTTCTGTCTAAAGAAGTCATAGGCAGCCTGTTTGATGGCCTTCTCTGGAGTGACTAGAGTCAGGTTCACAGCAACACCTAATGGTCAAAGAAGAGAGGCCCAGAATCACACACAACCTGTGTGCGCATATCAGTATGAATCTCACAAATAATCTTACGGAAGAGTTATCATTACAGAGGAAATCGTCTGTATCAACAGAGTTTTTATGGGAATCCAATCTCATCCCCAGGCTCAAGAGTGAGCGAGCCGGCTGGTGGATGAGATTACTGTGGGCCATACCGTAGAATATCTAGAACTTTCTGTACCATAACTGTTAAATGCACCATCTGGTGGTCAAACTAGAAAGACATGAAGATACGGTGTAGGCCGCCTGACATATTTGTCAGGAGTCAGTTTGTATTCCATAGATCATGGAGTTAAAATCAAATCAACGTTTATTTGTCACGTGCGCCGAATACAACAGGTGTAGACCTTACAGTGAAATGCTTACTTACAAGCCCTAACCAACAGTGCAGTTTAAGTAGAAAATAAGTATTATGTAAACAAGAGAGGTAAAGAAATAAAAAACAGTAAAGTGACAGTAAAAAATATATATATACAAGTGGTGTATACAGGTGGTCAATGTGCAGGGGCACCGGTTAGTCGGGCTAATTTAGGTAATATGTACATGCAGGTATAGTTAAAGTGCCTATGCATAGATGATAAACAGAGAGTAGCAGCAGGGTGAAGAAGAGGGGGGGGGGGTAAAAGCCATAAGACCGTTCAGGAGTCTTTTGGACCTAGATTTGGCGCTCCGATACCGCTTGCCATGCGGTAGCAGAGAGAACAGTCTATGACTGGGATGGCTAGTCTTTGACAGTTTCTAGGGCCTTCCTCTGACACTGCCTGGTATAGAGGTCCTGGATGGAAGGAAGCTTGGCCCCAGTGATGTACTGGGCCGTACGCACTACCCTCTGTAGTGCCTTGCAGTCGGAGGCCGAGCAGTTGCCGTACCAGGCAGTGATGCAGCCAGTCAGGATGCTCTCGATGTTGCAGCTGTAGAACCTTTTAAGGATCTGAGGACCCATGCCAAATCTTTTCAGTCTCCTGAGGGAGTTTGGGCTTTGTCATGCCCTCTTCACGACTGTCTTGGTGTGTTTGGACCATTCTAGTTTGTTGGTGATGTGAATGGGGGCGTACTCGGTCCTCTTCCTTTTCCTGTAGTCAACAATCTCCTTTGTCTTGATTACGTTGAGGGAGAGGTTGTTATCCTGGCACCACACTGCATCATGAATAATAATGCCTGGCTCCCCAATATTTCCTTCACCATCCATCACCTTCCAGGTCACTGGTACAGAGTGAATACAACAACACAAGCCTTGAATACTTTTTGGCACAGAGGGTTGTTGTTGCCCTGAAGGCACAGTTTCTGTCCCATTTAGGCTACATTTAAATATGCTCTCCTATTTTGAAAGCACAATATGGATTTATAATCATATTCACTATGATTTCTTTATTAACATGTTTTGTTGCCCTGGTGGAATTGTCTATCTATTTTCTTTTGAGGTGACCTTATAGGCTATTATTTAAGCAGAGGTGTAAAATAACTCATTACAAATTATATACTCTCGTTACTGTAACTGAGTACTTGTACTTTTACTTCTACTCAAATGTAATTTAAGTACTCTTTCCATCGCTGTATTTAAGATACCTGACTGACAAACATTCATATGACATAGGCCTACAGCACCGAAGGCAAATGCCAAACCTGGGGTATAATCATTACACCAATTATGTTGCAAAACGTAAGGATTCGTCCGTTTTGCAACAGAAACGGTTAACTCTAAACGGAAAACGCAAACTATAGTTTCTATTGGACCAATCCAGGTAGGCCCCGCCCCATTTTGTCCCGTTTGCTCTGTTTGGTTCTTAAACGGTAAACGGTTTCCGTAATGAATACACCCCAGAAACTACATTTTGTCATCCCTCTCTCGCGTCCAAATCCGGGACATGCGGCCAGGAATAAAAAAATACACTTCCGGTGACGTGGCTCCTCTGGAAAAGGGGAATCCGTGGCAGGAACGTTATCTGCAGCTGTGGCATCAACTGGAGAGGGGAACCGCAGCTATAGCCTGCCTCACGGAGCTGGATGGCAGGGACACACTGGTGCAAGAACTTCAGGAATCACAACAGGGTAAAATATATTCATAGCGTTTTTCTATGTCACATTACTTATGTATTGTTCTAATTTGACTGCGTGATTTTAGCAATCCTAACTAGCTGACTTAAACTTCCAAGGCTTGAAATGCTATGCTTGGCTAGCAAAGCGTTCTAGCTGAGTTTGTTTATAGACAGCTCTTATTGCGTCACGACCAGAATTTTCCAAGTAGCAGGGCGAATTAGATTGTAACTTACTGATGTAGGATACTGTATTTTGCCAACCAGTTGCTATAAGTAAAAACAAAAGTAACCAAGTTAGCTGAATAAATCCATGCGATTCATCGCTAACGTAGCAGATACATTGTAACTAACGTTAAATGCGCTACATATTTTTACAATTCATCAAAATATGTTTGCAAGCAATGTTTGGGTATTTCGGAACGTGTGCAACATTAGCTCGTGCTGTGTCGTCTCTGAACTTTTACTGCGTGAGCTGTCTGGCATCACACAACAGGATATCATCAGCATCCTATATCTAACGTTGAAGTAAACATGCATTTAACTTGTTCATGCAAGTTATGTTTGCGAAGTATTCACAACAGCCTCCAACTTTTTAGTGATGGACTTCTCCCTTATTTGTGATTTTCCTCGGCCGTGGACACGTTCAAAATGCGGCGCCGACGTGTAGATGGGGTACCGCAGGCCAGGGGGCTCGCGAGAATTCTCATATATACAGCCATATAAAGTTAATATTATTATAATAATAATACTTTTCTGAATTAAACGTGACCCATAGGTATTTTGTTTACTTCAAGTCAAGATGTTGTGCAATAGGACTCCTTAGACACGTTTTCTTAGACAATAGCAGACATTTTCTAATCAACCTAAGCAGTTGCTCATAGAACACTTTTTCAATCTGTTTTGGTGGAAGGTCTACCCTATCGTGGGATTTATTTAGTCCTGTCCATTTTTAATCTGTCGTCATCCATTACTGGTCACACACTATATCTCAACCTTAGCCTAACATTTTCTACACAAACTGCTTGGCAGTGAATGTGCATACAATTTGTTTGAGAAAGCATCTATGTTTACTTAAGAATGCATGTAGGCCTGTCTGCATTCTATGATGACCTCTCCATCTTGCAACATTGTCCTTGTTGGTTGCAGGTGCTCTCTGGAACGTGGGACAGATGAAAGCAGGAGGTGGTAGGCCCAGCTGGGCGTTGGCTGCACTGTTCACTGGTGCCGCGCTGCTGGTCGTCTCCTCCAGAGGGGCGTCCAGTGGTAAGAAGATGTCCCAGGCAGCCATGGCTCATGCCACAGCCACAGCTGCTGGATCAGGTCGAGGGCTTCCAGATGGGCTCCTAGGCTTCCAGGCCTTAGCTGACTTCTTTGCAAGCGAACGTGCCGATGTCTGGCTCTGCTCTCTGGTTGGGTCTGTTGCTGTAGGTCTAAGTGGAATTTTCCCCCTCCTTGTTATTCCTATTGAGGCCGGAGCGGCCCTCAAGACAGAGGGTGAGTTGTGACCTAAACTGATATGTAAGCCAGACTAATGTAGGCCTACTCTTTGAAAACGAGCCACAGTGGATAGGCCTCGATCACCACACGCCCATAATTAGAGAGATTGACTTACCATTAGGCAGAAGAGGCAAAGGCCTCACATCATCAATAGGCCCTCGTGAGCTGGGCATAAGTTTTAAATCATAAAAAATTTTGTAACGTTATTAAGGCCTCCCATGTTCTGCTCCGTTTTTTTTTTCTAGAGCCATTTAAATGTAGCGCAATAGCACCTCCTCTATTTTCCTCTAGTGAGGAAACCACTCCTAATGGGATTAAACACGTGGCTCTGAACTCTGCCTGACCACACCCTTTTAAACACAGCCTTCAAGTAGACTATATAGAGGCCACAGTCATTACCTCCAAAACTGCGTTGCTGATTTTTCTTTTGCCTTGAGTATTTAACCATGTGAGATATCGATACTTTTTGTGTGTATAGTGTTACAAACAGGTTAAATTGGGGTCAAATTCCTTTGCACCATTGGGATTATGCTTTTGGATCACCCAAATCCTGCAGTTTTTGTTCTAGGACATGTTTGTTCTAAATCAGTGTTTATACATAAAAAAAAATGTTTTACCAGATAAAGCCTTTATAAAGGTATCACTGACATAAGCCTAGTTGGATCATGGATAAATGTGTCAATGGGAATGGTGCTGAATTGGTTGTGTCCTCGTTACCATGCTGTATTCTTCAGACTCTCAAAGAAGAGAAACCAGGCCACTATGTATTGCATTTCAACACCTCTCAGAAAACCCAGTTAACACTGAAGAACACTTGTTTTTGTCTTTCCAGGTCCTTTGTGCTTGTTAGTCTTGGTAAAGACAGGCACCTCGGATTACTAATCCCATGTTGTAATATCATATCAATGGCAATTTCTTTCTCTGAAGCTGTGCATTCAGAAGTTAGATCCAGTAAATGTAACTAAGAAATTAGCCATTAGGCCTATTTCTTTAATTCAGTCATAGTCATCATTAAGTCATACTTCATGCAAAGATTAAGATGTTTAAATAGACATAAAACATGCAATGGCTCTTCATTTAAAAGCTAGCAGTAGAAAAATCACTTATTCCACAGGTTTATTTTAAATGAAGACTGTAAATGTTTTAGCTCTAATAGGGAAGAACCTGCACTTTTTGTATATCATGGATTATACAGCCTAGCTCAACTACACTTTTCATAATTGCCGTGTCTTTCTCTCTTGTTACTCTCGGTGTGTCTCCAGCTGGGTGTCGGAAGCTAAAGCAGCTCCTGAGCTTTGCCATTGGTGGTCTCTTGGGTGACGTGTTCCTCCACCTGCTCCCGGAGGTTTGGGCACATTCCCCCTCCTGCAGCCCAGGTGGGTCAACCTTCTCTCAGGCACCCTCCTGTTCTTTCTATCTTCTTCTTTAACCCTCCTGGAGACATCCCCATTCAAATATCCTGTGCTTATTTCTTCCCACCAGTATACCTCTTCTGACCCTTCACACAGACCAGTGGAATGCCGGTGTGTCCATAGGCTTGCATATCACTGCTCTGACATGTCAGCAATATTGATTTGATTTCGACACTTTTCAAACTGACAGAGCCAGACAGGGAATGACGGCTAACATTCCCTGGCTACCACATTTTTTTTTTGAATAAGTGAACATTGGAAGTGCAGATATTATCTTCAGTTTGAAAGATTTGTCAAATATAGCATTTTACGATTACTCTTCAAAGCAGTTTTAGTGCAAAAATATACACTGAACAAATAAATGCAACATGGAACCCTTTCAAAGATTTTACTGAGTTCATATAAGGAAATCAGTCAATTGACATACATTCCTTAGGCCCTAATCTATGGATTTCAAGATTGAGAATACAGATATGCAGTTATTGGTCACAGGTACCTTAAAAAATATAAATGACTTAGTATCTGGTGTGACAACCATTTGCTTCATACAGCGCGACACATCTCCTTTGCATAGAGTTGATCAGGCTGTTGATTGTGGCCTGTGGAATATTGTCCCACTGCTCTTCAATGACTGCAAAGTTGCTGGATATTGGCAGGAACTGGACCACGCTGTTGATCCA
This sequence comes from Thymallus thymallus, assembly GCA_023634145.1. Lineage (NCBI taxonomy): Eukaryota > Metazoa > Chordata > Actinopteri > Salmoniformes > Salmonidae > Thymallus > Thymallus thymallus. The sequence goes on from CM042381.1 coordinate 29,290,151, forward strand.
GAGCATCCCAAACATGTTCAATGGGTGACATGTCTGGTGAGTATGCAGGCCATTGAAGAACTGGGACATTTTCAACTTCAAGGAATTGTGTACAGATCCTTGCGGCATGGGGCATTATCATGCTGAAACATGAGGTGATGGCGTCGGATGAAGGCACGACAATGGGCCTCAGGATCATAGATCGTCACTGTATCTCTGTGCATTTAAATTTCCATCGATAAAATGCAATTATGTTCGTTGTCGGTAGCTTATGCCTGCCCATACCATAACTCCACCGCCACCATGGGGCACTGAAGGTGAGCATTTGCCCATTGAAATCGGTTATGACGCCGAACTGCAGTCAGGGCAAGACCTTTGCGTGGACGACGAGCACGCAGATGAGCTTCCCTGAAACTGTTGATGACAGTTTGTGCAGAAATTCTACGGTTGTGCAAAACCAGTTTCATCCGGTTGCTGGTCTCAGACGATCCCGCAGGTGAAGAAGAAAGAATGTGGAGGTCCTGTGGAGGTCCTGGGCTGGCGTGGTTACACACGGTTGTGAGATCATTTGGACATACTGACAAATTCTCAAAAACAAAGTTTGAGGTGGCTTATGGTAGAGAAATTAACATAAAATGATCTGGCAATGACTCTGGTGAACGTTCCTGCAGTCAGCATGCCAATTGCACGCTCCCTCAACTTAGACATCTGTGGCATTGTGTTGTAACAACTGCTGATTTTAGTGGTCTTTTAGTTGCCCCAGCACAAGGTGCACCTGTGTAATGATCATGCTGTTTAATCAGCTTCTTGAAATGTCAAGTGGATGGATTACATTGGCAAAGGATATTTTTTTTTTAGAGAAATACGATTTTGTGCGTATGGAACATTTCTGGGATCTTTATATTTCAGCCCATAAAACATGTTACCAACACTTTAAGTGTTGTTTTTATATTATTATTCCGTGTCTTTTTTTTGTAGAATAATTTAGTGGCGCGTTCAGTAGGACGCAACATTTTTTTATTTTTTTAACCTTTATTTTACTAGGTACACAAGTATCTATATCCACAGTAAAACAAGTCCTATATCCACAACCTGAAAGGCCACTCAGCAAGGAAGAAGCCACTGCTCTAAACCCGCCATAAAAAAGCCAGACTACGGTTTGCAACTGCACATGGGGACAAAGATCATACTTTTTGGAGAAATGTCCTCTGGTCTGATGGAACTGTTTGGCCATAATGACCATCGTCATGTTTAGAGGAAAAAGGGGGAGGCTTGCAAGCTGAAGAACACCATCCCAACCGTGAAGCACGGGTGTGGCAGCATCATGTTGTGGGGGTGCTTTAGATAGATAAGTACTTTATTGATCCCAGAGGGGCAATTTCTTCGCCAAGCAGCTACGAAAAAACACAGGGCAGGTGCAAAATGCGAGAACGAAAATACACAAAAGACAGATACATGATACATAGTGTGGCAGTATGAAAATGTATAAAAATACAAGAAGTCTGAAGTGCAAAAAGCTTTGCTGCAGGAGGTACTGGTGCACTTCACAAAATAGATCATGAGGAAGGAAAATTATGTGGATATATTGAAGAAACATCTCAAGACATCAGTCAGGAAGTTAAAGCTTGGTCGCAAACGGGCCTTCCAAATGAACAATGACCCCAAGCATACTTCCAAAGTTGTGGCAAAATGGCTTAAGGACAACAAAGTCAAGGTATTGGAGTGGCCCTGACCTCAATCCTATAGAACATTTGCGGGAAGAACTGAAAAGTGTGTTTGAGCAAGGAGGCCTACAAACCTGACTCAGTTACACCAGTTCTGTCAGGAGGAATGGGCCAAAATTCACCCAACTTATTGTGGGAAGCTTATGAAATTTGACCCAAGTTAAACCATTTTAAAGGCAATGCTACCAAATACTAATTGAGTGTATGTAAACTTCTGACCCACTGGGAATGTGATGAAATAAATAAAAGCTGAAGTAAATCATTCTCTCTACTATTATTCTGACATTTCACATTCTTAAAATAAAGTGGTGATCCTAACTGACCTAAGACAGGGAATTTATATTAGGATTAAATGTCAGGAATTGTGAAAACTGAGTTTAAATGTATTTGGCTAACGTGTGTGTGTGTGTGTGTATAAACTTCCGACTTCAACTGTACATGGCTCATGTAGAGCAGTGTTTCCCTACTCCAGTCATCCAGTACCCCAACAGTATTTTTGTATTGTAACCCTGGACAAGCGCACCGGATTCAACTTGTTAACTAATCATCAAGCCATCGATGAGATGAATAAGGTGTGCTTGTCTGGGGCTACAACCCAAATGTGTACTGTTGGGGGTACTGGAGTTGGGCTGTTGGAGGACTAGAGTTGGGACACACTGTATAGTAAGGAATCATGTCCGCTCTATTCATGGCAACTGGATGTGGCCCAGGATGAAGTTTCCCTAACCTAAGCTCCTCTGGTCGTCACGTAGAAATATGCTTTACTGACTTGTCAAGTCCTCAGGGGTGATGAGCAACCCTAAGCCATGCCTGCATTCCACTGATCCATGTGAAAGGGGGCCACCATGCAATCCTAGAGAATGTTTTCCAATTAGTTTGTAGTCTATAGAGCCTATCTCACACTGTATGTCTGTTCCATCCTCCCTGTGTTCAGACGAGAGCCATCTCCACTACAGGACCCAGGGCCTGTGGGTCATCATGGGCATGCTGTCCTTCCTTCTGCTGGAGAAGATGTTCCCAGATGAGAACAGCCAGGATGACTCCAACTGCCAGCATGTCCCTGTGAGTAGCTCAATGCTGTTTTATTGTCCATGTTGTCTACATGAAATGAAGCGCAACAGAGAGTCGAGTCAAGGCACCGAATACAACTCTTTAATAGCCCCAAATTATTTGTGTGTCTTTCCAAAGAAGGTGAATGTCAGGCATGTAATTACACACTCTTATCCCACATGCTGGAACCCTCCCATACAGTTGAAGTCAGGAGTTTACATACATTTAGGTTGAAGTCATTAACTTGTTTTTCAACCACTCCACAGATTTCATGTTAACAAACTATAGTTTTGGCAAGTCGGTTAGGGCATCTACTTTGTGCATGACACAAGTAATTCTTCCAACAATTGTTTACAGGCAGATTATTTCACTTATAATTCACTATATCACAATTCCAGTAGGTCAGAAGTTTACATACTCTAAGTTGACTGTGCCTTTAAACAGCTTGGAAAATTCCAGAAAATGATGTCATGGCTTTAGAAGCTTCTGATAGGCTAATTGACATAATTTGAGTCAATGGGAGGTGTATCCGTGGATGTATTTCAAGGCCTACCTTCAAACTCAGTGCCTCTGCTCGACATCATGGGAAAATCAAAAGAAATCCGCCAAGACCTCAGAAGAAAAAAAATGGTAGACCTCCACAAGTCTGGTTCATCCTTGGGTGCAATTTCCAAATGCCTGAAGGTATACACGTTCATCTGTACAAACAATGGTACTCCGGTATAAACACCATGGGACCACGCAGACGTCATAACGCTCCGGAAAGAGACTCGTTCTGTCTCCTAGAAATGAACGTACTATAAATGAACGTTTCCTTCCTCATGGCATCATGATATATTGAAGCAACATCTCAAGACATCAGTCAGGAAGTTAAAGCTTGGTTGCAAATGGGTCTTCCAAATGGACAATGACCACAAGCATACTTCCAAAGGTGTGGCTTAAGGACAACAAAGTCAAGTTATTGGGTTGGCCATCACAAAGCCCTGACCTCAATCCTATAGAACATTTGTGGGCAGAACTGAAAAAGCGTGTGCAAGCAGTTCCACAGTTCTGTCAGGAGGAATGGGCCGAAATTCACCCAACTTATTGTGGGAAGTTTGGGGAAGGCTACCCAAAACGTTTGACCCAAGTTAAACAATTTAAAGGCAATGCTACCAAATACTAATTGAGTGTATGTAAACTTCTGACCCACTGGGAATGTGATGAAAGAAATAAAAGCTGAAATAAATAATTCTCTCTACTATTATTCTGACATTTCACATTCTTAAAATAAAGTGGTGATCCTAACTGATCTAAGACAGGGCATTTTTACTAGGATTAAAGGTCAGGAATTGTGAAAAACTGAGTTTAAATGTATTTAGTTAAGGTGTATGTAAACTTCTGACTTCAACTGTAGTAGTTTAGAAGGTGTGTCCAGAGCTCTTTAATCCCGTCACTTGTACCGCGGTGGGGCTGCTAGTGGATCAGATGGCTCTGTCCAGGGCTTTCTGTTAGATCTGAGCTGGTCTTCACTGGATAAACTAATCATCTTGATTGATAGTGTTGTGGCTGAAGAAACCACAATCAGTTTTTTTTTATTCCACTGTTCAGTGATGAATCATTAGCATTTTAACTTCAACAACCAACTTCTGAATTTAGGCAACTTTAAGGTAATAATTAAATTACACATTCTGTCCTGAGTGGGAATCTTCCAGAATGGTCTTATTTAGAACTTCATAAGTGGAGTTTGAGTCCAAATGGAAAATAAGAAGTCTGAGTCAAGCAAATAAGCAGCTTGCTTATAAAGTGGACAGGTTAGGTTGTATGATTTTATATTTATATATATATATATATATATATTTATTTATTTAAGAGCAAGGTCATTTTTAATTGTTAATTGGCAGCTAAGCACAAACTATCATGTTTCTAGCATACAAACTAAGATCCTCAATATTTATTGGAAATGAGCATTAAACTCATGACTGTGCACCACTCTGAAGTTCATTATAACTTTCATCTGAAGCCTAATAAACGGTGCATGAGTCGTAGTAGGCGGACCCCGCAACATAGCATTGCGTACCTTTTTTAAATGTACCTCCACAAGATGGTAATTCTATCAACAATTGTGAAAGAAAGTTTCCACCGCAATTTCACATAATTCATTTTACCGACACAAAGATCCCACCATGACTAACAAGAAAAAACAAACAATTATGAAATTGTACTGACACTTCCTGTTTCCATCCCAGCTGTCGTGATTTTTCAACCTTATCGTTCCCATACCCCCACAATCTCATGGAGGGACCCTGAGTGTCTATCTGCAAGACACGCTTGGAATCAAAGCTGTATTCTCTCTCCCCTCCATTTTTCTAATACCAGTGAGACCCTTTTTTCATATGGGATTTGGAGTGGGTTTTAGTGCAGAGTATTAGCTTGAGGATTCTTTTGATGTTTTGGCATATAAGAGTATGGAGTGGTTTTGGGTGATGCATTTTCCTGTCTGACAGTGTGAGTTGAGATGTTCTCTGCTCTGTAGAAATTGGGAGTGTTTCTTGTATGTACAACAGAGGTACACAAGTGCAGTCTTTTGAAGGCCTTAATGTCTATAGGCTTCCTTTTTTGATCTATTTAATTCACTGATATAGTCAACTCTACGTTGCTGATGAAAAGGGACGGATGAAAACCAGCACTTTTTAAATCTTACTGCATTTGAGATCCCATATGCTAAAATGTTCTGTTATTCAAGAGATAATCCCTAATTTAATTTCAAGTAGTTCTGTTTCTTTTTCTTGTGCCCCATTCATCTCGCAAAAGGTGTGTGTGTGCAACTTTCTTCTTCCTTTTGCTCAGAAGGAGGAAGATTGGTGTCCGTGTCTGGGCTCATTCATTGTAGCTATTTATAGAGATTGGGAGGAAGCAGCTGCTACATCTACTTCAGAGAGGCCAGAGGAGAGTGTTCAGGGGTGCATAGTGAGACTCGGGGCAGATCAGAGCTCATTTAACACAAATGGTGTCTTATCAAGCATGTTTAGATGTCAGTATCAAGACTACGTTAATGTTCAAGTTAAACAGGTCATGAATCATGATCTCACCTGGTGTCATACTCCCACTCTCCAATGAATTAACCATGCCACTCACACATCAGGGGACAGATTGATATTTTAGAAGATATGTACAATTTGATGACTTCTTCCTTGTGCTTCGGTTACAAAAATGGAGAACATATCCCAGCCACATTTAGAGTACAGCACGCTATTTCCCTTAATTTGACTGTTAAATGACCATGTACTGTAAATGGCTCTGAACAGGGAAGTCAGCCCTGCTCGGGAAAGGAGAATGCCCTGGGGTAGTATTATTATTTTTAAAGCATGCAGTGGAAGATTCGATGACTGACAGGAATTTACTGTGCAGTCAGTGGTTGGAAAAGAGGGTTGAGGAGAATCTATGGATGACGTAGAAGAAACAGTACTGTATGTTGTGACTCAATGCAATGTGTAGTGTACTATGTAACACTTTGCATGCTATGGAATTTCACTCTGCTTGTGCTAATACCTGTCTATTTTTCTTTGTCACCCCTTCTCAGACCTCCCTTAGCTCAGACTCCAGTAGTGAGGCGTTGTCGCACATCAATGGGCTCCATTCTGATAGGTGGAGCTCGTCCTCCAAGCCAATTAGCAGCGTGCAGCAAGTGCCAAAGAAAATAAAGGTAAGTTGGATCAAATGGGTAAGGTTAGTCTGACGGGATATTGTTAATTTTAAAATCTGCCTTCAATGTCTGCAGTTGTGTACCTCGGTTGTACATACTCTACAAGAAGCTCTCCCATTTCTACAGAGCAGAGAACATCTCAACTCACACTGTCAGACAGGAAAATGCATCACCCAAAACCGCTCCATACTCTATGCCAAAACATCAAAAGAATCCTGAAGCTAATACTCTGCACTAATACCCACTCCAAATCCCATATGAAAAAGGGACTGGTATTAGAGAAATGGAGGGGAGAGAGAATACAGCTTGTAAATGACAAAATCTGGAAGTCTCCATTGCTTAAGAACCACCAAACTGAAATCCTCTGTACTAAGTAACCTCTTTAGTTTTAAGTATATGACTTCAATGTTAGTCAGCTGTGGGATCCTTTGCAAGTTAACCTGTACAAACTTTGTTCTGTGTTCTCTATCTGACAGACATTTGGGTACCTGAACCTGCTGGCCAACTGCATTGACAACTTCACCCATGGCCTGGCTGTGGCAGGAAGCTTCCTGGTCAGCAGGAAGGTGAGTTAGTCTGCAGTACAAATATCTGCAATGAACAGTTTGTCCAGGTGCTCTGTACTAAATAGCCACCAGGTGTGGGTTTTTAATACATGTGAATGAAACCTAATAATAGCAGTTACTCATTTCAATACAAACATTTCAGCATAATGCAACTTGGTAATAAACAATGCATACAATACTTCAACTTAGAGCCGACATAGTACATACAGACTACATCTTAGTCATTTAGCAGACGCTCTTATCACTTAGTGCATACATGTTCAGACTTTTCATACTGGTCCCCCGTGGGAATCAAACCCACAACCCTGGCATTGCAAGCGCCATGCTCTACCATCTGAGCCACATGGGAATACAGTATGTTATGAATTTTTTTTTTTGCGGCTCAAGCCCATTTCGTGACCATGATTGGCAGAGGACCCAAACCCCTTGGCAGACTTGTAGATAGCTGTATCAGCTCTCACTTAGCCATAACACTCACTATTCTTATAGCCATAACGTGCACTATTCTCAGCTCAGTCCACTATGGGCATGATACTGCACCCCTGCTTAAGAGACTAGTTTCAACAATTCTATGATTTCGATACGAAGTATTGTCTTTCTTGCAGTACAGAACATTGAGTCAGGACATTGAATCCTACCGTGCTATTTTCTGATGTAGAATTACCATTACTTTACCGACGGTTGTGGGGGAGAAAGTCCAGCTGGAGAGGCATAAGGCTAACAGCATGAGCCAAAGGGAGAGTTTGCCAGAGAGGAAGTAAACTAGCTAGATGTCTCCACGTCTCTCAAACATATGGGCATCCCACTTATTTTGGTTTCCATCATACACTCATACTCCTATATGTAGCAATGATGGTGTTTATCGAAGTAGAAGCCCAGTTGGATGCATGAAACAAACATTGTCATGTAGTACAAGAGATGAGTTATCGGAAACACGTCTTGTACAGTATATATTTAGCAGAGCCTGATCAGAGACGTGTTATGCATTTCCTGACATGTTGGGTGTCTCAGTATATATTTAGCAGAGCCTGATCAGAGACATGTTATGCATTTCCTGACATGTTGGGTGTCTCAGTATGTATTTAGCAGAGCCTGATCAGAGACATGTTATGTATTTCCTGACATGTTGGGTGTCTCAGTATGTATTTAGCAGAGCCTGATCAGAGACATGTTATGTATTTCCTGACATGTTGGGTGTCTCAGTATGTATTTAGCAGAGCCTGATCAGAGACATGTTATGTATTTCCTGACATGTTGGGTGTCTCAGTATGTATTTAGCAGAGCCTGATCAGAGACATGTTATGTATTTCCTGACATGTTGGGTGTCTCAGTATATATTTAGCAGAGCCTGATCAGAGACATGTTATGCATTTCCTGACATGTTGGGTGTCTCAGTATGTATTTAGCAGAGCCTGATCAGAGACATGTTATGCATTTCCTGACATGTTGGGTGTCTCAGTATATATTTAGCAGAGCCTGATCAGAGACATGTTATGTATTTCCTGACATGTTGGGTGTCTCAGTATATATTTAGCAGAGCCTGATCAGAGGCATGTTATGTATTTCCTGACATGTTGGGTGTCTCAGTATGTATTTAGCAGAGCCTGATCAGAGACATGTTATGTATTTCCTGACATGTTGGGTGTCTCAGTATATATTTAGCAGAGCCTGATCAGAGACATGTTATGTATTTCCTGACAGGTTGGGTGTCTCACCACCTTTGCCATCCTGCTCCATGAAATCCCCCACGAGGTATGTTCGAACTCACTATTTTTATGTTTGTATTGAAATTGACTTTTGAATATTTTCTTTGTAACATACTTCATGCCATTGAAAGTTAATTTTGAGTCATGCGTTGATTCAGTTCTGGTTGATATCTCCATCTTTTTTAGCGTATATTAATGTGGTCTGTGACACATGGCGTACATGATGTTTGCTCATCTCTAGGTGGGCGACTTTGCCATCCTGCTGCGTGCAGGGTTTGACCGCTGGAGTGCTGCCCGCATGCAGTTGTCCACAGCCCTGGGAGGGGTGCTGGGAGCCTGTTTCGCCCTGTGTGCCCAGTCTCCCAGAGGGACAGGTGAGCCGCCTATCATCCTCCATATACAAAACAGCAGCAGTGCTCTGAAACTACAGCTCCACACCGGATGTTTGACTTGGACTGAAATAAGGGCCAGTACTTATTTTGGGTGCCGGTACTGTTTTATAGTGCTGCACAGAACTTTTGAGCTAATATCCTGTAAGCGGTACAGGAGTTACAGCAGTAGAACATTTCAGGTGCCGGTACTCTGCTCAGGTGAGCTCTTGCCCATGTCCAACACTGTCTACACCCTTGGCGTAGGCTATCAGGGAACTATATTGCCTTCAGTGCTTTGGCCTCCAAGGAGCATGAAAAGCTTTGTTTAATTATCAATCCAAACCAAATGTCTCATTCATTCCACTTTATTCTGTGTAGAAAATGCAACATTGTGGATCTTACCCTTCTCCTCGGGAGGCTTCCTGTACATAGCCCTGGTCAACGTGGTGCCTGACCTCCTGGAGGAGACCAGCCTCGGGTAAGTACACTGGTCAGTCTGGACAGCCACTGACCACCATGCAAATACTCACTATAATCTCCTAAGAGACTAAATAGGCAGATGGGGGGGTAAAAAAAACTGTTACGCTAATATGAAATATGAAAGTGAATCGGCAGACACTGAAGCAAGTTTTTTAATTTTGTTTTAAATTTTTTCAGACACTCCCTGTTGCAGATCCTGCTCATGTGCTGTGGCATTGCTGTCATGGCTGTCTTGTCTGCCATAGTGGATTGAGCTCAAAAGAAAAGCCTGCTTTACCAAAATATAATTCAAAACCATCACAGCAACATTCACTGGAATGGGAAACAATCCCCCTTTCTATAGAGTTATAAGTCTGATTGCACGCAATCACCCTTTTATTATATGGAACTATTTTTAATACTCCTCCTACTGCCAAAACATCCTAGCATCAGCATCGCCATCATCAACATGGAAGCGATCCGACAATCAAATGACACCTTGAATCATGATACCTGCTTTTTCAATCAGGACTCTAGACCAACTTGTCTGCTGACCACTGACTATTGTCCGTGTGGACACTGATATGCCAAACCCAGAGACAGACATTTTGAAACGACAAGAGAGCTTATTATTTTATTAAGTTTATTGAAGCGTTCATGGACGTAACTGGACTATCTGAGCGCATCAGACCATAATGGGCAGACAATCAGTCTTATTCTCTGTTTTATTGCACATACTCACAAACAGGTATTATCAGACACATGAGCAGCTAATGCATACTGTATAAACTTAATCTCACATGGTTTTGCTACCTAACATACTAAAATACATACACATTTCCTTACATTCTTCAAATTGTATGCTCATGTGCTGCTTTCTATTTTTCTCCTCTTTCGGGCTATTTTATATGTATTGTATCTGCTTTTAGTCTATATACACGTAAGTATTATTGGTTTCTGTATCTGCTTGTACTGCTAAGTATTTATTGAAGTAGTTCAGAAAGTAACATGGTGCAATATTTTTGTCATGAATTCTGTTACGATTTCCACCACTCCATCACACACACCATATTGATTTGTGTTTTTGTTACGTTTTATGTATATTCAAGCAAAAAGAGCACGCATTTTTCAATTGCAAACAATGCTCATTTGATAGTAAGACAAAGACCGATTTATATATTTGGAACTCTATTATAATGAGAGCTTAATTTCTTAAGGAAAATAGTTTTTAAATGTAATAAAATATTGTGCAAAATATTTGTGGTCTTGATTTTACTATATACAGTGCTTTCAGAAAGGGTCAATATACAGAACTGTGCAAAAGTTTTAGGCAGGTGTGCACAAATGCTGTAAAGTAAGAATGCTTTCAAAAATGGCCACGACTGTAGTCTGGCTTTTTTATGGCGGTTTTGGAGCAGTGGCTTCTTCCTTGCTGAGCGGCCTTTCAGGTTTTGTCGATATAGGACTAGTTTTTCTATGGATATAGATACTTTTGTACCTGTTTCCTCCAGCATCTTCACAAGGTCCTTTGCTGTTTTTCTGGGATTGATTTGCACTTTTCGCACCAAAGTACGTTAATCTCTAGGAGACTGAACGCGTCTCCTTCCTGAGCTGTATGACGGCTGTGTGGTCCCATGGTGTTTATACTTGCGTACTATTGTTTTATACTTTGGCTGATTTATTTTTGATTTTCCAATGATGTCGAGCAAAGAGGCACTGAGTTTGAAGGTAGGCCTTGAAATACATCCACAGGTACACATCCTATTGACTCAAATTATGTCAATTTAGCCTATCAGAAGCTTCTAACGCCTTTTCTGGAATTCATTTTCTGGAATCTTCCAAGCTGTTTAAAGGCACAGTCAACTTAGTGTATGTAAACTTCTGACCCATTGGAATTATGATAAAGCGAAATAATCTGTCTATAAACAATTGTTGGAAGAATGACTTTGTGTCATGCACAAAGTAGATGTCCTAACAGACTTGGCAAAACTATAGTTTGTTAACATGAAATCTGTGGAGTGGTTGAAAAATTAGTTTTAATGACTTCAACCTAAGTTTATGTAAACTTCCGACTTCAACTGTATCTTCATGTACTTCTCAGCATTGAGACCATACATTTTGACCTGACTATATGCCTACAAAATCCCTGACTTTGCAAGTGTACCTAAACGAATTGATGCTGTTTTGAAGGCAAAGGGTGGGCACAACAAATATGGATTTTATAGATAGGTACTTTATTGATCCCCCGGGGGGGGGGGGGGGAATTTCTTATTTTTCTTCTCTTCACTCACTTTGCATTTAGTTAATTGATAAATATAATCTATTAACATGTCTATTTTTGAAAGCATTCTTACTTTACAGCATTTTTTTTTACACCTGCCTAAATCCTTTGCACAGTACTGTATGTTAGAAACACCTTTGGCGGTGATTACAGCTGTGTCCCTGGGTAAGTCTAAGCTTTGCACACCTGGATTGTACAATATTTGCCCATTTTTTTTTTTTTATTAAATGTCAAGCTCTGTCAAGTTGGTTGCTGATCATTGCTAGACAGACATTGTAAAACATGGCCCAATTTGACTCATCAGTCCAGAGCACCTGCTGCCTTTTTTCTGCACCCCAGTTCCTGTGTTTTCATGCGTAGTTGAGTCTCTTGGCCTTGTTTCCACGTTGGAGGTATGGCTTTTTGGCCGCAAGTCTTCCATGAAGGCCACTTCTGACCAGACTTAAAGACATTTTCAAGTCTTTAAGTCTATTAGATTTAAGTTAAAACTGTAACTAGGCCACTCGGAAACATTGAATGTTGACTTGGTAAGCAACTCCAGTATATATTTGGCCTTGCGTTTTAGGTAATTGTCCTGCTGAAAGGTGATTTTTTTTTTTGCAGTATTACTTTAATGCCTTGTTGCAAACAGGATGCTTGTTTTGGAATATTTTTTAATCAAAATAAAATTCCACTCTAAATAAACATTTTCTGTACGAACATATTCTGCAGCAAAGAGTCCAGGCCTAAAATGTAATGGGAGCCAGAGGAGGAGGGTATTGATTGTTTGTTCGCTCTTGACAAGAGCCTGTTGCCATAACGACTCCCCTGCAGTTTACCTTCCTTAGTCCTGTGAGAAGCCTATTGTCTGTGGGAGCCTTCCTGTGAGTTGACACTGAAGCCCCATTTACACTTGATTCTATCATACATGCACAATTTATCCTGATCTTGTCCACATTCTAATTGTGCCAACACTTTCAGACAGGTGTAGACGATTGATTAAAAGACGCAGTGGGATCTCGTTGTTACCTCCAGAGGTAGTCAGGCACGCATTGGGAGAATCTCAATTGAATACTCCTCACATTCTTTTCCCTTGCCTTCTTAAAACCCATTGGATGAGAAAGCCAGAGGTTCTCTGACATCCTCCAATGGGTTTTGAGAAGGAGGTGAGGAGAGGATGCAATTGAGATTCTCCCATAGTGTCTGGATATCTTACAAGTGTAGATGGATCTGGACAGTGAAACCATTTTTAAATTATCAGTATTACACCTTCTAAAATCATTGGCTGGTATTTGTGTCTTAAAATAAATAAACACTATTTTGAAAGAATGTCTGTCAAACAATTTACATACAGGGAAGGACCAAGAAATCTAATTACAATGCAGACACAGTGGACGGATATGAGACAAATTATAATTCCATGTGTAGAATGCGGACGAGATCAGGAAAAAAGACGCATGTTAGCGCCAGGTATAAACAAGACTTGAATGACAACCTACACCCCAAAGTGAGAAATTCCATAAACTAAACACTGTTGACCTGGAACATAAATCGCCTCTCTGACCATCTTTCGGAACGTTGCACAACATTTCTAACAGGAGATACAGTAGATAGATCTTGGTCACTAGGTCCTAGGAAAGACAAGGCCAGTTAGAGATCAGCGGACCTCCAAACTCAAGTCTGGCACACTTCGGACAAGGTTTGTGTATAATTTGTTCATTGAAAATGTTTTATACCTTGTTGTATTTACAGGGATCACATCTTGCACATAGTATACCCAGAGAAAATGATTATATGATCAATACATGTAAAGTCTTTCAAGGACATAAAACCTTTCAGTGATGTACAGTAGCAGTTTTTTTTGGGATCAGCCGACCCTGAGTGAAGGAGGAATACAGTTTGAATCATTTTTTATATTGATGTTGTTATCATGTAGCCCATAGGTCTCCAAAACCTACAGGGCGGTAGCTCTCCAGGAACAGGTTTGGATTGCCCTGATGTAGGCCTTGGTCAGTGTGTCTCCATGTTGTTTTATACATTGAAACGTTCACTATATTGAAAGGCTGTGGGCTCAATTCAATCAAACCTTGACTGTGGTAGTTTGTAAACAAAGACACAAATCATTGCTGTGGTGGGTCCAATTGAATTTCAGCCCACACCTGTCTCAGTATGTTTGTCAACTGTGCACAGAAAAGGCTTGTAATGAAATCTATTGGGTTACAAATAGGTTTTGAACCAGCATGTGGTCCATGTACATGTGTCTGTTTCTTCATGATACATAAAACATGGCCCAATATACTGTATATACTTCATATTATAGTAAAATAACTGTGTCAGTTCCTTTCAGTTGTAATAGATCACAATGTCCCAAATAATAACAATAATACTACTAATAATACATATGATATAATTCGTATATTAACATAATGTATGAATATTTAATCATACAGGTTTACCCCTATTATTATTAGGATTATTGAAAAAGCTGCTGGAGATCTATAGCCAGCGGTTAGTTTCTTCCCCATCCTCCTGAAACCCGAGAGGAGAGAGAGTGCATTGCATCACTACCCACTCCTCGCAGCATTGGCATCATCCATCCCCTCTCCTCTTTCCAGTACCAAAACAGATGGTGTAAAAATCATCACATCTACCGGGACAATAGACAGCATCTAGCCCAAGAGAACCGGGGCGTCCATCATGTTTGCTGTCCAGAGCTCCATGAGGCTGTGAGCGCCGTCGTGATTTTTGACACGGGGTACCATCACGGCAGCCGAGGATTCTTCTCGCGACTGTCTGGGCTCTCCATCGAGTGGGGAAGATGGCCGCCATGAAAATTTTAACCAGCAGTGGGTTGTTCTTAGCGTTCTGTGCGTTGGGGTTGCTAGCCATGGCAATCTGCACCGACTATTGGTATGAGACAGATGCGCGGAGACACCGAGAAAGGTGTAAAAACTACGCAAACAAGAGAAACGACCCGGGGTACATCTACATCTCAAATAGCAATCTCCCCCTCCAGATGCCACCAAAGGGCATTGAAAGGAAAGGTAACGGTCCAAGTGCCGGAGCTCAGCCTCTTATTAGGGAAAAACGGAACTTTTTGGCCGCAGCATCAGCTATGGAGTCCCACTGCAGTCGCCAGTTCAATTCAACCATATCTGGGCTCTGGAGAAAGTGTCTTCGAGATGGATTTGACCTGGAGACAGAGGACCTCATATATAAAGGTAAGGGTGCTACAGCTAATAGCCTACATCAGGCCCTGGTGTGATGTGGTGCTGATGCTGCTCACTGAGTGTAAGCATGATGCTCAGATCCATGCTCAACATGATCATATTGATACGGTGGGCATGGGATTAACTGACGCTCGTAACTGTCACTGTAGGGCCGTTGCCATAATAATATTTTACAAGTGGGGCTTTTGTTCATCATTGTAAACTACAGTAGCCTACAGTAAATAATATAGATGGGAATGCCAGTAGTGTTCGTGACACCGTAGACGTGACACCTTACGCTTTGTGTGTAAAGCGCTGTCCAGAGTGCTGCATTTTATTTAGGCTTTGCGCCTAGCCCGTGTGCCTAGTAGTAACACACTATGGTGGAGGAAGGGGGTCTACTTTTATAAAAGCGAAATGTTTTGTCTCAGGTGTTATTTAGACATTTTGATTTAGCTGAGTGCATTTGCAGTCTGTTACATTAAAATACTAGATAATGTGTTATGAGTGATGCGTCGTCTGCCACGGGGGAGACCGAGAGAAGAGCAACGACTGAATTATTGATAAACATCCTGCTTCGTGGGAATTTTGAGCTGCAGGAGAGAAAATCTCAGTGCATGGAACTCTCGCAGAACGTCCGACACATAACAGAAGGGCTTTCTGTGCAACGCAATGAGGCGTTCATGCCTAACTACTCTGAGATTCTGACGAATAATGAGAGAACGAAAGCATCAGTGTTATCATAAACACAGTACCTTCGTTCAAGGGAAATTCAGGACACTGAACATTTTTGGACAATTCCCCACAAATTATAGCATGTTTATTAACCAGGATGTAAATAAACATCCCTTTGATATTTTAAGTAGGAATCATGAACCAGTGTTTAATTTGAAAAGCCTGTTATATTAAATGAAGTGCCTTTTAATATACGTTGATCACATGGAGAATTCAATAAATCTGATGTTTAATAATGATAAAGACTGAAGTGCCACAATTCAGCATTTTGACACGTCACTGTGCACCCTCTGTGACTTCTAGGAAGATTTTAACCCACTATCCCCAACATGTATCCAAGTTCTCACCACCATTGTAAAGCCCTAATTATTTTGTTGCTTTGAAAAAGTCATTTCTGAAGATTATTATTTATTTCATGTGATTAGTGATTCATTTACTGTCTGTCCCTCATCTTAATGTCAACCCTGCTATGTGAACTGAACTCTCATTTTTATATGGCGAAACTATTCCTTTTTCAAAAGAAACATTGAAGATCGAATAGATGGGTTGGCTGACAACGTCACGAAAACGATGCTGGCGATTCAATGGGTCAGAAGTCTGTGTGTTGTTATTCTGGATGGCCAGCTAAGAACAATGACAAGCTGCTATGTGGGGAATCGTAGGTGGCTCGTTTCAGCTAGTTTTAGCTTGTTCTTGATACCATGTCTTGTTTTGAGGTGTTTTGACTGATATGGCAGTGTGAGGTGGCTAACCAACAACTGTAACGATGTATTTGAGAGACAACAAGTAAGTGCTCATTGTGCAAATGTCTATGTTTTCAATAAACATTGGAGAGGAAATATAGTTTACATGTTGTCAACGATCTAAGCCCCATAGTTCCGCATGCATCGGGTTGGTTAAACAACCAACCCATCTATAGTAAAATCATAGTGTAAAAACAGGTGAGCTGGTTCTACTTTTTTTTGGGCCCTTTTCTGGTGTTTTGGGGTGGAATACTGAGCAGGTCGAGCATAACATGTCAACCCTAGAAATGTTTTAACAATGTCATTTTTGGGGTGAAGCTTGCATTTAATTGCCATTCCCTGTTTCACATAACAATAGTGCATTCCCCCTGTCATAAGTAGATTTATTTTTACTTGAGATGGGAAGAAAAAAATATACGAAGTTGAACATGTGGTCTTTATGACAAATTGTTAAAATTAGGTGAAAGCAAAAACATTTACACTTTCCAAAAGGCAGCAACTGTTGTCAGAATTGTGGTAAAGTGAGCTGCTTTCTTTGATAGAATAAGGTAATCTGTAGCATATCATAAATCAACAACAACATTTACTACACCCTTAGGTTGAATTGCATTGTAGGCCCACTGGACAACATTGATATTCTCATCAGTTGCTCCATTGTTTATCAGAATGATGTGTTGGTCTGCATCTGCAGACACCTCACAACTCAAACCTCAAAGTGTCTCTAGACTAGTGAAGTTAGGAGGTCTGTATACCACCAATACAGTAATACTGATATAAGTAACCTGGTGGGGCCAGGGGGGTAGCCACTAGCCAGATATGTTTTTGATTCAATGCTACATGTATGGCATGGCAACATGCTAAAGCACAAACCGGTCTGGCTACTACAACACTATGGGACCAGAGCACATGGAAAGGAATTCATTTGGCCAATACTATAGATTCTCCTCAGTAACTGGGACATGGAACTCAATCCAGCAATGTCTATTTCCTCCCTCAGGCTGCTATAATTCCATATGAGGGTGCGAATGGTTAGATCCATGTTTTAGCCTGCATACAGTACTTTTGACTTCCTTAGCTTCACATAGCTGAATGTTTGCAGCTGAAGTTCAGGTGTTCTAAGAGTGGAGCTTCACACTGTGACTTTTGACAACTCTTATCACATTTGGTGGGTCAATACCAATGTTTTGGTGATATCCCCTTCTCAACATTGGGTTCTCACATCTGATGACTTGTTTTTGCTGCCTTTCACCTAAAATGTATCAAACAATAATGGCGAGTAGCTGGCCAGATCTGCTACTGAGCAAGTGCTTAATACATTGTTATCCATCCATTGCTCTTGGTCTTGAGGCTCACACAATGTTAGATTGTGGTCATGGGATATAAACGTCTCATCGCTCATCTGGATTAAGTGTGCTTCCCCACCTGACATGAGAACAATAAATGATGTGTTTCTGTACTCTGAACTGGGTGAAATCAATGCTAAATCCTTGTCAAACACTTTTTTGAACATTCACACTTGTCCATGTTTTATGCCAGAACCTTATAGCCTTTTCCATAGATGGGGGCTGACTAGGCTTTATGGCAGGGGTTTTCTTCTACACTAGCAAAGTCACGTCATAAACATATTCCAGCATAAATCTCCAATCTCCCTTATAATAATGTATCAATCTAACAAGTAACTGTTGGTAAGTGAACCACAATTATTAGAGTACACAACATCCTTAAATATGTGAAGATATTTGCAATAATAATATGTAATTTGAGCATAGATGCCTATCTCATCACAGTGTTGTGATGAAACAGTAATGTAACTCTCTTCTCTTCCTGTTGGTATAATTGGTCTGGATACCCACCTCATACTGAGAGAGCCTAATTAGAGGCTGATCTACATGAATGATGCCGGATGCTGTTTCTGCTCTGAATCACAGCTAGCTGTCTCTCACATTGAAGAGGCACACTGAGGATATTGCATGACGATGTCATCCACAGTGACACTCTTTTAGAACTACTGTAGTGTCTAGATAGATAGATAGATAGATAGATAGATAGATAGATAGATAGATAGATAGATAGATAGATAGATAGATAGATAGATAGATAGATAGATAGATAGATAGATAGATAGATAGATAGATAGATAGATAGATAGATAGGTACTTTATTGATCCCCGAGGGGGACATTACTTTGTCAAGCAGCTACAACAAAACTTTGGGCAGGTGCAAAATGCCAGAACGAAAATACACAAAAGACAGATACACGATACATGATACATAGAGCGGCAGTATGAAAAAGTATAGAAATACAAGAAGTCTGGAGTGCTAAAAAAGCTATAAAAAGACATTGCATAGTATGAGTGGATGGCTGAATATGTACACTATACATTGGTGGATGGTGCATGGTCAACTATGCTATACAGGTCTATGGCAGAGAAATACTTCAATAGCTAAAAATGCGTATGATATGAGTGAGGGTAATAATAGTTTACTTAATAGACATACTGGTTAAATGAACAGGTAAGTGAAAATTTAGCATGGTTAAATTAACTGTACAGGTAAATATACAGTTAAATTTACAGGTAAGTGAATATTTGCATACTTAAATAGCTAAATGTGTGTATGATATAATTTGGGATAATAATAGTAATTCCCTTAAAATACAGTCCTTAGTGCGCAGGGTTTAATTACAGATAACTGCACGTATTACTAAAAGCAATGAAAAAAAAAAAAAGATACAACTGACAGTATACTAAAATGCATTCCTGAGTGAATGCCTACGTAAGTTAAGTCCAAGAATTACTTGCAATATTGCACATGATATTATATAACAACTGTACATGAGTATGTATATACAGACTGAATTAATAAATAAGTCCTGAGAGAATGAGTGATTACGGACCAGAGTTACTCACGGGTGGATGCACAATTGTTAAGCTAGGTCCTAACACCCCAACAGTTCCAGGTCTGTGTTGCCGATATATTTAGCTTAGCCACCGTATTCAGTGTGGTTGAGTTTATTGTCTGCAAAGCAGCCTGTTTTGTCAAGATCTTATCAAGACTGTGTTTCTATCATAATCCTAAACTATTTTCTTCAGGATTGATTCAACGGTGCATCCCAGTCAAGTATCACTACTCTTCCTCCATCCTTCCGCGGAATTTACCCATCAACATCACCAAGACCATCCGTCAAGATGAGTGGCATGCACTCCGTAAGTCTGAGCCTGTCTGTCTGTCTGTCTGTCTGTCTGTCTGTCTGTCTGTCTGTCTGTCTGTCTGTCTGTCTGTCTGTCTGTCTGTCTGTCTGTCTGTCTGTCTGTCTGTCTGTCTGTCTGTCTGTCTGTCTGTCTGTCTGTCTAATGGCTCTCTTACTGGCTATACAGTATGTCTGGACTCTTCCTGGGTTAAATCATTTTCTCTCTCTGTCTTTCTATTTCTCTAGTTCTCTTTCTCTCTTACTGTTATCTCAGGATCAATTGTAAAGTGGCAGCCATTGAGAGCAACAGTAATAAAACCAATCCTCTCAATTTTATATTTTTGTTATTGCTGTTCACGCCTCTCTGTCGCCCTCTCTAGTTCTGATATCCTTCAAAAAAAGAAGGAAGGAAGGAAGTGACAGGGATTTCTAAGGGTGTATGGCTCTATTTGGGGCATGAATATTTCGGTGTGTCATATGCCGTGAATATGATTGTGCAGACATTGCATTTCTGTGCTCTGCATGTTGTAGATCCCACTGGGCCTCCTGCTCTGATCTCCACTGTTGTTTGTCCACTAAATGATGGAGGTGTGTGTTTGTTGGTGCAGATCTACGCAGGATGACGGCTGGCTTTGTGGGCATGGCCGTATCCATCATCCTGTTTGGCTGGATTATCGGAGTGCTGGGCTGCTGTCAGCAGCATGACCTCATGCAGTATGTAGCTGGACTACTCTTTCTCATGGGAGGTAAGAGCTGGCTCCTTTCTCTGTTTGGTGTATGTGCCTGTGTGTGTGTTTGTTTGATGCATTGTGTAGACTACAGTAGTTGTGGGTATATGCGCTTGTGTGTGAGAGAGAGCTATATGGGTTAATTATAATAAGGTGTACAAGAAACTCATGCCATCTCTGTTTTACACCTCTGTAAAACTCATGCCATCTCTGTTTTACATCTCTGTAAAACTCATGCCATCTCTGGTGTGTGAAGATATTACCATCTATTGTCTGGCTGACCCACTAGGCCTTCCACCATAGGAATGGCATAATACTGTATATAGTTCAAGTTGCTGTGAATGATTTAGAAGTGAATCCCATACATTTCTGTTCCTCTCCTTGTCCTCACTCAGGAACATGCTGTATTATCTCCCTGTGTACGTGTGTGGCGGGCATCAACTTTGAGCTGTCCCGCTACCCTCGCTACATGTATGGGCTCCCAGAGGATATTAGCCATGGCTACGGCTGGTCCATGTTCTGTGCCTGGGGGGGCTTAGGCCTCACTTTGCTGGCTGGATTCCTGTGCACCCTGGCCCCATCCCTAAGCACCCCCTCCCGTACAACCGTCCACAAGCCCAGGCAGGAGAACGGAACGGTGTGATGGGACCGTGTGACTGGCACACAGAATGCACAAAGAAGCAACACCCATCCAACCACGTCCAACGTTGTTTGTCCAACCACCGTCTCACCTCATCCCACTTCCCTGTCCATACTACCCGTCATCCATCTGAATCAAGAGTGTACCAGAGAAATTGTACATGGGAGAACAGAGCAAAGACACACCACACCAAACTGTACTATTTACTGTACATCTAAGGCACACAGAGCAATGGCCCCCAGAATAGTTTGGGACATGGCAAGACCTTTTTGTTGTTAAACGTTTGACTACTAACTCTATGGCAGCCTAAAGGCGACTGTTTGTCTGGGTTTTTTTCCAAGAGGAATTGTCTTAACATGGTGCTTGTTTAACACACACAACACAAGCACGCACTCCAAGAGCTCAGAAGAAACAACAAACATCTCTAAATGGAACAAACCAACAAACAAGAAAACATGGCAGAGCATCCTGTCATCATTCCTCTTTTAGTCGGGTGGTCTGTACTGTGTTTGTTATTGTTCGCAAAACAAAAAATTATGCTGCCATAAACTGTCCGTTGTTTTGAATCCGCTGAATGATATCAAGCATTATCCCTAGGAAGGACTTTACAGCTTAAGCCTAAAACCTGCTCCTTGCAGCAGAGGACCAAGAGCACAAAATGGAAATGCAAGTGGTGGAACATCAAGATAAAATACAGAACTGATTCAGTATGTACATATGCATCTCTACGTAGATTCAGGTCATTGTTTGTATAAAGTAACTCTTGAATAAGAACGTTTTTTTTTTCTGTTTGTTTCGAGGTAACAATGGCAAGTTAGGTCTTCAGTGATGTTTTATTGCTGGAATAAATTGTATGCTTCATGATTAGAAGAATAAAAGTGATTGCAAGGTGCAGTAAGTACTGTTGAGAGTAGCAGAGGCAGTTAAAGGCCCAGTGCAGTCTGTGTTATATATATATTTCCACACTATGAGGTTGGAATAATACTGTGAAATTGTGGAAAATGATGATAATGCCATGTTAGTATAAGAGCTGTTTGATCTGTTTTCCTCTCCCCACTCAGACCACTCCAAGAAAATTCTTGCTTGAGAAATGTCTCTTTGCTAGGAAGTTATTTTTGTTTCTTTCTGAGCATTTTAATTGAAAACAATCACAGTAAGGTACTTAATTCTTACCCAGAAATGATTTGATATTGAAATAAAAATGACTGCATTGGACCTTTAAGTAACAGTAAGTATTGTATGTTGAAGGACTGTGTTCAATTAACAAATTTCTTAACCTTCTGGTAACACATTCAAACTTAGAAACAATGACAGACAGTCATTTACAGTTATATGTGACAATACCTGCCGTCTTGGATTTGGCAGCAATTGAACAGCAGACACCAGTGTTGGACTTGCATTTTATGTATTCTGGCACAAAAACCTTCACATAGCACAACACATTGTAGAAAGTATTGAGTGATTTGGTTTGTGTGAATTGCTGCAAAATGCAGGTATTTGCACAGCATAGAGTCCAAAAGATTCTGTTAAAGTTTATCATTGAATCCACGTCTTATTCAACACAACATTTCTGTTAATATTATTCTGTAAGTGAAAATGGGTGATGTTGAGATTTACATTGAGAGCAGTAGGGCTGTGAAAAGTCATACTTAATGTCATGTTTACATCAGGGATGTTGTTTTTTCCAGTCTAACAATCCTTCTCTTCTCTCGTTTGAGGCAGGGGTGTTTGCTCTTGCCCATAGCTGTTCTCTGTATTCTTCCTCAGTAGGGGAGAAACTTGGAGACAAGACCAATAATGTGGTATCTTGTAAGCAGACAACATGTTGTCCTGTTAAAGCACTATCTGCATCACTTCAGCAGGAAGTATCCCTATTGAGTCAACCGCTTTCCTGCAAGTGGGCTGAATGAATGAGGGAGCTCACCATTTCTTAATTTCAGTGCCACTTTTGCCCCAGGCAACAGGTAGTCTTACTGGCTCTTTGCAGTTTTCTGAGTCCCCTTTGCAATCCATAGAGACAAGGAGAGGTCAAAAGGCTCTCATTTGAGTAACATTTAATTAATGTACTCTGTAATTGCACAGTTCTCACAGGACTTGAGAATTGTAATAATGATACAAGCACACTTGTGTTTTTACGTAAAAGCATCTGGGATTAAATGTAGGCCATGTTGTGAGTTTGTTTGTGGCAGGTCTAGGTTCAGACAGGTTTTGGAGGCTAGCACTGCACATGAATTAAGATGTTATTACAGGTAAGATGGACTTTATGTATTTTGTGAGTACAGAGTACTCAAGGAACACTGTTTTGTTACCTATATTAAAAAAGCACACTCATTGTGGCACTCTTTCAGCAGTGTTATGTGGTGAGGTGATGAACTATAACCTTTCCAGTGAATTAGTATTTGACTGTAGATAAAAACATTGCCTCAAAGTGACTACAAAGTGAAACATCCAAACACATTGTTACTACATGTAGCACCACCTCAGACTTGTAAAATAGTTGTGTATATTGGCAGTGTTCCGCTGCCATTCTCTGAGCTCATCCATAGTCTTCTCCTCCAGTTGAAACCACCACATAAGTACAGGGTTTGTCTTTCAGATCTCTAAATTGGCCAATGGTATTGAATGCATGGATAATTGCTACAATAAACAATAAATGTATTGCAATTGCGTTGTTTGAATGATGATAAAGGTTGTGTTGCTAATCCGATTGATAGAGACAAATCTGGGTAGCATAGCAAGATTGCTGAAAAAGTTGTAAAATGGCCACGTAAGAAAGAATGCAAAAGTGACAGCAAAATACTTTTCTTATTGGGACTTCTAGTGTTTCATGAGGAACTGCAAAGTGTTCAAGGTGAGCATTGTGGGACGCTGTGTACAAATGCCACAATTTCAAGTGGTACCTCTTTAAGTAGCACTGTTATGATTTTCTACAGGTCATTTATACTGGTTAAATTCACCGCGGATGGAGAAAGACGATGAAAATACATCATAGTCTCGCATGAGATCATTATGGTTCATTTATTTTAATGTATTCAAACTTGTGTCCATTTTTTTATCTAATTTATTTTACTGAAATAAAATGTAATTAATATACTACTCTGAAGTCCGCTGTGTCTGTATTATTAATGTATTTTCATCTTATGTCACGACAGAAAAACACAGAGATTAGGTAAACCTCTTCCTGTGAACAGCCCATCAGGGATGTACATTATAATCAAATAGGCTATTATGGTTCTTGCAACCACTGCAGTAAGGTTTTGGTTGGACATGTGGCACATTCATAAAAAACGGATAACTTTATTTATATTTCAGAGGAATTACATGATTTCCATAATTTCACAATAAAATAAAAAAAACATAATCCATCTCAGCTTGCCTTTCATCAGTATATAGCACATGTTCATTCTCCAAACTAATACAGAATTTACGAGGTTTTAAAAACAATCCCATGGATGTTGCTGACATCTCTGTCAGTTAGTGAGCTGACACTGATTTAGTCCAAAATGCTAGACTTACTTAATGGATGAATTCCCTGTAATAATATTATGCTACGTTTAGACAGGCAGCCCAATTCTGATCTTTTTTTCCACTAATGGATATTTTGACCAATCGCAGATCTTTTCACATTAGATAATTTTTAGGGCTGATCTGATTGGTCAAAGGACCAATACATTTTTTTTAAAGATCAGAATTGTGCTGCATGTCTAAACGCAGCCATAGAGGCTAAGAACCCTGGTTGCTTGAACCATCTATTGCTTAAGACACAGCGCCACCTAGAGGAGAGTTGGGTATTTTCTGTCTGTGTCCTCAATTGTGTATATTCCAGCAACTGGGGAAGAGTGAAGGATGCAGGGTAGTAGCTAACCATCGAACAACTGACTACAGATAAATTGATAGTTCACATGGGCATGAAAAAAGGTAAACATGAGATATCATTACATGATATTCAATCAGGGTACAATCCAAAACATACATAAAACAATGGAAAAGACAAACATGTTTCATAAATGATCCCTCTACTTCTATATTGTCTTCCATCCGGGTACTATCGAAAATATTTTATTATACAATAAAATAATTCTTATAGAGAAATGACTGGACAGTCTTGAGATGAAATAACTGACTAGTATTCCTTTAGATGATAAAATATACCTTTCTACATACAGTGGGGAGAACAAGTATTTGATACACTGCCGATTTTGCAGGTTTTCCCACTTACAAAGCATGTAGAAGTCTGTTATTTTTATCATAGGTACTCTTCAAAAATCCAGAAAATCACATTGTATGATTTTTAAGTAATTAATTTGCATTTTATTGCATGACATAAGTATTTGATACATCAGAAAAGCAGAACTTAATATTTGGTACAGAAACCTTTCTTTGCAATTACAGAGATCATACGTTTTCTGTAGTTCTTGACCAGGTTTGCACACACAGACTGTGGTCCCAGCTCTCTTCAGGTCATTGACCAGGTCCTGCCGTGTAGTTCTGGGCTGATCCCTCACCTTCCTCATGATCATTGATGCCCCACGAGGTGAGATCTTGCATGGTGCCCCAGACCGAGGGAGATTGACCGTCGTCTTGAACTTCTTCCATTTTGTAATAATTGCGCCAACAGTTGTTGCCTTCTCACCAAGCTGCTTGCCTATTGTCCTGTAGCCCATCCCAGCCTTGTGCAGGTCTACAATTTTATCCCTGATGTCCTTACACAGCTCCCTGGTCTTGGCCATTGTGGAGAGGTTGGAGTCTGTTTGATTGAGCGTGTGGACAGGTGTCTTTTATACAGGTAACGAGTTCAAACAGCTGCAGTTAATACAGGTAATGAGTGGAGAACAGGAGGGCTTCTTAAAGAAAAACTAACAGGTCTGTGAGAGCCGGAATTCTTACTGGTTGGTAGGTGATCAAATACTTATGTCATGCAATAAAATGCAAATTCATTATTTAAAAATCATACAATGTGATTTTCTGGATTTTTGTTTTAGATTCCGTCTCTCACAGTTGAAGTGTACCTATGATAAAAATTACAGACCTCTACATGCTTTGTAAGTAGGAAAACCTGCAAAATCTGCAGTGTATCAAATACTTGTTCTCCCCACTGTATGTGAGCCACTAAACCCAATTTACCAGATATACAGTGGCAGTCGAAAATTTGGACACACCTACTCATTCAAGGGTTTTTCTTTATTTCTTACTATTTTCTACATTGTAAAATAATAGTGAAGACATCAAAACTATGAAATCACACAAATGGAATCATGTAGTAACTGAAAAAAAAGTGTTTAACAAATCAAAATATATTTTATATTTTAGATTCTTCAAAGTAGCCACCCTTTGCCTTAATGACAGCTTTGCACACGCTTGGCATTCTCTCAACCAGCTTCATGATGTAGTCATCTGGAATGCATTTCAATTTACAGGTGTGCCTTGTTAAAAGTTAATTTGTGGATTTTTTTTCCTTCTTAATGCGTTTGAGCCAATCAGTTGTGTTGTGACAAGGTAGGGGTGGTATACAGAAGATAGCTCTATTGGGTAAAATACCTAGTCCATATTATGGCAACAACAGCTCAAATAAGCAAAGAGAAACGACAGTCCATCATTACTTCAAGACATGAAGGTCAGTCAACCCCCCCCCCCCCCAAAAAAGCTCAGCATAACCACGAAGCTATAGCTTCATTGCTAGGTTGTGGTGTCAGTTATCTGTTATCGTACATCGTTGAACAGATTCATGTTTTATTTCTTGGCACGGTAGTGTGCCCCCACCACCATGTAGCTGTCTGGTGACAGTGGTGAGAGGTCCTTAATGTTGGGGGACTTGCCTTTGGCCCGACAGGTCCTGACCGGGGTGATCGGTGGACTCCGGCAGGGATCATGCTTTAGCAGGTAACATCCCAAGGTCTCCCAACCGCCCCCGATGCGCACCATCACATGACGCTCATTCAGCATCTGCAGAAAGAACAAGATGGAGGGGATAGTCAGAGACAGCAGGCACAATAAAACCCATGAGTGCTATTCCATTTGAGCAACTTAACCAATTCAACAATTCAACCATATCACAACAAAAGCACTTGTTTGTTGCTCAGTACCTAGCTTGGTTTCGAATCCCCCCTCACCTGTGTCTGATTTCAAGTAGGCCAAGGCATAGTAACCTTGGAAAATGTTATGATCCCCTCCCCAGACTGAAACTGCTGAGCTAGAGAAGATACCCTTCTAATCAAATATTTACCAGTTATTTCTCCCTGTATAACAGCCCTCATGAAAGTCAAATGATCTCTGAGCCATAGAAAGAGACAGCTTAGTCAAAATCTCATTAAGCCAAATGAAACACTGCCTCATGACGCCAGCTGAGCACATGCAGTGGAGTAATCGACAGACACATGCACGCAGGCGCGCACACAGAGGACACAGTATTTATAAATGGTACGTTGGCGTGAAGTCACCATGTACACAGTTACACTGAGAACACCAGTGATAGCAGGCAAACACTCTGAGAGATCAGCACTCTTTAAATCAAGCCCTCAGACAACTACTGCATTGACACCTTCCTCTACACGCCACCCTCTGGTCTGGTGCAAACCTGACGCTGCCATGGCAACAGCTCTCAAATAATACAGTCGGATTGTAAGAAAATGAAAGCAGCGAAATGGAGAGCGCTGTCTCTTTACAGAGCTGTAGCTCCACACAGA
The DNA here is from genome assembly GCA_023634145.1 of Thymallus thymallus. Classification (NCBI taxonomy): domain Eukaryota; kingdom Metazoa; phylum Chordata; class Actinopteri; order Salmoniformes; family Salmonidae; genus Thymallus; species Thymallus thymallus. Next base: position 29,317,879 of record CM042381.1, read on the forward strand.
CATCTAGAATCCCAAGAGGCCTTGCCTGGCCATCCGTCCTTCTGTCAACACCGGCCCACCCCCTCCTCCCTTATCACCCATAACCCCTTCATTATGGAGCCATTAAGAATGTGATAATACAAGCAGATTTACACCCCTGCTATATGCCTCCTGTCCTCCACTATGCATGCTAATGGCGAGATGAACGGTGGAGGAGTGTAAGTGAATGCACACACGCACATACACAAGCACACACGTGCACACAGACAATGCCTGGTAATCCCATTTACCAACCCAAGGAGCCCCTGAGACGTGATCTGCCTCAGCTGTCCACCGGCAAATTAAAATGTAATCGCTGACAGCGGGGTCAAGTTTGACATAACACACGAACACAAGGGTAGAGGGGGGGGGGGACACTTGTTTATGCTTTTTCTACTCATCAACCTTAGGTTAGAGCTGTCCATACACATGTGGGATAAAATACTGCAGGCTTTAGGCATTTGTCTCTCGAAAGCACCACATTTCAAGAGCTCTATGAAGAAAATATATTATTTACTGTATTTATTTAATTGCAGATGTCACAGAACACTAGTCAAAGTACGTTATGACTGTTACGGCTCTCAAAACTAAATATTCACATAGTAAAATTATGCAAGCAGACTTTCTCAGCAATTCTGCACACAACCCCCCGTGGCAGACATCTTCTTCTATCTCTATACAATCACATTAATTCGAACAGCCCTGCCCCCCACACATGTGTGTCTTGACTACAGCCCATAAACTGACTGCTGGATTCCCCTGTGTCCTCCTTCCCTGGCAGCTCTATTGGTTCTCTTTCCTCTCGTTTATTGTTGAAAAATTCATGAGAACGCTAATGGAGGAAGAGGCCTTCACCCATCATCCACTAGGGGCCAGGCTTTAGCCATTCCCTACTGAGGAAAGATTATTGGGATTGCATTGGTCATTACATGAGAGAAGGAGTAATTGTATTGTATGTATCTCACTCTATGGGAGGATCTTGTCACTCACAAAAAGGGCTGGGACTTCAATATAACCGAACCACCGTCTCCTACATATTCTTTTAGGTAATCCCATAGAACTTCAATGATTGCTTAAAGGAGTTATGTATTCTCTTAACCAAACCAAACAAATCTCCTATGTGTTCTGATGGAAATAGGAAGTAGTGGAAGTGAGATGATATTGGAAGTGAGATGATATTTTCAGTTACCCTCCCTGCTATAAAGCCTGGTGCTTAATTGGGCTCGGAGAAGAAAAGCCTTCCTTTCTTCAACAGCTGAGAATGCTGCATGGAGCCCTCCAGGGCTAGCATGATTGAAAAATCTCCAGTGGAGAGAGGTGGTGTCATACCAGGCCAGGCTTCAATGATCTGTCTGATTAAATCACACCACTAATGACTTGGTCTTAGTAATCAATAGATTCTGCTCTTTAAAAAGCCAAGCAAACATCACAAGACTTGTGCAGACAGCCAGCCAGACAGGGGTTATCAGGGCCTGGTTAATGGGCATTAATAGGCACATATACACATGGGTAACATCTTTACAAGGGAGTGGACTGTAGTGCTCTATTCATACAGAGAAGAGAAGTGTGTTTTTTAGTGATTGAGAGAATGGACTGTTTATCCTGCAGGTAGTGCTGTACAGCAGGGGTCTCCAATCTTTTCTTGCCCAGGGACCCCCTCCTAGGCAACTGGCGACCCAGGGACCCCCTCCTAGGCAACCGGAGACCCAGGGACCCCCATCATATGTTAGTTGACATTAGAAAGAAAATAAGATATCCTGTTTTCTGGTGTGGGTGACAATAAAATATATACTGTATTCGTTTTTTTCTGTTATTCAAAATGCATTTATTCTGTTGTTGTTAAGTGATATTTGTAATAACGTTTACAAGTACTTATCTTAAATAATCAAATGTATTTTTTTATTATATTTATACATGGGCCGTGGACCCCGGTTGAATACCTCTGCTGTACAGTAATTACAGTTAGGATGAAGATGTTGGGCACACAGACAATCTAACGTGAAAAAGGTAAATTAGCCTGGCAGCAGTCCATGTTGCTGTAATTAATTACATCTGTAATTAGCAGTTATGCTCAGGAAACCACAGAATACTAAAATATGCCAAAGTGTGTTTAGGGAGGGCATCTGAAATATCAGGAAAAATACAGAGCTTCAACAGACACCCGGTTCACATGCAACCAAACCCCAGTCATATGACCTTGGTTGCCGAGAAACACTGAGGATGAAAGAAAGGACGACTACAATGCCCTGACCATGAAACCTTCAGGGTACGCATATTTCTCCATTTTGTAAATGTTCGTCCTAGACATACAGCCTCACTGAACTTGGCCATAAACCAACAACATCCCTTGGCTATCCATTTTTACGACATCCATTTTCTTTGATGTGGCGTAAGAGCATGTTTTCCCATGTTAGACATTTCACTATTACTGAGAAACAGGTGTTCAATGAGTCTAAGGCAGCCATTATATGTCAATGACCAGTAAAAATAACGTGTCTGCTGCTCAGCTAAAAAAAATTGGAATGCAGTTGTAACTCAGCGTGTCAGCTTATTGACAAAGACAGCTAAATCACATACTGCTACTGAGTTACACATTCTAAGCCAATGGAGTTCAATAAGATTAACTGAGCATTAAAACAGTCTTCTGTTGGTGACCAATTGTACCCAAAAGATGAGAAACAGCATTCGGTTTGGTCTGTCTGCTCAGTGTGGACAGAAGACAGACGATGCTACACTGTCAGTCAAGGCCACTGAGGAAGTAATTGATACATTGCTGGTTCATTGAGCCCATAAAGTGCGACCCCATCCAATTGTTGGTAAATTAGCTATGGAATTGAATAGTCCATTTCAGAATATATTAGACATGGAGCAACTAAAGGCAAAAGATTTCACTCAATCAAGTATAAATGTTAATTTTACATCATAGCTAAGATTTCCCTTTTTGTTTAACAAAATAATATACAGTAGAATAACTTATTTGTAAGACACATTCAATACATATTTGGACAGATCAGGTAATACAAACCTGGGCATTTTTTAATAAGAATTCTTTCCCCATTAGAAGGTGTGAACTCAGTCTGCCGTTGCCAAGCAACCCTGTATCCCATGGGGCTTTGCCTGGAACAAGTCCCTGTCTACAGATCCACACTTAGTGCAGCAAACATGCCCTCATTGCTCAATATTCGGAATATATGTCAATCAACATTCTTAAAAATCACTTGATTAAAAAAACAACCACCTGAGAAAATGTAATGAATGTAATATGGCTGTAGTAAGTCAATACCAACATATTCAATTCCTTACATTTCCTTATGTGGTTGTTGGTTTAAATTAATGTTTTATGTCCGTACAGTATGCGTCCTATACATTATGTTGTCTCACTGCTGTATAGCATAATATAAATGTAATCTACTTCCATGGTTCCAAGCAACCATGACAATTAGGGTGAAGGAAGGGGTGTAGACCTACCCGTACGTAGAGGACCTTCTCCCCGACACGGTAGCAGCCTTTAGGATGCTTCTCCACAAGGAACTTAGTGGGGCAGCTGCATGGCGGGTTCTCGATGATGTTCCTCACCTGGAACACAAAACATCTCTCAGATAAAGCAAGCAAAGACAGAACCTCCTCCTACCCGTAGGCTATACCTACCAGCATAATCAACACTAAGAATGTTTGATAAACACATGGGGAGGAAGTCTGGTGTGCTAGACTAGGTCAATACTTAAGATCTTTCCTACGATACAGTCAGTGGGGCAAGATGACACTGATTACCTACTGTATTTCTCCTAACATTGAAGGGTAATTCATGGTTTAGGCCTATTTGAGAGAGGAGGTACTTACAATGTCATCCAACAAGTTGCATGTGCTTGGCATCTTCTTAGCAGATGATTTGCTTGGACGACGCACCATGGGCTTAGGTAAGAGAGAGGGTGAGGGTTGAGATGGAGTTGACGGCAGTGGTGGAGGATGTGAAGGAGGTGGTGGAGAGGGGGAGTCAGGAGTTTCTGTAAGGCTCAGGCCTGAGATAGGATCTGGGGTCGGTGTTGTGGGAGGGCTCTGAGTGGAGCCTGTGACAGCGGTAACTGATGAGGTTTGAGTGGAAGATGTACTAGTGGTGGTTGATGAGGATGAGATGGAAGTTGGAGGAGTAGGGTCTATTGGGGTTGGGGAAGGGGGTGGGCTTGGACTGGGAGGTGGGGCTACAGAAGCAGGGGGTGTAGGAGCATGGAGCAGCGGTGAGATTAAGGGAAGAGTTGTGGGTGATGGGAAGGGGAAGGCCAGAGGTGATGATGGGGAAAGAGACCCTGCCTCTTCCCTCTCAATCTCTCTCTCCAGCTTCACCAACACCGGGGGCTCCACACCATACCTGAGAGCGAGAGCGAGTCAGTGAGACACCACGACTGTTAGACGGTTGGCAAAGAAAGATTCCATGAACTGGGAGAAGTGCAGTTGTGCAAGTCTAATATTTGTGAGTGAATGATCTACACAGGATCGCGACAACTCACCTGGCTGCAATCCTTCCCAGCTCCATAAGACAGAGACACACCTCCCGAGGCTGTTTGTGGAGCACTGCCCATAAAGCACACACACAGAACTTATGTCTTGGCTAAACAAATACTGTCATATTAATGTATTATCTTTATGTATAAAGCCTGACGACATGAACAGCAGCTAAATGTGCGTTTACATGAACGCCCTCGACAAACCATAAAAACTGTCAGGATGTCAGGAAACACAAAAACAGCCTTCATCCTGCACCAAGCTATCTGAATATGAGGAGGCACACAGGCAAATATAATAAAGATCAAACAAATGTGTCACCATTTCAAAAACCACAAACAACACACACATGCTACCATTAACAAGGAGTATCATTCAGCTGCCAAAAGAGATGTTTTCAAAGATAAAACAGAACATTATCTTTGTGGAAAAGGAAAACAAGAGCTGCATTTTGAATACGGGTGAATATTGTCAGTCAGGACTCAGGAGAGGTTATGCCTTTCTCCAGCGCCAAGCTATCTTTGAAGCTGAACTCAAATCCCTGCAGGCGCCAGACACGTGTGTAAAGAAAACGTGGTCATGCAGGCTGAACACAGCACGCTCAATGCCTCTAATCATCAGTAGTCTTCAAAGTTAGGATCTCGAAAGTGATTAAAAGACTTATCAAAACAAATCATATCTTGTTTTTAACTTTTACAGGGACAGAACATGTGGTTTTGTTTTGGAGGGAAAGGATTCATGGATATACTGTTTAGTGAAATTAACTTCTCTCAGTAGCTTAACATGAAAAGAAAACACCACAAAAACACAAAGAAGGGGGAAACGGTTAAAATGTGTCCATAGGTGACCTTGGATCTTTGAAATTGTCAATGAAGTTCCTTGTCATTCCTCTGTTCAGTAAATCCATCATTCCACCAGGGACGCAGCAGAGAAGAGGGAGGAGAGAAGCAGGAATAGGGTAGAGCAGACATAATGCCATAAATACAGTAAACACTTACATGTTTATGTATGTATGAAGATATAAAGTATGAATTACTTTAAAATTCCTGTGTCAAACATAAATATTGGAAAATACAGTAGTCAGCATGTACATTCATTCTGAGTGGAATTAACCAATAAACCAGTTTAGTCAGCATAGGGGGTAAACTGATGCGTATGGAAGTTAAACCCAGGTGGAATATGTACAGTATACTGCACACACAGTTAATATCACTAAAGAAGGTCAACATGCTATAACTGCAAGGTCTCCCATGTTCCTCAGGTACTGAAGGCATCAAACGGAAACAGAGGTGAACGAGTGTCTAATATTTGTCTTGATCCAAAGACAAGAGGAATCCAAGTCACAGAAGAAGTTATATCCTCCCTCTATTCAAGGTACAGAGTCAGCTAGCACTGTGAGCTGACCTGCTTTCCGTCTCCACTGATCCACCTGAACACCTGTCTCTTTCATTCCCTTTGAACCCTCTCACCCACTCGCTAAATCCTCTACAGCTAGTGGGGAAGCACGGCTGGCGTTCTCATAGTGACCGTCACAGATCAAAGCCAGGGAGTCAGTGGAGGACAAAGACAGCTGACACTGGAGTGTTTTCCCAGTGGGGCCATGCTTTTAGAGGACAGAGAAGAGGACCGAATGGGAAACAACGCAGTCTTTCTACAGGGGACAGGCTACTAATCCAGAACAGGCTACTAATCCAGAACAGGCTACTAATCCAGAACAGGCACAAGAAAGAAACCATTCCAGACACTGATGAGAGGGTATGATAGAGTATGTACGGACGAGAGTGAATTGTATGCGGACTGTTTCTCAATTAGATTATCTCTGTTAAGTCTCTGGGAGTCGCACATCCTGAGCACAGATTTACAACAGATTAGAATTGGCAGAAATGTGTTAATGAACTAACTGTAGGGTCTGTTGCCAATTAGCCACACCATTTCAGTGTTCATGAGTTCATCTTGTTGACTCTGACAGAGATCTACAGATAAACACTTGGACAGATTCTCTCTCAAACAGACAGACAACTAGATGGACATTGGCTGTTTAAGGACAGGATTGTGTCCTGTCAGTCCCAGACAGAGATGGACTCACCCAAACCTTCAGACTCAAACAGGTAGGTCTCATCCACACCAATCTTCCGACACCAGCAGAGGAAGTTGGCAGTGTTGTCCCGGGCAAAGAAAGAGCCAGAAGTAGCATCAGCTCGCCAATGAATCACCCTGCGGACGAAGGGCTGGGGAAAATAGCTGTTATTGGCAGAGAGGTTTGGAACTCTCTTTGTTATTGGTCTATTAACTAATTTATCACCTGGTGATGTCACCAGGCAGGCCAAAACTCCATCCTGCCAAAACCGGCGGTCTTTTTCAGGCGGTCTTTTCAAACAGCTCTTACACTGAAAGGGCATGATCATAATTTTCACAATTTCACAGTATTATTCCAACCGCATAGTGTGGAAATATATATTCTGTATAAGATTATAAGATTATAAACAATATTGAGTTCTTTCTGTATAAATTCAGGAAACAGTTACTGGTAAACCCAATTCATGAATGACAAGGAAGCGTTGCATTATGCAGTTCTCAGTCAGTATCAGCAGTACTCTGAGAAGAGGTGAGGAGAACAACAGATGGTGACTTCAAAACCAGAGACTCTCAGTGGAAGATTATGTCCTTTAATGTCTACTTTCAAGCGATGGCTTGGTTTCAACATAATACAAAAATACACCAAAAGGTACACCAGAGACGGCTTGATTGCAGAACGTATCTTTAGACTGAGCCACTGAAATACAGCCATCTGTATGGCATAAGTAAGTTGATGAAAGATATATCTTCTTAATTGTGATCATGTAACGTATGCTGTCTACGGTCATGTATGTTTGTATGTTACCTTGCCATTGCTGGCTTGGATCATCCTCTCCTGTAGCTCCTCGGCCAGCTGGCACAGCAGAACCCCATTATCCAGCCTGTCCATCAGGCTGTCAGCCGTGACCCCAGAGTCTGTGGTGAGAAATGTCAGTCACCAACACCATGCTAAACAGGCCACAGAAAGGGAAGCCCATTTGACATCAAATAGTAACCTTGTACATCTAATAATAATGTTTTATTTACTTCTACCCTATTACTAAAAAATCTGCTGTACATGATAAGTGACTACATAGTAGCTAACATACATATCATGTAGGTCGTTATATGTTATTACACAGGTGTTTTTGTCCCGAGGTTACTACTCACTGCAATGACAATGATGTATTACTCCATATTAAACTGAAACATTTTCCTTGTTAGTTGGACCTTATTATTAACAACATCATTCTCATGCAAACTTCCTGGTTGTAGACCTAGAATAATACTTATGTGTGGCTTTGCATTGTTGCAAGTCGATCCCTATGTGCGAGTGACGGATATTGTCTAGTCATCTCCTCGACCCAGACACACACAGGCTGTGACATGTTCAGGCCCTTCCCGACTTCCTTACAACAATATTGTTCCCCTGGAATCTTAACAGGGTTCCTTTCAGTGATCATATAGAGGACCAACCAATAGCTAGGTCCCCATTATCCAATATAAAAAGTATGATCCAATTTCTTCGCATAATCTGTATGCCCTTGGGTGACATTTGTATTGATGTTCAGAAACTGAAAACATAGTTGCCTATGTTGCACAGGAATCTAGCTAAACCAATGGATTACATTATCTTAGCCATATTTTAGACACATTCCTTGTTAAATGTGTTGTAAAAGCCCTAAACCCCAAGATGGTTACAGGTTAGTTGCAGGTGTTTTGTAACAACAGAAAAACCATGTGAAGTTCACCCTACCCAGAAACGTGTTGAGCCAGAGAGCCAGGTCCTCTCTCATGGGCAGCAGGCTGGCCTCGTGGCGGCTGGGGAGCCATTTGGTGTACTGCTGTGGGCTCTCCAGGCCCGGCCCATCGTGGCGGCTGGGGAGCCATTTGGTGTACTGCTGTGGGCTCTCCAGGCCCGGCCCATCGTGGCGGTGTCTGGGACTGAGAGGGCAACATATTCCAAGCCCAGTGAGATGTATTAGACTGTATTGGTCGTCCTCTGTTTCCACCGGACTGTTCATGGTTCCTTTCTCTTTTGCCTGCAGGAGGGAAAGATGCTGTTAATGTTGTATTTCATTCATATTTGAAAACATTTTGCAACATTTGAATATGGCACATCAAAGGAGGGAGTTGGAGAGCTTATTTGGAGTGAGGCATTTCTATCTGTAAATCAGCTCTATGTCAGAGGGCCGTCTACCTGTCTGTCAGCCTCTGGTACAGTAGGTTTTCCTGGGGTTTTAATATTTTCTGTACATTTCTATTTTCTAGTTAAACATTCTGTTTAAAGTTTTAATATCCTACTACAGCAAGAGTTCAACCCAACTCAATCATGCTCCCGAGGGGCGCAGTGCTCTAAGGCACTGCATCTCAGTGCAAGAGGTGTCACTACAGTCCCTGGTTTGAATCCAGGCTGTATCACATCTGGCTGTGATTGGGAGTCCCATAGGGTGGCGCACAATTGGCCAAGTGTCGTCCAGGTTTGGCCAGTGTGGGCCGTCATTGTAAATAAGAATGTCTTCTTAACTGACTTGCCTAGTTAAGGTTAAATAGAAAAAATAACTCTGGCCTCTAGTTCAGTTGACAGTAAATCTAATGGTGTGGAACTCCGTCATTGACCCTAACCAGGCCTAGGAGCACTCCAGAGCAGGGGCCAGGACAGGGGCATACAGGAGCCAGGAAGGGGCCAGGACAGGGGCATACAGGAGCCAGGAAGGGGCCAGGACGGGGGAGCCTATGAGAGTCATCAGCGGAGGACTGTCCACCAGACTCCCACATGAGTGGAACATTTTGGATTTGGTGGAGGACCTAACAGGAGAAGGTTTTGGCACAGGTACAGCTCATAATGGATGATACACATACAACCTACTAACCCACACAATAAACACATACACAAACACTATGAACCATGTATTCACAAAAATAAAAGATACATGTACTGACACAAGAGATCACACACAGAGCCCACATTCACACAAACATGAACACACATACACCAACCTTAAAACATCCAACACACAAACATTTGTCATAACTGTTAGTGTAACTGATGTCAGGGAAGGAATTAATAGATAAACATCCAAGAGCGAATCCCCTGGCACTGTTCTATCCCTAATTTCGCCTCTTTCCAGAGAGGTATTCATCATGAAGGCCAACCCCATGCAGAGACATGCTTTCGGCTTCCTGTAATCACCACAGTTAATCTGCAGCACTAAGAAAACAACACATGCACCGGGTTGCAGAGAAGGACCAAAGAAAATATACTGGTCAACTTCAACAAACACGAGAGTGGAGTGTTACCATAAGATGACTGGCTTCTATGGTATGCACATCTTAACGTCAGATGTGCCATTCATTTCAATTGCCAAGAAAATGTGAGTTCTGTTTAAAGTCACAGACTACTGGAAGGTAAAACAAACTGACTGCTGACAGGGTCGTAACCCCCACAGAAGCCTTCACTCTAATTGTTGTGAAAATAGCATTTGTTAATAGGATGCACTTACTAAATAATTATATAGTAAACTGTAGTATACTGTAGAATACTATACTACACACTGTAGTATCCCTCGATCATGTGTAGTACTTACTATAGAATGTTGTCGTATACTGTACTAAATACTACAGTATTATCCTCAAAAAAGCACTACAGTACGCAAAGCACTACACTTTTTTAGCTATAGTAAATACTACAGTATTTAATTTCCATATAACCTGCCCATTCCCCTCCCCATTTCACAATTTGTGCCACCCATAAGTGAGAAACCTACATCACAACAGTATTTTCATGTATTTTTTTGTATTATTTTGGTATTAATACATGTCACATGTCAGTTTAAAAACAAAAACAATTAATAGAGTTAATAAAGCCACATACAGCCATGGTCTCGTTTTTGTAAGGCAGCTCCAAGATGCAGGTGTTTCAACCTAGCTCAGTGCTTCTGTGGTAGTGGGGCAGCCAGCGGAAAATACGGAGCGTAGGGGTTGGTAATGTTCTGTCACCGCAGAATCTACAGGGAGAGCTCGTCAACATCATACTTTCAAAATCTTAGCCAGCAAGCTAGCAGTCATCATCATGAATCAAGTCGACAATCTACTGGCAAATCCTTTTCAATCCCTGTCACATGAAGAGAAACTATGAAGAGAAATTATAGATAAGACGTATCAGTGCTCATTGGCCATTGGACATAAACATTGCACAACAAGTTGGAAATCTCAAATTCAACAATGAGTGGATTGGAATCAGTGGCTAACTGCAAGCTAACTGTAAGCATTGCAAAGCAATCACTAGCCTGCTATTCAGTGGAGTGGATGTGGGGTCCAAGTCTGGGTTTAAGAGTCTCTTTTCCAAAGGATAAACATTCAACATTGGCCACGCTGTCAATCCAGCATGACTTCTGCCGATTTCAAAACAACTGGAAGTTCATAACTGGGAATAGCCATAGTATGCTATAGTATTTTTTCATGCGGGCAGGAAGGCCTACATGGTTTATGCAACACATGCCCCAGGTTAAGGGAGACACCTGGGAGATGTGTGGAACCCAGACAGGTAGGAAGGAGGAGGAATGGCTGCTACTACCTATGTAGTCCATTTGCTAGTGAAAGCAGGTAGATGACGCAGCAAGCACACAACCTACAGCAGCAGTATTAGGTCAACAAAGCCCTCAACCATGGACAGATCAGATTGATGATCTTGTAGATTCACGGTCCCTCTATGTTCGTCTTAGTGACCTTAGTAGGGTGGCTTAGTAAACGCACCATGCAGTCGTAGGTGATTAGACGGAGGCCTGTCTGCCATGCATGTGGCTGTTTTTCGGGCTGACCACCCTGGGCCTGGGAGCCTCACACTCTAACAGAACACACGGGTGGCACATTCACACCTCTACTACAGAACAATCCAGGCCTGGGGAAAGAGGGCAAAGGTCCCTGGCCTACCTTTCAGACACAAGGGGTCTTTATACTCAAGGCCGAAAATACATGCATATGTACACCGACACACGCATGCACACGTACACAGACACCCACACAAGCAACCATACTGTACACAAGTATACACAGACGCACACAGGCCCATACCTGCATTGATATTATTTAGGTTTCCACCACCTCATTTTTCTAGCCCTACCTAAAATCTATTCAGCTCGCTCCAGATTTCCTTCAGTGACATTTTGGAGCCTGTTACTGTGCTGCTTATTCATTGACTGTGTCTTAATGAGAGGGAACATCCTCACAGGGCAACACACTACCCATTAGGGAAATCAAGTTTAGAATTGTACTGGTAATATCAAACTTAAGAATGTGTATAGTATGTTCCTGTAATGCAAAAGTGGGACATTCAAATATGTGAGCAAACTGAGCGTACATTGAAATTGACAAGACTGATTGATGGTCTGGTTCCCTTTGCCATAGCTGGCCCTAACCTGGACTCTCTGATGGGGATTCTGATGTTGTCTCACATCTGGCACCGGTAAACAAGTGTCCTTTCAACAGGCTGAGAGAATGTTTTCATCTTGAAATGATGGTACCTCCTTTCAAGCTTCAAGAGTTTGAGCAGAAAAGACATCAAACTGACAACTGCTTGTCCTAACACAAAGTAAATTGCCAACGGCAGTGTGTGTCACTGTGTTGTGGTATGTACTTAGAGAGGCCCTTTACTAAACACCAATGACTGTCAAGTGGAACTAATTGACCACCGAACAGCCAGCAGGCTTTTTGTGGAAACTACGAACACATATCTATAGATGCTTTCAGAGACTTCCCCTAATCTAAATATCCGTGTTCCAAACAGTTTGAATTAACTATTCAGAGAAGAACAAGATGGGCAACCTCAAGTTGATGTCCAACAGCATTGCTGGAAGCTACACCATTCTAAAACAGTATTTGAACAGAGATCTGGTGTCCGCAAGTTTCATGTCTTAGATCGAAACAGCTTAACTGGGGTAAGATATTCAAAGGGTTGGTTGGAGGGTAGGTAGGCTACATCTTGCTGGGCTCTAGCCCTGGTGCATGGCTCTCCCTCAGCTGGTTCCAGACTAAATAAACCCCAGACCGGCAGATAGGATTGTAAGGTCAATTGCCGATTGCTGTTTATGCACCTTGAACAATGGGGCTTTGCTCTAGAATTCCACTGGAAAACAATAAAAAAAAACTTGGCCACTAAAATCCAACAGATTTTTATTTTATTTTTTACCATGGACGGTTCATGGCAGACATTTATAAAATAAACAGTGAACACAGTACAAACTGTTCATTGAATAAATATTGGCCCAACATTTGCCCTCTGGGCCCCAGGTATACCTCAATATGACTACAGATATACTAATTTTAGTGCCCCTGTTGGAAGTTGGTCCAGGGTTGGCTAACAAAGTCTTTGAGGGAGATGCCCTTTCTCATATGTGCACTTAGATCAGTTCTAGTAAATGTGAGACGTTTTTCTTCATGGAGTATAATTTTAAGGACATCCATACTTCTTTAGTTCAAAACATGTATTCTATTTTTGTTTTATATTCAGGTTCAAAATGAATGTTAAGGTTTGGCAATGCAGCTGTCGTTTACCATCTATTACTTAGGATTTCACGTTACCGCTTGAAATCATCATTATTTCACTGATATGTCATTGATAAACTAATGCATTTTGTAAAATACATACATTTTATCTGTAGCTTCACTTTTCAGATCACAAGTCACAAAGTCAACAACTTGTTTTTCTAGTAGGCCTAGAGGTGAGTAGTAGAAGGCTATTCACAGGCTATTTATTAATCATGTACAGCCATCACCATCCTTATCAATTACCTTCATTATTAAATATTCATAATATCTTAATCAACTTTCTGCATATAAATAATACATTATAAAGGACATACTTACAGAGTCAACGAGTAAGTAAAACTGTTCAATACGTTCCTCCAGTAATAATCAACAAAGAGACTGTGTGTCTGCACAGCAGCACCTATCATCACTTACAGGTTATCCTCTCCGGTCCGCTATATGGAAAATGTACAATAAGAACGTAGGCTACCTCCACCACTGAATGAAACACCCCTGTGCGCCTTGTGAAAGCTGCTGGTGTCATCTTACAAGTGGAGGTATTCGAATTGCCGCTGTCAACGACGTTGTGACAAAGATAAGAAGTTGTTCCATTTGTCGAGGTCCAATTTCGAAACTTTTTACGACTGTTTGGTTTGATGGCTCCACCGTATTGCTAGCCTACATCGAATGGATGACGTGCCAAAAATCTAAAGACACTAGGTGACTGGTCTGAATTTCAAGATACTGCCTGCACATAATTGTCATAAAGACCACCCACACAAGTAACCCCTGCACGTTTTAATAGCAGATGGAGATTATTAAAGTCTCTGCGGGAAACTTGCTGGTGGAGGACTGATAAAACAGTGGTGTTGAGCGCTCAAAGCAAAAATGTTCATTACTCACCATGAGACAGGTAACATTAGCGATGACTAATGTAAGAGTTTTTCAGCATTTATAGTGGAATCCTGGTACAACAAAATAGGAATTTTCGCTGTGACTAATTCAAGTCTGCCATTTCTCTAGGGTCTATGTCAATATGGCTTTCAGCTCAGTTGCCCAAGTGAAGAGGAAATTCAACAACTTTTGAAAATGTATTAATATATACAGTCATGTGATAAAGTAAGTACACCCCTTGGAAAGTTCTCTTGTTTTACATATTTGGACAGATGGATATGTAATCTTCACTTCAACACTATTGACATATAAAGGTTACCCAATTTAACAAATCACACACACCTATCCAGTTTTACCTATGGGTTTTACAGATGAATGGTGCATATAAAATATTTGTAAATGACATTGGAGAGATGCAGGGACATAGTCGCTGATAGTAGGGGTACTGAGGGTGCTGCAGCACCCCTGATAAATCACAATTAAAAACACTCCTGTCTAAAAAATAATTCAACACCCCCACCCCAAAGAATATTCCCGTGGCCATGTTCAAGGACCAATCACAATGGGAATAAACAAATAAACATGTTTTTTATATATTTTTTTACATAAAGAGAAAATAAAGAAGCATTTTTGTCATCTTCCACTGTCCTCCAAGAGTTGCTGAATTTCCTCTTCACTTCACTTTGCTTGGCTAGAGAGCGAGGTAGCGGCAGTGGGTAGAGCTTTTTGAGTCGACTTGACATGGTGGCAAATTCAATATACAAGAACTATTTGAACAGTTTACTATTCCTGCGGATGAAGGAGCAGAAAGCGTGTGGAGATGTAGAGATGAACAGCGAAGAAGGGAAGGAGCTGAGTGTAGAGGGGAACGGTGTGGTGATGAAGATTGGCTCAGAAATGTTACCTGATGAGAGTGAGGATGAATTTCCTGCGGTGGCAGGTGTGATGAAGAACGCCGAGTTCGGTCCTCATCCAGATGATGACAAATGGATCCTTGCCTTCTGGCTGATCCATATGTGGTGTCCGGATGGGTGGAGAAGAGGGTGTCGACTGTTGAATTGCTGAAAGCATCTCGAAGTGGACTTGTGATGATGGAACAGGGCCGTCGCACCACGCGCCTCGGGACAAGACCTGTGACTTGCTTTGCTCTCCGGATTAGAGTGCCGTGGGAAGGAGTGATAACTGGAGTGGCTTTATGTGTTGAAATGTAAGATTCCTGGAGTTTGGTCCAGTACAGTAGGAGCCAGTGTATGCACCTTTCAAGTTAGTTGCGATCCGCCAATACATTTAAAGAAGAAGAAGAAGACAGTGTTCCCTACACCAGCTACCCTGGAAAGAAGAAGAAGAAGACAGTGTTCCCTACACCAGCTACCCTGGAAAGAAGAAGAAGAAGACAGTGTTCCCTACACCAGCTACCCTGGAAAGAAGAAGAAGAAGAAGAAGAAGACAGTGTTCCCTACACCAGCTACCCTGGAAAGAAGAAGAAGAAGAAGAAGACAGTGTTCCCTACACCAGCTACCTTGGAAAGAAGAAGAAGAAGACAGTGTTCCCTACACCAGCTACCCTGGAAAGAAGAAGAAGAAGACAGTGTTCCCTACACCAGCTACCCTGGAAAGAAGAAGAAGAAGAAGAAGACAGTGTTCCCTACACCAGCTACCTTGGAAAGTTTAAAAGGTAGCTATTTTTTTCTTTTGACATTAGTTTGAGATATAACATACAGAACGTTTTGTGGACGGAGACATAATTAGTAAGCTATTTTCTAAACCATAAGTGTCAGGTAAGTACAGTACTTAACTACAAGGAAAAAACCCTAAAATAATATATTTCTACTTTTCAACAGTTTTAGCAGTAGAGGGCATTGTTTATCATTGATAACCATCAAGTGGGATGAGATCATTTGTCCATAATTCTCAACCACATAAGCAGAGCATAGGCTACAGCATTGTATAGATTACTGTACTAATCCACTCAGTTTACACATCATAATAAAGCAAACAGTCTTGACAGTATAGTTCTTGATTTATCTTGCAGGTCTGTCTGTAGCCTATGACAATTATGGAGTGTACCCACTGTATGCTAGCACAGTACAAACCATTCTCCCACTATTCCCACCTCCCTGTTTCCTGACGACATCCGCTGGTAAACCAGCTGTATTACATCCTCTCTCCCGCCCCTGTACCAGGCTCATTAATATCTTGTTTATTGGGGGGGGGGGGGGTAATTGTACTTTTTGGCAAGAGAGGGAGGGGTGGGAGGATGCAGCTTAAGGGCAGCTATCCATCTAGTGTGCGCTGAGGCGCTGACATGCTAACCACTGTGAGGAGGAGGGTGGGGTCCCAGGTGGGGTTGATCCATCACTCCGTCCCAGGGGACAGGTCTCTTGTGCCCATAAAGCCCACCAGACACACCCCTTCCCAGTTGCCACCAGCCCATTCCCTAATTTGCACTGGTTAACATTCAGCCCATCTGACTCCCATATATGTGTGTGTGCTTGTTAATGAGAGAGAGAGAGAGAGAGAGAGAGAGTAAACATATTTACATAAACAAATGTTTGTCTGTAAGATTGCTTTGAGAGAGATTTGAAAAAGCTGACCTCATGGTGGACAGATTGAAGTTGGGAGTCGCGTCATGTGACCTGAGGAATCAATCTTTGTGTGTGTGTGTGTGTGTGTGTGTGTGTGTGTGTGTGTGTGTGTGTGTGTGTGTGTGTGTGTGTGTGTGTGTGTGTGTGTGTGTGTGTGTTGGCCGTGCTGCCAGTGTGTTAAAGGCATGTTAAACCCATTTAACAATGACTCAGAAGCACCAGAGTTCATTAACAGTAGAGCGTCTGAAACAGGAAGGCTGCTGTTGTTCTTTCAGTGTACTGCTATGTACAGTATTATACGGTAGAAAATATGTACTATGATACACTTTTTTTTATATAACAGCGTGTTTTCATTGTGGATTCCTTTGCCGAAATGTCCTATGTGAAATCCTTCAGTATTTGTGCTTCAGATGTATTGTTAGAGGAGAATTTATTGGAAGTGAAATTACCCTGTTAATAACATAATCTGGTTCTATGTTTTTACAATGACTGAGGGGGACCAGAGATTGTGTTAAAAACAATGTTTCAGATACACAACATGGATCAGTGAGCAGGACCCTGACAGATGGCATCACATGTTTCCATGACAACCAGAACCATTAGTGTCTCCCCAAATATGGTGTAGGGGGGTGATGGAAATCCAGGAAACCCTTTGCTGTGCACCACTCAAATTGGTCCCCAGGGTCAAGAGAACCCATGCCCAATCAGATTGGTTCACACGTATTAAGTATAGACCAATGTTTCATCACTCTGTCAAATTAGAATGGACAGATGTCGTTTTCAGGGGGATATGCTGCGCTCATGTAATTACATTTTTGCCATAGAAGTAAAATGTGCAATCTTTTATGTTTTAATAATCATTTATTGTTGTTTGAGCATCTAGTTCCAGATCACCCTGTGTAGGATGACACAGCATGTCCTGGACCCTTGAGTGAGTAATGTTACACAATCAGTGGAAAAACATTGCCATATTAAATGCCAGTCAGAAAGTATTTTCTGTCTGCCATTGTATAAAAAATGAAGAAGTACTTTACACTCTGGCTCTCAAATGAACTTATTAGTTTTTAATAAGTTTGCTGTCCTCTTCTTAATTAACCAGAGCTTTGGAAAATTCAATCAAACTTGAGGACCGCGAAAGAGTGGGTGTGAGACGTTCACAAAAATGTCTAATGGATAATGTGTCAGTCCTGCCAGACAAATGAACCTGATATTACTGGAGCCTGGGCTGCCAGGGCGGCAAGTCAGTAGCTGCAGGGTACAGTTGAAAAGTAATTACACTGGCTGTCTGCTTTGTCACAGTATGATGCTGATCTTACATAGAAAATGAGACGGAGGCAGCCTTAGACTGGAAATTACAAATATTTAAATAGGGATCTGAATTAGACAAACTAAACTATCCAATGGCATTATTTTGGTTATTGAGTCATTGTGCTGTGCAGAAATATAACAATATGTTCTTCTCTATAGCGTCTGTAGTATATTTTATATACAGTATACAGTATTATGTTCATGATCGATCGTGCAGTGTTTGAACCGGCCGCCAGGGGGCAATATAGCAATTTACTTAGTAGACTGCTCAACATACAAGCCAAGAAAAAAGGAGGAGAAATGTCTTTAGGGACAGGACAGCATAGTATGCTGTGTAGGATACAAACAGTCCTGCTAGGATTATCCATTCCTGCCAAACGGGGATGTATTGAAGTATATTGGTGAATCATTTTAAGTAAGTTAGTACTGAATTACTTCTCTCTCTCAGTTATAACCAATACATTTATCCATTGTGGCTTTCAAGTTCCACCCTCACCCCACATGCCATTATAATGACTTCATTATAATGGAATATTACATTTTATGACATTATAATACAACCAACACATTTAATTCAAGTGAAATGTCAGCTTTTCCCTTTTCAGTGTTTTCTTCATCAGAAATGAACCAATCTTTCAGCAAAATATTACAAGGAAAACAAGATTATTGAACCAACATCTGCATGACTGTTGCTCTCCAGCACCAAGGTTACTCAACAAAAGCTTTACTCCTCCACACTGTGCATTTGTTCATTCATTCAGACATTGGCTGCTCCATGAGCCTTTGTATGAGAGAGGCTGCCTGTTCTCTCTGTCACTGGGATGCCGACCCCTCGGTTTTAACAAGATTATGCTTAGAGTGTGGAAGCAATGGATTGCCACTGAAATGTAATTATCATGTGATGGAGTGCTTGTGATGGTTATATTATCACTCCTCAGTCTCTTAACCCCCCGTCGTCATGTGAGGGATTAGATACCTGGACCCTGTGTTATGACCGATGGTGGAAGCCTGTTTAAACATGTTGGAGGATACCTGGTCATGATGAGCAGATACAACCACTGGCTCCAGGGAAGGTCCCAGCCAATCCTCCTCAGGACAGGCTCCAGGGAAGGTCCCAGCCAAGCCTCCTCAGGACAGGCTCCAGGGAAGGTCCCAGCCAAGCCTCCTCAGGACAGGCTCCAGGGAAGGTCCCAGCCAAGCCTCCTCAGGACAGGCTCCAGGGAAGGTCCCAGCCAAACCTCCTCAGGACAGATGTCTGTGTGCATGTGCATATGGTTGCAACTTGTCCTCTTATTTGCATTCACACTACTTGGCCTGAACAGAGAAAGGAAAGGTTGATTTCAGCTGTGCCTGTGGTTTCACCACTGTGTCGCTGTCGCAGTCTTCCTGCTCTCAGTCTCTCACTCTCTCTCTCTCACTCTCATTCTCTCTCTCTCCTCGACCCCACAGTCTCAGAGTATCTCATGACAACCGGATTTCTGTTTCCTTTTCCACAAGTGTCCAGGTCTCCATGACAACCTATCTCAGCTTTGGAAAGATGGACAAAAGGTGTATAGAAAAAGAGAAGTAGGCAAGGACACAGCTATTATACATGCACACATACACACCTAGTCATGTACTGGATGTGCACCGCCATAGCTAATACAGACATACACAGGTAAACTGCAGTCAGGAGTTCTGATGAGCACCTCAACACACAGGGACGCAGACTCTCACTGAGTCTCACTGAGTCAGGGTTTCAGTTAAAACTAGACTCCCTCATAAGGTAAAGATAGACCTGTATCGCTGTGGTGCGTTACAGACACTGGCACATATTCACTTGGTTTTACAACAAACTAGCACTGACTGATCTGCATCTTCCCAGTTACCTTTTGTTTTTACTTATTACTCTCTCTCTCTCTCTCTCTCTCTCTCTCTCTCTCTCTCTCTCTCTCTCTCTCTCTCTCTCTCTCTCTCTCTCTCTCTCTCTCTCTCTCTCTCTCTCTCTCTCTCTCTCTCTCTCTCTCTCTCTGTCTCTCTCACTCACTCACTCACTCACTCACTCACTCACTCACTCACTCACTCACTCACTCACTCACTCACTCACTCACTCACTCACTCACTCACTCCCTCTCTTCCTCTCTCATTCCCTCTCCTCCTGCCATCTCTCCATCTGTTGTCTGTGGTCCCCTGTGTTCCTGGCTCCCAGACGGCCTATTTGTTGGCTAGACTCCAGGGGTCGTGTGATGTGACGTCGTGCCACAGCCAGCCACACACGACACAACCCACCTTCATGTGGTACCTGCATCGCTACTCAGGGAGCAGACAGACGGACTAAACAGGCTTAACCACACCTCCTCCGTCCTCCTTACTTCCTGCTCTTTCTCCCTCTCCCATCCCTACTTCTTCCCCCTCCTTGCTCCCCACTCCTGCCTCCTTCCTGTCTCTCCTTCCTCTACACTCCTCCTTACTTCCCTACATCTCCCCCACCCATCATCATTTTCTTTCTAAACAGCACAAACATGTCTGCCAATACCCATTCAGGGGCCATGATTTTATCTGCAACAGTAACAAGACAGTTAAGCATTAGGTCTGTGAGAACAGCGTGCATGTTTATTTGAAGGAGGGGTGTGGCATTAAGTAATCCATTTGCGAGGGCACTTTGAAGAGCTTGTGCACCAAGCTGTTAAAGCAACAGAAACCGTCCCGTAGTGCTCATAATGTCCCTGAACTGGGAAGGCAATTGAAAGCTAAATGACAAAAGAGTGTCAAGCATTCTTCTCAGGCCTATCTCTGCAGAACAGTTTTCCTTTCATGGTCACATTTTGTCTGTCGGCAGTGGGCACTTTTATTTACAATTGAAGGCCTGTGCTTGACTGACTTGCTGAAGCCTTCGAGACCTAAGAAAATACATTTAAAAGACTGTGCGGTGTTTCACAGCTGACATGCCAACCATGCAGTGCTGACTTTCAATTTGAGAGATAGAAATGGAGAAAGAGACAGAGAGAGAGCAGGATGTCTCTGAGGGGAGGCGTGTGGATTGACAGCCTTAGCCGGTGTGGGCATTCATCCTGTGTGATGTGTGGTCAAGGCAGTGTGAAGAGAGCATAATTAAATTCAGTTTATGTATTTATTCAGGTGTCTAGGTACATTGGAAGAGCATAGTCTGGTAATGGATTTCTTTGATAAGTACGCCAGCTCACTGTCCGTGCCAGGCTGGTTGCGGGCAAGGTTGGTAGTAAGTACTGGGTGAGGCTAAATGCTTGGTGTGTGTGTGGTGCGTGTGTGTGTGTGTGTGTGTGTGTGTGTGTGTGTGTGTGTGTGTGTGTGTGTGTGTGTGTGTGAGTGTGAGTGTGTGTGTGTGTGTGTGTGTGTGTGTGTGTGTGTGTGTGTGTGTGTGTGTGTGTGTGTGTGTGTGTGTGTGTGTGTGTGTGTGTGTGTGTGTGTGTGAGAAAGAGAGCTAGATAACGTTGCAATATGACTAATTTCATACCATGTAAGATCTAGCAGCTCTGCAGTGTCTGAGTCACCATGCAGTTTCAAACAGGGGGGGCATATTAACAGGGAATGGACATAATGAGAGAAAAACAGTGACAGTGGTCATACTTTATCATATCATATCAATCTGACTCATTTTGACTCTGACACCGTCTTTAACTACCAAGCTCTGCTGATTTCTATAGTTCTGTCTTGATGTCAAGATGCTATATTGTGGGATTTTCTTGCACGTTTTTGTCTATCAGAGAATCAGACTGCAGTCCTTTCTCTCTTCAGTAAATGTCAAGGCACTGTCCCTTGTGTGCCTCCCCTTGTATGTGTTAATTTTCTATGGTTTGTTCCCTCTCACTCATCCATCACATGGCGTCTGCTCTCACACCTTCCGCTCTTAAAGGGACAGTACGCCCCAGCAGTGAACACCGTGCTCATTAAAGCAGGACAGAGGAAGAGAGACAAACAACATCTAATATAAATCCAGAATAAATAAATGAACATTGATCAGAAAGCTCACTGAATAGCCCAGGGAAAATTGGAATGCACCGAAACGCTCATATTAGAAATGCAAGAAAGATGGAATCATGAAGCTGAAAAGACAGAAGACAATTAAAATCCTTTGGTAGCACATAGTGTATCAGCCAGGAGGAAAGAGCTATCCTTCCATCTGGTTATCCTAGTGGCTGTAGCATTGAGAGGGTTTGGATGATAGGCCAATTGGTGTGTGTGTGTGTGTGTGTGTGTGTGTAATCTTACAATGAGTGAAGTGACAGGGTTGTTGAATCCCTCATTCACTGTGTTAAAAGGTCAATTACAGGTTCAGTGACATGAAGAATGAGCGATGTTCAAAAGAGGAGCACCTGCACTTACATAGACATATGCACACAACATTGGAAATCATTACTCAGTCAAGTTTGTGGATACAATATCATACAGTATAATAGAACCCATATACTGTAGAGCCCATTCAGGCCCTAAGTACAACATTGTGTTCCATCTTAACACTGAACAAGATGGGAGACTGTGATACTGTCACTCCTGTGTTGTCCTCTTCCTTCTCTAAGATCCCTCCATCTGATGTGTCACCTCACTGTGACTAATGAAATCAGATAGAGAGGAGTGGTGACAACATGAAATCAATAAAGCAGAGAGAGAGAAAGCGGAGGAAGGGACTTGGGTAGGTTGAGGGACCAGGGACGGGGACAAGGAGCAGGGCTGCGGGGTTGGTCGTGTTTGTTGGTTGAGAAGGGAGTTAAAAACATTTGTTTGAAAGGAAGAGAAGATCATTCAATGCGGCCCTGTAAAACTGGTTGACTTATAATGCTGGTGATGTGTAACGCAAGTCACAGACAGTCTTGTTTTATGTTTGTCATGGTCAAATATGGCAGTTTGTAAAATGTCTGTAACATTTTGATGCTTTCTTCATTTCATAACAAATATCCTTAAACTAGCTGAGGTGTTTGAAGACCTTTTGTGGACAGAGTGAGTTATGGTGGGGGCAGATGTTTGTGATTGAATCCAATATGCAAGCTTTCCCCATGTAGTGTTTTTAGAAAGCCTCCTAAAGCCTCCTTCAGCCACTCCTCTCACTTTTTAATGAGATTTGCAGTGTGCCTGCCTGCCTGTGTAACCCCACTGTGTTGCCATCGGTGACAGCCAGTATGACAAAGGGAGGCCTAATGCTTGGGGTTCAGGAGAGCCCCGCCCCCTGTCCTCGCGACCCTCCACCCCTCCCTACCTCCCATCTGGTGAAGAGCTTCTGAGAGGCTGAGAGGCATGCAGGGCTGAATGAGAAACCCTTGGCAGTAGACCCCCCCCCCCAAACACACGTGTCTAAGCTCCGTTAATTGACCCCCCCCCCCCCCCCTTCGTCTACTTCTCCATCCCCTCCACACGTCTGTTGTTTTCCCTTCCATTCCTCAGTTGGCCTTTTTTGGCAGGTTTGTGACAGTGGAGCTGTCCAGTGCTGAAACAGATCATTACGCCATCTCCATCACACAGAAACGTCTAGGTTTTTGCCTTCCATCCCCTCTTCTGTAACATGCTACCACATGGTCATTCCCTTGGCATGAAGAATGCAAGGATGAACAAAGCATTTTCCTTTTATAGATTTTAAATGCTTTTCAGATTTTATAATTGAAAACCCATTTCTGTTTCTAACCATGTGATGCACCCTCTCCTTATTGTTTAGTGGCACATTTTTATGTGATTTTATTTATAGGTCAGGATCATCTCTCACTGAAAAACATTCCCAAACCCATATTCCCAAACCCACTGTCTCATTCTGACAAATCAATGCTTCTACCACTGAACTAATGTCCTTGAATCCTCTTATGAGGATATAGTGAGAAATATTCACTGTCACGTTTACCTTTCCTCTTGAAAAACGTTTCCCATCAATGTTCTCTTCTATCCTGTAAAAATCTCCTTTGATGCTACTCTAGATGCAGGGCTTCACTACAAACACTGGCATATCCTTTGAGGACCGCATTCACTGACATTCTGAAAACACTACGAGAGACAGTTTTGTGTGCAACAATATTACTAATGGAAAACTACGTACAGAGGTCAGTTCTTTGAGTAGGGAGAGGAGTGCACCTGTCCATCTGTCTGTGTGTGTGTTTGTGTGTGTGTGTGTGTGTGTGTGTGTGTGTGTGTGTGTGTGTGTGTGTGTGTGTGTGTGTGTGTGTGTGTGTGTGTGTGTGTGTGTGTGTGTGTGTGTGTGTGTGTGTGTGTGTGTGTGTGTATGTTTGTGTGTGTTTGTGTGTGTGTGTGTGTGTGTGTGTGTGTGTGTGTGTGTGTGTGTGTGTGTGTGTTTGTGTGTGTTTGTGTGTGCGGGCATGTGTTTGTTTTTTGTTTTATGCTTGTGGGCACACAGGTATTGGTTATATGTGTGATATTAGGCAGGTCTTGTACAGTGTGATTTGAGAGGAAGCCAGATGAAGCGGAGAGAGTGCATCTTCAGCCCTCTAACCATTATCGTGCCACGCCCCAGAGACTTCCCCTTGGCCTCGTACCTGTGACGCACATCACATATCACACACAGACGAGGGGGGGGGGGGGGGGGCAACACCTACCAGCTGGGGTGATGCAATTCAGCAACACGTGCCAATCCACTCCACCCTCTATCACGTTGCCAGAGCCAGATTCTCAACCAACCAATCCAGGCCTCTCCCCTGCCAAATAGGCATCCTGTCATCCTAACTATGATTATTCATGCAACACTGTGAAAAAGTCACATGGTCCTTCATGACTGAAGATGGCTGGGGAGAGGAGATGTGATATGAGAGTGGAATCATATTTCTTGTCCACGGATCCTAGAGGAAACCGGGTCATTACACTAATACGACTGTACATTCTATTGTTCCAGTCTGGAATCCAAACGACAGAGTTCATTCTATTTCAAATCAGTCGCTAGCTTCGTGTGTTATTACACCAATGTAATGAAACCTCAAAATTATAGATGAGATCTGTAGCAGTGGTCTATTGGAGAAGGGGTCGGGCTAAGTTGGTTGTACTGTTCATGGCGCTTTACTACTGACAGTTCATTCATACATTAATTCAGTGTTTATTGCACAGAGATGCTGAATGCATGGTAGTGTGATTTTCATTATCCTCTTTGGAGGTGTGTCCTGGGACAATGATTTCAGTAGCTCCTCCCTGTATCATGCAGGCTGTATGTGGAGGACAGGGTGTTATTTATGAAGCCCAGAGGGTCTCATGGGCCCCAGTGCTGCCCCAGTCATCAAAGAGTGATTTTGGCTTCACATAGCCTCCCCTCAGGGTACCCTGGGGCCCCTGTATCACCTGCCCCCCACCTACAGATGAGCAGTCATCTTTAAACACACTAAGCATATGGACATACACACTCTTATGTAGCTACACCTTCTGGTATGCACTAACACCACCACACACGTACACACACACACACACACACACGTACACACACACACACACACACACACACACACACACACTTACACACACACTTCCATTTTGCTCTCTTGCCTTAATAACCATATAGAACAGAATAGGGATAGACAGTTTAGGTGTAATAGATGGGTTGATGGTCACACAGAGGGTTATGGGTCAGTTCCCCTGTTTGCTATGAGATGAGAACCATGACCGTTCTGGCTGGTTGGCTGGGAGAACATTTCATTTAAGGGGCTGGTGACACATTTATCGAGCCTGTCAAATTAACGAAAGCAATGGGCTGAGCCAGGACATGGCTCATGGTGTAATTGCAGGGTGTCTGTGTCTACACACTCCCTCACCCTTGATTGTTTATCCTCTGCTGATCCAGAAGGTGCCATCAATCACCAAAGGAGCTCCGCCCCCATGGCTTCTGCAAACATCCTTCTGTTTAGCAGAGAAACCAGGAAATACGCCTTACAGAGCCACCAAGAAACAGACGTCCCTAGTGTATAAAAAAACTCTCTAGTCCTGTTCCTGTGTACTGGTACCTTTCATCGGATGTTAAATGCTATTGAGCAGCAGCTGAAGATACTGTATATTTGATTAAAGGTGGCAGTTTGGTTTTCTCCAGGGCACCAGTCAACAGTTGACAATGTGACAAAACTACGTATTGACAGCTGCCGAACTGTAGGCCTATTCTATTTGGAGTTAGTTGCCCGCAAACTAAGCCAGGACAATAGCGGAATGCTAACACATCGTTTTACCTTTGTAGGGTTTACGGGAAGGGACATGTAATGAATGAATCACAGTTAATAAAGTTTAATTGGGAGTTAGTCATCTCTTCAGTTGTAAATTAGTTGGTGAGTAGAAGGTAGCTAATTCAATTGGCATGACAGGGTGACAGGATTCTCTGTTAATACACAGGCACATGCTGAGACACAGGGAAGTCTAACAGAGACAGTAACCTTTTAGTTTCTGTCAATATTGATTTTAATTGAAGGTCATCTTTTTACTGACTGCTGGTATCAATTAGCACAGAATGCAAGAGGGGAAGCCCTCTACAATTAATCTGTGCCTTCTAAGCAACCATGCTTAACAATCACTCGATCTATCAACTGAACAATTTGTTAAAAATATAACAACTCTGTGTACCAGGTTAGTGCTGAATGTTGAGAATGAGGAAATATTTCCTCAACCTGTTTCATAAAGAGTGTTGTGAGTTTCACACCATGAGGGGGGCTTCAGTCCCAAGGGTCACTCTGAATCGAGCAGTTCCTCCAAATAGCCCTATAAGTGCTGCTCCTCCCTCCCATCTCCATTAAGAGGTTAGAACAGTCAATAGGTTCGGCTGAGCACGAGGGACTGGTCCATTGATTTCACTAGTCAAAAGAAGGAGAATAGAGAAGGAGGAAGGGTCCTTTAGTGGAGAGGGGTCACCATGTCCTGTAAGCTTAGTGCAAGGCGGACTCTGCATTGTACACCATAAAGCAAATTCTCTGGGAGAGAGGGCGCTCTGGAGCAAGCATGTACCTCTGAAGGATCATTGTATCAATGTCAGTAGTCAGACACATTAGGCCCTTTCCCCTTGGAATCCTAAATACGTCTTCATCTGTCTATACAGACATCACTGACTGAGCTGTACGATTGTGGATGTGTTCACACAAATACTGACACATACAAGTTATGTTTTGTTCATTTGTTTTTTTATAAAATGGATATATAGAGCATTTCATTTTGACATCAACAAATGTCTCCATTGACACAGCAAAAGAAGCCATAGAATCACACTGTAACTTCACTCAGAGGCACAAAACAAGAAGAAGGTACCGTTACTTCATGTTATACATCTGCCATTTTTGTAAATGTTGGATCACCTTTACAGACAATCTTCACGTCATTGAATATTGCAACAATGGAAGGGGGTTAGGTAGTTAGAGACAGATGGTTGAGAGGGCAAAAGGGGTCCAGCCACTGACAGAACATACACCAATCGAACCAACAGGGTTTAGAGAGAGAGAGAGAAGAAAAACGGAACAACTGAACACCCTCCAAAACGACCACTGGAAACTGTACAGAACAACAACGGATGTGCAGACACCAACAGGATTGGAACCATAGAGATATGGAGAAGGCCATCATCCATGTCTCAGGAATGGCCCAGGGTATCATTCTCTTCTGGTGAGCAGTCCCCTCACAAACCCCTTGCATTATCAGCATGTCAAAGAGCTGTGTGGAGGACTCTAACTACTAGATGTTATATTTTATCACAAAAAACACGCCTTGAAACGTAAAAGAAACACTCTAGTTACATATGCTAGTGTTTTACATTTTTCAATGGTTGACAACAACTGTTACCATGGATGTATTGCTTTGTGCACTGAGTATGGTTAGCGCCACCTGGAAAGGCCTACAGAGGCCTTCACTGCAATGTCCAGCAATTCCCTTAATATATAGCCCTCCTGTTCAAACCCAGCTCGACAAGTTACCTTTGGTTAATTGTGCAAAGAAATTGACACATTAGTAACAGTTTGAGAGACAAAATACATTTAGTGAAATAAATAAAAAAGAAAGAACATTCAGACTACGGCTTTGTTCCATGCATAAATACATTTCCAAAATACATTTCCATAAATACATTGTGAAGTGCTGACTTTAGGTCTCCGCAGACAGACAGTGAAAAGCAGGTTTAGGTCCCTGACACGCTACTGAAACCAATGATGTATATAAACCCTGGATTGCTGATGCTATGTATTGGCCAATGAGAGGCTTTGAAGCCGCCGACGATGGAGGCGCGGTGGCTTCTAAACAGAGCCCCCTGTCAGTCATCTAGTGTATATATAAATCATTGCCTGGAACCCAGGATCTCTACACTGGTCATTCCCACTCTTTACACACTGGCTACATGATGTCTTGCTGCTCTTTTAGGAATGGTAAACGTTTAATGTGACATACATTACATAGGCAGTAACGACTATACTGCCATGTTTTCTTATTCAGTAATGCTCTAATGTTTTTAAAAGTAGACGTAATATGAATCTCACTCACCAACTTGGATCACTATCCCAGTCTAAAAATGTTCCCTTTTCATTAGCAAAACATATCTCCTGCTGACTCAATCCATTTGGATTTGCAACTGTACAGTAGATATACTGGATCGGCTGGCTGGTCTAAATGCTAGCCTGAATTGTCTTTCTCTGCATTGCACAGGCCCTTCATAGTGCCGGGCAGCATGCCGGCAAAATGGTACTTATCATGGAAAATATGGCAATTTCTTTATATTGTCCATGTGCTCTTATTGATCATAGTTCTACTTGTTTAGTCAACTCAGACAAACATTACATTTAAACAACAACACATATCATCGAAATACCTTTAAATTACTTGGATTGACCAGACAATAAAACTGACATAATGATCCTAAGAATTACATAACTGAGTTATGATCATTTGTAAGCTCCAAACATATACTTTTAACAACTGATGTAACATTGTTATAGGCCTGAAATCGAGCGCTTGGGACTATAAGGTTCTATCTGCAAAAAGATGACTCTGAGACAATTGGCTTCAAAGTTCCGAACCTTCATTGGTTTGAATGGCGTCAGCTATTTTTATCTAGTAGTCTTTTGAACTCAACAACATGATTTTGGGGTATTTTGAGCACTATATAGGTAGAGAACATTGAACAGAACAAGGCTATGTCACTAATGGTGCTGTAAACACGTGACTTTTTTTTCGTCATTTTTTTTCTTTCATGCATATTAACAGACTATTACATCAGCTGGCAAAAGGGTTATGTCGTTCTTCAAAAAAATATTGTATCTTTATGTCTAGTTTTACAAACACATACTAATAAGAAAATAAAATAATATTGTGCATTTAAATGATACTACTTTCAGTGCATTCAGAAGAGATACTCTACAACCTAAGACATACAGTCTCATTTAAATCCCCTTTTACAGTGACATGTTTCTTTAAAACTGCAATGGCTGGCTCATGAAGAGTTGTAATAAGAACCAGTTAGGCATGATGATCCAGGAAGTCAGTTAAATCTTGTCTGATCGTACATAACAAGCTTCTCCAGAACGAAGAAGCTCAGACTGATGAGGTGAAAATGGTTCACGCTTACACACAATTGCACTCCAAATAAATATATCTAGAATGTATATGCATATTACATTTACAAATAGATCTGCAAATTTGATATGTGTTACATATCTATAGTATTTTTTTTATTTGTACAATAAAATCATCTTTTGAACAAATTGTATCTTTTGAAATAATGATTAGAATTTGTGCAAACATACAACAATGGATTGTTATCTTTTTTGTTTGGTTTTTGACTTGTTTCGTCTAAACTGGTAAACACTACAAAATAAGTCTACCGTGTGATGGTCAGTGTGTCTGCTGTCTCTAGGAATAGTCCTGGTCCTGCCTGTAGCCATACGGCCCTCCCTCTTCCTGGACCAACTCCTCCTTCTTATCCCAGCCGTCGGCCCAGCCCCCGTTCTGCGTAGTGGCACCATACGTTTTGGCTGGACCGCCACCCAGGGCACCGTAACTCTGGGTGATGTCGCCCGTCTCCTCTGCCAGCTCATCCTCATCGATGAAGCCACACTTCTCGTCGCTGGTCAGCTCTGGGTCGGCCCACGGCTGCTTCTCTCCAGAGGCAAAGATACCATAGAAGATGACTCCCCCGTAGTGAACCAGAGCAGCGATGAGGAACACCCACTGCCACTCTTCTCGAGTCTGCATAGGGACAGATGGAATATAAAGTGTTTTATACAAAGTCACAGAGAATTGTAGTTCTAGCTGATAATTAATCTACATTTAACCATAATGTTTTATGAAATTACCACGGGTAACAGAATGCCTTACCTTGTTTTTAGTCATAGCACCTACGATCAATGGGCATACCATGCCAGACAGGGTGCCCACACCGTTGGATATGCCCATAAGGATACTGGCATAGCGTGGAGCAATGTCTAAGTGATTGACGTTGAATCCTGATGGAAAGAACGATCAGAATGAAATACGAGGTTTTAAGTGTGAAGTTACTCTCGTTAAGACAGATTTCTAAGACAACAATTGATTAGCACTTGATTATATAAAATCAAGGGGTTATAGTTCTCGGGGTTAAATCATTTTGATATAACTTAGACCTCGATTCAATCAGATCGAGAGTAAACCTGTGTTGGCCGACATCCGCAGAGCGACTGTTGTTGGAGGTGTAACTGTGGTATGAACTGACAAATAAGTGAGTGGCTGCTTGTGTGTCACAAACCACTCCTTCCTTATTATCCCCACCGCCTTAGAAGTTCAAAACAACGATAGAAAGTGTAGGCTAATCCAAATTTTAATGTTCATTTGGATGGGGGGGGGATTCATAGCCTATCAGATAACAAAACATAATGTTTGAACTTGTAACGCGGCTGCATGAACTTCTAATTATAAAGTTGGATTGTAAAGTCGGTTGGTTTTGTACTTGCATCCAATGGCTGACGCAAAGAGTCGCTTGTAGATTCTAATGCAGTTCCACCTCAGACAACCGCTATGTGGGTGTCGGCTAGCGCAGATCTCATTGAATCTAACCCTTAAGGTCTCTATCCCAAACATATACATGTAATGGAAATTAAATTGCGATGAAAAACAAAGCACCATGCAGCCATCTTGTTGCAAAGGGTGTAGCTAGCCAGCCAATCTCCTCCCCCACACTGAGTGTCCTCTGTAGCAGCACACTGCCAGCCTGTATGGCAGCTCCTCTGGGACTTGCACTGAATTATTAAATACTCCAGGAGAAAGCCCAAGAAAAATGAGCAGTAGTAAAACTACTGCCTTGCAGCCAGAAGCATCAGCTGGAATAGATGTTTGAGAAATGTGAGAAATCGACCCTGTTCCCTTTGTAGCTGGATATTACTGATTGCAAGACCTTTTTAGACCACATCGGTGGCTGTTGAACGATAAATAGGCAAGTTAGAGTTTTTCATCATGAATCTTGTTCTGGAGGCAGCTCTGCAGAGTGGTCACTAGCTGGCAAGGCCACAAAGTCATAAAATCAGATTTTAAACCTAAACCTAACCCTAACCTTAACCACACTGTTAACCCTAATGCCTAACCCTAACATTAAATTAAGACAAAAAGCTAAGTTTAGTGTTCTTGAATTTTTACAATATAGCCAATTTTGACTTTGCAGCTGGCCCATCTAGAGGAAATCACTCTGTTCTGCCTCCATGGCAAAATTCATGACAATAAACATCAACCTGCAATAAATAGTGGACATTCTAGACAGAATCGACGGTGTAGTTGGTAGATTTTCTCTCTGTCTACACAGAGTAAGGGAGGAGTCTCCTACAGGCATCTGGGATCTATACTGGCAGACTTTCTGATACCATGTGTTTAACAAGCACTGACCTGATATGGCAAATCCACTGAAGCCCACAGCAAGGACCAGGAAGGAAATGGCCACCCCTTTGGTGTGGGAAAATCCCACTACCAACAGCAGCGTAGCCTCCATGCCAAACCCTGCAGAGACCGACAGTCACACACATGGTACAGTAACCCAGGGGCTATGGGACATCACAGTTGCAATTTAATTACAGTCCCAAACAGAATTGCTTTGCTACAGTCATTGTATCACGATCATAGAGATTGTGTAAAAACATTATTATTCTATATAATTGTGCATGATGTACTGAAGGGGCTCTCTCACCTCCACAGTTCATGATCTTCCTGACTGTAGTGGTAGACAGGATGTTCCTGCTGCGTAGGTAGTCAGCCAATTGCCCCCCGATGGGCACAATGATTGTCATCACCAAGTGGGGCAGGGCAGACACCATGCCAACCTGAGGACAGGAACAGTTGCAATCAACATTAACATAGAGGTATTAAAGTCAGTTAGAGCCTTGCACAACATTTTCACACATCCCTCACCTAACCCAGCAACCCTGTTTGGCTAGGTTGGTGCCCTATCCTGGGAACACTCCGCTGGTCTCACCTTGCTTATCTCAAACCCAAACACCTCCTCGAAGTAGGCCGGCTGACTGATAAGCAGTAGGTAGAAGGTCCAGCTTCTGCAGAAGTTGGCCACGATGATTGCATAGACAGGCATGGAGGTGAAGAACTTTTTCCAAGGGGTCTTAAATTTCTATGATGGAGCGAAAGGGAGGAACATACATGAGTTACCGGTGAAAGTGTAGCAGTGGTGAGAAAGAGAGAAACACAACAAGCATGCAGCCTATATAGAGTGCCTGTCCGCGCATTCTGCAAGATTTATTATATATTTGAAACAATTTAAAAGTAATTGTTGTCAATATTTAGTTTATCATTACATTATTATATAAGTTTCTATATGCTGCCTTCCTAAAAATAGGCTGTAATGTTATGCTCCTATCACACAGCAATACTGTAGCCTACCCATACTGTCAAATATTTTACATAAGCTACCGGTCTATTTACTGCGTTGCCAGAATGTTTTAATCTTCTGCAGTCATTTCTGCTCTAGCTGGCAAAAGTACTGTCAGTCCCTGAAAGAGAAAACAACGGCAAATTGTTGCTGACCTGTCAGCAGAAAGTTTGAACTCAACAATGTTTTGCATCGACTTTTCCCCCATCCTAAATATGATGGGCTGCCCGCACATTCTGAAGCATTGTCTAGGGTAGGCTACTTGAACAGAAAGAATCTATTGCAGTACTTCAGCCTGGTCTCAGAGCCATACGAAATATACGTTACGTGTTTCTGAGCCCCTCCAAGACTTACTGTATGACCCCTACTAATGGTGTAGTTACTTTGGATATAAGCGAAGGTGGGAGGTTGGTCAGGGAGGATGGGTGGGCCGAAACAGAAACAGTTTGTGCATATATTCTGAAAACATTGTGACATTTTTGTTCGTTTTGGACTTCGGCAAGGGTTTTGTCGGCTGTTCGGGCACAAAATAATTTTTCTCCAGGCAAGCCGAAGTCGGTAGCCAAAGTCTATGCCCCTTCATCTAATGCCCACTCGTTGGCGATTCGTCAACAGTAGGCATTCTTCAATGAAGTGCCTGTTGTCATTCAACGAGAGAGGACTCCTCCTTATGGAAAAAAAATGTACTTGAGAAATACTGCACCAAATATCCTCATCGACCTGTGATATCATTGAAAAGCCCGTAATGTCATCTCAAAGGGACAACAGGACTTAATACGGTGGCTTGTATGGCCTTAGAGATACGGACCAAGAACTGATGTGCTGGGTCCAAAATGAATTGCTGGGTCTCAGGATGTTAGGTTACGTTATGAATTGGATAATGGTCGTACAGTATCATTAAGCAATAAGGCACCTCGGGGGTTCGTGGTATATGGCCAATATACCATGGCTAAGAACAGCCCTTAGCCGTGGTATATTGGCCATATACCAAAAACCCCTGAGGTGCCTTATTGCTTAATGATACTGTACGACCACTATCCCATTCATAATTACAGGCTTTTCAATGATATCACATGTGTGGGGGTGTGACCTTGATCACTTTATCTTCCTGGTTCTAAAAAAAAATGGCTATCATCCAAAATGTGCACATTTTATGATAATTTGAAAGAACTGTGTGTAATTATTAATTATAATTTTTGTGAGTTTGATATTCAAATAGTTTCTAGTAAGTGAATTTCTCAGGAACAGTTAAGTGAGTTGTCAGGACTTGCAATATTTGTTTCACATTAAATAAGAGCCAAATAAGAGCTGTGGTGGATGCAACTATGTTTTTCACCTACTGTACCCATTGACTGTAATGTTCATTTAGTCATATTTACACCCTAATGACCACTACAGAGGACAATTTTGCACTTAAATAAAATATAAATAACCATATTTTTCACCCCAAACACCTATGTTATGTTATGTAAAAAATAAAATAGAAATCCAAAACATTTGTATTCGGTTCTCAGGAGGCTAATGTACAATAACATAACATACCATACTAAATAGAGTGTCAGAGTGTCAGAGACTGCCCTGAGACCGCGTTGTGTGCTTACAGTAGTCAACATATGCCTACTTCAATGTAAAATATCAACGGTTGACTGTATATTATAAACCGTGCTGCCTATGGGATTGCAAAACTTGAAATATATTTAGGCTAGGCTACTATATTGACTAGGCTTCTAGGTCCAGTTAAATGAGAGATGCGCAGTGTAGTTTGTTGTATGGTTCCTTCGGGAATATGAACCCGTCACGGCTAGACATTTTTTTGAATTTATTCTGCAATGTTTATGAAAATAAAATAAATATGAAAAAGATTTGTATGTCTATATGTTAGATAAAAAAAATAAAAAACACAGATTTTTTGATCCACTAGCAGAGATGTGCATACTGTACACATGGCCTAAAGTTTGTGGAGAGGTGAGCACATTCTCACAAATTAGATTTTTATTAATGTCAACTTTTTTGGGGACATGCACATTTTGGGTTATATTTTGTACGTACTCGCGGTTTATACATGAGGCCTCCGGGGAGCAGAGATCAAAACAAGCCTGAGTAGAAAGTGGGGCATAGCATCGTCTCCCAATTTAATATAACAGGAATCGATTTGAGGAGAAGTGGACTTTGAAGACTTTGAGAACTCTGGCCTAATATCACTCTGGCCTACTATAAAACTTTGTCAAACTTTGATTATTTCACTGAAACAGAGAAGCAGGGCATGAGGTTAGTTGAGTGAAAGTTGTTTGAAACCCTTCAAACAACTTTTATTCAACCAACCTCAAGCCCTGTCCCTCACCTCAGCAGGGCCCATGAGCTTGGCACTCTCCCCGATGCTCTCCTCTATGTAGACACGTTCCTCCTGGGTGATGGTAGGGTGCGAAGCAGGACTTTCATACGACACCAGGATCCAGAACATATACCAGAAGATCCCAAAGCACCCTACATAGTGATATTGAGATTGGTACACAGGAGAAGTTAAATATGGGTTGTGGATTATGTATGTATTCCAGTCATTAGGGGTCCAAGCAGCAAAGCTACAGAAACCCTATTGTAAATGTGTTTTAATTGCGTCATTGTTGTATGTGAAAAGATTGGCCTAAACGGTAGCCGTGCATTCTTAACAGGCAGCCTGATCTTTCAGAAATCCCCCAAAGACTAAACCCCAGACAGAAAGCCCAAATTCATCTAGTCCAGGGAGAGATGGAAAGGTATTGGAGAACAGACCCACCAAAATATTGGGGAGAAATCAATGGTCTGGAGGTCTGAAAGCATCAGCAACCAGCTTTAAAATGTCCTGAAGATGATGTACACTACTCATCATATTTTCAAATAGGTTGTTGGTTAGAATGTGATCATGACAAAACAAAACAAAAATCTAATTTGGATGCCACTGTATATAAAATGAAAGAAAGAAAGTTGAAAACTCTATATATGTTCCCAACAAATTAATGGGTAAACCTAACCAACGTTTCAGCATGCAGTGCCTTCTTCAGGATGGGTGTGCATCACCTCATGCTTTTTACATTTGAAAGCTTTAACATCGCCATGGAACTCTATCTTACCATATAGATAGAACACAGAAGACCAGCCTGAGTACTGCACCAGGATCCCTGCTAGAGGCATGGCTATGACAGCACCAGCATAGGAACCTGCAAGAGGAAATGGTCTAAATAGTCAGCAGTACAACTACTTTACCTCTTGCTTCACTACCATAGTGTGACAGATAAGATAAGATACTATTGAAAATAATATTTACCACAGAAGGAGGTGGTGGCCAGGCGACTCCTCTCCAGAGGGGGAGCCCACTTACTCCAGATCCCATGGCAGGCTGGGTAGGTCACTCCCTGGGTAGGTCACACACACCACAGAACCATGAGCAACTAAGAGTAGGTAACTGGTTTAAACTAAATCATACTGATGCTAATATTATTAAGTTATAATGAATAATGAATAGATGGCCAGAAAATTCTGATTGTCTTGGCTCTGTATGGCAATAGCAATGAATTCTAGCAACACTGCTTAACCCTTAGTATTTAGCATTGTATTAGGATCCCCATTAGCTAGTGCTAAAGCAGCAGCTAGTCTTCCTGGAGTCCACACAAAACATAAAACATGACATAATACATGCACACAAGGACAGAACTACATACATTTTCAATAAGTCTACACGCTTTCATACATTTATGCCTTCATAATCATATGATTCATAGACGCTACTGAATGCAAGTTTAATACTTGAAAATGGAAATGCAATAACAAGGAGGTGCGTTGCAAATAGGCTGACACTTTTCTCTAAATTCACCTGATGTGAATAAAGCTACCTTGTTTCTATAGTTACCAACCTTAATAATCAAAATTCTGGGCTAAAGCTAAGTATAGACTTTTTACAGGTAGATAGATAGATAGATAGATAGATAGATAGATAGATAGATAGATAGATAGATAGATAGATAGATAGATAGATAGATAGATAGATAGATAGATAGATAGATAGATAGATAGATAGATAGATAGATAGATAGATAGATAGATAGATAGATAGATAGATAGATAGATAGATAGATAGATAGATAGATAGATAGATAGATAGATAGATAGATAGATAGATAGATAGATAGATAGATAGATAGATAGATAGATAGATAGATAGATAGATAGATAGATAGATAGATAGATAGATAGATAGATAGATAGATAGATAGATAGATAGATAGATATATAGATAGATAGATAGATAGATAGATAGATAGATAGATAGATAGATAGATAGATAGATAGATAGATAGATAGATAGATAGATAGATAGATAGATAGATAGATAGATAGATAGATAGATAGATAGATAGATAGATAGATAGATACACAGAGCGGCAGTATGAAAAAGTAAGTCTGGAGTTGCATAATATGGGTGGATGGCTGAATATGTACACTATACATTGGTGGATGGTGCATGGTTAACTATACTATACAGGTCGATGGCAGAGAAATATTTAAATAGCTTGAAGTGCGTATGATATAAGTGAGGGTAATAATAGTTTACTTAATATACAGATTGGTTAAATGAACAGGTAAGTGAATATTTTGCATGGTCTAATTAACTGTACAGGTTAATATACAGTTAAATTTACAGGTAAGTGAATATTTTGCATGGTTACATTAACTGTACAGGTAAATGACAGGAAGAGATACTTAAATAGCTAAATGTGTGTATGATATAATTTATGGTAATAATAGTAATTCCCTTAAAATACAGTCCTTAGTGCGCAGGGTTTAATTACAGATAAATGCACGTATTGCACATTCGATATACTAAAAGAAAGATACAACTGACAGGATACTAATATGCATTCCTGAGTGAATGACAAGAATTACTTACAATATTGCACGTGATATGATATAACAACTGTACATGAATATGTCTATACAGACCTGAATGAATAAATACGTCCTGAGTGAATGAGTGATTACAGACCAGAGTTACTCACGGATGGATGCATAATTGTTAAACTAGGTCCTAACAACCCAACAGTTCCAGGTCTGTGTTGACGACGGCACGGCACCCCGGTGAGGCATTAAATAGTCTAATAGCCGCCGGCAGGAAGGACCATTTCCACATCCATCCCCTGTATAGGGACTGCAGTCAGTTGGGCCTTGGTTCTCCTGAAGTCCACCACCATCTCCTTTGTTTTGCTGATGTTGAGCTGAAGGTGGTTCTGCTCACATCACAACACAAAGTCATTGATTGTGCTCCTGTACTCCTCCTCCTGCCCACCCCTGATGCTCCCTACAATTGCGGAGTAATCCGAGAACTTCTGTAGGTGGCATGTTTCAGAGTTATATCTGAAGTCTGAGGTGTAGAGGTTGAACAGGAAGGGGGACAGGACCGTTCCCTGTGGGGCCCCTGTGTTGCTCACTGCTTGTTCTGACACACAGCTCTGTAGTCGCACAAATTGTGGCCTACCGGTCAGGTAGTCCGTGACCCAGGAGACTAAAGGTGCTTACACTTTCATCCTCCTCATCTTCTCACCCAGTAGCAGGGGCTGAATAGTGTTGAAGGCACTGGAGAAGTCAAAAAACATAACCCTTACAGTGCAACCTGCGTTGTCCAGGTGAGAGTAGGCCCTCTGCAGAAGGTAGATGATTGCATCATCCACCCCAATGTTGCGCTGATATGCGAACTGCAGGGGGTCCAGTGATGTACACACCAGGGGTCTGAGGTGAGCGAGGACTAACCTTTCCAGGGTCTTCATGATGTGGGATGTTAGCGCTACAGGTCTGAAGTCATTCGGGACTGTGGGATGCGCCTTCTTGGGCACTGGGACGAGGCAGGATGTTTTCCACAGCACAGGGACCCTTTCTAGGCTCAGGCTAAGGTTGAAGCGTCGCTGGAGTATTCCACACAGTCGGTCAGCACAGACCCTAAGCACCCTTGGGTTGATGCCATCAGGGCCTTCCACTGATGTAGAATCTCCAGCTTTCTCTTCATTTGGTTTGTGGTGAAAGCCAGCCCAGGTAGGGAGGTGGAGGGAAGGGGGGTGTTGAGGATCAGTCCATAGGGAGCTGGGGCGGAGGTGGGGTCGCTGATTGTCTCAACAGAGGTGCTGTGAGCAGAGTTGGGGTGGAACAGCTGTGAGGGTGTGTGGCCTGGGGAGCCGGAGGGGTGGTGGACAGGGCCAGTATCAAACCTGTTAAAAAATTGGTTCAGCTCATTGGTTCTGTCCTGGGTCCCCTCCGTCTGCCCACTGTTTGACTTTTTGAAGCCAGTGATATTTCTCATACCGTTCCACACCTCTCTCACCTGGCTCTGCCTCAGCTTGTCCTCCATCTTCTCCTTATACCCTCTCTTCCCCTCAGCAATCCGCAACTTCAGCTCCCTCTGGACGCATTTCAATTTGTCCTTGTCCCCCTCCTTGAAGGCCCTCTTCTTCTCATTCAGCAGGGCCTTCAGGTCGCTGGTGACCCAGGGTTTATTATTTGGAAAACAGCGTACCTTCCTGGTGGGTACAGTGTTGTCTACACAAAAATGTATATAGTCTGTTATGCAGTCAGTAAGTCCATTGATGTCCTCCCCATGAGCCTCACAGAGCACATTCCAGTCTGTTGTTTCAAAGCAGTCCTGTAGGGCCTCATTCGCCTCCGGAGACCATCTCCTTATGGTCCTAGTGGTCGCAGGCTGCTGTTGGACCATAGTCCTGTAGAGTGGGGTGAGGTGGATCCGATCTACCGAGGGGAGGGAGTGCAGTGGAGTTGTATGCATCCTTCACATTAGCATATAACAAGTCCAGAGTTTTATTATTCCTGGTTGGGCACTTCACGAACTGTTTGAACGTGGGCAGCGTTGAAGAGAGAGATGCATGGTTAAAATCCCCCGAAATTCTAAGAAAGCACTGGGATGCGCTGTCTGTAACCTTGCAATAACAGAGTGGATGACATCACATGCTGTGTTTGCGTCAGCAGAGGGCGGGATGTAAACAATAACAGCAATGGCCGGCGTGAATTCCCTCGACAAATAGTAGGGTCTCAGGCTAACGGCTAACAGCTGTCGTTCACGCCGTCGCCTTTTCAACTCGTCCGGAATATCAACCTTTTACCTGGGTTGCAGCAGCGCTGCGTGTGCTAAATCCAGGAGCTGGGCTCGGTTGTAAATAATTGAGGACTCGCATGTATGTTCGGCGCTGAGAAAAACAAAAAGTGCCTCAATGATAAAAAGGACCGTTAAAACCTTCGTAAACAAGTAGCACTCCATAATCCTGAACTATTATTGTTCAACTGTAGCAAAAAAAACTGACGAAAAACTGACGAAAAACATACTTAAACAACAATTTACGCACAAACAATGGGAGCTGCTTAACAGGCGACGCCAAACCTTAAAGGCCTATTCTTATGTACCACACACAATGGGTTTAAACATTAATTAGAATTAGTATTAATTAAAAACATGTTTTATTTGTCACAATTACATGATAGGTGCAGTGAAATGTGTTGTTTTACATTGAAAGCCATAATAGTATGGAGCCCATGGAGCAAATTAGGGTTAAGTGCCTTGCTCAAGGGCACATCGACACCTTGTCAGCTCAGGTATTTGAACCAGCGACCTATCGGTTACTGGCCCAATGCTTTAGACGTTAGGCTACCTTTCCTGGGGTAACATGTAATCTCTTTAAACTGGTAGGCCTTTTGTTACTGTTACCATCCCCTATGGGTTTCATTAGGCAAAATGAAACATTTATGAACATGAAATAACCACACACTGGGCACAGACATCAATTCAACGTCTAGTCCACGTTGGTTCAAATTACGTGGAAACAACGTTGATTCAACCAGTGTGTGCCCAGTGGGAAGGCCTTAAAGCTTGAGCCTTATTGCAGTCTGTCGCCCTTAACGGGTGAGCTGAGATATAGTGTCATGTATTACAGTTTGGTAAATGCAACATTAATTTGTCATCTTAATCTTCTCTTCTAATCTTTGTTCACAAGTCCTTCAAATACTTCCCCTGTTTGAGGTCCAATTGATTAATACATATAAACAAATATAAAAAAAAAAAAAACATGAGGTTGCACATTGCAGCCATTTTAAAGACAAAATGTAGGAAACAGTGCGATACAAATAGATGGCTTCAAACATAGATTGTCACAGAATAATGGGACATGCTGATAATAGATTTGCCTACACTGAGCTGACAATCACAAGAGATGATATTACTAGATATGAGCTGCCATGGTTGTAAATCAAATATGACCACAAACGAAAACCAACATTCTCTCTTCATTGCCTTTTTGATTAACATCGATAAGAGACGCAGAGCTAACTGATGAGCCTCTCATAACACTGACAATGCTGCTGCCATTAAATGCTCATTAAGCTGCTGATTGGAACAGAGTGTACTATTGGAAAATGCTATGGACATGCTAGGGGGAAATGTATCCTAGCTATCCACTGAACTGATCTGAGATCACTGTACAGTATATGGATCACTTTAAGGTCCTCCTGTAAGCACGTGGAATGTATACCACTCCCAACATAATTTTAACGACGTGGAAACAACGTTGATTGAACCAATGTGCGCCCAGTTGGGAGCTACCGGCCCAGTCTCACCTCAGCCATCAATGCCAAAAACGTAGATGTGCTGTTGTTATTGAATCACACCATTAAATCTCACAAGACATTCATTTTAACCCTGTGTCTATCACTCACAGCCAATGCAGCCTATAGCCAATTATTTTAAGATAATTATTGCATTGAAATTAGTTAGTAATGAGTCAGGATTGTGAGCATAAATACACATGTCCATTCTCTACAAGATAATGGAAAATAAAATATTATTCTAAAATTCCATCTATGGTGTTCAAAATTATTTGTAATGGTTGGCTCTGCTGTATCGGTTTAGCTGGATGTGTTTTATTATGAGACAGTGAATGTAGTATCATCATGGCATCATGTTTTACTATACAAGGCAGCAGCAGCTGCCAACATCTCATGTTTCACTATACCTACTGGACAGTGGATTTGTGAGCTGCTGATGTATCAGCACATTGTTTTTGGGAATCCGATTCTGGCTAGAACAGCATGTTCCTAACTCCAATGTTACTACGAGAGCAGAGCAGATATGAAATCCCCCCCCCCCCCCCCGGGGGATCAATAAAGTATCTATCTATCTATCTATCTATCTATCTATCTATCTATCTATCTATCTATCTATCTATCTATCTATCTATCTATCTATCTATCTATCTATCTATCTATCTATCTATCTATCTATCTATCTATCTATCTATCTATCTATCTATCTATGTTGTTCATGGGCTTATTCGGATCCCTATTAGCTTTTACCGAAGCAGTAGCTATTCTTCCTGGGGCCCACACAAAAACATAAAACATGACAAGTAACAACCCACTGGGTACACACTGGTTGAATCAACGTAGTTGAACCAATGTGGAATCTATGTTAAATTGGCGTCTGTGCCCAATGGGAAAACACTGATACACTGATAGACAAGAACAGTTAAACAAATTTAAAATACAAAGATATGCACACAATACAACTAAAGAATAATGTGTGTGTAGATTGAGTGTGTGTGTGTGTGTGTGTGTGT
The DNA here is from genome assembly GCA_023634145.1 of Thymallus thymallus. Lineage (NCBI taxonomy): Eukaryota > Metazoa > Chordata > Actinopteri > Salmoniformes > Salmonidae > Thymallus > Thymallus thymallus. The sequence goes on from CM042381.1 coordinate 29,360,186, forward strand.
GTGTGTGTGTGTGTGTGTGTGTGTGTGTGTGTGTGTGTGTGTGTGTGTGTGTGTGTGTGTGTGTGTGTGTGTGTGTGTGTGTGTGTGTGTGTGTGTGTGTGTGTGTGTGTGTGTGTGTGTGTGTGTGTGTAATTGGAGATGGAAGGGATTTCCACATGGTCATGGCTCTGTATAATACTGTGCATTGCCGTCAATTCGTTTTGGACTTGGGGACTGTGAAGAGACCCCTGGTGCATGTCTTGTGGGGTATGTATGGGTGTCTGGGCTGTATGTTATTTGATTATGCAGACAATCTGGAATTTTCATCACCAGAATATTTTTCATAAAAAATAGAAGACAAAGCAGTTAATCTCTCGTCAACATCAAGCAGGAAAGACCGGCATGCATGTTGTTGATGTTAGTTGTGTACGTGCAGTTAAGGGCAAGGCGTGCTGCTCTGTTTTGAGCCAGCTGCAACATTACTAGGTCTTTCTTTGCTGCACTTGACCATATTACCGGACAGTAATCAAGATGGGACTACTACTACAGTTCATTTTTGTGTCAAAATCGCAGAACATCTTTTTCATAACAGACTTAGAGGAGAGGATGTTATTTTTTTTTTATTGTATGAACTGCCTTAATTTTACGGGACCACAGGAAGAGTAGCCTTGGCAGCAGCTAACGGGGATCCATAATAAATACAAAGACTTTCCCACAACAGATACCCAGCTGCAGATCAATACAACAGTATCACATTTCCCCAGGGTGCATTCTGGCTGTTGTACTGCGTCTATTCCAATGTCTCTGATGTACTGTAGCCTAATCATAATGGAAATGCCACAAAGGAAAACTGGCTATTGACAGGATAGGCGTACGCAGATTCTATTACAATTTGCATATCAGTAAGAGCTCTCCAGAAATTCGACTTACGAATTAAATATGTCCTTACCTCTACCAGCCCTTGCAATATCCTCACAAAGATGACCAGTCCATAATGCGTCCGTGCCGCGGAGGGGATTAACATATTGAGCGTCGAGGTAAGGAAAATGGCTAGACCGAAAACCCTAAAAGAAAGAGAAATATTAAAACGTGCATATATCGTATGCCGTAGGCCTATATATAATTTTTATAAACAATATATCTAGTAGGACTAGCGATTTGTTTAAGGTTTATTTATGTATTGCCCAATTTATTATTCAAAGCGGGAAACAGAAATAGCATAGGCCTCTCATTGACATCATGTTTAATTTATTTTAGGCTACCTTTTTTTTTATGGCCATTTCGCCTAAATTCAGCAGGGACCCATCGACATCACATTCCACACTCGTTTACTGGCTTACTTTCGAAATGGAGATAGTCTTATTCGAATCGTCTATTTAATGTACTTTCTCTATACCATGTTCTAATGGTTATATAAGGCCTATCTGTTGTTCTTATTCTTCTAATCAACTGGCCAATCTTACGTCGAAAATATATATAATTTTCTTGCATAATAAAATGTAGGTTAGATAGCAATAATTGAATTGGAGGAAGAAATGAAAGCGTGATGACAGGAAGTGCCAACAGCAGACGGTATTGGTTTGAGCGCAGCTGAGCCAGTGGAGGCAATCCCTAATGAATAACGCGAACCATGGTATTTTTTTTATTTTTGTCACGTCTTGTACACACCCGGAGACCACGCCCCTCCCACCCGCACCCGGGGGACAACCTCTAATCCGATTGAGGCAACTCTCTGGCACGAGACAGGTTGATTCGATTACATTTCAATGTCAATCAAGAAAGCATATAGACAATAAACATGTTAGACATTAAACTAGATTACACAAATGTAATACATCGTATATATTTAAATAGCCCGCTCAACAAACAATAATATTGTATATACTCAACAAAACATATTATGTTGCTAAATGGATAGTTTTTCTTCATGTCTATTCTGGGTGTAAATTGCGATCATGATTATGGACACTACTATTATGAACAGTGGGCCAAGGACCCATTAAAATACATAGTAATTAAACGTAGATTTCCTATTATAATATCCTATATTTAAATGCTCCTCGGGCCTCATGTAGGCTAGGCCTAAACCTTATTTATAAGCCATGTTTAGTGTGCACCGTACATATGAGCGTGAGTAAGCCTTTGGCGACGAGGACCGGGCTGGTCGCCATGCCCCCAGAATGCAGCAAATTAGACACGGCTCCCCCCGAGGACCTCATTAACAGGTGGCAGAAAGCCCTGTGGACCGGAGCGACACGGTCAAATCTCAATGGCCCTGCCAACGTTGGCGGCTGAGCGACTCCCTCCCAAATTAAATCCCCATTAATGGCCTTCTCCATTGCAGTAACAGTGTCACACTGGTTACTAGGCCTTCTGTCTGCTAAACCTTGGGTCGCAATATAGGCCTGTAAATCCTCCCTCTCATTTACAATAAAGTCCGAATTGTCGTAAAGATTTGAAACGTCCAAGTAAACGGTGGGATGCCATTGCGTCCGCAACATTTTCAGACTATTAAAATGTTAATTTTGTTTGAAAATTCGTTTATCACATAATTTATTCTGACGGGAAGAGGTGTGATAATAACAAGTTGAAAACCGACGATATATCCATGCTGCAGTAGCCTACATCCACGTCATCGTCATAGCTGATCGGATCAAACATTTTGGGTACATCTCTTTATGACTAAAATAAATCAGACCTATTTTCCTTTTTTTATTGAGTGCCGTTAATTTCATGGTGATTCATGTTAGTAATCAATTGAATAATAACGAATAAATCCCATGTGAGACTCTGAGAAGGAATGGGAACTTTTAAATAAATATGAATGTAGGCCTACCTGTTAGCTGCCAGTCTCGAGCATATGTACCCTCCCGGGATCTGCGTCACTATATAGCCCCAGAAAAACGAACCATGGATCATACCGACTGTCTCTGGGTCCCAGTTGAACTTTGCTTTCTTTTCAGTGAAATAAAAACAAAAAAGACAATAAAATAAACCATAAAAAAATCGATGGAACATCATAATAAATTCTCTTTACATGTATAATTCCATTACAATTCAATACAATAATTCACAAAACGTATAATATCGTATAATAACCTTAATAACCAAAGCCTGGCTCTCATAACATACAAGGAAATACGGATATGGTGAGTAGCAGAAATGTATAGCTATAATCATTACTATCATATACTATACACCATTTCGATGTGTAGGATACACAGGTTAAATGCTGTGTTATTTGGGGATAGAATAGTTTATGGTTGCGACATACCTAATATGGCTGCACTGGAAAACATGGAGCAAAATTTATCTCGCTATAAAACCAATACATGAAGGGAAATGTTCTGTATCTGCCTTTGCTTATTCTTTCTTTGCAATAAAAGGTCAGGTCAAGTGTGAGAAGATTAGGAGACCTCCAACATCTGTGGACTATTTTTTGGGACGACAAATTATGGAACAGGAGGGCGGTGACACGACGTTGACGTCAGTAAAGTGTGCACCACACACACCTCTGTGATGATGATTTTCCCATCTTTGTGTATTGTGCTGTTGTTGACCATGCCCACGATGGCCACGCCTAGGTTGCATCGGATGCCGAAGGAGATACAGAAGCCTAGACCGCTCATGATGGCGATGATGTATCGGCGGGGCAGCCCAAAACACGTGCAGTCGCACAGGGGTGCTTTCTTCTCCTGGGCCTCAGAGGGCCTGCCATCCTCTGTTAGTTCGATAACTTCACCAGATCCCTGTCGCTTCTCCATCACCCTGCAAACAGCCAGATAAAAATAAAAAAACATAACATTTCCTCGGTTGATCAGCCTCAAATTAATAGATTTGCCTACGTTTGATATTTTAATGTTATGAATAATAAAGGCATTTTAGTGTAGTAAAAATTTAGGCCGGTATTTAAGTTGAATGATAGATCTACCGGCATACATATTATAGCCTGTAGCCTTCAAAATATGGCCTGCATCATGTCCAATAATAGTCTTTAAAATGTAGACGTTTTTGAAAATAAGAGATGGAGAATAATGTATATATTTAAAACCATCTTCTTCGGATAGCGTACAGATTTTATTAGGTTATGTAGGTCTACATTCAATATCTATGCCTATTCAATCCGCTGTTTTATGAGATGAGTGTATTCGCCCCAACGACTGGGGGCGCTATTTGATGAAGGATAACCAACATGATTCAGAACATGATAACTAACATGATTCAGAAAATGTTTTTGTTATTTTCATTAAACTAAAAGTCTATTTTAGCAAGGTATTAATAGAAAATAGCGCTGTATGTTAGCGGCACCAGGTTCAACTTAATCGAATGCCAAAAAAAAAGCATCATACATTGGAGCACGAAGCGAATGAAGATGCGTCCACCGCATTGCAGCAACCGCTCACCTTCACCCTCATTTGCATTCACGGATTGGGGTAGTTGCTCATCTCGCCAGGCAACATTCAAGCTGCGGTTTCAAATGCATTTATGGCCATATGAACAATTAATTCGTTTGCCAAAAATAAGCCCAAATAAAACTTAGGCTACAGTTTCAGTATTAGGCCTATACCTAAATTTTTTATGTGAAATTGGCATAAAGAAAAAAATATAACTAACTCTCAATCTTATTCACAACGGCAAATACTTGTTTGGAATATACATTTGGAATATCAAAACTACTGCACATAATGTGTCATTTATATGAATTGCATTAAGGTGATCATATCGTTATGCACAACGAAAAATACATATTTTTAATTCAATAACATGTAACTGTTATTTCATACAGTCTAAGTTTAAAATGGGATTTGGAATCCAAATAGGCCTATCGAATGAAGCAATAATGAATCGAAAAAAATATATATCCAAACCAAAACGCAATATATTAATTTAGAGCTTCAACAATACATTAGGCTACAATTACAAGCATCAGAATAGATGTCTGAATGAAGCCCTTGCCACTTAGCAAGACAAATCAGTTACACGTTTAGCCTACTAGTAATAAATCGATACCCATCCCGTAAATAATGAAATAGATACCCTCACACAACTACAGGAGGGTTTCTGTAAAATATTTATAATATTACAGGGACCCGGTCACAAGCCAATTCCAAATGAAGACAACACTCCGTGGATTGTTATCTAACCGCATACAAACTAGGATAGTTCACGGCAAATGCATACATGTATTATATACTTCTTCCACATGCATCAAAGTCCTTCCTGCGCTTTCACGAGGTTATGCAGAATTGCATAATTTTCCCACTACGTCTATTAGAGGCGTGACCATGACTGCAAGCTGTTTGAGATAAAAGTAACACACTTCTCGGCATAGGATAGGAACGTACAGTACAGTAGTATACCACCATTACACCACCATATTACACCACCGTACTGTAGGTAAATCACTTGAAAATACAGAAATCATAACCAGCCCCATGTTTAAACATGGACTAGTCTGCATATAAAACTCAATTCCAACACCTACTTGTACATCTGCCCCAGGGTCTTCGCCCCAAATTCCTTTATCCCCTCTTTGGCTCTCATCTTGAGGGACTCCATATCCAAATATGATGTTTTTCTCAAAAATGTCTACTGTTCAAGCTTCATGTTACGGTGCAATGTGACCGAACAAACCGGTGGAGCAAGCGACCTATCTGATTATTTGATAAGAAAAGCAGACAAGATCTGTAGCCTATCACGCGTCGATCGCTGTAAAAACGCCTACATATGAGAGAAATCAAACGAGCTCTGATTCCCCATTCAGCATTATAAAGTAATCGTTCGCCTCACCTACAAGTGCATGCAATGCCATAGCGATCAAAATCAACAGATAATTCCTAAAGCGAACGAAAGAAAAACACGTTAGAAGCGTCTACGGTGATAGCCATATCATTTAAAACATTTAAAACAGAAAACAACCAGTAGAAGCGGGAACTAGCAGTGTGTGGAGTTGCTTCTATAAACCACAGAGCTGGGCTCGCGCGTCTCATGTGGAGAGCGCCAGCTTTTCTGACGTCGCGAGAACTTCTGGCTGTTCAGCACCAAGGTCAGCGACAGCCTCGCGCACACTATCTGCGCGTGGTACACGCCGCATCTCCATGTCTGCTCACCAGAGAAATATTCAATATAGCCTACTGTCCTGAAAGCTATTGTTTTAGGGAGTGGTTCGGGCTGGAATAAGAAAGGACGGTTAGATGGTTTGATTGCATTTGGAAACCATAACCCTACAAAGTGTGAGGGCTATGGATGGTGACATACATACGCAAGTCAGTTTCAGTTTTACAATGTTCTCACTATTAGTTTTTATATCAGGCATGAAGCCTACATGTAGCCTACACGAAAGACTGTCTTAGCCTCCTGAGGGCGGTGCTATGGAAACAAGATGATGGGTTTATTTCCCTCGAATGAGCTCTCGTGAAAACAGGAATCTATAAATAATTTAGGCTTCCCCCCATACACACACCCAGCTCTCTCTCGTTAGTTCGTACACACACACACACACACACACACACACACACACACACACACACACACACACACACACACACACACACACACACACACACACACACACACACACACACACACACACACACACACACACACACACACACTACTGTAACTATAGTATCAAAGGGTAGAAGGGTATAATACGGAGGCTACTCCATGCGTATTCATTGAATTTGTTTTGCAAATAATTATTATAACAATAAATAATAATAATACACGTTTCTTTATTATTACGTGAGACTTGCGGTTCCACCACAATTCATTCTGAAGTTGGGTCATTGTGAAATGTTAAAATGTGAGAGCCAGACACCTTTGAGAGACACATGCAGATTCTGAAATAAGATGGCACCAACCTAACGCTAAAAACGTATAAATGGACTGAGGCACTGATGCCACCTGGCGGGGGTTTAGCGTAATTACTGTCAGGTTTTTGTCTCGTCTTCGAAGTACAGTACATTTTACATGCAGTACCGGCTGGGATGAAATCGTGATGATGACTGTTCTTTGTCAAAGATTTTAACTATTTCTCGTATGAATATACTAATATTGTCATTCCTGTATTATCCTATTCTATACATGTTTGTTTGACAATGTTTTTGAACTGTAAAAGTGAATTTGAGGATTCTTAGTTACATTGTTGATTCTATTATCAACATGTTGTTTATAAGGTCAATAGCCTTTCATGCAAAACACACAACATATTTAGACAACACAGACTATAATATTAAAACATATAAGTTGTGAAACATCATAGGAATAGAACAATAGAACGTTATTGTTTTTGAAGAACATCCCAAAAGGTAAACATAGACATTTAAGGCATTGATCTACTGGTCATATACTTTGGCTTGCACACTGCATGCAAGAAGGCCATGAGGAGTCAAGAGTCTCCCAAGGGATTTTGTCTGTATGGCTGAGAGTTAGCACGTGACTTTGAAGTTGACGTTATACCAAGTCAAATCTTCCAAGGGTATAGTTTACACCATTAGAATGAAAGAATATTAATATTTACAGAAAAGATTAGTTCAAAACAGAAGAACCCAGAAAAATAATTATTATCTGCATTATAAAACCTAATCTTACATTGAGTAAACTATACAAATGTAATGTGTACAACAATCTAAATAAAAAGAAAAGAAGTTTGTTTACGGAAATTAATGTGACAACTACCAACATTCTTCATGTGAATACAGACTGCGATAAAATAGTGTGAATTGATTGCTGTAAAGGGGACAGCTCACCCAAGTTCTTAAATTATGCATGTTTCCTTACCTTAAATGTCTATGGGACACAAGATATTGAGAGGCATACTCTGTCTATATACTGTATACATAAAACATCTGTTTGAACAAATCGCGTTACAGTAACTTGAAATCGATTCAATAAGTTACAGTCCCTTTTGAAAAAGCATAACAATTGCTTTGAAACACGTAATCTAAAGTCAACTTTCCTTTTAATATGAGACCATTCAGACATGATGGAATGATCGACATAAAACGCTGATAATGTAGTGGAGTTTTCTGTCTAAAAGACTCATTGGCTAAATAGAATCAGTCCCATATAAGTGCTCTGTGGTAAAACAACATTACAAAGAGAAGGCCTCCCGTTGTACTATTGAATATACACATTAGAGCACGACAGAAAAAGCAGATAGGAACGATCAAATTAACTTAAATCAATTATTTTCCTGCTTACAAGCAGTTTGATAAGCGTCAAAACAAAGAGCACATACAGTTGAAGTCGGAGGTTTACATCCACCTTAGCCAAATACATTTAAACTCAGTTCTTCACAATTCCTGACATTTAATCGTAGTAAGAATGTCCTATCTTAGGTCAGTTAGGATCACAACTTTATTTTAAGAATGTGAAATGTCAGAATAATAGTAGAGAGAATTATTTATTTCAGCTTTCATCACATTCCCAGAAGTTCACATGCACTCAATTAGTATTTGGTAGCATTGCCTTTAAATTGTTTAACTTGCGTCAAACGTTTTGGGTAGCCTTCCACAAGCTTCCCACAATAAGTTGGGTGAACTTTGGCCCATTCCTCCTGACAGAACTGGTGTAGCTGAGTCACACTTTTTCAGTTCTGCCCACAACTTTTCTATAGGATTGAGGTCAGGGCTTTGTGATGGCCACTCCAATACCTTGACTTTGTTGTCCTTAAGCCATTTTGCCACAACTTTGGAAGTATGCTTGGGGTCATTGTCCATTTGGAAGACCCATTTGCGACCAAGCTTTAACTTCCTGACATGTTGCTTCAATATATCCACATCATTTTCCTTCCTCATGATGCCATCGATTTTGTGCACCAGTCCCTCCTGCAGCAAAGCACCCCCACAATGGTGGGATGGTGTTCCTTGGCCTGCAAGCCTCCCCCTTTTCCCTCCAAACATAACGATGGTCATTATGGTCAAACAGTTCTATTTTTGTTTAATCAGACCAGAGGACATTTCTCCAAAAAGTACAATCTTTGTCCCCATGTGCAGTTACAAACTGTAGTCTGGCTTTTTTTATGGTGGTTTTGGAGCAGTGGCTTCTTCCTTGCTGAGCGGCCTTTCAGGTTATGTTGATATAGGACTCGTTTTACTGTGGATATAGATACTTTTGTACCTGTTTCCTCCAACATCTTCACAGGGTCCTTTGCAGTTGTTATAAGATTGTTTTGCACTTTTCGCACCAAAGTACGTTCATCTCTAGGACACCTTCCTGAGCGGTATGAGGGCTGGTGTTTATACTTGCGTACTATTGTTTGTACAGATGAACGTGGTACCTTCAGGCGTGAACCAGACTTGTGGAGGTCTAAAGAAAAAAATCTGAGGTCTTGGCTGATTTCTTTTGATTTTCCCATGATGTCGAGCAAAGAGGCACTGTTTGAAGGTAGGCCTTGAAATACATCCACAGGTACACCTCCAATTGACTAAAATGATGTCAATTAGCCTATCATAAGCTTCTAAAGCCATGACATCATTTTCTGGAATTTTCCAAGCTGTTTAAAGGCACAGTCAACTTAGTGTATGTAAACTTCTGACCCACTGGAATTGTGGTATAGGGAATTATAAGTGAAATAATCTGTTTGTAAACAATTGTTGGAAGAATGACTTGGGTCATGCACAAAGTAGATGTCCTAACAGACTTACCAAAACTATAGTTTGTTACAATGAAATCTGTGGAGAGGTTGAAAAATGAGTTTTAATGACTTCAACCTAAGTGTATGTAAACTTCCGACTTCAACTGTATATACATGTG